>JASDDO010000031.1:512297028-513497028 GCA_030015575.1 Agapanthus africanus | reverse complement strand
TGGAACAGTCGTTGGAAGCTTATATTTCAGCAACAAACAAAATGGTTAGGAATGTGGAAGCATCCATTACCGCCCTTAGACAACCTTGTGAACCGGCAGCTAGTTTTCAACTAGCTTCAAATTTTTCATTGTATAAGGAGGCGGTTGGACAGAGTGAGAATGTGAGAGGATTTCCAAATCAAACCTACCGATACCCAATTGAATCCAACAACTCCAATTTTCAAACATGTGTCTAAAATGATGAGTTGTGCGACTTTGTAGTGCTTGATTTGCCAAATTGTGAAGAACCCCTTTCGAGTGAAACCACACTTAATCCTTTCGATCTTTACACCTCCACTCTAGAACCTAAATCGATAAATATTCATGCTTTTGATGAGGTGTCAGAAAAAATTAATTTTCACTTGATTGAGGATATAAACGCCTGGAATATTTCGGATGATGAACCTGTCGATTTGATTGAACTTTTATGTCGAGTCATTAGATGTTTCTCCCGAACTTCATATGCGTCTTGATTTTGATGATAATGGCATGGATAGGTTAAATATTGAGGAGTATTATGAGGAGAGTATTGAGGATAATATTGAGGTTGAACCATTTTTGTTTGATGTGTCGGATTTTCCAATTCATCCTCTTGAACCTTTAACTAAATCACCCTCCCTCCTTTCCATCGATCCGACCACGCAAAAGATCATGCTTGCAGACTGTGAGTTTGAAAATTTTTCCTTTGAATCTGACACAGTTCTCACAGCCGATAACACTTACGAGTGTTTCACTTTTTCGGACGATGTTGATGACTCACCGCCCGAGTTTGAGTCCTTTGAATTTTCAGATGAGTTAGTTGAACCATCAGACTCGGTTGCTTACAGTCAGTTCGAACCATTGATGGAATCCTTCAAGTTCGAGACAGATTACTTAGGTGAGATTACGACTATCCCTAAATCACTCCCTTTCGTCCTTTCTATCATTCCGACCGTACAAGAGACCGTTACGCTTTCATCTCCTATACCAAGTTCGGCATACCCATGCTTTCTTGTGAATCTTGAGGGATTTGACCCCATTTCTCGACGGGTTGATAGATTAGCACAATCGCTTTTAACACACCGGTCATCACAAATTGCGCTAATTTATTCACTCGATTTACACCCTCAAGATTGTACTCCACTTCTTTCTCTTTTCCGCCATTCTTCTCCTCCACCGAGACCGTATACCGCTTCTATCTCCACACAGTCTCGTGTGTTTCTCATTTCTTTTCTTTCTACTCCATTCTTTCACCAACTCGACCATTACCACGATAAGATTTTTGAATGGTTGGTGCTAATCTTTGGCTTGTGTAAGGCCAAACTTAAGTTTGGGGGGAACCTTTGTATATATGTATATATATTTTTTGTTTTCTTTTTCTATAAAAAATAACAAAAAAATTCAAAACAATAATAATAAAAAATTATAAATAAATAAACAGGGGAGTGCCGGCATTTTAACCCTCTTGGTGCAGCATGACAGTGAGGACACTGTCAAGTTTAAGTTTGGGGGTATGCTCGGTACGTTTTCTTCCTTCGCATTCATATGTACATTTTGCATTTGCATACTTATTTGAAAACCCATAAAAATTTGAAAAAAAAATTCAAAAATTATAAAAATTATTGTATTCAATTTTGGCTTATTTGACTAGAATTTGACAGATAGGTTAACTAGCTAGGAACAACTAGATCTTTGACGTAGTAAATTAAAAACCCTAAAGATAACCTTCCTTAAAGTTTAGCGGAAGAAAGTATATGTCTTTGTAGTTTATTTAGAAATAGGCAAATTTTGAGTTCACTTCTTGGGCTAAGTTAAAACAAAGGAAAAATATTGATATTTTTATTAGAGTATGGGTTTGAAAAATAATTCCTATCTTAAGTCTAGATTCTGAAAATGTATACCCTACAATTTGCACAATCACGCACCTTGAAACTTGGAATAGTAGAGGAGACCTTGAAATGCTCTTGTCTAAAGTCCTCAGTACGAAGAAAATAAAAGAAAAAAAAGTGAATAAAGAATAAAAAAAAATGAACACTGGTCTTTGTGATTACTTAAGACTGCAAAAATAGAAAAAATATTTAGCGAGGGTGATTCATCACCTAGTGCCTTAGACCAACTGGTTTGGGAGTCACTGCTAAAGCCTTGGGTGTTGCAAGACTAGGAATTACGCTTTAATGTGCAAACACATCTTGTAATCGATCGTTAGTACCTCAAGAAGTATTAACGGTCACATGAAGGATGTGTAAGCAAAATTCATTTAAAAATTCACCAATTAATAAGTGCTTTGGACAAAAGGACAAGAGTATGATTGCTTGATTTAAATTTCTAAGTGTAGGGGTGATTTATACACACACGTAGGCGTATGTGATTGGAGTTTAGATGAAAGAAAGGTGTGAAGAATAGAACTTGTATCTTTAGTAGAGTTGATAGAAATTCCTAAGTGGAGATGGAACCCTAGAAGGAAAACTTAAGAGATGCCGAAAGCTAAGTAAGTTTACAGAACATATATAATCTTAAGTTAAATAATGAAGAAGTGTGAAGAATATGGGTGGATAATTTATGAGTCGAAGATAATAGAATTCCTTGTTAGAAACCCTAATTGGAGAATTAAAGTCGAAAAAGCCGAATTGATAAGATTTTGTGGGTAGTATCCGCTGAAAACCCTCAGGAGACAACACTCCTCCTAGAGGTTTAACGGCTTGTTGCACGTGCTCAGTGCAATCGCGTTTCCCTGCGAAAGTGCGGTTAGGTTTTTGTAGAGAATAAAAAATAAGTTTGCTCGAGGACGAGCAAAAGATAAGTTTGGGGGTATTTGTTCACACCATAATATTGTATTATTATATTCCCCATTCTTATTCGTTTTATAAATAAACATGTGCTTTTGACGCATGTCTGCTACATATTACAGGTTACAGGTTCTTGGACAGAAAACAGTGAAAACGATGAAAAGACGATGCAAAAGGGACTTTGACCAACAAATAGAAGGATCTTAATCAAGCCTACACAAAAGATCAGTACAAGGCAACGCAAGGTCCAAGATTACAAAGTAAACGGTTAAAAGTCCACTGCAATTGTTCACTGGAGATCTGGAAGAAATAGAGAAGCCAAATTGAATAAAGATCCAAAGAAATAAAAAGCCCAAGAAGCCCAGAATCAGTTCCAAAATTTCCAGACATAAAATTTTACCAAAGCTTGGAGTCTACTTTGACTAGGTCTTCCTAAGGATATTTTGGTAAATGCAGACGTGCGAATCAATTATAACCTAGGGTTTCTATGTCTTATAAATAGAAGCCCAAATCATTGTATTCTTTTCATGCCTCCCTATGCCTCTTTCTATGAATAAAAAATTTAGAATTCTTTTGGAGAGCATCGATGCCTCTTTTCATTTCAGAAATTCAGATCTGACAAATCTTGTGTTGATATTTGGAGAGAGCCATCTGTAAAGTAAGTAGGTAATTTCAATTCTTGCCCTAGGTAATTTTTCATTCTCTGCCCTAGATTAAATTTAATTCCTTGCCCTAGTTAGATAGTTAGATCTTTAATTCAATTGCCCTAGATTAATTTAGTTTTTAGATTTAATTAATCCATTCACACCGTTTGGAATTAACTCGTTTGAGCGATTAGGAAATTCACAACATCCCTGTGGACCGACCCGTACTCACCGGCTAGCTACATGCGACGCCGTTCTTGATTGCGGTAATAGATAGTTTTGAGATCAATCAGCACGGCGGATATCCGAGGATACCGATCGGGGCTAGGGATGTCGGGTGGCGATCATCTGTTGAGATGGTGTCGATGATATGTGCATTTGTGTGTCGGTGTTGGACACGAGAGATTTTAGGATTTACGTGTCGGTGATGGATACGAGAGATTTCTGATTTCGGGTGTCGATGCTGGACATCCATATATATACATTGAAATGTTGTTATCATGAGGTACACAATCAGATTATAATTATTGTAGCCGACCAGGACTGATCGGGGGGGGGGGGACAGTACCTGCATATTATTTTACGGGCATTTGCATATAAAAGGAAATTCAAAAACGAGCTATAGTCTCATTATTTTGATATACCTGATATGACATTGGGATCTTTAAATTATAAACCTTTAAATATTTCTTACTAAATAGTAGGACGTATACTTAAAAGAAGATACATATTATATTTCATACTATCACGTCTGCTTTTATGCCGCGACATATATATTTAGAAGCTATTTTAAAGAAGAGGTTTATATATATATTTTCGTTTACCTTTGGGCTTATACCTAGATACAGGTCATTTGCATTGATATATTCTACTTGGGATTGCATGATAGTTAGTGTTGCATTACAATACATATGTATATCATATAGTATATTAGTACAGGTTATGATAATAATATACTTATGAACTAGGTATCGTCATGCATCTCAATCTCTACCTTTAGATGCACTTTTATTCACTGAGTCGGCAACTCATCCCCGTTGTGCCACAGTTTCTTGCAGGCTCTACCGTTGGATTATCAGTGGCTTGGGCACACATTTCCTTTCGGTGATTGATTGGTAAGTGGGTTACTATTGTATCGTATTCACACTTGATTATTCATATATTCTTGTATCTAGTGAAAACTTCATCAACTTAGAAATGATATATTGTAAACTTAGAAGCGAGACTTAGAGTTTGTGTGTTATGGTGTCGCACTCATTGGAGTTGACCATGTTAGATTGTTGATTTTGTTTCGCTTTTCTATTCTTTGCCATTGTGCGTCGTATAGTGTTTTCTTGGTTGCTCCACTGTTTGGGCGTGGAAGCTAGCTCCCGTTGGGATGCTATTTATATTAGTATGTTGTATCGGGTTATACAAAAATGCAAGGGAGGTGCTGTCGAATTTCAAAACGTCAAGTATGTTTTTCAAACATACTTAGTTAAACTTAAATGTTATTTTAAACCGATTCCATCTGATGACTATTTTAAACTTCACCTCCAATATTTTCAAAAAGGGTTTAGATTCCGAGTTTCGGCTTACTTGAACCGCGTCGACGTTTTTAGATGTCATGTGATTTGAGTGCCGGTCACGTGCCATATTTGGGTCGTGACAAAATTGGTATCAAAGCGTTTGGTTTAACCTTTGTTCGAGTCTAGGTTTGACTATATGGAGTCTGGGCATACTCCTTTGTTACCTAGACTTTACCTTATAAGACTTAGACTTGACCTTGGGGTTCTTATACCCGAACTTTTGTTATATAGGACGACCTTTGTTGATGGAGTAGGTACTAAGTAGAGTGACGTACCGTACATATATTCCGCGGCATATTTACGATATGATACTCCGCCTAAGTTACCTTAGGATTTATATCTTGAGATCTCCCTTCTATTCATTCCGTTGATCTATCCTCGTCAGTGCATGATGATTGTTTCGGTCACCATATTTATGGGAGCCGAGAGGGCTGCAGTTAGAGATACGGTCAGAGCAGACTTGTCTGGGACAAGGACTGACCAGGGTGACTTTCCGATGATATAGAGACATGTCGTTTATATATATTTGATTGAGTTCTAATATTGAAGCGAGTTTCTTCGGGATCCGTACCAGATGGTCGAGTCGTTGCTGGAGGTCAGCCGGACTTGAGGCATGATGTTTTCTCTTCTCCGAAGATCGTAGTGTCGCGTACTGTTTAGATAGCGGTAACAAACATAGCTGAGGTTATCGAGACGTTGCTTCCAGAGTTCACAAAATTAACGGTTGACGATATTTACGAGTGTAGATGGATCAGAAGGATTCATAGCCATTCAAATGTGGGATGGTTAGGACTTTTAATCTGTTGTGGCGCTCCGATACGAGATTGGTAAAGTTGATTTACTTCTTCCAGTGGATCTTGCTCACACCTGATGCACGTAGCTCGAGAAGGAGATCATGTTCATCCGACGAATTGGGATGAGTTTTCGAAGGTGAGCTTAGTCAGATCTTCTACAGAGTATCAGAGATGTCAGATTCGTGTTTCTGAGTTTTGTAAGACTCTGAACTTGCCCATAACCAAGTATGACTTATAATTCGCGTGGTTATCGTGATATGCTCCTTAAGTGGTTGATATTGGAGATTTATGGAACAGGAGATTGGTGTGAAGTTTCAGTGGACAGTTGTTCTTCACAGTTGATATTGAAGATTTGATGCATATACTGAGACGTGTACGAATACACTTTCAGGAGGAAATAAAAAAGGAATGACAGTGATTATTAAAGAGAAAGTGGATTCAGTAATGAGTGCTAGTTCCGGACAGACCGGATAGTTGAGATCAGCAGGAGACATGAAGGAGTTCTTTCTGAAAGTTGAGAATAAGTAAGATTGGACCCAGGATCAGTTGTTAGCACACAAGCGCAGGATAGAGATGTACGTCATCAACATATTGCGTTACGAGAGATTGGACTACTGGCCAAGGAGATGTGGTAAGAGATATCAGCATGTAGGACCGATTGTGTCGTTGCTCCTCACCAGACGATTGTATGAAGAGACCCTGATGTTAGAGGTCCGCAAGAAGAACCAGAATTCAGAGATAAAGAACGTTAGATCGTGGCAGACGACAAGTAGAAATCCTTGCTATGCCAGTTCCAGGTGTATAAACACCTTTCGACATTGAAGAGGATATATTTCGATGTCATTTGAGTTCGATTTGCGTTTTTATGATCTAAATATTTCATTTTCAACGTTGAAGAAAAGACAACTCAACGTTTGTTATTTTGATATATGTATTTTGATGATTTGAGGGTCAAATTATATTTTGTGCATACCGGGTACACTTGTTGAGATTTTCATGCGAGGTGACTGCACTCGATTGAAATGTTGTGTACACCGGATGCACTACACTGATATTTCCGTGTACATCAGATACACATGGTTAAGAGATTACACACACACACACACACACACACATACACTTTAGGTATACTTGGTATGTTTTCGTGCACACCAGTTGCACGTTTTGATTTTGTGCACCCCGATGCACTTGAGATTTATTTTGTGCACCCCGATGCACTTGAAATTTATTTTGTGCACCCCGATATACTGGATACTATTTTTACAATTTGTTCCTTGCACAGTGGATGCAATGAATATCGTTTCGTGCATGTCTGTTGCACTTAACGCTGTTTTGTTTTCATGCATACCGTGACGTGTGGTTTGAGATTTGCACGCAAAACCCATTAGGGTTGATTTTGTGTTCGTGCTTTGCACTTGATAGGATATGTTATAGATTTGATTTATGTATTTTCGTTTGGTCGTGTGCACTGACGTTGCACTTCGATTATGGCATGGATCGTGTACTTAGGATATACAACGGTTTTCGTAATTAGCAAATTACATCATAACTGGAGTAATTCTCATAGAAACCGCTAGAGTTACAGTTATGTAAAATTATATATATTTTGATGTTTCACGCACACGGTTGCGTTATGATGCGTTTTATCTCATGTGGGACTTTGGAGTTCCATTATTTGCACGGACATTGTATGTTTTAAGTTGGACCCCGGAAAATTGTTTTAAATATGAGCAGATTGGATTAAGGAAAATGTTTTAAGAAGGGGATTTAATTTAAATTCGGGGACCGAATTTTCTTAAGGAGGGAATATTGTAACAATTTGAAATATTATAGATAATTAATTAATTTGTTTATTTAATTAAAAATGTTAAATTAAATTTTCTTATAATAAAAGACCTTTTTATATATAGTAGGTTAAATTAGTAATAAAATAGTTTGTTTATATAATAATAAGTATTATGAGGGGTTTTGTGAAAATTTTAGTTATTTGTGGAAATTGGAATTTTGTGAGGGTTTATGTGTAAAAAGGGCAAGGTCATGGATAAGGTTAAGTTATACTCATGGGATACCATAACCTAGATGACACCTCTTATGTGCATGTACACTTCATGGTGACACATCTTTCTTGCATGAACCATTCATACTTACACCTCCTACTTGCATGGATACACCATACTTCTTCTTGATGAAACCCCCTCCTAAACCTCATCACTCCCCTATTCTTATCCTTTCTTTGGCTTCAGTTGAGAGATCAAATTAAAAACAAATTGGCAAAACTAGAAAATAAAGAAAAGATTAGATCACACCAAAGAAAAGAGAAGAGAAGAGAAACTAGGTGCTAAGGATCACTATTACCACCCTCAAGTTAGGATCTTTTGTGCTTGAGCATCTTTGAAGGAGCCTTTCAGTTATCATTCAATAGGTATATGTTCAGTCGATAAAACTGCACATTTTTAGTACATTTTTCCTATCTTTTTTATATTAAAAAAGGACTTTATTATAATATATTATACATATGAGGGTTTATGTGTAAAAACATTATTTTCCATGTGTTAATATATTTTAATTATAATTTGGTAGGAAAATGTATGCAAATAATATTATTGATCTAATCCTAGTAGAACAAAGTCTACTAAAATCTTATTTGAGTTGTTGTGCAGAATATTTCCAAGTTGTTATGAAGGATTTAACAAACAAATCAATTTGTTGAAGAAAACTTGCCAAATTAAGAAGCAAACTTGGAGACCAAGTCTGGAAGCAACAGAGAAAAGATTTTCAGATTCTGAAGATGCCTAGGATTGCCACATGTCACCAGATGAAAGCCCAAGAAAAATAAGCAATTGATCACATCCCTTGAGCGCGGATCCGCGGCCAAACCCACCCTGGGGCCGCGGATCCGCCGCAATAATGATGAGTTGGAAGGCAATATTTTGGGAGATTGACAACTGCTGAATTTTACCAACTTCTCAACAATAAGATTCTGGGTTTGCACTATAAAAAGGCACCGAGAGCCTCTTGGAAAAGCTATCAAGCCGAGAGCCGCAATCAATAACGGTGTCGCGTGTAGCTAGACCGAGATGAGTACGGGTCGTCCTCAGGGAAACGTTGAACCTTTTACTCTTATTTTAGATGTGTTGAAAAAGAGAGGAGAGATAAAGAATATTGTAGAATAGTTTCTAGATCTACGTTAAGCACTAATGCAAAATATAGATCTAGATTATTTATGAATGTGAGTTTATATAAGAAGAGGGCTTGTAGGGTTCATTAGGATTTAGTAGTTATGAATGATTAATTAAAAGTTACCCATTTTATCCTTTAATAGATTTAAAACTAGAACGACGGTGATGCGTGTAGATTAAGGTTTCTGGAGGGAAAAGGAATCCCACTCTTAACCCTTATCTCGACACGGAACTCTGTTCATATCTAGCCTTTACCAAAACAATCATTAATCTAATCTCTAATCGCGGTCGGAACTAACAATAAATTGGTAGCGCGCCCGATTAGGATGTTAATGATTCTTTTAGTAAAGTTTATAAACTTTATAGGATGTAAAAAAAGTTTAAGGATCTTCATCATCCATTAATCTACCCTAATCCTATGAACCCTAACAAGCGGGGAATTACTCGCGCATGTTGGGAAAAGAAGATGAAAAGACAGAGAGGGAAAACATAATGTAAAATACAAAAGAATTAAATAAAACAACTACCTTTATTAATCAACTTGAACAATCTACACTTTATTCCTTAGAAAATGATTACAAAAACTTGGTTTGCTTCTCGAACTCTTCCGAAGGAGGTAGATGAACAGTTGATGATCAGCCTGGATGCGTGAGCCGTCTTGGACTTCGTGATCTCTTCGGCTTGATAGCTTTTCCAAGAGGCTCTCGGTGCCTTTTTATAGTGCAAACCCAGAATCTTATTGTTGAGAAGTTGGTAAAATTCAGCAGTTGTCAATCTCCCAAAATATTGCCTTCCAACTCATCATTATTGCGGCGGATCCGCGGCCCAGGGTGGGTTTGGCCACGGATCCGCGCTCAAGGGATGTGATCAATTGCTTATTTTTCTTGGGCTTTCATCTGTTGACATGTGGCAATCCTAGGCATCTTCAGAATCTGAAAATCTTTTCTCTGTTGCTTCCAGACTTGGTCTCCAAGTTTGCTTCTTAATTTGGCAAGTTTTCTTCAACAAATTGATTTGTTTGTTAAATCCTTCATAACAACTTGGAAATATTCTGCACAACAACTCAAATAAGATTTTAGTAGACTTTGTTCTACTATGATTAGATCAATAATATTATTTGCATACATTTTCCTACCAAATGATAATTAAAATATATTAACACATGGAAAATAATGTTTTTACACATAAACCCTCATATGTATAATATATTATAATAAAGTCCTTTTTTAATATAAAAAAGGTAGGAAAAATGTACTACAAATGTGCAGTTTTATCGATTGAACAAATACTCCCAAACTTATCTTTGATCGTCCCGAGCAAACTAGTTTATTTAAGAGGAGAAAAAGAAAGGAGAAAACTAAGCACACTTTCGTAGGCAGACACGATTACACTGAGCACGTGCAACAAGCCGTTAAACCTCTAGGTGTCCCTAGTAGGAGGAGTGTTGTCTCCTGAGGGTTTTCAGCGGATTACACCCACAAAATCCTATAACAAAAGAAAGATGGTGAAATTTACATATAAAGATAAGAACCATAAAAGAAAGGCCTTGAAAAGAAGAGTTTCCAACTATACTAGCTTTTCAGTTGTCATGAGCCCTATCTTAATAGTCATGAAAAAATGTTAGAAATCACATCATCCCTCAATAAAACATCGTCTTTATTCTTCATTCCCACCTTTCATCCAAACATTGATCATATACCCCTACGTGTGTGAAATGATCATCCCTACACTCAGAGAATTCAATTCAAGCTATCATACTCTTGTCCATCTACCTTAGTACTTTTTAATTTGATGAATACCTAGATTTGCTCACACATTTTCATGCGACCGTTAATACTTCTTGAGGTACTAACCGACCGATTACTCATGTGCTTGCAGATTAGGTGATAATATTTTCCTCGTCTTGCACCACCTAAGGCTTAGCAGTGACTCCCAGACCAGTTGGCCTTAGGGCACTAGGTGAAGAGGTACCCTTGCTATATTTTTTTTTATTGCTGCCTTGGCGATACAAAACCAGTGTTCATTTTTTTCTTTTCACCATTTTTATATTTTCTTCATCATTTTTCACTTCCTTCATACTTTGGCTTTTAGACAAGAGCATTTCAAGGTATCATCTACTATCCCGAGTTTCAAGACGTGTGTAGGTGCATATTGTAGGGTATCAACATTCAAATGTTTGGCTTCCAGAATAGAAACTATTTTTCAGACTTATTTTTATCCTCAGATTAGTGACTTCCTTCATCTTACTAACCCTTGGGACAACAGCTCATAACTACTTATTACTAGTTCGTTTAAGAAAACTTCTAATTTTCTTGGTTTTCTTAAACTATTCCTATCTTTTGGATGTAATTTTTCACTTTCTACTCTTTTGCTATAAAAGATTTTTTTTTTTAAAAATTGTTGACAATGTTGTGCTTATGCAAAGTATGATGCAAATTGATGTGTAAATAAGCACAGACCTCCCCCAAACCTGTTTACAGCAGTGTCCTCACTGATGTCATCCGTTAAGCTCAAAAACCAATAGACTTGGGGGGAAATTATTAATGGGGGCAAGAATATATGAAAGTGAAAATCCTCCCCCAAACTTATTTTAGGCTCACAATTTTGTAAAAATCATTTTCTTTCAAGAGCCAAAATATACCACCCCTCCCCCAAACTTGAGTTAAACATTTTTAATCTTTTTAAATCACATGAGGGAGTCAAGGTTATTGGTCAATGCCAAGCTTTGAAAAGACCGAAGGTCAACACCAACCATTCAAAAATTTTATCGATGAAACACCAAGGTTGGTGGAAGAACATGTCACCTATTGACGTGAAGAAGTGGGGAGGTGACAAGAGGTGTATTGGGAAAGGATTGCGTCTGAATTTGGAGAGACGACACAGTGATAGTAATGATGGATTACTCGCATTGTCATGATTTTCCAAAAGAGGGGGTGGAGGTCCAATTTCTTCATCTTGGAGTTGATTCATCTCAACACCCATGACTTGTAAAAATGCGAGTTCATCAGCGAAAATTTCCTCAAACCTTTCATCGATACCCCGAAAAATAATGTCATCAGAAAAAATGGGGTGATCGTCAGACTCAAAATAAAGTTCTTCATTAGATGTTGACCCGGACAACTCGGTGGAAGAGTAAATGGTTGGGTCAAACAACAACATATGAAAAGAGTCTGTATCATGAGGTTGATCAAATTCGCTGCTGTCGACATCCATTAATTCGACAGAACACACATGAGCATAGGGTTCGGAGGGTTCACTTCCCAACTTGTAAATGTTAAGCTCAATTGACTTCTTCCCAAAGGATAGGGTCATAGAGCCGTTTCTACAATTGATTACCGCGTTGGAAGTGGCCAAAAAGGGTCGACCGAGTATCACCGGGATTTGATTGCGTGGGTTCGTTACATGTTGTGTATCTATAACGATAAAGTCCACAGGGAATATGAATTCCCCGACTTTGATTAACACATCCTCTAGCTCACCCCTAGGTTGGGTGATAGATCGATCGGCCATCTGAAGAGTACAATGCGCAGGTTTTAACTCTCCGATCCCTAATTGCTCATAAACCGAATACGGAAGCAAGTTAACACTAGCACCAAGATCGAGTAGAGCACGATTGATATTTTTACCCCCAATGGAAATAGAAATTGTAGGACTTCCGGGGTCCTTTCGTTTCTTGGATAGTTGTTGTGTAAAAGCAGTGCTCACATTACTCGCAAGGAAAACTTTTTTAGGTACTTGAACTTTTCGCTTCCTAGTGCACAAGTCCTTTAAGATTTTCGCATATGACGGAACTTGTTGAATAGCATCTAGGAGAGGAATGTTTATGTTAACTTGCTTAAAAATTTCCACAATCTTCTCCATTTGTGGACTTGGTCTGTTGCCCCTCAACCTGTTTGGATAAGGTGCTTGATCAATAAGTTTTGGGTCCAACGTTTGTGGAGAAGACTGTGGCGACGGATTCGATCCCAAAATTGGAGTGGGCATCGACTTAGATAGATTTGGCGAAATGTTTAAGCCTTGGGGAAAGCGGAGAATAGGCTCGGATGAAGGTGGGAGACTAGACGAGTTAGGGGAAGAAGAAGAAGAAGGGGTATCAAATGTGTCACTATCATCAACTTGCTCACCCACTTGGTTGTTCAGCACTCTCCCCGATCTCAACGTGGTAACAGCACTCACATTATAACTTTGTGAGTGGCCAGGATTAGGTATGGGTTGAGATGGGAGTTTCCCTTTCTCTCTCGCACTCATTGCGGCGTTTAACTGTGCGATTTGGTTTTCTATTGATTTAATACTCTCACCATGGGAGGAGGAGTTTTTCGTTAGGGTATCAATAGAAGACCTTATCTCAGCCGAATTTTGCATGGATTGTTTCATGAACATATCCAAAGTTTGTGCAAGTGAGTTGTCAGTACCGGCCACTTGTGGTGTGAAAATGTTGGCCGGATTTTGGAAATTCTGTGACTGAAAGGGGGGCTGATTCTGTGGTTGTGGTTGCTGTGGAGGAGGTCTTTTATAATTGCTTTGTTGGTTTTGATTCCAAGCAAAGTTAGGATGATTCCTCCATCCTTGATTATATGTGGAAGAATAAGGATCATTTCTAGGTCGCTGCTGAAAAGCAGCATTAGCTTGAAACGATGCATTCATAGGACATTCTTCCGTTAAGTGTGAAGGATCCGAACAGCAACCACAGACGGTTTTAGGAAGCGTAACCTGATTTAGGGAGACTGATGAGAATCTGCTCTCAATAGCGTCGAGTTTCTTCTGCATCGCTGCCATTTCGGCTTTCACTGCGATGGAAACATCAAGCTGGTGAACTCCTCCCCTAGATGAAGGTGGTCTTACGCTTTCCCACTGCAAAGTGCTTTCAGCAAGGTCTTCCAGATATTTCCATGCTTCACCGTCATCTTTAGACATGAAATTGCATTGACACATTGTTTCAAGCATCTGCTTTGTCGCTGGATTAATGCCCTCATATATAATCCGACATAAATCCCATCTTTGTATTCCGTGATGGGGGCATTGGACAAGCAGATCTTTGAAACGTTCAAAGCATTTCCAAAATGGTTCATTGGGAAGCTGGGTGAACTGGTTGATCTCGCTCCTAACATGTGCAGTCTTATGATTTGGGTAAAACTTCTTAAGAAATGCTACGACGAATTCATCCCAATTAGAGATAGAGTGTGCGGCAGTATTATAAAGCCATTTTTCTGCCAAGTCGCACAGTGTGAATGGGAGAAGACGTAAGCGCATAGCATCTAAAGTCAATTGTGAAGTACCCATCATTGCGCATACGTTCTCGAATTTGGTGATGAAAACGTACGCGTCTTCCGATTCAAGCCCGTGAAATTTGGGCAGCAGATTGATGTAGTGGGGTTTAATCTCGAAATTATCCCCGTTAGGTGGTGGAAGAGATAGACAAGTAGGAAGAGGACCACGAATAGGATAGTATCTCTCTTGGAGAGAGATGCGCGGTGGATTCTGCGCACCTTCGGGCGGTGGCAGCGTGGTGTTATACTCTGATGGAGTGCCGTCCATCACGGTTGATGTGGTGTGTGGTGGGGGAAAAGAGGATGAAGAAGTACCGACTTCGGCGTCGATAACAGGAATGCGGACAAGACGGGCACTAGGATCCCGTGTCCAGCCGAGCATGCACTAAGCGGGTATAGTGCAAGTGGCAGCGTGTGTATGATTTAAAATTGGCTTGTTTTTGAAAAAGTGGGACTCAAGACAAATCACCCTATGATGCACAAGCAACCCTAGAACTAAAGTCGCCTAGGTCTGCTAGACAGCTCCTAACTAAGGCTAGAAATAGGACCTCAAACCGCCTCTTCACGGACAAGTACGGCCAGGTAAGTGGGAAGGAACCACCACTACAGTGGGCCTAATTAAAAACCACTAGCCTAGACACCGCAATGTCAGTTAGGATAAACGGCCGATGCCTATACTAGTCTTTTTCCTATTGAGCTCGACAGTCCTTAGAGTCTGGTCTAGATATTTTTTAAATTAATGAAGGGTTGTTCTATATGCTCGGTTTGTGATTTGTGGGGCTTAGGAAGGGTGATGAAATCCCCACCTAATCTTGATTTGGTCTTTGCCCCTTAGAATCCGTATTAAAATATGCAAAACAAAACCAATCACAAAACTTTTGCAAAAAGATTTTTTAGCGGCGCAATTTTCGCAAAGAATCCTGCAGAAGATAGATTTTATTGGATTTGAGAGGAGAGAGAAGGAGTTGAGAATCTTACCAGAGAATTCTGTAGCCCTAATCCCTCCAAGCAGCCGCGTTTCCGCCGCAGGAAGCACCTTAGTGCCGCGGTTCCGCCGCGAGGTGGATGGATCGCTTGCTGAAAATTTTTCTGTGTCCCTCTGTGCTCCTCTATTCTGTAACTCCAGACTCCTTGCAAAATTCACGCACAAGTCGTTAAATATGCAATTTGCAGTTTTGTGTTAATAATGATATAAATCGTCTAAGAATTCAACACAAATAGTAAAAATAAAAAATTACGCACGTATTCCCCGGCAACGGTGCCATTTGATTGGTCTCGAAAGAGTGTGTTTGTAGAATAACCGCAATCAATAACGGTGTCGCGTGTAGCTAGACCGAGATGAGTACGAGTCGTCCTCAGGGAAACGTTGAACCTTTTACTCTTACTTTAGATGTGTTGAAAATGAGAGGAGAGATAAAGAATATTGTAGAATAGTTTCTAGATCTACGTTAAGCACTAATGCAAAATATAGATCTAGATTATTTATGAATGTGAGTTTATATAAGAAGAGGGCTTGTAGGGTTCATTAGGATTTAGTAGTTATGAATGATTAATTAAAAGTTACCCATTTTATCCTTTAATAGATTTAAAACTAGAACGACGGTGATGCGTGTAGATTAGGGTTTCTGGAGGGAAAAGGAATCCCACTCTTAACCCTTATCTCGATACGGAACTCTGTTCATATCTAGCCTTTACCAAAACAATCATTAATCTAATCTCTAATCGCGGTCGGAACTAACAATAAATTGGTAGCGCGCCCGATTAGGATGTTAATGATTCTTTTAGTAAAGTTTATAAACTTTATAGGATGTAAAAAAAGTTTAAGGATCTTCATCATCCATTAATCTACTCTAATCCTATGAACCCTAACAAGCGGAGAATTACTCGCGCATGTTGGGAAAAGAAGATGAAAAGACAGAGAGGGAAAACATAATGTAAAATGCAAAAGAATTAAATAAAACAAGTACCTTTATTAATCAACTTGAACAATCTACACTTTATTCCTTAGAAAATGATTACAAAAACTTGGTTTGCTTCTCGAACTCTTCCGAAGGAGGTAGATGAACAGTTGATGATCAGCCTGGATGCGTGAGCCGTCTTGGACTTCGTGATCTCTTCGGCTTGATAGCTTTTCCAAGAGGCTCTCGGTGCCTTTTTATAGTGCAAACCCAGAATCTTATTGTTGAGAAGTTGGTAAAATTCAGCAGTTGTCAATCTCCCAAAATATTGCCTTCCAACTCATCATTATTGCGGCGGATCCGCGGCCCCAGGGTGGGTTTGGCCGCGGATCCGCGCTCAAGGGATGTGATCAATTGCTTATTTTTCTTGGGCTTTCATCTGGTGACATGTGGCAATCCTAGGCATCTTTAGAATCTGAAAATCTTTTCTCTGTTGCTTCCAGACTTGGTCTCCAAGTTTGCTTCTTAATTTGGCAAGTTTTCTTCAACAAATTGATTTGTTTGTTAAATCCTTCATAACAACTTGGAAATATTCTGCACAACAACTCAAATAAGATTTTAGTAGACTTTGTTCTACTAGGATTAGATCAATAATATTATCTGCATACATTTTCCTACCAAATGATAATTAAAATATATTAACACATGGAAAATAATGTTTTTACACATAAACCCTCATATGTATAATATATTATAATAAAGTCCTTTTTAATATAAAAAAGGTAGGAAAAATGTACTACAAATGTGCAGTTTTATCGACTGAACAGTATAACTTCAACCCTGCAGATTTTGATTCAATATTGTTTTAGTACAAAAGTGTAATATCTGTAAAATGTCGTATTTTGTTGGATTAGTGCTCTGTATTGAATCTGCTATAGTTTAGTTAATCTTCAGCAAAATTAAATAACACTGTGAACTTGTAAATTGGATCTAGAGTACATTCCAGAAACACGAACCCATTCCTTCATCACTCGACTGGCGACATCTGCCTATTTTCCGAACTCGCCGGTTTTCCTAGGGATTGGGGTGTTGAGTTTTATAGGGTAGCTCTCTGTTGATATTTTAGGGTGTTTGGTATTGTTAGATTATGTTATAATGTCAGTATATAAAATCTGGTAGCAGATATATGTTTTTAGTGTGCAGTGTTAGAAACCAAGGAAAATTGTGATATATAACATGCTGAACAAGAATCTGGAACTAACAGGTACAACTACTAGAAAAACTAGTAAGACCAAAACTATAATGAGACCACTAGGAGACACCACTTAAAACCCGACCCCAAACTCCCTATTCCATCCGGCGACATGCACCAAATTTCCGGCGATGCCGGCCCCCTTATGACTTTTGGTGTTGGTTTTTCTTCTGTGGCCTATTTTGGGTAGATTATGGTCTCTAGGATTGTTTGTTTTGTCTCTAGATGTATACAGAGAAATCTGGAAATGGTTAGTTAAGGTTTTAATTAAGTTTCCGATATTTCGATATGATTTTCCGTATTTCAGTACTGCAACTAAACTGTTAACATTTATACGTTAACAACAAAATTATATTGTTGTTTTTGGGTTAAGTATACTGTAGGTTCTAAATTATGGGTGCCTATCTCGTTATTTTGGGTTTTGATATAATATTTACGCCAATATTTCATAAATACGATTATAAGTACGATTTCGAGGATTTCCGAAAAGGAGTTGGCGGATATAGCAGTGTGGATTTCAGTGAGCACAATGAGTTGGTGAGTAGATTTATATCTACGGGGAAAGTCGGGTGGATGGCGTATAGCACCCCCGCAACCTTATAAATAGTATTATGATATATAGTAGTCTTTGTAATTGATTAAGATATGGGTATTTGAATTAAATTGTATCTAGTATGATATTCATTTGCATATAGTTTACGGATGGTTTGGTAACTTGGTACGGAGGATCATGCAGTACTAGAAAGGATTTGAGATATAGTGATAATGTGAGCCATTATACGAGGAATTATGCATATTGGTAAGGATGAGATTCGTATGCCGAATAATGGCCAAGTTTTCCTCTAGACTCGTAGAGTAAGATTATATTCCGTTTTAGGATGTAGTACTTGTGTGGGCTATATTCTTTTAAAAACTACGATTCGTTTCTCTTTTAATGATAAAATACAAGGACGCGGTGCCAATTTCCAAAACGAATATCTATTTTAACCTAAGGCAGCTTCCTTATCTTAAAACTAATGTTTCGTTCCATTTTCAAAGATGGTATAGCTCATAGCAGGTAATTACAGTTATTAGTTACGCTTAGATTTACTTTACATGTTCGCGTTATATTTATCGATAGTATACGTTTCCGTAATACGAACACTCTGATAGAACACTGCATAATTACCAATGAGTACTATGCTGCAGAAGCACGTACATATATGTTACACTACACCTCATTGGAACTGCCATGTCACTGTAGGACCGTTATGATATATTGCATATGTAAATGTCGATATGAGTAGGCTATTACACTTTTAGAACACTTGCACAAATACTAATGATTGCTATGCTGCACGAACACAGACACGTATGCTACACTACACATTATTAGTAGTGCCATGACACAGTAGAATTGATATCATTATGCCTATATGATTTAATTAAGCAGTCTTTCTTTATTTCCTGTTGTAAATTACGAATATCAGTACTATAGATGTTGTATTTGATTCTTATGGATTTTCTGTATAATTTACTCCTGATGATATATATCGGTGGAATGGAACACTGTTATACATGTATATATATATATAATATCATCAGAATGATCTATGCAAGTTTTCTCATTCTTTACTTGATATCTTTGTATATGATGAGTTGGTGTCCACCATGAGCTTTATGTTTTCTGAGTATTTATTCCAGACCGAGTAGGGGGGCTATACGGTTTCGGACTTGTTATTATCCGGACTGAGTGGGGGAGATATACAGTCGGATACATGGTGGACTCGGTTCGAGACCGAGGGGCAGGAAAGCCGCATTATAGGCGGGGAGCCTAGCGAGGATACTCGATACCGGAGATAGAGACGAGCACAGTAGATATCCAGGGGATACTGACTGGGGTTCGATTGGGCACGGCGGATATCCAGAAGATACCGATCGGGGCCAGGGATGTCGGGTGGCGATCATCTGTTGAGATGGTGTCGACGTTATCTGCATTTGCGTGTCGGTGTTGGACACGAGAGATTTGAGGATTTACGTGTCGGTGATGGACACGAGAGATTTCTGATTTCGGGTGTCGATGCTAGACATCCATATATATACATTGAAATGTTGTTATCATGAGGTACACAATCAGATTATAATTATTGTAGCCGATCAGGACTGATCCGGGGGGGGGGGGGGACAGTACCTGCATATTATTTTACAGGCATTTGCATGTAAAAGGAAATTCAAAAACGAGCTATAGTCTTATTATTTTGATATGCCTGATATGACATTGGGATCTTTAAATTATAAAGCTCTAAACATTTCTTACTAAATAGCAGGACGTATACTTAAAAGAAGATACATATTATATTTCATACTATCACGTCTGCTTTTATGCCGCGACATATATATTTAGCGGCTATTTTAAAGAAGAGATTTATATATATATTTTCGATTACCTTTGGGCTTATACCTAGATACAGCTCATTTGCATTGATATATTCTATTTAGAATTACATGATAGTTAGTGTTGCATTACAATACATATGTATATCATATAGTATATTAGTACAGGTTATGATAGTAATATACTTATGACCTAGGTATCGTCGTGCATCTCAATTTCTACCTTTAGATATATTTTTATTCACTGAGTCGGCAACTCATCCCCGTTGTGCCACAGTTTCTTGCAGGTTTTACCGTTGGATTATCAGTGGCTTGAGCACACATTTCTTTTCGGTGATTGATTGGTAAGTGGGTTACTATTGTATCGTACTCACACTTGATTATTCATATATTCTTGTATCTTGTGAAAACTCCATCAACTTAGAAATGGTATATTGTGGACTTAGAAGCGAGACTTAGAGTTTATGTGTTATGGTGTCGCATTCATTAGAGTCGACCATGTTAGATTGTTGATTTTGTTTCGCTTTTTTTCCGCTATTGTGCGTCGTATAGTGTTTGCTTGGTTGCTCCACTGTTTGGGCGTGGAAGCTAGCTCCTGTTGGGATGCTATTTATATTAGTATGTTGTATCGGGTTATACAAAAATGCCAGGGAGGTGCTGTCGAATTTCAAAACGTTAATTATGTTTTTCAAACATACTTAGTTAAACTTAAATGTTATTTGAAACTGATTCCAGCTGATGACTATTTTAAACTTCACCTCCAATATTTTCAAAAAGGATTTAGATTCCGGGTTTCGGCTTATTTGAACCGCGTCGACGTCTTTAGATATCACGTGATTTGAGTGCTGGTCACGTGCCACATTTAGGTCGTGATAGTGTCCCAGCCACAATATAGAAAGTATAACACCATCTCTTCAAGAGCCTATCAGGCGCTCTATGCTGCGTTTGAGCAATGGGGCAAAGCCAGAAAAGATGAACCAGCACCATTCAAGAACTCGGTCAGGCCAGTCGTCTTCAATCGATTATGCATTACCGAAACAGAAGGGCCACGACACCGGTACGCAAAATCAGCTGCCTATGATGAAAAGACAGCCAGATATATTATCCACATTATTTACATGGCAGGCACGTGTCCCAGCGATAACCTGCGCGGCAGAAGAAAGGATGGAGCCGCCATATCCGAAGCCCAATTTGGCTTGAATGGGGTTGCCACTTCCCAAGATCGGCCGCCTCCGCATGACGATGAAAACCCTCTAGATTAGACCAATATGCAGAAATACCCCTCAGTCCATATGGAGTCAAGCTTGGATAGCGAGTAAGAGATGACTTGCTGCCCCAGGACCGCAGAGCAAGAGTTGCTTCAAGAGCTTCGAATACGGATCTAGAGAAAAGATAAATAGATGGCCAAATTTTATTCAAAAATTGATGACCTGACGAACGTCGTAATGTAGCTCATGGCTTAAGTTGCTCGGACACCCTCTAATCAAGCGCAAGTATCTACTCATGAGCCGGGTGATAACAACCCAAAGTAATCGATACATGTTCCCTTAGGTCCAAGTTTATGCGAGCCACACTAAAGCAGGCCACATTCCATTTCTGGGTACGCTTTGGCCCCGGATGGCACTATCCCACTAACACAAGATCGGATAATGGATTTGGCCACCAACAAGTTTAAAACATTGGTGACCGAAACCGAACCTCAGAAAGAAATTGGCGGTAGTGGGCGGTCATATCCCACATGGTACGATCTGATCTAGTTCCCCAGTTGCCATGTTGTTCCTAAGTTCGGAAGATTTGATGGGACAAGAAATGCAAATCAGCATGCCGCCCACTTTAAAGCGTCGTGCGGAAATACAGAGGGCAATGATGCACTCCTTCTTCGTCAGTTTGTCAACATCCTGACCGGTGTTGCTTTCGACTGGTACACGAGCATACCAGATGGGTCCATCACTACTTTTGCTCAAATAGAATCTCTATTTCGGAAAAGGTTCATTAGTGTCAGTGATAAGATCTTCATTGCTGACCTTGTGAGGATCAAGCCGGGGAAGAACGAAAGCAACACGGACTTTATCGCCCGATGGCATAATCTCACGGTCAAGTGCGAACCGCCGCTGGAGCAGGACCAGTCCGTCAGCCTTCTCATTGGGAACCTCAGCAATGGGATGGTCCTATTCTTATATACAGCAGGCCTCAAGATGTTTCAAGGCTGACTAAGAGAGTTCAAATATTGGAATGCTCGAAGCAAGAGTTTGCCCCGGATTCTCAAATTGATAAGACTTGGAAAAACCAAAAGGAAGACAACAATAAAAGCAGGATTTCCAATAATACCAACGCCTTCAATGCGTCTGACAATGAAGACAAGCGAAAGGCGGGCATTCAAAAACGGACCAGTCCTGAAAGCCAGTGCTAGGAGGAGAAGAGCCTTCTCTAGAGGAGAAGACGAATAAGGTTTATTCTTTCAGGAGGGACAAGGTCCGCAAGATATTCCAGGATGCCCTGAACAACGGTCTACAATTGCCGGAGTCAAAGAGACCTCACGAAGCAAAAATGACCAACAATACCTTATATTGCCTGTACATAGAATAGTGAGCCATGCGATCGAGGATTGCTACATTTTCAAAGACCGGGTCAAAAAACAATACAAGACCGGAGAGATCGATCTATCCAAGAGTGTGTTGGTGAGCAATCAAGCTGCAACCACCAACTTTATACAGATAAAAGCTGAAACCTTCTGGGAGCAGACGGCTAAATCCGCTGCCCCGAGAAATGAATCCAACTCGCCACAGTCTCCGTGGAGTATGCTAAAGCTACTTCAGAAAAAGCCTAAAACAGAATGGGAGGGGCAGAAGGAGCCCGCCGTTCCGGCTACCAATTCAGCTCAATCAGGCTCAAAATCTAAAAGGTTAAAGAAGAAGAAAAGGAAAGGTGCGGCTTGAAGCGAAAGGGTCAGGGAAATCGACCATTCAAAAGCATATTGATTCTTTCGAAAACTACGAGCAAAAGAAAAGAACTATAATTTAATTGAAAGAGTTATTTCCCATAGAAGCAGTTGATATTCTGGAAGAGCTCAAAGAAGACTCAAATGATGAGGTCCCTATCGTGACCTGTTACGTGATCCATTTTGGTAGCGACTACAAGGAAGAGCTTTGTTTTCCTAAAGAGGACGAGGAGTTCTCCACGAAGGCCAACCAAATCCAGCTCAGATGCGAAAAGGCTCTACTGCCAAATCAAGGCAACACCCCAAAAGGGAAGGAAAAACAAGTCTTTAATGAAGAAGATGGAGGAGAGCTTGCTCATGAAGACTCGAGTCCTTCCCCAGTAGACTATAATGTCTTGGCTCATCTCCGGAAGCTTCCATCTCTCTTAAGCATCTATGATGCTCTGGTCCTATCCAAGGAGCTCAGAGATGTTCCTATTCATGCCCTGCAAAACCCCGAGTGGTATCAGGCTCGTTTCGCGGAAATTAATATAAAAGAGGCTCAGTACACTCTGCATACAGCCGCGGTCACATTTAAAGATAAGACCCGTTACTGTGAACAGCTGAGCACAACTGACCGCTTTGCGTGACAGGTACAGCGATGGAGATCGAATTAATCACATATTGATTGATCCGGGGTCCTCAGTGAACATCATGAATTTGCGGACTCTGAAGAGTTTGTCAATGGACGTTCGACACCTGTCAAGGGAAAGTATTGTTATTTAAGGCTTCAATCAAAACTGCCAGAAAGTTCTGGGGTCCATAAATCTGCTAATTAAATTTAGGGATTTGCAAACAGAAACTAAAATATACCTGATCGACGCCGATATGTCTTATAAGATTCTCCTGGGACCACCATGGCTCCACGATTACGGTATCGTTCTGTCAACTCTCCATCAATGCTTGAAATATACTAAAAATGGCGAAGAAAGACACATTGACGGAGACATCCAGCCGTTCGGTATGCATAAAGTCCAATATGAAGATTCCCGGTACTTTGTGAACCCCCAAAATGCTAAGCCACAACTGACCGAGGACAGAACGGCCCTGAAACTCAGAGGCAAATCTGAGTCGGCTGTCACTTTCAAAAGCAAAAAACCCCAAGTGCCTCCGCATTTCGGCTGTGACACTGATGGGTCCGACGTTGGAAGTCCATCCTTTTGTAAAACTCACCCTCATTTCGGTAGAGATACGAACGAGTCTGATATTGAAGACCTATCCGGCAGCAAAATTCACCCTAGTTTAGGAAGCGACACTGAAGAATCAAAGGAAGAGTACCCGTCTTGAAACAGCTGTGCCGATTTGGCTCTCATGCAAAAAACGAAGTTAAGAGAAATCTTCGAAGTTACATAAGGATCCCTAGCCAACATAAGGGCGCCGAAGCAAATGTGCAAAGAGCTCGATGCATTGTCAGTCTCCACCGTAGACCAGCTAAAAACCATCTACGTTCCCAGAAAAAAGAATGGACAGAAGGGCATCCTGTTTTATGGGTTAAATCCTGTCATGCACCCGGACGATTTGTCTGTCACGTTCTTTCCCTATGAAAGAGGCATAAGAGCCGTCCTAAACCCCAGATATTATACGCTCGAGATGTAGGAATATTTTAAAAAGTGCATGATCGCACGCTTTTGGCGTGTCGGATGTTCAAAGTTCTAAAGTTATAACCGCGATCAGGACGGTGTCGCTATGCAGCTAGCCGGTTGAGCACGGGTCGATCCACAGGGAGATGGTTGTATGTCTGTTCGAGTTTTAGACGAGTCAATAAAGAATGTGTATATGTTTGTTCAATTCTAACCTATGTGTTTTATATGCAAGTGTAAAGTTGTTAAGAAAAAGATACGAAAGTGTAAGCTAAAGAAATCTGCACTCAAAACCTTTGAGCCGAGTCTTGACCAATTGAAGCTAGGGCAATCGGCAACAACGTGGATTAGGGTATTTAAGCACGGTATTTGTGGAATCCGGCTTATTTACCCTTGTCCTTCCGTTCTTGTCTCTTGCTTTCGCCTCCGGCCAAACCGAACGCAACCGGTCGCAGTTAGGAATCACAATTACCTTGGTAGGGTAGGGTGCCTAACGGAGCGCTTGCGTAACGTTTGGGCGGAGTTCAAAGGAAAATAACGGGAAAAGGAAATGAGGAATGAAACCTTAACTTACAATATTGTATTTATTCTTAACAACAACATATTACAACCATTCACAAAACGAACCAAAAAGAGCAAAAGAAAAGATAAACAAAGAAAAGAAAAGATTACAAGCAAGTAATTAAAAGTGCATGGAATTTAAGTGCATGAAAGTAAAGCAAGTATTAAAGTGCAAGAAAGTAAATGAGCAAGAAATGAAACTAGGAACCATAGAACCCAAAACAAGACATGGGTTCAATAACCAAATCTTAAACTTGCAAGCTCAATTAAGAGGTTGCAAGATCAAGAAAAGGCAAAAAACTCATGGAGAATGAAGCACAAAAGAGAGAACATTATTGATTCCAAAATGATACAACGCCTTGAGATCAATGACCAAAGCTTAAACTTGCAAGCTCACTTAAGAGGTTGCAAGATCAAGTTAAGGCAGAGAGCTCAAGGGAGAAGCTAAGCAAAAAGAAAGATACAAAATAACCCTCATCTTCATTTAACATCCACTCAAAAGCTCTCACAACAATTTAATGGAGAAAAGATGAAGAAGAAGAAGAAGAAGAAGAAGAAGAAGAAGTAAACTAAAAACTAAAAAAAAGAGGGCATGAAAAGAACATCCATGGCTTGGCAAGTTCTGGGTTATTTATAGGCAGGAAACAGAGAACCTAGGGCAACATTCTGAACCCAAATAGAGTTACCAAAATACCCCTGAAAAATAACCAATTGCGGAGCCCACATGGCCGCGGATCTGCGGCCTAAGCATGCTTATGCCGCGGAACCGCTGCCATAAAGAGGGGTTGGCCCTTCAATTTGGGTGAGTTTCCCTGGTTTTCTGTACTCTTCAGTGTGGTATATGTTGTTTCTCAGAATCTTTTCACAATATTTCCAGAATTTCAGCAGATCAAAAGGTGATGTGATGTGGATCTTTTGCCATGATTTTTCTTGAGCTCCGCGTAGATATGCTGGATCTTGTGTTGACATTGAGCTTTGTGCATGAAAATGACATTGATTTGCCATTTTGTCCCTTAAACTGGTGTGCGGCAACATGCGGATAGAGAGCAGAGACCCGTGTTTTATCTGTGGTTGGCAGTAATCCGGAATTTATCGTGCTTTTCCATGAATTTCACTGTTTAGAGCTGAGAACTAGTATCTTGCATTTAACTAGCAAACACGGCTCAAGAGTACCTACCGATAAACAAACGAGCGTAAGAATGGGCGGTATAAAATGCAATATTCTGGTATGAACAAATACCCCCAAACTTAACTTTTGCTCGTCCCGAGCAAAACCAATTTATTCAAAAAAAGTCCTAACCCTACTTTCGCAGAGAATGCGATTGCACTGAGCTCGTGCAACAAGCCGTTAAACCTCTAGGTGTCCCTAGTAGGAGGAGTGTTGTCTCCTGAGGGTTTTCAGCGGATTACACCCACAAACTCCTGTCAAGCTAGTGTCATAAGTTAACATCGATTCTACTCCTACAGTTTAGTATCTACGTTAGAAACTCTATCATCCTAAGTTAGAAATATCCAACCCTAATGCTTCACACCTCCTTTCTATTTAACCTCATATCTTATACGTTCCAAAAAAGTTTAGAAAGATGTTGGTATCTCCTGAGTTTTCCTTCTTTAAGTGTGGTCTCAAATCAGGGATTTTTATCAACTTTACAGAAAACATAAGTCTTATCTTTTATTTCTATCTTTTATCCAAATATCGATTGTATACCCCTACGTGTGTGTGTATTTGCACCCCTACACTCAAGAATTCAATTCAAGCTATAATACCCTTGCCCTAATACCTAATACTACTTCTTTTCATTAAGGATGGACGGATTTGCTCGCACACCTTTCATCCGACTATTAATGCTTCTTGAGGCACTAACGGCCGATTACTGAATGTGTGAGCTTAAAGCGTAAATAGCAGTTTCCAGGTCTTGACTTTATTTATTTATTTTTCTTTTCTTTTCTTTTTCTTTTTCAAGACCGGATATATTTTTCAATGATGCTCTTTTGGTGTTTAGCTTTAATTACCGTTTTTTCTTTCATACTAGGTTTTCAGGCAAGAGTATTTCTAGGTATTTTCTACTATCCCAAGTTTCAAGGTGCGTGTAAGTGCAGTTTGTAGGGTATATACTTTATAAATTTGAACTCAAGAAAAGAAACTATTTTTCAGACTTATTCTTCAGTAAAGCTTCAATACTTTCCCCTCATCTTGACTTAACTCAAGAACTGAACTCAAGATTACCTATTTCTAAAAAAAAACTGTAAGGACGTATACTCACCAAGTTTAAACAGAAGGAGAGTTATTTTTAGGGTTTTCAATTCCTAAGCCTAGAATTTAGTTATTTCTAACATATCAACTAAACTTTCAGAATAAAAATCTAAGTTACCCTATTAGCTAACTTGACGACAAAGTTTTTATATTTTATGGAAAATTTTCGATTTTTGTGGGTTTTTAATAAGGTATGCGAATGCAAAATATACAAATAAATGCGAAGGAAGAAAGCTTACCGAGCACACCCCCAAACTTAAACTTGACAGTGCCCTCAATGTCAGGCTACACCAAGAGGGTCAAAATTGTCGTCGCTCTTCCTAAAAACAAATTATATACAAAACAAAAAGGAAAACAAAAAATATATACAAAAAAGGAGTCCCCCCAAACTTAAGTAAAACAGTGTTTCCACTGTTAAGCGTTGAAGTTCATGATTAGGGGGGAAAGAGAATAGTATCAATCTATACAAGGCCAAAAGTTAGTACCAACCATTCAAAGATTTTATCTCTATAATGTGCTGGTTGGTGAAAGAATGCGGAGAGGTAAGAAATGGAGAATACGCGAGACCGTATAGAAGCGGGATACGATCTCGGTATATAAGAAGAAGAATGGCGGAAGGGAGAAAGAAGTGGAATACGAACTTGAGGGTGGAAATGGATTGAATAAATTAGTAAAATCTATAATGATCGATGTGAAAAGATGGATTGTACTAATCTATCAATATGGCGAGAAATTGGGTCAAATCCCTCAAGATTCATGAGAAACCATGGGTACGCCGAACTTGGTAAACCAGACAATGGAAATGGAAGTGATACGGTTACTTGCAAGGTCGGAACGATGGAAAGGATGGAGGTAGGTGACTGAGGAAGGTAATCGGTTAAAGGTTTAGGAGGGTGTACACAGTCAATAAAAGGGATATGATGAATTGGGAAATCCGACTCATCAAGCAAAATTGGTTCATCCTCAAAACTATCCTCAAAATTTTCCTCAAAATTCAGCACATCCATGCATTTATCTTCAAAATCCAGACGCATATGGGGTTCGGGAAAAACATTTAATGAGTCGGGATGATGAATTGGAGAGAAAAACTCAGCCAAATATACGGGTTCATCATCCAAAATATTCCCAGCGTCAATATCCTCAATCAAGTGAAAATCTATATTCTCAGACACCTCAACAAAAGCATGGATATCAATCAATTCAGGTTCTAAAGTGGAGGTGTAGAGGTCAAAATGTTTAGGAACGGTTTTACTTGGAAGGGACCCTTCACAATCAGGTAAATCAAACACTATAAAGTCACACAACTCATTATCTGTTCTATCTTGAATCAATGAATCGTTTGGAACACTAGATAGACATTCAAAATCGGAGTTGTGGGAATCAAGTTGAAACGGGTAGGTCTGATTTGGAAGGGTGTACAGCTCACTCTCTCCGCTCAAATTCTCAACCTATCCTACCGCCTCTTCATACATTGGAAAATTTGGAGCTAGTTGGAAACTAGCTACCGGGTCACTAGGTTGTATGAGGGCGGCCATGGACGCATTCAAATCTATCATCTGTTGGTACGACGCTACCCGAAAGTTTTCCAAAGACTGTTCCAGACTAGACATGGGTTGTGAAGGGGTTTCAGTAAAAGATTCAAAGTTGTTTGGATACTGAAAACTCCCAAATGGCGGTTCAGAGGCAATGTCTAGGGAAGGTGCAAAAGTCGGGTAGGACTGGTAGGAATTGAATGGTTGGACAGGAGTAGGATCAACATTTGGATAAGAAGGTGAATGGAATTGTTGATCCCAAGAATCTGTAGTGGTGAAAGGAGTGAAAGATCGGCTACAGGATTGTTCAATATGTTCATCAATGGACAAAGGACGACTTGCAAAAGGGGTATCAACATAAGAGGGTGGGGAAGGTTGAAAAGGTTGATACAAAGTGGATTGCGGAATGCAAGTGTTTGTCCTAGACGCTTCTA
This sequence comes from Agapanthus africanus, assembly GCA_030015575.1. Lineage (NCBI taxonomy): Eukaryota > Viridiplantae > Streptophyta > Magnoliopsida > Asparagales > Amaryllidaceae > Agapanthus > Agapanthus africanus. Next base: position 513,467,911 of record JASDDO010000031.1, on the reverse strand, counting down.
TGCGATCTTTCAATGAAATTTTGGGCATGGAGGGATCGTTCGATGTTCGGCCAAAGCAAGAACCGTAAGAAGTAATGTCTGGTTGTGGGTAACAAAGTTCGGCAAGAGTTTTTCTAGATGGAGTACCCATGATATGAAGAGAGAAAGAAAGAAAGGAAAAGAAAAGGAGGGGAAAAAGAATGTGGATTTTTTATTTTTATTAAAAGAAAAAAATGCTTGTTTTTGGAGTTTTAGAAATTGTTTGTTTGAAAGAATACGGAATTATGGGACTAAAATTTACAAGAACAATCACAATCATAATATGCACAAACACACCTAGAGCTAGGGTCTTTAAAGTCCAACTAGACTGCACTAACTGTTCCAAAGGGCTAGAAATAAGACCTCAAACCGCCTCTTCTCCGCCAATTGCGGCCAGGTAAGTGCCAGGTAAGTGGGAGGCTCCCCACTACATAAGTAGTGGTCCTAATTAAGTAACCACTTACCTTGGACACACTTGCCTAGACACCGCAAAGTCAGGATAGGATAAACGGCCGATGCCTACAACCAGTCCTCTGTCCTATTGAGCGTGACGTCCTTAGGGCTGAGTCTAGTATTTTTTATTAGCTCAAGTTAATGCGTATGCAATTAGTGATTTGTGGGGTCTTAGGAAGGGTGATGAAATCCCCATCCAATCTGAATTGGTGTTATAGCCCCTTAATGTCCGTATTAATATATGCAAAGCGGTAAACAAACAAAATCTAAAACAACAAAAATTTATTTGGCGGCTTCGCAATCTGTGCAAAGAAACCTGCAGAAAATACAGTATAGTGGAATTCACAGAAAAGATAAAAGAACAGAGAAAGGGCAGAAAAAAAATTGAGGCACAGAGGCTTCAATACGGCCGCGGAACCGCAGCTAAAGCCCCCCTTTGACCGCGGTTCCGCGGTCAAGTTGCTTAGTTGGGGCTTCAACTTGGGTCCCTGCACTCCCCTTGATCTCTACTCCAAAATAAAATGCTCGGTTTTCTTTTTGGATTACTGTACTTGCTCCAGATTAGCCTGCACACTTGCACACAAAAATTATCAAAAATAACAAAAAGATTTTTTTTTTAATTTTTATAAATATATACGAAAAGAATATTAACCCGAATAACAAGAAAGAAAATACGTTATCGTCTCCCCGGCAGCGGCGCCATTTGATCGCACACTTTTGGCTTGTCGGATGTTCAAAGTTCTAAAGTTATAACCGCGATCAGGACGGTGTCGCTATGCAGCTAGCCGGTTGAGCACGGGTCGATCCACAGGGAGATGGTTGTATGTCCGTTCGAGTTTTAGACGAGTCAATAAAGAATGTGTATATATTTGTTCAATTCTAACCTATGTGTTTTATATGCAAGTATAAAGTTGTTAAGAAAAAGATACGAAAGTGTAAGCTAAAGAAATCCGCACTCAAAACCTTTGAGCCGTGTCTTGACCAAATGAAGCTAGGGCAATCGGCAACAATGTGGATTAGGGGATTTAAGCACGGTATTCATGGAATCCGGCTTATGTACCCTTGTCCTTCCGTTCTTGTCCCTTGCTTTCGCCTCCGGCCAAACCGAACGCAACCGGTCGCAGTTAGGAATCACAGTTACCTTGGTAGGGTAGGATGCCTAACGGAGCGCTTGCGTAACGTTTGGTCGGAGTTCAAAGGAAAATAACGGGAAAAGGAAATGAGGAATGAAACCTTAACTTAGAATATTGTATTTATTCTTAACAACAACATATTACAACCATTCACAAAACGAACCAAAAAGAGCAAAAGAAAAGATAAACAAAGAAAAGAAAAGATTACAAGCAAGTAATTAAAAGTGCATGGAATTTAAGTGCATGAAAGTAAAGCAAGTATTAAAGTGCAAGAAAGTAAATGAGCAAGAAATGAAACTAGGAATCATAGAACCCAAAACAAGACATGGGTTCAATAACCAAATCTTAAACTTGCAATCTCAATTAAGAGGTTGCAAGATCAAGAAAAGGCAAAGAACTCATGGAGAATGAAGCACAAAAGAAAGAACATTATTGATTCCAAAATGATCAACGCCTTGAGATCAATGACCAAAGCTTAAACTTGCAAGCTCACTTAAGAGGTTGCAAGATCAAGTTAAGGTAGAGAGCTCAAGGGGGAAGCTAAGCAAAAAGAACGATACAAAATAACCCTCATCTTCATTTAACATCCACTCAAAAGCTCTCACAATAATTTAATGGAGGAAAGATGAAGAAGAAGAAGAAGAAGAAGAAGTAAACTAAAAACTAACAAAAAGAGGGCATGAAAAGAACATCCATGGCTTGGCAAGTTCTGGGTTATTTATAGGCAGGAAACAGAGAACCTAGGGCAACATTCTGAACCCAAATAGAGTTACCAAAATACCCCTGAAAAATAACCAATTGCGGAGCCCACATGGCCGCGGATCCGCGGCCTAAGCATGCTTATGCCGTGGAACCGCGGCCATAAAGAGGGGTTGGCCCTTCAATTTGGGTGAGTTTCCCTGGTTTTCTATACTCTTCAGTGTGGTATATGTTGTTTCTCAGAATCTCTTCACAATATTTCCAGAATTTCAGCAGATCAAAAGGTGATGTGATGTGGATCTTTTGTCATGATTTTTCTTGAGCTCCGCGTAGATATGTTGGATCTTGTGTTGACATTGAGTTTTGTGCATGAAAATGACATTGATTTGCCATTTTGTCCCTTAAACTGGTGTGCGACAACATACGGATAGAGAGCGGAGACCTGTGTTTTATTCGTGGTTGGCAGTAATCCGGAATTTGTCATGCTTTTCCATGAATTTCACTGTTTAGAGCTGAGAACCAGTATCCTGCATTTAACTAGCAAACATGGCTCAAGAGTACCTACCGATAAACAAACGAGCGTAAGAATGGGCGGTATAAAATGCAATATTCTGGTATGAACAGTGCAGATGTTCGTTATATCAAACGGACTCCGAAGAAAAGTTTTATGAGGTGTTGTGGCACCCGCATCAGGTCCGAGCACTCATCAATGGACGAATCCCAGATAGAGGGGGCATATGTTTCATTCAACCTAATGTCAAGATATGCTACATGATCCATATTGGTGAAGCCAGCGAAAAGTCAAATGATGAACACGAGCTAACTGAACCAGAATAAGCCCCTCAAGAGCTCGAAGATGACGGACAAGCAGCCTTTGACAAGCTAACCGAAGTTGATTTGGGAACGCCTGATAATCTAATGCCGACCTACATCAGCTTACTCTTGTCAGAGGAAATGAAAGAGCAGACAATCGCCCTGCTGCATGAGTTCACCAACTGCTTCGCATGGACGTACTAAGAAATACCTGGTCTCTCCCCCAAAGTGGTCATGCATAAGCTGGCTATTTCTCCTGATGTCAAGTGAGTCGAACAAGCTCCTCGAAGAATGAGAAGGGAGCTGGAAGATAAGGCCATTGAGGAAACTAAGAAAATCATTGATGCCGGCTTCATCAGAGAAGCGAAATATGCAGATTGGATCGCATGCATTGTCCCAGTGAAAAAGAAGAATGGGCAGATCCGAGTCTCTGTCGATTTTAGGGATCTGAACAAAACATGCCCTAAAGACGACTTCCCACTACCGGTCATGGAAATGATGGTCGAAAGTATCTCAAATTACGAGCTGTTCACCTTCATGGATGGCTCATCTAGATATAATCAGATCAAGATGTCGCTCAAGGATGATAAACACACAGCATTTTAAGCCCCGATCGGGATATACTGCTACAAGGTGATACCGTTCGGACTGAAGAATGCGCCTGTCACATAACAAAGGGAAATGACCAAAATCTTTGATGACTTAATCTATAAATTCGTTGAATGTTATGTTGATGATTTGGTCATCAAGACTAAAGCCAAGGCCGATCGCATCAGAAATCTTAGGACCGTTTTCACCCGATTGAGGGAACACGATCTGAAGATGAATCCTCTAAAGTATGCTTGTGACGGGTTATCAGGAAAATTCTTAGGCTTCATAGTCCGACATCGGGAGATCGAAATTGACCCATCAAAGATAAAGTCCATCATGAAGATACCTCCTCTAAAGAATCTGACGCAGCTAAGATCCTTTCAAGGAAAACTCGCTTACATACGAAGGCTCATCTCGAATCTATTGGGAAGATGCAGGCTCTTCTCGAAGCTCATGAAGAAAGGAGCTCCTTTCGTATGGGATGCCGAATGTTAAGAAGCATTCAAAAATATCAAACAGTACCTGTTGCACCCTCCAGTACTTACTGCTCACATCCTAAATAAACCGTTGATTCTCTATACCGCCGCGCTAGATGAGTCACTCGGTGCGCTCCTTACCCCGAACAACGAGGAGGGAAAACAAAATGCCCTCTACTATCTCAGCCGAACTTTAGTCGGGGTGGAACACAACTATTCCCCGATTGAAAAGCAATGCCTGGCTCTGTTATTCACTGTGAAGAAGCTGAGGCACTATCTGCTCACTCATCGGGTTTATGCTGATCTTCATGTCGACTCTCTTAAATACTTAATGACCAAGGCAAGCCTAGCCGGCAGAATGGCAAGATGGGCTATCATGCTGCTTGAGTTTGACATAGTCTATACTCCTCAGAAAGCAGTAAAAGGGCAAGCCCTCATTGACTTTCTCGCTGCTCATCCCATGCCTGTAGGGTCGCCGCTTAATTGCGAGTTACCCGATGAACAAGTGCTGTATCTCGAAGATAACGAGCCATGCTGGGAGCTCTACTTCGATAGAGCCTTATCAATAAGGAGCTCCAGCAAATCAACCATCCCGCAGATAAAACCACGGATAGGATTGGTATTCATCACACCATCGATGAGAACCCTATGACTTTCTTTCGCTCTCACCGAGCCTCGCACAAACAACGAGGCTGAGTACGAAGCTCTGATAACTGGTCTGGAGCTCGCCAGAGAAATGGAAATCCTTCGTCTACGGGTCTACTGTGATTCCCAGCTTGTCGTCAACCAAGTAAGCGGCGACTATAAGATATACAAACCCAAGTTAGCCCGATCAGAATCCGGGTGGTAGAGCTCATGAAACGGTTCACCCATATTGAACTGATGAGAGTTCCTAAGGCATTGAATGGAAAAACCGACTACTCGCTCGCTTAGTTAAGGAGCTGGCTGATCCCGATATGGATGAAATTCTAATAACAGTTAGAAGCCGGCAAATTCTGCCTCCAGTCTCTTTGCGTGAAGAAGAAAGTATAGAACAAGAGAACAATCCTGCCGAAGAAGCTCTGATCATTCAAGACGAACCCGATAGGAGAGAGCCCTTCATAGAGTACCCCCGATACGACAACCTGAAGAAAAATCTATGAGGGTTCAGCTGAAGAAGAGAGCTCTCTGATACGTGTTTGTAAATAATACGCTATACCGCAGATCATAGACCAATTTTGGCTCAGGTGTATGTCATTGTCGGAAGCCCAAAAAATCATGAAAGAAGTTCACTCGGACGTCTGCGTGGCTTACCAGTTTGGCCCCAAAATGCGGCTTCAAGTCAAACAACTTGGGTATTACTGGCCCATCATGAAAAGAGATTGCAAAGAGCATGCGAAGAAATATTATCTCTGCCAAATTCACGGTGACTTCATTCACAAGCATCCCAATTCGCTGCATCCTACGGTGGTATCATGGCCCTTCGAAGTTTGGGGCACCGACATAGTAGGCCCAATTGATCCTCCATCATCTAAAGGCCACTGGTTCATATTGGCCGCAACCGACTACTTATCCAGGTGGGCTAAGATGTCCCGCTAAAAAAAGTCAAGACAGAAGATATTCTGACGTTCTTCCGGCATAATATTCTATACCGCTTCGGTACCCCTAGAAGAATCGTTTCTGATAACGGGCATTTTTTCAAGAGCTTCAAAGTTTCAAGGTTCGCCACACAGCACAAAATAGACTGGAGATATTCCTCCATCTATAATCCAAGAGCCAATGGGCTATCCGAAACCTTCAATAAAACTCTATGCAAGCTCCTAAGGAAAATGCTTCAGCCAACAAGAGAGACTGGAGTCTCAAGCTCCATGAGGTGTTGTAGGCATACCGTACCACACACCGCACTCCAACTCAGTCTGCTCCATACTCATTACACTTCAGAGTGGAGGCAATCCTCCCCCTCGAAGTCGAAGTTCCAAGCCTAAGAATGGACGTCCAACATGAGTTGACGGAGGAGGAAAACATCCTTCTTCGGCTCGAAGAGCTCGACGCCCTCGAAGAAAAGAGGCTCGCAGTACAGCAAAATCTAAAGCTGTACCGAGCCCAAATGTCATGGGCCTATTACATGATGACCCGTCTCCGTGCCTTTAAGAAAGTCGAATTGGTGTTGGTCTTCAAAAGACCGATCATTCCCAATCGACATGCTAAGTGAAAATTCGAGCCAAATTGGGAAGGGTCATACGTCATCGAGAAAATGCTTGACGGAGAATCCTACCAACTAATAAATTCCGAGGGAGAAAGGCCCATTCCACCCATTAATGGCCGCCACCTTAAGATATACTACGCGCGAATGCTCCAGGTCGCAGATGAATCGAGCACACCGGCCCTACGGTCTAGATCATACATCCTGTAAAACCGTATACAATCCAGGGGCGTAAACGACCCCTATCTTTCCCAAGTCTAATAGGCGAGACTACATCTGAAGTCCTACTGGCGATGGAGCCCCACCAATGTAAAGAAAATGGTATGTCCATAAGTAAAACGGGCACGGATGAAAACCCGAAAGGGCCCCGTGAGTAAAAACACCAGGACTGCCGGCATGTTTGTGAAAACCCAAAAGGGTGCAAACTTATGAAAAGAGATGAAATACATTCGTAAATTTCTCTCGACCTTGTGAGGAGAAAATCCTGCGTTAGATCCTTACGACTTACAAAGGAGCAACACACTTAGGAATCCTCACGATTCCTATAGAGAACATACACTTGCGAGATCCTCTTGACTAATAGGGAGAAAATGCTTTTATGAGACTCTTACGGCTCATAAAATTGAAAAGCCTTAGATGATAGGGATCTAAAGCTGTCTCCTAAGCCATCACTCCCTAGCGAGCAACGGCAAATGATGAGTCGCTCCTGGCGCTATGCTTCAGTGTTAGCGGTGCTGATACCGACCCAAAACTCAAATCCTAAGTTTTCCCAAGGCAAATGATGAGTCGCTCCTGACACTACGCTTCAGTCTTAGCGATGCTGATGCCGATCCAAAACCCAAATCCTAAGTCCTTCCAGGGCAAGTGATGAGTCGCTCCTGGCGCTATTCCAGTGTAGCGATAATGATGCCAAACAAAATCTGAATTCCAAGCCCCGCTCAGATTCAAAAATCCCGCTAAACAAGACAGAAATTAAACAAATAAAATCAACGTCCCACCCGGCAATGCTTCCATGCTCAAAAGTCCCGTTGGACGGATAAGAAACTCCCAAAACAAATCAAATCAATAAGTCAACCAATGACCTCCTCGGCGGAATCAAGCTCTACCTAGGAAACAAGTCAAATCTCGACACCGCAAGAAGAGGTGCAAGTCAACTTCAACCCTGACACCGCTGAAATCCGAGCAAGTCAAATCAAATCCAGACACCGCGAGAAGCGGAGTGAGTCAAATCCAGTCCCGGCACCGTAAGAAGCGGAGCAAGTCAACTTTAACCCTGACACCGCTGAAAGCCGAGCAAGTCAAATCAAATCCAGACACCGCGAGAAGCGGAGTGAGTCAAATCAAGTAAAGATCGTCCAAGTCGAAAAAATGGCAGCACCGATCGTCCAAGTCGCAAAAATGGCAGTACCGACCATCCAAATCGTAAAAATAGCAGCACCGACTGTCCAAGTCGCAAAAAAAGGCAGTATCGACCGTCCAAGTCACAAAAATGGAAGCACCAACCATCCAAGTCGCAAAAATGGCAAATCCGACCAATTAAGTCGCAAAAAAATGGTAGCACCAACCGTCCAAGTTGCAAAAATGGCAGCACCGACCCTCCAAGTCGCAAAAAATGGTAGCACCAACCGTCCAACTCGCAAAAATAGCGCACCGATCGTCTAAGCCGCAAAAATGGTGGCACCGACCGTCCACATCGCTAAAAGGGCAGTATCGACCCTCCACGGGGAACCAAACCAAATCAATCTCCATATAGAATAAGATCTATCAATTACATGCACACAATCCATACACACGGCATGCAATTATTAATGGGGGTATTTTGTTGGGGTTAAAAATTACACTCCGGTTGACCAAGTAAAAGTCAACCCCCAGCCAAGCAAGCGGGCCCAAGCTCAAGCCAAGTGGGCCCAAGCCCAGGTCAAGACCGAGAATGGAAGAGACCGGTCCTATGACAAAAAGAATGAAGCAATAAATTAGTTTAATATAATTTTTTAAATAAATGCATGAAAAATGGGCAAAAATCCAAAATTTTGTAAATCTCATGGCTTATATGTAAAAAGAAATAAGCACATAAGGTATGGGGAGGTACAGGTGCCATTTAGAAAAGCCCAAAGGGTTATATGTAAAGTGTGTAGCCTATAAAAGGCAAACATGATGAGAAAATCAATAACAACTTTCATTCTCTTAAAAATTCTAGGGTTTATGCCTCCATATTCTCTCTCTCAAGCTTTTTTCTCTTCCTCTTCATTTCCAATTAAATCAAGAGCCCTCAAAACTAAATAAAGTTTCATAATAAAACTCTCGAAGGGGAGTTCAGATTTCCTATCAAATCTCTAAAAAGGAGATTTTTAATCTCACCTCCATTTATCCCCAAGATTCAGCAAAAAGATATTAGGAGGAAGAAGATCCACCTCCAAAAATCTCACTTTGGGAGGATTCAAGGCTCAAAGAAGAAGAAAGGGGCCCCCTTCGATCATCTCAGAAGATCTTTGAGGAGTTCAACTCCAAGATCCAAATTCTCAAAGGGGTTTAACTTCAAATCCAGATCTTTTAAGAGTTTAACTCCAAATCTACACCCAATTCTTGTTCGGGAGTTCAACTCCAAGCCCAAGGGCATAGCCCCTTCTTCCGCTGGTATTTCCAGCGGTCGCATGCCGCGTGTTTACCGTCAAAAACAAAGACGAAACCGTGTAGGTCGTCTTGCCTGAATTTGGGGGCAGATACTATTAGGTTTTATCCGTCCACCTCTCCGAAGATACCAAGTTGATTTATGACACCGTGTTTCAGAGGTTTGGACAGATGCGGCCGTTGTAGCAGACTTCGTCAGATTCCCCCTCGTTTGCGAGGGGTTTTTGATTGTAGGGACGCTCTTCCCTACAGGCGCAAGCCCCTGCAGTTAATTACGTTACCGTGTAGCGATAACCACTTTCTCCTTCTCCAGATGTTCACTTCGTGTCGTGTTTTTTTTTGTTTTGGGTTGCCCGTGGATTGTATACGGAGACTAATTTATGTTGTCGCCCGTAGGGCGGGGATTAGTCCAAATCCGTATTTTCTTAGATTTGGGTTTGGTGGATTTAAGGCTCGTTAACCTCGTTTGAGATTAAGATCAACTTAAATGTTTGTTAAGGATACGTTAGTCTAATTTTAGACTAAGATCTACTCAACGGGGGTTCAAGATCATTTTTGATCCAATAAAAGAGCATTTGGGCTCTATCGTTTTAGTTTAAGGACGTTGCGGTCCATTGGGTTTAAGGACATTATAGTCCATGTTTACGGACATCATAGTCCATAGAATTTATTTAGGGACATTACGGTCCATTGGGTTTAAGGACATCATAGTCCGTGTTTAAAGACATCATAGTCTGTAGGGTTTAAAGACATCATAGTCTGTAGGGTTTTGGTTTAACAGTTTGGGGATGCGCCAAAAGTTATTGGTTGTCGGGACCCTCCATCTCTCTAAAGACGTTGAAGAATTACAACGACATGTATCAGAGGTGTGGAGAGATGCACCCTTGAACCAATGTCCCGATTGAGGGGGGACGGGATGAACATCATTTTAGATACCATCTGTTAGGAGCTCATTAGCTATCTTTGGGACTGAGATCGGTTTGGGGAACCCTGAGCATGAGGGGCTCAATTGATCATCCTTGGGAGATTTGGTCTAAGTTTGGCTAATATTGGCCTCTCATAGTGTTAAACACTAGTATATGCTCAACGCTCACGTGCTCCCACGTGAGGCTTTAAAGTGGTGTTAAACACTAAAAATCTGAGGTGCTCACGTGGGGTCACGTGAGGCGCTTGAAGTAGTGTTTAACACTAAAAATTTGAGGCGCTCACATGGGGTCACGTGATGCGCTTGAAATAGTGTTAAAAACTAAACATTTGAGGCTCTCATGTGGGGTCACGTAAGGCGCTTGAAATAGTGTTAAGCACTAAAAATTTGAGGTGCTCACGTGGGGTCACGTGAGGCGCTTGAATTAATGTTAAACATTAAAAATTTAAGGCGCTCACATGGGGTCACGTGAGGCGCTTGAAAGTTGGCGCTGTCTCTTTGGTTTATTCCCTTGTTCTTTTCTGAGCGCTAAGCACTGTTGGGTCACGTGGGATCATGTGAGGCACCTGAAAAATGGAAACTGCCTTTTATTTATTCCTTTTTTGCTTTATAAGTGCTAAGCACTATCAGTGAGGGGGGGGCACGTGTGAACACGTGATCCATTTCGGTCTCTCTTTTGAGTTCATCACAGGTGGTCACGTGTGAACACGTGATCATCAATATGCATGGAATTCTTTCTCTGAGTCTTAAAATCTCAAATCCCTTATTATATATTTTTATAAGGATTTAATTCCTTAGGCTTAGTTCTTCTCTTAGGTTGTGTATCTGCATCACAGAGTCTCCCTGATGAGAATTAAATTCTCAACTTGTGGGGAGATCTGCTTCTGCAGATCTCTCACCAGAAGAAAGAACTAAGTTCTTATATGAATGGTTAAAACCTAGTTTTATCAGAGGAATTAAATTCCTATATGCCTTTTGGGAGAATTAAATTCTCTGAACTCAGATCTTCTCCTAGGTTTTGGATCTGCATGGCAGAATCTCCCCGATGAGAATTAAATTCTCAACTTGTGGGGAGATCTGCTCCTGCAGATCTTTTTACCAGAAGAAAGAACTAAGTTTTTTGGAAGAGTTAAACTCTTGTGGAGACGAAGAAGAAATAAGATGTTCTCTGTATTTTTTTCCTTCTTACTTAGGTTTTTTTTTTTTTGAACTTGCAGTTTATGGGGGGATTCTTCTTTTTTAGACTTGAAGTCTGGGGGCTTTTATATAGTGGAGGCTAATTTGTTGATTCAGTTGAGGAAATCTCTCATTGAGAGATTTCTTATTTGATTTGGGGAATTTATCCACCATTGGATTTTTGATCCAAGGACTTCTGTTTTACAGAAGACATTTTTTTGTTTTTAACAAGATTGGGAAAATATTTTCCCATATAGAGCTTATTCTGTATCTTCGTGATTTTTAATCACCGTTGGATCTTTGATCCAACGGTGCTCTGATTTACAAAGCACAATCTTTTTTGTTTAGAAAGATTGTGGAAAATATTTCCAAAATAGGGTTCTGATCCCTTTTATTTAGAATTTAATTCTATCGGCTCAGAAGACATTAGAAGCCCTCACGTGCAGCACGTGACTCTACGAAGTTAAGCCCACCAATTGGCTCAGAAGGCATCTGAGACCTCTCATGTGCAGCACGTGACCCTTCACAGAATTAACTTGGTTGGTTTGTATGCAGCAGTCCAAACAGAGGGAAGGCATCACGTGGTAACACGTGAGCTTCTTCGCTCTTTGTTTGTTTTATAACTGGGTCCTACACGTTTTGTGTGAAAGACGATCACGTGCTTGCACGTGAGGCTTTAATTGTCGCTTACTAAGTGGAGCCGCTTACTCTGTATACAGATGCATCACGTGCTTGCACGTGATACTCCACTAGCGGAAAGTTTTTCCTTTCCGTTTCTGAGTCTCTTTATAAGAGATCGATGATCACGTGCTTACACGTGATGCTTCCATTAGTCAGGGATTTTCCCTTCCCCTTTTCTTTCTGAATTTTTATAAGGGAACAAATGCCCCCACAGCGTTTTTCTCACGTGTCATGCACGTGAGTGCAACGCTGTTACCTTTGTAGCCGTTGGATCTGCCTATGGAACGGGGAAGATGAACCGTTCCCCATCATGTCTTATAAATGCAGGGGTCTCGTCTCTGCAATGCCTCCGTTCCTTCATCTTATTCCTTCTTTGTTTTCTTTGAGAATTTAATTCTCCTCTTCAGAGCTTAGTTCTCTATCCATTGAAAATTTTCAGAGTTTAACTCTGTCAAAAAGAACCCCTTTTTAGGTAAAGCTCTTGAACATCAGAGAACCCTTTTTCTTAAAGAAAGCCTCTGGATTTTAAATCTATCATGAGAGCTTTGCTCTCCTCTAAAACACATCTCTTAGAGATCCAAAGATGTGATTTTTGAGTAACAACTCTCAACGCTTTAGGCATTCCTCCTCTGACCTTCAATGATTCATGGCATTCGATTTTCTCTTCTATGGGGGTTTCTGGAATTTAATTCCATCACCTAAAGGAATTTAATTCCTCACCGAAGAGCTTATCTATGAAAGATCAAGAGAGCCCTTCGGGAATTTGGTTCCCCAGTGTGCTTGAAAATCTATTTAAGGGATTTTTCCTTTATTTTTACCCATCTGACAGAGTTTGTAATGGGTGTTCTTTTGTGAGGATGTCCCAAGTCTTTTGAACTCCAATGTGCATTTATTGAGAATCTCTTTTTTTATTCTCACAATGATTACCCTGCCTCGTGATTGGCGAGCCATCATACTGATTTTATGGGGTCCATTATTTTTGCCATCAATGGTCCCATGGAATAAACTTCTTGTCGTTTTCTTCTGCTGTTTATACACACACACACAAACACACGCATAAGTTGCATTAATAGTTTTTCCTCCCTTCATTTCAGGAACAATTTCTTTTCTTCCCTACTTTCCCTTTACTCGCTCAGACACTGCTTTTCTACAATCGCCATCGGATGAAGAAGCAATGGTGATGATCAGGGCCTATGACAGGGACTATACCAGTTTGCTCTTATGGGGAACTTGGTATGGACATATCATCCGGGGCCGCCGCAGCTTTATTTGCGAAGTGCCATCAGAGCCTCTTCACTCAATTTTGCTGATGGAGCGTCCGTAGACTGCTTTTACGGTGGAGGCGGCTGATTGGACTCTTATAGGCCGGCTTGAGCCGTCGACAGCTGGGATACCCTGTAAGTCGATGTAGTACACCCCAGTACTTGTGGGGAGGCGGATTTTACAAAAACGATCAAGTTTAAACAACGAACATCGACTAACCGCTTGAATCGAAGCTAAACTATAAATAACCGTATCTTATGAGTTTCTTTTCATAAGTGATTAGGGATTATACCTAATGAAACCGGTCCTTCTTCTTTACGTCCTCCTTTGTTCTCCTCGACCTTCTCTAGGTAGTAGATGATCCACCCGAGAGCGAAACTCCAAGCTAAACCTCTAACTTGAGGTAACTAATCAACTTTGATTGCTAATCAAAGATGAGAGGATGATATAGAGTGAAGGTTATGGATTGTTTAGTCTAACTAAACCTTTGATCTCAACACATGAGGATTAAGGATTAGTATCTTGAAGATGAGAGCTTGAGGAGAGAGAATGTGTGATATGATAATGAGAGAAGAGAGAGAGTGTATCATAATATTATGAAGCATTCTTATTTTTAAATAATCAATAAAGGAAATGAATAAGAATGCTTCATAAAATATCTTGTGATGATTCATTAGCATGAGTCATTAAGCAATAAATGTGCATTAATGAAGTGAATGAATCACCACCATGACTCACTCTCTTATCCAAAAGAAACCTCCTTAGTCACATCTTCTAGAAGCTTCTCGAGTAATTACGAGAACGCCCCTCCGATCCGTAAAAAATACGGAAAAACTTTAGACTGAAAAAATCCAATAACCGGATACCAGTAACTGGCTTAAACCAAAGCCGACTGGTAAAAACTGTCCGAAAGTCGTACGCGCGTAAACGCACGTATGCGTCCGAACCCTTTGTCGCAAAACCATGCAACCTCTATATCGTTTCGCCTGGAGTAGGAAACTCTCTGTGTGGGACTCTAGAGACTCGACTACTACGCTGGCAGTGGGTTTAACCACAGACCGCAAGCGGCACTAGCTGTACGTAACGGTCCCCAGGTAGTTGTCGATAAGAAGGCCGATGAGTAAACCCATCCGAACTCCTACTGAGTCTGATGTGACAATCTCCATACAGTCCGGTCCGTTCGTCCAAGACTATCGCATATCGGGCCTAGGGGGGCGGCAAGCGTCAGTCCCCTAATAGCGGTATAAGTCGTGTCGGAGTGAAGCCCATTACACCCTGAGAAACTACTGGAACCTACCAGCAAATCTCGCTTGCCCTGGCCAGGGACTTTGCGTAATGGCTCTCTGACACAGCACGATATCTACTCCCAATACCGGGAGGGACGAATCCTGTCTAACCGCCACTGCCTCCAAGTGCTCGGGACTGCACCCAACTGCCACCTGTTTGCACGACTCCTTTGAGCCGTGGTAGGGTAGCAATCTAAGAACAGTGGGACACACTCGAGGCGAAGTAGCAGTGTCAAGTCTGCGGACTACGCTGTACTCATGTCACCTGGGAACTGTTCACTGACGACTGGTATCAAACCAACCAACAGTTCCCTGTGAGTCCTGTCCGGTGTACCCGTAACCTAACGAGCACCTGTATACTATCTCCAGTACGACGTACTGACGGCTGTGGGACAGACCATCTCCCCAACTGGGATGAGAAGCGTACACACTAGTCTACTCCGGAGTATCGATGCTCTGTCTCGATAATCCAACGACCAGGGACCTGAATAAGGATGTGCTTGTAGACTACCCAGCCCCCACTAGTGTGACTGCCATCACAACGCTGGTAGACAAGCAAGATCCTAAGAGCTCTATCAATACGTATACTCACATATTAAGATAGAAAAACCAAGTAGCATACTACCATGTTTAGCAAGACTGTTATATACATGTGAATATCCCAAGCTTCCATTAAGTAATATACAAGCTAGTATGATACAGTAATGGCCTTCTAGGGCATAAACACTAACAATCTCCCACTTGCACTAGGGCCATGTACTGGCATATCGCAGACCAATGATCTCGAGCAGCCTCTCGAACTGAATCTGAGGAAGGGCCTTCGTGAATGGATCAGCAATGTTCTCTTCTGAAGCAACTCTCCGAACCTCGATCTCCTGACGATCAATGATCTCCCTGATCAGGTGATACCGCCTCAAGATGTGTCTGGACTTCTGATGGGACCTTGGTTCCTTCGCTAAAGCTATAGCTCCGTTTTTGTCGCAATACAGAGGTATTGGATCAACTATGGTAGGAACCACCTGAAGTTCTGTTAGGAACTTCTTCATCCAGACTGCTTCTTTTGCGGCATCGCAAGCAGCTATATACTCCGCTTCCATCGTCGAGTCAGCAACGGTGTCCTGCTTGGAGCTCTTCCAGCACACCGCCCCTCCATTGAGGGTAAAGACATAACCCGACATGGACTTGGAATCGTCCTTATCACTCTGGAAGCCGGAGTCAGCAAAGGCCTCCAACCTGAGGTCTTTTCCGCCGTAAACCAAGAACATCTCCTTAGTCCTTCTCAGGTACTTGAGAATGTTCTTTACTGCTCTCCAGTGTTTCTCCCCTGGGTCTGACTGATACCGGCTTACCACGCTTAGTGCGTAAGCTACATCTGGTCTGGTACACAACATCGCATACATTATAGAGCCTACCGCAGAAGCGTAGGGTATAATAGACATGCGTTCCCTTTCCAAATCAGTCTTGGGAGACATCTCTTTGGAGAGGGTGATTCCGTGACAAGCCGGTAGATTACCGCGCTTAGAATCTTCCATACTGAATCTTTTCAGTACAGTGTCGATATACCTGGACTGCGAAAGTCCCAACATCCTCTTGGATCTATCACGATAGATCCGGATCCCCAGAATGTAAGAGGCATCACCCAGGTCTTTCATGGAGAACCTGTGTGACAAGAATCCTTTGACAGATTGTAGCATAGGAATGTCATTTCCTATCAATAGAATGTCATCCACGTACAAGACGAGGAACACGACACTTCTGGCCAAAACTTTACTATATATGCACGGTTCATCTGGATTTTTGATAAAGTCATATTCTTTGACTGTCTCATCAAAACAGATGTTCCAACTCCGCGATGCCTGCTTGAGTCCATAAATGGACTTAAGCAGCTTGCATACTTTCCCGCTGCTTCCACTCTGATTGAAACCCTCTGGCTGATCCATATAGACGCTCTCTTCTAAATTTCCATTCAGAAAAGCCGTCTTTACGTCCATCTGCCAGATTTCATAATCATGGAAGGCAGCAATAGCAAGAAGGACCCGAATGGATTTGAGCATAGCCACTGGAGAAAAAGTTTCGTCATAGTCCAAACCAGGTCTTTGACGAAAACCCTTTGCAACAAGTCTAGCCTTATAGGTTTCCACCTGTCCATCTACACCAATCTTTTTCTTGAAGATCCATTTGCATCCTATGGGTTTTACCCCATCTGGAGCAAAGTCCAAAGTCCATACTTTGTTGGTGTACATGGACTCCATTTCGGTCCGCATTGCATCTAGCCACCGTACCGAGTCGCCGCTCTGGATGGCTTGCTGGAAGTCAGTAGGTTCATCATCATCTATGATGCAATCCTCTCTATCCCTGTCTATGAGAAAACCGTAGTATCTCTCAGGCGGATGAGACGGCCTACTACTCCTGCGGAGGGGTGCGGGAATGTTCTGTTCTTCTTGAACCTCTGGTTCTACCAAACTTTCAGCAGTAGTTTGTGGTTCTGGAATTTCTTCCAGTTCTATTTCGCTCCCACTTATTTCCTTTTCTAAAAACTGATTTTCCAGAAAATGGGCATTACGAGAAACAAAAACCTTTTGTTCCTCTGCGTAATAGAAATAATATCCCTTGGAGTTCTTTGGATATCCCACAAACATACATTTTACTGATCGTGCCTCGAGCTTGTCCACATGCTGCTTTTTAACAAAAGCTGGACATCCCCAAATCTTCATATGCTGAAGATGGGGTTTCTTCCCAGTCCACATCTGATATGGAGTGGTAGGCACAGTCTTGGTAGGAGCTCTGTTCAGAAGATATGCCGCTGATTCAAGCGCATAACCCCAGAAAGATCGCGGTAACTCAGCATTACTCATCATGGATCGTACCATATCCAATAGGGTTCGATTCCGTCTCTCCGATACACCGTTATGCTGTGGAGTGTATGGAGGAGTAAGCTGAGAGAGAATTCCTTTCTCTTTTAGGTAACCTAGGAACTCGGCACTCAAGTATTCTCCACCTCGATCAGATCTAAGTGTCTTTATACTTTTGCCGGTTTGGTTTTCTACTTCATTCTTATACTCTTGGAATTTCTCAAAAGCCTCGGATTTATGTTTCATCAGATAAATGAATCCGTATCTTGAGTAATCATCCGTGAAAGTAATGAAATAGGAAAAACCACCTCTCGCATGTGTAGACATTGGACCGCATACATCACTGTGTATGAGTCCTAAGAGCTCGCTCGCTCTTACTCCTTGTCCAGTGAATGGAGTCTTTGTCATCTTTCCTTTGAGACAAGATTGACAAGTGTCATAAGTTTGATATTCGAACGTGTCCAAATATCCTTCTCTATGCAACTTAGTCAACCTTCTCTCATTGATGTGACCCAGTCTACAATGCCATAAGAAAGCTTTATTTAAATCTGGAGACTTTCTTTTTAGTGTGTTCTGGACATTGAAAATTTGGAGTTGGTTTAACACATATATGCCGTTATTTAGAGTACCGGACCCAATCAAACCATGATTAAGGTGGATGTTGACAACATCTCTTACAAACGTGAAATCATAACCTTTATTTGATAACAAGGAAACTGATATGATATTACACGTTAAGCTGGGTACAAAATAACAGTTATGTAAAACCAAAATGTGTCCACTCGTTAATCCTAGGTGATAATCCCCGACGGACGCAGCTCCCACGCTAGCTCCGTTAGCAACCCTGAGGATCATATCACCTTCCTTCAGCACTCTACGGTTTCTCAGTGCCTGCAATGAATTGCAAATATGAGATCCTGATCCGGTATCCAATACCCAGGAAGTAGAGTTGATTGACAGACAATTCTCAATTACAAACACACCTGAAGTCGAAGCCACAGCTTGCTTCGGTTCCTGGTTCTTGGCGTTCCACGCCTTGCAATCCTTCTTCCAGTGCCCTTTCCTGTGACAATGGAAGCACTCATCCAGGCCAACTACCGGTGCTGTAAACTTTTTCTTTCCCTTCTTTCCCACCTTACTAACACCTCCTCTAGGTCTGGGTGCGGCCTTCTTCTTCCTTCCTTTGGCCCTAGCCTTGGACCCGGAAGAGGATGAACCGCCAACAAACATAGCGGGTGTTTCCCTTGCCTTCTGCAAGGTGCCCTCTGCACTCCTTAACATGTTCAGGAGTTCCGCAAGTTCAACTTCTTTTCCTTGAAGATTGAAGTTGAGGATAAACTGGGCGTAGGTGGGAGGAAGGGACTGGAGAACAAGGTCTGTATAGAGCTCATTATCCAAAGTCGTCCCAAGGTCTGCGAGCTCTTCTATATAGCCGATCATCTGTAGGACATGTTCACCTACCGATGACCCGACAGCCAACCTCGCTCGAAACAATTTCTTAGAGGTCTCGTATCTTGCTATACGAGATTGCTCTCCATAAAGTTCCTTTGTATGGAGAAATATGCCATCTAGGGACATATCCTCGTGCCTCCTCTGATGTTCATTGTTCATCGAGGCAAGCACGATGCACTTGGCTCTCGCGCAATCTAAATCCCAGGTTTTGCGGATTTCCTTATCCGCATTGCTGGATTTGGGACCAAGGACAGCAGGTGCTGTAGCGGTGAGGACGTACCCCAGTTTGTCATAGGTCAAAGCCATCTTGACATTCCGCAGCCAATCTTTATAGTTTGGCCCCGTCAGTATATTTTTCTCTAAAAGTAACTTAAGTCCAGTCATTTTCAGGGTCGCTGCAATTAGGAGAGAGAGAAGAAAACTCTTTAGCATGATGCTCTTGCAAGTTTAGAGTGGTTTTTAGTTTATCTAAACTGGATGGCTCCCACTGTTTCTCGAATCCTTCCTCAAACCATAAAAGAAGAATTAGCCAAGACTATTCTCACCGTACAATACTTGCTTAACCGTTCAGCCAGGCCGGTGTCGATACTTCGAGGGAGGTTTTCCAACGCTTTCGCGAAGTTCCTTAATTAAATAACCTCTTTTCTCTGGGGGCGTAACCCCGCTGACACTTTTCTGGACACCTACTAGGTTTATAGCATTGATCGTTAAGCGACGAATATCCTGATAAGTAGCATATACTCACAGTAGGATCGGGATCCAAATATCATCGTATGATAATGTTGAAGGAATCCTACCAACATTCATCAAACTCCAAATGGTATGCATCTCTTTGCAAATTTCAGTTTCTTTAGAAATTCCCGATATAAGTTTTTGCCCCATGCTCTTATGACCTTGGCTTTGGTCAAAATGTCATAAGTCACATGTCAAGTTCTACCCGTCATTATCTTGTCAATTTGAACCCATTCGTATATACCCCTGACTTTGGTCAAATGATAATACGACTGTCCCAAACTAACTCATCTATCTTATGCAACAAATGAAAACCCAGTAGCTACCAAACACTATGCCTTGACTTTGGCCAAAATGCATAGCTTGAATACTACTGAATACCCAAATGAAACGACGGAGGGCTACGACTGGTTTTGGCGAAACCATAAACGTAGTGAACTTGATATAACCGAAGGAACCTGATAGCTTTTAAAAGGAGTGGTTAAATCTCCGCATTTAAAAATATCTGTTTTTAAAAATAACCGAGTGGTTTCTTTTAAATTGTTCCAACGATTTAAACTTTGGTTTGTTTTACTTTGCATTATAGATAATGCGTCCCATCATTAACCTATCATTGCAGAAAACAACGAAAATATAACGTCCTCTTATGCCATCCGCATTCGCCACGGGGTCCCGTCATCACCCGTTAGGTTACTTAACTAACGACAGAGCGGGGGCTGGGCTAGCGCGGGTGTAAAACATAAGTGACGTCTAAATAGCTATAATAAATATAGATATTTTACATTCGTCTGACGCAATGATATTCATTCCAGAACACAGATAAACAATATTGGATTTGCAAGCAATCTGTATTTCTTTTGAGCCTGCAAGAAAAGACAGATTACACAGTTGTGATGAATAGCCGTTTACCCCACCCTCGACCCCTACGGGTACGGCAAACTACCCACCCGGCAGTCTGTGTACCCCACCTTGGGTCAGTCCTAGGAGCAAAAACAGTAAAATGAAATAATACAACGGTGGCTACAACCGCAACCTGGAAGTGCCCCGCGAAAATAATATTACAACAAATTACATTTACAACAAATGAATAAATCAATAAACCATTGCTAACCCCGGCTATACACCACAACAGTCCAATACAGTTTATATGCACAAACAGATATAACCATTTCAGAAATGTGCAACCCCCTGCCAACCGACATACTAGCAGTTGGGGGAGGTTTACGAACACATTAAACAATCACAGATATAATCCAATACGCAAATACTGTACAATTCGATCGAATAAACAACATCAATATTGCTATAAAATCTGCTCTGTTAAACAGTAACCTGAGCAATAATTAAATATTCCAGAAAACCCCAAATATCACAGGGGACCCACCAAAAAAAATTGAGCCCATGACTCGGCAACTCGGCCGCGGAAGCGCGGCGGATCGGTGCGATCCGCCGCGCTTCCGCGGCACTTTAGTCGAATCATTGGCTCGAATTTCTTGGGTGTTCTCCTGTAGTCATGTCAAGCTCTCTGAACATACCAGAAAAATTTTAGGACTTTATTTTAAGTTCGACAGAAACTAAACAGAATTAGGGTTTTCCGGCTTCGTTTTTTCGTTCGAAATTCGTACAAATTTGCGATTAAGTTATTTAGTGTTTAGCGAGGCTCTGATACCACTGTAAGTCGATGTAGTACACCCCAGTACTTGTGGGGAGGCGGATTTTACAAAAACGATCAAGTTTAAACAACGAACATCGACTAACCGCTTGAATCGAAGCTAAACTATAAATAACCGTATCTTATGAGTTTCTTTTCATAAGTGATTAGGGATTATACCTAATGAAACCGGTCCTTCTTCTTTACGTCCTCCTTTGTTCTCCTCGACCTTCTCTAGGTAGTAGATGATCCACCCGAGAGCGAAACTCCAAGCTAAACCTCTAACTTGAGGTAACTAATCAACTTTGATTGCTAATCAAAGATGAGAGGATGATATAGAGTGAAGGTTATGGATTGTTTAGTCTAACTAAACCTTTGATCTCAACACATGAGGATTAAGGATTAGTATCTTGAAGATGAGAGCTTGAGGAGAGAGAATGTGTGATATGATAATGAGAGAAGAGAGAGAGTGTATCATAATATTATGAAGCATTCTTATTTTTAAATAATCAATAAAGGAAATGAATAAGAATGCTTCATAAAATATCTTGTGATGATTCATTAGCATGAGTCATTAAGCAATAAATGTGCATTAATGAAGTGAATGAATCACCACCATGACTCACTCTCTTATCCAAAAGAAACCTCCTTAGTCACATCTTCTAGAAGCTTCTCGAGTAATTACGAGAACGCCCCTCCGATCCGTAAAAAATACGGAAAAACTTTAGACTGAAAAAATCCAATAACCGGATACCAGTAACTGGCTTAAACCAAAGCCGACTGGTAAAAACTGTCCGAAAGTCGTACGCGCGTAAACGCACGTATGCGTCCGAACCCTTTGTCGCAAAACCATGCAACCTCTATATCGTTTCGCCTGGAGTAGGAAACTCTCTGTGTGGGACTCTAGAGACTCGACTACTACGCTGGCAGTGGGTTTAACCACAGACCGCAAGCGGCACTAGCTGTACGTAACGGTCCCCAGGTAGTTGTCGATAAGAAGGCCGATGAGTAAACCCATCCGAACTCCTACTGAGTCTGATGTGACAATCTCCATACAGTCCGGTCCGTTCGTCCAAGACTATCGCATATCGGGCCTAGGGGGGCGGCAAGCGTCAGTCCCCTAATAGCGGTATAAGTCGTGTCGGAGTGAAGCCCATTACACCCTGAGAAACTACTGGAACCTACCAGCAAATCTCGCTTGCCCTGGCCAGGGACTTTGCGTAATGGCTCTCTGACACAGCACGATATCTACTCCCAATACCGGGAGGGACGAATCCTGTCTAACTGCCACTGCCTCCAAGTGCTCGGGACTGCACCCAACTGCCACCTGTTTGCACGACTCCTTTGAGCCGTGGTAGGGTAGCAATCTAAGAACAGTGGGACACACTCGAGGCGAAGTAGCAGTGTCAAGTCTGCGGACTACGCTGTACTCATGTCACCTGGGAACTGTTCACTGACGACTGGTATCAAACCAACCAACAGTTCCCTGTGAGTCCTGTCCGGTGTACCCGTAACCTAACGAGCACCTGTATACTATCTCCAGTACGACGTACTGACGGCTGTGAGACAGACCATCTCCCCAACTGGGATGAGAAGCGTACACACTAGTCTACTCCGGAGTATCGATGCTCTGTCTCGATAATCCAACGACCAGGGACCTGAATAAGGATGTGCTTGTAGACTACCCAGCCCCCACTAGTGTGACTGCCATCACAACGCTGGTAGACAAGCAAGATCCTAAGAGCTCTATCAATACGTATACTCACATATTAAGATAGAAAAACCAAGTAGCATACTACCATGTTTAGCAAGACTGTTATATACATGTGAATATCCCAAGCTTCCATTAAGTAATATACAAGCTAGTATGATACAGTAATGGCCTTCTAGGGCATAAACACTAACATACCCAACCAGCCTTTGCTGGCCATAGACATTTTGGGGCGTCGCATTTGTCAGGGTGAAGCACAATCGTGGGGACAAATTTATAAGATAGGGCTTACCCCTCGCCACCTAACGGGCTATCTTCCATGGGCTCGATATGTTCTGTCCGCCCATCGTGCGCGATTGTAGAAGGTCGGGCTCTATCAGGCGGTGTATGCGTCTCTTTTTCATTATCATTCCCCTCATGTCTGGTGGGTTAAGGATTTTGTGAACCAGCGGAATCTTCCCACCAACACCTTCTTGCTAGGGGATCGCGAGGTCTTTATTTCATTGGAAGAGTTTCGCGAGATTTCGGGACTACCAATCAGAGGAGAGCATTATGAAGAGTTGCTGCCTCCCGATGAGTATGTGTTTGAGACGATGCTGGCTTCGCTTAACGGCTTGACAACTGAAAACGCCGTCCGCCATAAGCATCCTAGCTTAATCAAGGTTTTGGTTATTTTCGAGAAACTGTTCGCGGCGTCGGAAGGTCATGGCGTCACTTTTGAGAGCTTCATTTCCTGCTTCATCCGTGAAGAGGCTTTGTCCATGACGGCTCCAAAGTTTGCGAACATCGACGACCCTTTTGGGTTTGGGTTAGACAAACTGCCGGCCAAAGAAGAAGATTTACCACAGCTTTATATCCCGATCTTGTCGGCCGTGTCTTTTGATTCGATTGCGGCTCCCGGAATGGACGAAGAGACCTTCTTTGTCGGTTTTATCAGCCTTTGGCTCAGTTGGTTCGCCATTCCAACGCATCGTCGCTTCATAAGAGCTTCGGTCATCTATCCTGCTCATCGCGTGGCTGAAGGGACACGACTGGCCGTGGGCATCGCTGGGCTATCACACTTATACCATGGGCTGAGTGCCGTGGCCAATACTTCGACCCCAGGTGTAGATGTTGTGAGCTTCTCCCTCCACTACTTTACGTCGTAGATCGAGATGCATGTATTGGGGGCGTTCGCAGCGCATCAGAGGCCAGATTTCTATGACGCTTATACCCTCCCGCGACTCATGAGGTTGGTGGATGCTTCTGCTCCTGATCCAACTTAGCTTGGGGCCCTTCGTGTGTTGCTTAACCCGTATGCTAACGAAGGTGGGATGATATTCAACGACCGAGTCCTCCCTGCTCCTTCGGGACATGTTCAACAACTATTTGATTTATCGAAAGGGGAGCACCATCCTTAAAGCCTAAGAAAATTATGCACTTGTATTCGATTAGGCCAGGTTATTTGGTGTTCCGTCGAAATGATACGGCTCTTTTCATGCGGTATAATCCGCACCGCTTTGCTCGGCAGTTGGGTTATAACCAGGGTGTTCCCTTCGAGGCATTTTTGGTGGAGCCCAGCCCGTCTCTTGGAGTTGTTTGTGACATCATCCATCACTTCATGCGGTTGAACACCGGCTCTCGTTTCATGATCCCCGAGGCCGACTATATTCTAAGGTGTGTGGGGTCTTTTACGGGTTGGTACCATCATCGAGTTGGTCCCGTCGTTGCCGAGGAGAAGCAGATACTCTTCGGATATAGAGCTCCCGTCCCGACCCAGGCCATGGGCGTTCCGCCGCGACCGCGGACAGTGGTTCGCCCTCTATTGAGGGGTAACGGTGCCTTACTTAACCCTGAGGCGGTGGATGCGGAATCGACTTCTCCCATAGTTGGTATGCCAATGTGCACTAGAGCCCAGGCAAAGGCTTCCGATTAAAGCGCCAGAAGTACTTTCATCAGTTGCGGCGTTATCAATGGCACTGTCATCACCGGTAGTACCGCTAAAAGAGGATACTGGAGGCTATGTTGGCCAACGTCGCGCCAAAGCGCCGAGCGGCAGGAAGCGATCTTCTTCCAGCGTTAGCTCCGGCTCAAAAATGAGGAAGAAAATAGTTGATGGATTGGTTTACTTTCTGCTGGAATCCGAGCCTATTGTTCAAGACGAACCAATATTGATGCAAGAGCCGGATGATGGTCTCATTTACCCTTGCTCGTCTGCGGAGGAAGCCGTGCAATTGGCTGAAGCTTTAAGGCGTTCGCAGGATGAGACCGAGAATGCGCACATCCCTAAAAGTCCCTATCCTCCAGTTATCTTCTATGAAGATCCTCCATCGCTACGGAGAGTACATATGGGTCCTCTGCAACGGGAAGATGAGATAGCCCTACAGCAGCCTATCTCAGCAGCTTCTGAAGATGAGATGGCATTGAAGACCGGTGGCCATGAGTCTGCTTTCGAAGCTCGGCGAGCACATCTCCTCAGGAAGGAACGACGGCTTGAAAAAGCTATAATAGAAGCGTCCTGGCATATCGGTATGCACATTTTCCTTATTTTCCATTTGTCAAGTAGTTTGTATCGCTTTTATATCTTCTTATCTTTGCGAAAACTTTGTAGGGACTTCAGCAACGACAAAGGATTTGAGCCCATATCACGTCCTGACTGTGGATTCTATAAATGTCTCCGATAAGGCACCGGTAGGTGCGGAGGAGATCGTTATAGCTGCTATTCCTACTGTGGAGCTTCCACTGGTAGCCTCGGTGCCTGTTCTTCTGAAGAGGTGACCTTACCGGCTGTAGATCTAATGGATCTTCCTGGTGACGGCATGTAGATTGTGGAAAGAGTAGTTGAGACTGTCATCCCATCATTGGAGCCTGAAGTGGCGGTTGTTGTCCCTCAATTGGAAGCGCCACACCAGCAAATGTCTCCGGTGATGCTCTTGAGGGCATGGAGGAGGTTGCCGAAGCTGCTATCCCTCCGGTTCAAGGCGGGAAGAGTATCGATGGTATTTTCTATACTTTGTTTTAATAGTCTTTCCATTATCTAAACCTTTCTTTCCTTTCAGAACTACGGGAATTTGCGGCTTCCATCGTGGATCTATCTCCCAGAAAGTCCTTCCAGCGTCTGCTTGAGATGGCCTCCCCGCAGGCGATATTTCCGCAAAGCATAGTTCTTTCTTCTGGGCAGGGTAGGTGTTATCTGACCCTTTCATTTGATTATCATTCGTATTTATTTTACAACGATGCCAATATGTCCTTTGCAGTTCTGGAAGCTGACGACGAAGTTGAGATCCTTGATGGGCCCAGGAATATTTCAAACCCCCTTGCATGATTGTGGGTAAGTAAGGTTTTATCCTTGATATTGTTTTATCTACTCTATGTTTGCAAGTCTCACTGATCATTCATGGATTTCGACAGCTTTGCCCGCGCTTACTCCATTAGAGTCTCGTATCATTATGCCGTCAGGCCCTTATACCCGACGTGCATCTGAAATGATGGCGAAAAAAAGTATTCACTCCTTATCGGCTCTCATTGAAGATCTTTGTGCTGGTAGTTCAATCACAGCCGAAGAATTTGCTGCCGAAGCCAACATCTCTTTGCCTTTTCTCGTTACTTATCACAATGAAACATTCGTGCATATCTGGGTTGAGTATTGTCGCCGAGTGGAGGCTTGCTTACATAGTCTTGAATGCCTACGCCTTCCTTCCGAGCTTCTGACTGCAAAGGCAAGCCTGCATGGGTGGATTGAGCGGTGCGCCGCTAATCTACAGTCGGTAAGACCCAAAAGAGAGATAGATCAAGTAAAAAGAATAGATCTGATAATTTATCTATTTTTGTTATACTAACGTAGTTGTTTGTAGTTTGGTATAGAATATATCAGTGTATACGAGAGGAGTCTAACTTGCTCCGTGGAATAAGACATATGGAGTACAAGGCCCCGTTAAACCCACGGGACAACGGCACGGATATTCAGGTTAGGTGTATTATAGTGACCGTCTCATTCCACTTCTAATACATTCCGTACCAATCTACCCCGTTAAACCCCGTAATGCATATTGTATTGATTGTAATGAGTTGTAGTATAAGACTTGCCGAAACCATGGTATAAGTTGTTCATGTAAACAGTACGGATGTAAACGGATAGTCATGTAGTCAAGTTCAAGATATATCCATGGATCGGTCAAGTCAAGTCATGTTGCATGTTAGTATTGTTCGGTATTCATGTTCAAGTGCTCATGTTTGATACATTGGATTCATGTTGAATTAGATATATGGTTGGATTCATATTTGGATTGTATTCAGATTAGACCGAGACTCGGATTGAGTCAGACACTTAAACAGATTTGGGTCCTGAATTAAGTTTAGGAGTTATCGGTAACTGTTGCATATGGACGGCAGGATTTGTGAGTTTTTCCAAACCAATTACCATTGATAACCCCGTTTTAGTTTTCTACCTTAAATAGGCAAGCACCCACTTTCTCCGGCTCTCTGAGGCTCAAGAGAATTAGTCCCGCTTAAAACTATATTTACTAGGGTCCTTAATGTAAATTTAATATAACTTGAGAGGGTTTTTATGAAAAATATTTTTAGTATACTTTCAAAATAAACCTCAAGTATTTATTTATCATATTTAGGATTTTCATGGATGTAATTTTTAAAAGTGAGGTATTCTAGTGAATAAATACCTACCTTGAATAATATATGGTATTTTAGTATAAAGTTGACTTGTATGGATTCTTGATGGTATTTTCATGAAACTTGTAATTCTTTTCTTTTGTTTAGAAAAACATGGAATTTATTATATATTTAAAATAGATGGTTTGATAATATTTATATATAATTATTAAAAATAAAATATATTTATTAAATAGAAAATCACGTTTTTCTTAAAAATTGCATTAAAAATTCCATCGAGATCGTATGCTCCGTGAGAAGGTCTGCATCTCGCCCTAATAGTCCGATGGATGTGCGATAACCCACACCAATCGAATTGGATTCCCCAAAATGGGTTGTAGAGGCATAATTGCAAGGAATTTAAATAACACAATTTAAAGAATACGGCTTTTTAATAGTTTATGGTATTTTGATGTAAAAGTCGTATTTGCTACAAAATTGTTGTTCAGGGGAATCGTGCTATGTCAAGATGCGTGTTTGTGAGAGGCAGGTCATTACCTCGTGAGATTTTTTTCTAAAGGTAATTTAAGCAAGAATGATTAAACGATGTCATATGTAATTTCATGGTATTTAAGCGTAAAAGCTTAATAAAAGTTGTTTTACATGGAGTTTTAAAATGAATCTTGTTTCTAAATATTAGTTGATGTTTAACAAGTAAGATGTAATGATATGATTAAGTGGTTATTAAGAGAAAATTAAAATTTAAAAGAGAATAAAATTAAAAGTCGGTATAACTCCACTTACCGACGTGATTTGAAAAGAGATCATTTTAAGTTAAGAAGAGAAGAAGAGAAGTGGGACTTACTAGCTTAGAGAAGAGAGAGGAGGTTTAGAAAAAGATTGGTGGCTTCGTGGAGTCGCGGGGTCGTCGGAATCGCTTCGAATCCTCGCCGGAAAGTTGTCCTAGTGTTAACTCCACTTGTACTCTTCTTTGATTTGGAAAATTTTGAAGATTTTTGACAATAGATTTCAGAATGAGGAGGGATAGGGTATGATGTTGTATTTATAGGGTAAAATTAGCGTTTTGAGAATTGAAGAGAGAATTAAAAATACATTTAAACTTGGATTAATGGGATTTTAATCTCTCTGTTAATTTACAGGGAAATCAAACAACATAGGAGTAGTGGGGGGTAGGCTAAGGGACTGAGGTGCAGAGTTAGGGGGCATTTGCTTAGGGGGCCCCGGCGATGCCGGCCCAAGTGCCAATCTCTCCAGCCATTTGTAGGGGGTGGGGCTCTGGATTGATACCACGTGTCCTAATATGTATAAATACCCTTTTGCACATGTTTATTTTATCTGACTTTTCATTTTTACGTGTGTTGCACGTGTAAACTTTTGGGCTTCCAAAATGTTTAAAATATAAAATCAGTAAAAATAATATGTGGCTGGGGGGATTTGAACACAAGGGCCACGCCACAGCTTTGCAAGGCTTTACCAATGAGCTACAAGTTGTTTCTTATTGTTTTCAAACAAAAATATACTTAAAGTATACTCAGGTTTGCAAATACTCCATTCTGTACATTAACTTCAAAATTTTTGTACAATCAAAATAGAATCGTTACATTCTACCCTCCATATAAAAATTTCGTCCTCGAAATTTACAATTATTTGAGAATTATTTTACAAACAAGTAAGGGTATCTTGCACGCATGTCGTCCTCACGTTCCCATGTTGATTCTCCTGGTGAATCTTTTCTCCATATCACTCGGACCAAGTTTACTTCCTTGTTCCGAAACGACTTTACCTTTCTGTCCAGGATTTCAACGGGTTGCTGCTCACAAGATAGATCCGTCTGTACAGTGAGCTCGGAGTGATCAAGAATGTGGCTGGGGTCGCTCACATATTTTCGAAGCTGGGATATGTGGAATACGTTGCGCACTCCTTCCAATGAAGGTGGTAGTGCCAAACGATATGCCACCTCTCTGACTCGTTCAAGAATGTCGAACGGCCTAATGTATCTCGAACTGAGCTTACCCTTCTTGCTAAATTGAATTACTCCATGTTTTGGAGAGATCTTTAAGAACACATGATCTTCTGGCTGGAACTCCAGGTGTCGGCGCTTTGCACCAGCCCAGTGCTTCTGTCGGTCTTGGGCTATGCGCATTCTTTCCCAAATCGTGCAAACTACATCCACAGTTGACACAATCATCTCTGATCCAAGGAGTTCCCTATCTCCGATGTCGTCCCAACTTAATAGTGAACGACACTTCCTCCCATAGAGAACTGCAAAGGGTGCCATTCCAATACTCGCTTGGTACCTATTGTTGTATGAAAACTCCACAAGATGTAGGTGATCTTCCCATAATCCTCCGAAGTCTAACATACACGATCTTAACATATCTTTAAGGATCTGAATCGTTCGCTCAGACTGTCCATCTATTTGTGGATGGTAAGCTGTGCTGAAGTTCATACTCCTTCCCAAGCTAGCTTGCAGACTCTACCAAAATTGCGATCGGAATCTGGTGTCCCGATCGGAGAAAATGCAAACCGGTACTCCATATAATCTCATGATCTCCTATATAAGTTCATGGATATCAGAAATAGTACACTATCAGAAATAGTACACTATGAAGAGTTAAATCTTACTTAGATTCAGACTTACTTCTATGTACTTCTTTGCTAGTGTCTCGGTAGATTGGCCAACTCAAAATGGGATGAAATGAGTCGACTTTGTGAGTCGATCCACAATAACCCATACCACATCGTTACCTTTTATGCTGCGAGGAAGTGTAGTCACGAAGTCTATGGTGATGTGTTGCCACTTCCATTCTGAGATAGGTAATGATTGAAGTAAACCAGCAGTCCTGTGATGTTCAGATTTTACTTGCTGACACACCAAGCATTTAGCTACGCTTCTGGATACTTCACACTTCATTCTATGCCACCAGTAATGTTGATGTAGATCTTTGTACATCTTTGTAACACCAGGGTGTACTGAGTACGGAGAGTTGTGAGCTTCTTTCATCAACTCTTGCCGAATAGGACCTTGTAGTACACACAATCTGCTTCCGTATCTCAAAGATCCACCTTCGTGGATGATGAAGTCTGTTCTAAGTCTACTTTCTACTTATTCTCTGATCTTTTGCAACTTGGCATCATTTGCTTGAGCTGCTTTGATTTGATTGACAATAGTAGACCGAACTTGTAAGTTCATCAACCTTGAAGTATTACCTGGCATAACCACTTCTATCTCCATCTTGTGCAATTCTTGTTGAAGCTTCCACTGTGCTGTGAGATTCATTGATAGTGGCTGGCGACTAAGTGCATCAGGAACCGCGTTCACCTTCCTGGGATGATATTGTAGGTTGACGTCGAAGTCCGCCATGAGTTCTAACCATTTTCTCTGCCGCATGTTCAACTTCTTCTGAGTAAACACATATTTTAGACTCTTGTAGTCCGTGCATATGTCCACTCGCTCTCCAAGTAGATAATGGTGTCGATTCTTAAGTGCAAAGATAACAGCCGCCAACTCCAAATCATGTGTTGGATAATTGCGCTCATGAATCTTCTGCTGTCTTAATGCATAAGCTACAACTTTTTCCTGCTAGTGAAGAACACATCTTAATCCCTTACCGGATGCATTGCAATGCACAACGAAACCTCCAGATTGGTTCGGTATTACTAGAATAGGTGCTGATATTAATCTTTACTTGAGTTCTACAAAAGCATGTTCACATGCTTCTGACTACACGAATACTTCATCTTTATGTGTGAGCTTGATTAGGGGTGTTGCAATCTTCGAAAAGCCTTCTATGAATTTTCGGTAGTATCCTGCTGATCCTAAGAAACTTCGAATGTCCTTCACTATCTTTGGTGTCGGCCATTCTCTTACTGCTGATACTTTAGCTGGAACCATAGAGATTCCTTCGCCTGAAATGATATGTCCTAGAAATCGGACTTGATCTAGCCAAAATTCACACTTGCTGTACTTGGCATAGAGTTGATGTTGTCGCAAAGTCTTAAGGACAATTCATAAATGTTCAGCGTGCTCTTTCCGATTCTTTGAATACACCAGAATGTCGTCGATGAAAATAACAACAAATCTGTCTAGGTACTCTCGGAAAACCCGGTTTATCATATTCATAAATATGGCTGGTGCATTAGTCACTCCAAATGGCATCCTGAGAAACTCATAATGAACATAGAGAGTCCTGAATGCCGTATTCGGAATATCAGACATTCACCTGATGATAACCCGAACGAAGATCTAGTTTTGAGAAAACGCAAGACCCACTTAGCTGATCAAATAGATCATTGATGCGCGGTAGTGGATACTTGTTCTTTATCGTGACTTCGTTCAGAGCTCGGTAGTCTATGCACATTTTGTATGAACCTTCCTTCCTCTTCACAAGCAGAACTGGAGATCTCCTACTTGAGGTACTGGGATGAATCCATTCTTTCTTCAAAAGTTCGTCCAATTGAGTACTGATCTCCTTCAATCCTTTAGGACTTAAGCGATATGGTGCTTTGTGTTAGGAATATATATGCCCTAGAGGCCATTATTGTATAATATAGTGGATGCTTAGACATATATATATATATAAGACTTTCTTGCTCGATATAATAGTAAGCTATCTGGTTGCTCTTTATCTTAACATGTACACTTGTATTATTATATTGTCTCGTTGATACATGTTGATAAAGCCCTTAAGATGTTTACTTGACTACGAGGACTATGATGCGGATCATACTACTGGGACTTGTGTAGTGTACAAGCACATCCTTTAACTGTTCCTAGTTGAGAGAGTATGGAGACAGGGCATCGATATTCCAGAGTAGACTAGTGTGTACGTTTCTTGACCCTGTAGGGGGTGATGGTTGATCCCATAACCATTGGTGTTTGACATCAAAGATTGTACACAGGTGCTCATTAGAGAAAGTGTACACCGAACAGGACTCGCCGAGAACTCCTAGATGGTACCATACCTATCGTTAGATAGCAGTTCTATGGTGACACTGGTACAGATTAGTCTGTAGATCCGAGATCGTCATGGTGCCTTGTGTGGTTCCCACCGTACTTTGATTTCCTCCCTACCATGGCTCAAAAGAGTCGTAAAAACAGGTAGATTTTGGGTACAGTCCCGAGTCACATGGAAGCAGTGAGCGATAGGAGGGGTTTCGTCTCTCCCGGTATTGGGAGTTGATGTTGCGCAATACTCGATTGGCTATAACAGTAAGTGTAACATTTCAGGAAAATAAAATATTATTTTTGGAAATTTTTATAATTAAATAATAATTATATTGAATGTTTTAATAAGGCGGTATAATTAAATACCGATAAATTGGGAAAAATTTGGAAAATTATGGAAATTACTGAAAAGAGGGCGTTTTATGTGATTTATGCAAATTATGAAGTTTTATGATTTATTATACACTATTTTAGTGCTAATCGCGATTAAGTATCGTTAATCGCGCATTAAGCTTGTTTTGTGCAAAACATGCACTGTGTCGTATTTTACACTTGTGTTACATTTTAATAACCATGGTTTCATTTGGGATTTATGTGTTGGTTTTAAAAATGAAATGGAAAAAGAAAGGAAAAAGAAAAGAAAAAGAAAAGAAAAGAATAAAGAAAGGAGGGATGGGCAAGAGAGAGAGAGGGAGGTGAGGGGTCAAACCAAGTCATGGCTCATGTTTCCTCCATTATTTTTTTTTTCTCTTCATTTTCTTTTCCCTCTCCTCTCAAGGGATGCGGCCCCATCTCCCTCCCCCTCTTCAAGCCACAAAGCACCATAAAAAACAACCCCAAACCCTATCTTCATTTCATTAAAAATGTTCACAAGCTCATGGCAAACACTTGGGACATAGAAAGCAAGGATTTTGAAGACTTAGGGCAACTCAAGAAAATTCTTGAGTTGCCAAATGAGGTATTTCCTTCATCCTTAGCTTAGTTTTCCATTCACTTTAGCACCTATGATTGTTTAGAACCGATATTGTGTAGTTTTGTGAGTTTGGAAATTTCCAAGATGAGAGTGTGAGGGATTCTTGAGTTGTGAAGTGTAATTGAGGTTAGTATAGGCCACACAACCTCTGTAGTGATGATGTAGTGGACTAAACCTGAGAACTTAAACTCCGGATTACGAACTTAGAAACCCGATATCGGAAAAATTGTGGATTCTATGAGAGTATAATGAAATCTACTAACACCCGGGGGACCTGAAAATTATTTAGCAAACACAGAGGAGTGTGCAGGAAACCTATGACCCCCCACCAAAACCCTAGCCCCTATATCCTTAACATAGCCGCAAATATATTTGTTCTGTCCGCAAATTGCGGCTAGACCTGGTTCAAATTGGTTCGTATTGGTTCTGTGGCTTTATCTTCAGTAAACTAGACCCTCCATGTATGCAAAATTGGCTAATTTCAGTTAGGGTAAAATCTGGGACCATTTTCATGAGTTGCTGTTTTGATTCGGAGTTATATTTTTCGTATTTTGGATTCTGGATTTTAGTATTGCGTTTTACCTCGATCACTTGACGTTTGCACAACGATATCGAGGGTTGTTTGGTGGTTTTGAAGGCGTAGTCTATAGGTTCTAACCTATAAGCGTTGGTGTGCCGTTTTGGTTTCCGACTTGATTTTAATGTGCATTACGATTGTGTTATCTATGTAGGTACCTTCACGTGGATTTCATACGATGAAGAAGAGGATGGAGACATCGACATCGGCAAGCAAAGATCAAGGTGAGTAGATTTATATCTACGGGAGAAGTCGGGTGGATGGCGTATAGCACCCCCGCAAAGTTGTGAGAATTGCTGTGATGTAATATATATATACTTTTATATGTTGTTGAGATGTATGAACACTTAGCAAGAGGAGCTTTAGGAGATCATGGTTCTAGTGTTAGCGAGAATTGAAGAAAGGACTTTAGTGGATTTCTTTGTCATGAAACCCTAGAATAAAGATTTGTATACACGCACATACACATACTCGCATACATTTACTTCCTTGTGCGTATTGGGGACATATATATATATATATATATATATATATATATATATATATATATATATATTGGTATTGATATGCTTGGATGATGAGGATGTTATATGATACTTGGAAATGAATCGATATGATCGGGCATGATGCCGTGAGGTATTTAATATGTGACCGAGATATGTGATGATGTTATAGCGGGTCGTTGGACGACGATACCATGTTGATGATGATATATATATATGATAGTTGACATATGATTGAGATATGAGATGAGATAGGTTATGATATTTATAATGGATCGCTTGGGCGATGTATACTTCTATATGATAATATGTGTGGATGACATAGGATGGTAGGAGACTTTAGATCAGTAGCCAGATCATGATATTATTGATGATATTAGTAGTGTACTAGACTTAGATCAGTACCCCTGCTCACGATATGTGATGATGTGGATGCCAAATGAATAATGAGATAAATGTGATATTTGATCCGTACCCAGATTTGGGATGCCGTACGATAGATTTACCGTACGAAATATAGTTATGAGGATAGATCCGCACTCTTGACTCGAGGATGTCATATTATTTATTGTATCGTACATGAAACTGTTGAGGCGAGATCACCGACTACTAGATATATATAGATCGACTCAGACTTGGGTGGATTCCCTTACCCTTTTGACTTGGCTCGGGTCATACTCATTTTCAAAAGTGGAGAATCGTGAGTATTTTAAATACCAACTGTATGAATCGTATATTGGGTAGGTATATTTTTTCAGTATTGTTGTTACAACATCACTTTCTGTATATTCATGATGTTGTTCGTCCCATTGCATGCTTGTACATATGTTCTCTGTAATTATCATGAAACCCTGCTGTCAGGACACCAGCACCATTACCGATGATGCGTATGTTCCACGTACACCTGCTTGCCGGCTCACACACATCATCATCGGTAATTGCCATGTCATGTACTCTTTAGAAAATACTATTCATTGACATAGCTTGCTAGTTGATAGTTGCTACATATTATAGCTTTCATATGCTAGTTTGATTATTGCATGATATCAGATGCATCCGTATATTCATTGGTTATGCAGTATTATGGAGATTTATGCCGGTTTTCATTGTTATTGACATGGTGATTTGATGACTTCGGATTCTTCTTGATATTTTCTGGATTTGGAAACCGCATGTGAAAGTTTTGTAAACTGATGAATTATTTTAAAGAGAAAAAATGTGGTTTTCCTTGATATGCTGAGTATTGTCCACCATGGTGTTTTCTCAGTTCTGAGATGTTTTTGGGAACCGATTCGAGGAGTTGGATGAACCGTCTCGGGTATATGGTGGGCCCGGTAAGATACCCTAGGGCAAGAAGCTCGAGTTGTAGACGATGAGCCCGGCAGAGGCAGACTGCCTACCAGTGATTTTACCTGGCGCGGCGGATATCCGGAGGATACCGTTTGTGGTCGTGTGATTGATGATATGGGCCGATCCGGACTGACGGAGCCCGAGGTATGAGATATTGAGACTTGAGACACCGAGATATTGAGATTTGATGATACAGGCCAGTCCGGATAGCCGGAGCCTGAGGTATTGAGATACTGAGATTTATATTTTGTGTCGATACTGGACACTGTTTTATCTATCGATTTCATTGATGATACGCGATTTATATACATACAGAAATTTCATTAAATAAAGAAATCAGTTGTCTCATTCACGATGTATTCTGTTTCATTTGTAATGCATTCATGCATCATATATCTGATATGTTGCTATCTGAGGTACTGACACGAGCATGTAGTATTACACTTATACATAGATGGACCAGGATATTTATTTGAGGATATTACTTGATATGACCTAGGATAGCGTCATGCATGCAATTTCTATTCGTAGATGTTTTCTACTCACGAGTTGGCAACTCACCCCCGTTGTGCCACAGTTTCTTGCAGGTTTTGCCGTACAGGTTTCATTGCGGTTTTGCTGGCACACTGTTCCTTCCGGGTGATTGCTTGGTAGGTGGGTTCTTTTGCATCAGGACCACCATTGTACATTTATTATTTCAGTTGTATCTAGTAAACTCCATCAACCAGACTTGTATATTTGTTAGAGATAGAAGACCAGTGTATATTCTTTCGACCGTAGAGTCGCGCGCTGTATTATTGTGGTTTTCCTCTGGTTTTCTTGGTGATATGGGCTTTGTTTTGAGTTTTGATCCTCGCCCTTGGCGTTGTATATTATATTGCTTGCGTGGTTGTGACTGTCGATTGACGAAGAGCTAGCTCCCGCTTGGGGATGCCTTTTATCATTCATGTATATATTATTCATGTTGTACCCCGTTCGGGGCCAGTATTTACAAAGGAAACGCTGCCGAAATTTTCAGAAAAGACTTGAGATTTTAAAAATGCAATACTTCGACTTATGTTGTTAAACTTCTTGCTTTAAATTGGTTTTCCTTCACTCTACTTCTTTACTTGGTTTGGATTTCTGGGTTTTGGCTTACTTATATTACGTACGCCTCGAGACGTTCATAGTTTAAGTGCCGGTCATGTTCCGTACTTTTCGGGTCATGACAAAGTTGGTATCAAAGCGTTAGGTTTTACCTCCTGAGTGTAGGATGATCCTTGGTTGATGGAGTAGGCGACTTTAGTAGAGTGACGTACCGTGTGTATGTTCCGCGGCTTATTTACGATACGCTACTCCGCTTAAGAAGCTTTAGGATGTACATTTCTTTGCACGGTATTATCTTCATTCTTATGATCTTTCCTCATCAGTACCAGTTATGGTTTCGTTACCACGGTTGTACGGGCATAGAGAGCTACGGCTAGAGTTGCGTCAGCACGAGCTCGTTACGGACGGGGACTGACTAGGGCGTGATTCCGGGGACACACGATTGCATAGATGTGTCATTTTATTGTGTTTACGCGCCATGAGCATTTGATGGATCGCTGTTACGGGATTTCTCGGACGTGCAGATCAGCACCAGAGGATTGGGCCACTGATAGAGGCCAGCCAGGATGTGATGACCGTTAAAGCACCGATTATACTTGATGATTGAGGCACTGCTCAGCGTGCGGACGAATGAGCCAGTTGTTGCCGCGAATGAGGAGATATCGCCCCGGATGTTTGGAGCTAATGACGAACGAGTTATACTTCGAGATATGATAGAAGATCGCTAGTCACCAGAGATGAAAGACTAGGATATGTGTTTAAATGCCTACCCCGATGCGAGGTCATCAGATTGATTGATTCCAGCTAGAGACGACTTCACGCTGATACGTTGAGAGTCGATACAGACGATCGAATGTCAGGAAACCCATTTTCCAAGTTTAAAGTATTCGGAAAACAATGCAAGTAATTCTACGGACCTTCTAGAAGAATGAAACCCTAACTCGACATAATGACCATGGAACGCCGGTGAACCTTAGGGTTTGCGGCAGTTCAGCGGTGCTATTAGTGAGGCTTGGGTTTGCCCTTCTACGGTTGGTCCATAGGTGCTGTGGCATATATTCGATACTATTAAACTGTACCCAAGATGTTGAGCTCTTGGGGGATTATGGAGCCTTGACGAATCGATCGAAAAGTTCGACATCATTCGGATATCATGTGATGGGATATATTGCTTGGGAGACTCCAGATACGAGTATAGCCGTTGGAGCGCAGTCCATGCAGCCACGAGGAGACGAGTCCGAATCAGTCGACATTAGAGAAAAGTGGAGTAAGAGGTTCGTACGAGATCGTGACGAGAGGACGTTCCCCTCCGCTGACATCAGAGATGTGATACGCAAGCAGAGGCGTTGACTATGGGTATATCTTCCAGGAGGAGTCGTGATGAGTATGCAGCCGTTCCAGAAAAAGAAATAGATGTAGTAAAGATGATGACTTCCGGGTAGTTCGGCAGAAACGAGATTAGGGAGAGACCTTGACAGGACCTTTCTGGAAATATTATACGAGAAGACATGGACCCAGGATCAGTCATATTGCATACGCCCAGCAGGCCAGAGTTGAGCATCGTCGACAAGACATGTTATGAGTGACCATAAGAGTTGGCCAGAGATCTTTAGAGGACGTGCCAGAGCGGACTACTTCCATTATCATTTCCATATTGGACCGTTGAGCTGGGGAGCTATGTACTTAGCAATTCGCAGTGAGAGACGAGAGCCTAAGGGCACCAGACGACAGGCCATGATCAGAAGGCATGCAGATATCTTGCTCTGCTAGCATTGGATGCACCGACACCTTCTCGACCTTGAAGGAAGGACATATCGATGACAGCATTTACGACTTATGATTTCGTGAGTTGACTATTACGTATCAGTCACTATGGATTTCGGTATTTTGGGTGATTTATTGCATGATTGAGTTTTGATGACCGAGTTTCACGATATTTGTTTTTGTGCACCATGGTTGCACTTACTGGGTATTTACGTTTTTGTGCATAGTTATTGCACTTGAGATATGTTTTCATACACCATCGTGTTGATTTATGATTTGTGCGTATTTATTGCACTTGATGTTGATTTTGAGCCTTGGCTGCACATGTTTATGATTTCTTGGATTGCATACAGCTGATTGATTTTGTGCAGGTGGTATGCACTCGATTTGGTTTTTGCACTCGGTATAGCTTACATGTGTTTGCAGTGCGTGGATACGTGCTTTGTGCACGCAGTTGTACGCGTTTATGATTTTATACACCCTGGCACACTCGATGTTGCTTTTTATATGCATTTGAGTTATTGATGCATTTCCGTGCACTTGTTGCACCTGATTTGTATTTTTGTGCAGTTGTTGCACTAGGTTTTTACGCTGTGCATTGTTGCACCATATTGTATTTCGTGCACTGGATTCACTGTATTCGGCATTTCGTGCACTGGATACACTGTATTTGATATTTCGTGCACTGGATGCACTGGAGTTGGTATTTTATGCACTTGATGCACCATATTTGTATTTTTGTGCGATTGATGCACTGTATTTGGTATTTCGTGCACTGGATGCACTGTATTCGGCATTTCATGCACTGGATGCACTGTATTTGATATTTCGTGCATTGGAGTTGGTACTTTGTGCACTTGATGCACCATATTTGTATTTTTGTGCGATTGATGCACTGTATTTGGTATTTCGTGCACTGGATGGACTGTATTCGGCATTTCGTGCACTGGATGCACTGGAGTTGGTATTTTGTGCACTTGATGCACCATATTTGTATTTTTGTACGATTGTTGCACTGTATTGTATTTCATGCACTGGATGCACCGGATTTATAGTTCGAGCATTTGTTGCACCAGCTAGGTATTTTTGTGCATTGGTTGCACCGGAATTATACTCCGTACCTTGGTTGCACCCGATTTATGTCTTTGAGCAATTGTGTTACCAGATTTGTGTTTTGTGCACGTCTGCACTTGATGTTCGTTTTCACGCATGTTACCGCACTAGATACTTTTCACGGACTGATGCGCTTAGGTTGGATTTTTGCGCATATTAGACGCTTAATATTAGATTTTGTGCGCATCGGATGCACTTGATTTAGATTTTATTTGTGCATGTTGGATGCACTTGATTTAGATTTTATTCGTGCATGTTGGATGCACTTGAGTTAGATTTTATTCGTGCATGTTCGATGCCCTTGATTTAGCCTTCATTCGTGCGTGACGGATGTACTTGATTTGGATTTTCGCGCATGTTTAGCGCATGATATGAGATATGGTGTTGTGCACAACGGAGGCACTCGATTGGGATTTCCATTCGTGCATGTTAGTTGCACTGGATTGAGATTTTGTGCACCACAGTTGCACTCGACTTCGATTGATGACATTCGAAATGTTGATTTTGATTCCATGCCTGATATTTTGAGCGATTTATTTGCATGATTGAGATTTTGTGCACCGCAGTAGCATTTGACTTTGATTAGATATCATTCGAGTTATTGATTTTGATTTCATGCCTATGGTATGCATGTGATTTGACTTATGCTTTCGGCATAGTTTTTTTACACTTTTAGTATTTTGATTCGATTTTGTGCACGCTGATGCACATGGTTGTGAGATTATATACCACGGTATACCTGATTTGGATTTGGATTGAGATGTGTTGTATACCGTCGATTTCGATTGCGATATTGTTTTCGTGCACTGGATTTGGGTTCTTGCGCATATTGGGCGCTTGATGCGATTTTGGTGCACAACAGATGCACTAAATCAAGATTCTTCGTGCATATCAGATGCACCTGATATTGCTGCCAGGCACACCCATTGCCCTTGACAGATGTTTCGTGCACACCCGATGCACTTAGATGATGTTTCTGTGCATATGTATGGCACATTCATGGGTTTCGATTTCCGTGCGCAACAGACGCACGTAGCATTCATATGCACATTTTGGGATTGATTTCTTATAGAGCAGTACGTTTTCATGATATTTGCTATTTGTTTTCGTACTGAGCAGGACTAGTCAGAGGACAGTACCTGGATATATTTTGCATGCATTGAGAGCTATCGAAGGGATTTCCAAACAGGGAGCTATAGTCTCAGTATTTACCTGCGTATCTGATATGACACGAAACGTTTAGAACAATGGAACCCTTCTAAATTATTTTCAAACAGCGGGACGTACATATTAAATAAAGGATAAGTATATATATAGTTATTTTTTTACAATAGACGTCCACCACTGTGTCGTGATACGTTCATCGCACAGCAACATGAAAGGTTTGGCATGCATTTCTTTCTGATGTTTACAAGTATGGTTTTGATGTATATCTTGATTGGTTTCGTTTTGGGTTTTGACATTGGTGTCTTCGCCATAACTCCGATAATTGTAGGATACTTGATGGAGTTTTGATTTTGAGTTATCTGCTCATTGTTCATGCGCATGCATTGCACTATGATGCGTTTTACGTATTGATGATTTCGGAGCCCCGACGACTTGGACTTTTTACTGAAATGTTTTAGTATTTGAGGGGTTTAAATTTAAATTCGGGGACCGAATTTCTTTAAGGGGGAAGATTGTAACATTTCAAGAAAATAAAATATTATTTTTGGGAATTTGTATAATTAAATAATAATTATATTGAATATTTTAATAAGGCGGTATAATTAAATACCGA
This sequence comes from Agapanthus africanus, assembly GCA_030015575.1. Classification (NCBI taxonomy): domain Eukaryota; kingdom Viridiplantae; phylum Streptophyta; class Magnoliopsida; order Asparagales; family Amaryllidaceae; genus Agapanthus; species Agapanthus africanus. Next base: position 513,426,487 of record JASDDO010000031.1, on the reverse strand, counting down.
TAAATTGGGAAAATTTTGGAAAATTATGGAAATTACTGAAAAGAGTATGTTTTATGTGATTTATGCAAATTATGATGTTTTATGATTTATTATACACCATTTTAGTGCTAATCGCGATTAAATATCGTTAATCGCGCATTAAGCTTGTTTTGTGCAAAACATACACCGTGTCGTATTTTACACTTGTGTTACATTTTAATAACCATGGTTTCATTTGGGATTTATGTGTTGGTTTTGAAAATGAAATGGAAAAAGAAAAGAAAAGAAAAGAAAAGAATAAAGAAAGGAGGGATGGGCAAAAGAGAGAGAGAGAGGTGAGGGGTCAAACCAAGTCATGGCTCATGTTTCCTCCATTATTTTTTTTCCTCTTCATTTTCTTCTCCCTCTGGCTCATGTTCACAAGCTCATGGCAAACACTTGGGACCTAGAAAGCAAGGATTTTGAAGACTTGGGGCAACTCAAGAAAATTCTTGAGTTGCCAAATGAGGTATTTCCTTCACCCTTAGCTTAGTTTTCCATTCACTTTAGCACCTATGTTTGTTTAGAACCGATATTGTGTAGTTTTGTGAGTTTGGAAATTTCCAAGATGAGAGTGTGAGGGATTCTTGAGTTGTGAAGTGTAATTGAGGTTAGTATAGGCCACACAACCCCTGTAGTGATGATGTAGTGGACTAAACCTGAGACTTAAACCCCGGATTACGAACTTAGAAACCCGATATCGGAAAAATTATGGATTCTGTGAGAGTATAATGAAATCTGCTAACACCCGGGGGACCTGAAAATTATTTAGCAAACACAAAGGAGTGTGCATGCAACCTATGACCCCCCACCAAAACCCTAGCCCCTATATCCTCAACATGGCCGCAAATATATTCGTTCTGGCCGCAAATTACGGCCAGAACTGGTTCAAATTGGTTCGTATTGGTTCTGTGGCTTTATCTTCAGTAAACTAGACCCTCCATGTATGCAAAATTGGCTAATTTCACTTAGGGTAAAATCTGGGACCATTTTCATGAGTTGTTGTTTTGATTCGGAGTTATATTTTTCGTATTTTGGATTCTGGATTTTAGTATTGCGTTTTACCTCGATCACTTGACGTTTGTACGACGATATCGAGGGTTGTTTGGTGGTTTTGAATGCGTAGTCTATAGGTTCTAACCTATAAGCGTTGGTGTGCCGTTTGGGTTTCCGACTTGATTTTAATGTGCATTACGATTTTGTTATCTATGTAGGTACCTTCACGTGGATTTCATACGATGAAGAAGAGGATGGTGACATCGACATCGGTAAGCGAAGATCAAGGTGAGTAGATTTATATCTACGGGGGAAGTCGGGTGGATGATGTATAGCACCCCCGCAAAATTGTGAGAATTGATGTGATGTAATATAGATATACTTTTATATGTTATTGAGAGGTATGAACACTTAGCAAGAGGAGCTTTAGGAGATCATGGTTCTAGTTCTAGCGAGAATTGATGAAAGTACTTTAGTGGATTTCTTAGTCACGAAACCCTAGAATAAAGATTTGTATACACGCACATACACATACTCGCATACATTTACTTCCTTATGCTTATTGGGGACATATATATATATATATATATATATATATATATATATATATATATATATATATATATATTGGTATTGATATGCTTAGATGATGAGGAAGTTATATGATACTTGGAAATGAATCGATTTGATCGGGCATGATGCCGTGAGGTATTTAATATGTGACCGAGATATGTGATGATGTTATAGCGGGTCGTTGGACGAAGATACCATATGGATGATGTGATATATATATATATATATATATATATATATATATGATTTTATAATGGATCGCTTGGGCGATGTTTACTTTTATATGATAATATGTGTGGATGACATCGGATGGTAGGAGACTTTAGATCAGTAGCCAGATTATGATATTGTTGATGATATTAGTAGTGTACTAGACGTAGATCAGTACCCCTTCTTACGATATGTGATGATGTGGACGCCAGATGAATAATGAGATAAATGTGATATTTGATCCGTACCCAGATTTGTGATGCCGTACGATAGATTTACCGTACGAGATATAGTTATGAGGATAGATCCTCACTCTTGACTCGAGGATGTCATATTATTTATTGTAATACGTGAAATTGTTGAGGCGAGATCACCGACTATTAGATATATATAGATCTACTCAGACTTAGGTGGATTCCCTTTCCCTTTTGAGTTGGCTCGGGTCATACTCATTTTCAAAAGTGGAGAATCGTGAGTATTTTAAATACCAACCGTATGACTCGTATATTGGGTAGGTATATTTTTTCAGTATTGCTGTTATTACATCACTTTCTGTATATTCATGATGTTGTTCGTCGCATTGCATGCTTGTACATATGTTCTCTGTAATTATCATGAAACTCTGCTGTCAGGACACCGGCACCATTACCGATGATGCGTATGTTCCACGTACACCTGCTTGCCGGCTCACACACATCATCATCAGTAATTGCCATGTCACGTACACTTTAGAAAATACTATTCCTTGACATAGCTTGCTAGTTGATAGTTGCTACATATTATAGCTTTCATATACTAGTTTGATTATTGCATGATATCAGATGCATCCGTATATTCATTGGTTATGCATTATTATAGAGATTTATGTCAGTTTTCATTGTTATTGACATGGTGACTTGATGACTTCAGATTCTTCTTGATATTTTCTGGATTTGGAAACCGCATGTGAAAGTTTTGTAAACTGATGAATTATTTTAAAGAGAAAAATTGCGATTTTCCTTGATATGCTGAGTATTGTCCACCATGGTGTTTTCTCAGTTCTGAGATGTTTGGGGACCCGATTCGAGGAGTTGGATGAACCGTCTCGGGTACATGGTAGGCCTGGTAAGGTACCCCGGGGCAAGAAGCTCGAGTTGTAGACGATGAGCCCCGCAGGGGCAGACTGCCTAACGGTGATTTTACCTGGCGCGGCGGATATCCGGAGGATACCGTTCGTGGTCGTGTGATTGATGATATGAGCCGATCCGGACTGACGGAGCCCGAGGTATGAGATATTGAGACTTGAGACACCGAGATATTGAGATTTGATGATACAGGCCAGTCCGGATAGCCGGAGCCTGAGGTATTGAGATACTGAGATTTATATTTTGTGTCGATACTGGACACTGTTTTATCTATCGATTTCGTTGATGATACGCGATTTATATACATACAGAAATCTCATTAAATAATGAAAACAGTTGTCTCATTCACGATGTATTCTGTTTCATTTGTAATGCATTCATGCATCATATATCTGATATGTTGCTATCTGAGGTACTGACACGAGCATGTAGTATTACACTTATACATAGATGGACCAGGATATTTATTTGAGGATATTACTTGATATGACCTAGGATAGCGTCATGCATGCGATTTCTACTCGTAGATGTTTTCTACTCACGAGTTGGCAACTCACCCCCGTTGTGCCACAGTTTCTTGCAGGTTTTGCCGTACAGGTTTCGTTGCGGTTTTGCTGGCACACTGTTCCTTCCGGGTGATTGCTTGGTAGGTGGGTTCTTTTGCATCTGGACCACCATTGTACATTTATTATTTTAGTTGTATCTAGTAAACTCCATCAACCAGACTTGTATATTTGTTAGAGATAGAAGACCAGTGTATATTCTTTCGACCGTAGAGTCGCGCGCTGTATTATTATGGTTTTCCTCTGGTTTTCTTGGTGTTATGGGCTTTCTTTTGAGTTTTGATCATCGCCCTTGACGTTGTATATTATATTGTTTGCGTGGTTATGACCGTCGATTGACGAAGAGCTAGCTCCCGCTTGGGGATGCCTTTTATCATTCATGTATATATTATTCATGTTGTACCCCGTTCGGGGCCAGTATTTACAAAGGAAACTCTGCCGAAATTTTCAGAAAAGACTTGAGATTTTAAAAATGCAATACTTCGGCTTATGTTGTTAAACTTCTTGCTTTAAATTGGTTTTCTTCACTCTACTGCTTTACTTGGTTTGGATTTCTGGGTTTTGGCTTACTTAGATTACGTACGCCTCGAGACGTTTCGTAGTTTAAGTGTCGGTCATGTTCCGTACTTTTCGGTTCGTGACAGTAAGTCCCTGATCAGGTCTGATGAGATTTACTGGTAAGTGTTATCAGTAGTTTCTCGAATCGTTATGAGCCATGCATCAGCATGGCTTATAAAGTTACTGGGGTCTGACGATTCCACCCCTAGACTTAATATGCGACATATCAGACGAAGAGACCGGACAGTACGGTAAGTGTTACTTATAGGCTTCATGGGAGTTTGGACAAGCTTGCTTGTTGATCTTCTATTCGCTCAATACCTGGGTAGCTGTTACGTCCAGCTAGTACCACTGACGGCTTGTGGGTAACTGATGTGATCATTACCTACTGCTGGCGTATTGACGAGTCTTTAGAGTCCCACACAGAGATTTTCTAGTTCAAGCGAAACGAAGTAGGGCACATATGCTGATTTGTGCGTGGGGCTTGATTAAATACGAGTATGTGATACCGTATTCAAATCTGGCGGTTATTTGATATCGGTTATGTTATATGTGATATAACCAAATTATTGAATCAAGTGTTGATTTGATAATGTGATATACAGATAAACGATATTATTCGGTTATATATGATATAACCGGATTATTGAATCAAGTGTTGATTTAATAAAATGATATATATTTATATTTGATATAATTATATATTAACTGATATTATAGCTTATTAATTATTTTCTACTCTTTATATATAATTATGTGTGTGTGTGTACGATATATATATATATATGAAGCATGGAATTTCTATTTTGGGAAAATAGATATGAGGTGGAAAAATGGGGAGATATTTGTGGAATGGTGAGGCATGGCTTGGTCATTTTTTATTAGTTTTTCTTGCACTATTGAATCATGGTTCCATTTTATTATTGAGAGATGTTCCATGCTTCAATGAGCGAGCGTTTTATTTAAACCATTCTTCATTATTCACATATATGAGCTCATTGCTTTAGTTCATTCTCTAGGTCTCTCCATCTTCTTCTTTCTCCTCCTTCAAGCCCTAACCCTCACATGTGATGTGAACCATAGGGCTTTGGACAAATCCTAAGTGAGCTTAGAACCTCTACTTCACCATCCTACACTTGATTAGCACATGAGTTTAGGGTGTTTCCTTCACTAAAGAAAAATTAGTGAAGATGTAGCCTGTATTAGAGAAACTTTGGGTGGATCATCTTCGATACGAAGATCGCGAAGCAAGTTCGTGCACTTCTTCAAGTGGAGCTACGAGGAGTCGTAGGGACTACTACTCGGAGCTATTGAAGTGAAGGACTCGGTCTTCAAAGGTTGTTGCCTACTTCACTTAGTATTAAAGTTTCTATATATCATGCTAAAACCATAATAATCTAGTTAGATCTTTGGATAGTGTAGCTTAGCATCCCGAATTTTTGAAAATTGCATGCTTGACCTGTTTTAACCTTGTGGTGGTGCTAGGGTAGAATTTCATGGTATCAGAGCCAAGCTAGAACATTAGGGTAAGTCTTAACGATGTTAAAGTGTTCGATCGAAGTTTCGAAACCCGTATTTCCATAGTTTCTGTCTAGATTTTCAAAAGTTGGAATTTTTCAGATTAAAAATAGTCAAAAAATTGTGCACGGTATTTAATGGAGCCCCAAGAAATTCGAAGCCCTAATCCCTTCAAAGCGCCGTATAACTGCGGCTTAACCTTCATTTTGGCCGCGGTTCCGCCTCATGTTTGTGGGATTATGGGGTCATTCTTCTTATGCTGCTCCATTTTCTTATTTGGCACTTTCTGAATGTTTTTAGTGATGCTTAAGTTGTTGAGATCTCTGTGATTTGTAAGTGTTTGATAAATCGATCGAAATGTTTAACATCGTCAAGATTATGATGAAATATGATACAATATTTAGAATCCACAAAAATTAGTTTTGTGAAAACTAGTTAGTATTTTATAAATCTAGCGTTTTAGTCTCTGTTGATCGATTGCCACGGAGTTTCGATTCGGATTAAAACTTCGTCGCAATCGCGTATAGTACACGACTTCGACTGCTTATTGAAAAGAGTTTTCAGTTTGAGACTAAAATGTAAGGTTTATATGGTTAGGCATGAAATTCGGAATATGAGATATTTCGGGTTTATGATGTCTAAGGATTTTGCAGATTCTAATTATTATAGTTTTTCATTTCTTTTCTGCTACCGTAAGTGTAATATGTGGGGTATCTCCGATCTCGTTGCTATATGTCAACAGAATTCGGGATACACATATTTACTTACGTTGATGACATGTGATGTTATGTGTTGCTGTGATATGTTATATTGGATCGTCGTGATTGAATAGCCGTGGGGTTTTGCGTGAGTCAAGAGTTTTTTAATTTTCATTCATGTAAAATTGTATGTAATATTCTTTTATTAAGACACTTCCGGGTTGAGCATGATGTCACCATTGATGTATATTATTTACTTTTCCGCATTAGGATAGACCCAGGGCGGGAGCACAAGTAACCGGGTTCTTGAGTCCAGTGTGAGACCATCTCGAGGAGTCGACACTGGGTCTCCTAACTCTAGAATTGGCAGGGTTGCTTGCCGCTCTCATAAGGGTCTAGGGATGTGGGTTTGGCTATTCATCACGATCGTGGAATCCGTGTTTTTCATTACTGGCTTAATTTAAAACACGGACCTCCTAGTATATCTAATATTTCATATGTTGACTTCTGCTGCTTGAGTTCTGTGATGTGATCATATAACTACGTGAGACGAATGCTATATATATATGATATATATGAAAAACGTTGCTTATACTTTGCACCCGCGCTAGTCCAGCCCCCGCTCTGCCGTTAGTTAAGCAACCTAACGGTACATGACGGGCCCCGTGGCGAATGCGGATGGCATAAGCGTACGTTCTATTTTCGTTTCTTTTATATGATGTTTAGGGAAACATAAATGATGAGACTTCATTAATGAGATTAATGGAAAGAAAAGAAACCAAAAGATGTTGTAGAATCAAAATTTTCAAAAATCTAGCTCTAGTTCTTGCTTTGCATAGTGGTATTCCTTGATGAATATCCAGCACTTCATTCGATGAGGAAAGAGCCGAGATCCTTTCACCGGGAGTGACCACTTTAGCAAAACTAGCAAATGCTACAACCCATTCGGTTTTGTTTTGATAGCTTCTCCAGTTCTTGCTTTGCATAGTGGTATTTCTTGATGAATATCCAGCACCTCATTCGATGAGGAAAGAGCCGAGATCCTTTCACCGAGAGTGACCTCTTTAGCAAAACTAGCAAATGCTACAAAATCACTCATTTTCAAAACATTTGATTCCACAACGATATCAAGTTCATTACGTTAAAGGTTTTCATCAAAATCAATCGTAGCCCTTTATCATTTCAGATAAGTGTTATTTAGTATTCGTGCTGCGTTTGTTGACCTTGTCAAGACGTAGTGTGCGGTAGCTGATTAGTGCTTATCTGCCGTATGTGATGTGATTGAATTAGGGTAGTCGTACGGCTTTGTTGACCTTGTTAAGGGTCGTACGGGTGGGTTTAATTCAATCACGAAAATACATGTTGAACTTGACTAGCGCTTATGATTTGTTGACCTTCTTAAGGTCATAAGTAGCTAAGGGTAAAAACAAATATTGGGGATTTCAAGTATTGAAATTTGCATACCTTTTATGAGATAGTTGGATCCCGATACCCACTGCGAGTAAGAGTTACTCCTAGGAGAGTTTTCCACTTTACAATTAGCTGATCTAGCAGGTGTCTAAGAAAGGTGTTAACGGGGTTATGCCTCTGCGGAAATGAGGTTATTTAATTAGTTACATGCGAAAACGTGGGGAGACTCCCTCAGAGTACCAATACCTGTCTGGCTGACTGATTGGCGAACTTGTAGGGTGTAATTAATCCCGGCTAATCTTACCTTTTATGGTTTGAATGAAGATTTGATAAAAACGGTGGGAGCCATCCTAATTAGATAAGATAATAACCAATCTAATCTTCCAAAGAGCACACGCTAAAGCATTTCATTCTCTCTCTCTCTTCAGGTAACGACCATGACACGCCTTAATCAAGATAATAATATGGATGTATTGACCATACGTGCTTATTATACTGAGATGGGGAATGTTGGTTCCGCTTTTTCTTATGATTGTCATAAGTCTGAGCAAGGAATAGGGGAACATCAGGATTCCCATGCAACCCAAATGAAGAAAGTGCATGTTGATGCACCTTCTTCGGGTGTGTTCGTTACCGAAAACTGTTTCTCAGTTTGCTCTACGTCCTGGGTATTGGATACCGGATCAGGATCCCACGTCTGTAATTTATTACATGGGCTAAGGAGAGGTAGAGAACTGGGAAAAGGTGATATGTCTCTAAAAGTAGGGAATGGAGCAATTGTTGCAGCCAAAGCAGTTGGCGAATATCACTTAGTATTACCAAATGGTAATACGTTGATTCTGAACGACTGTTATTACGTACCAAACATGATGTGCAATATTATATCAGTTTCTTTGTTGCATAAAGAAGGATATAACTTTGTATTGGAGGATAATGTTATGAACATTTTCCTAAATCAAGTGTTGATTGGGTTTGGTATATTATGTACGGTATATACGTTCTAAATCAAACTACAGTTCTAAGCATACAGAACACACACAAGAGAAAAAGTTCAGAAATGAACGAAGCCTTCTTATGGCATTGTAGACTAGGTCATATCAATGCGTCAAGACTAGCTAAGTTGCATAAAGATGGATATTTGAATTAGTTCAAATTTACATCTTATGAAACTTGCGAGTCTATCTCAAAGGCAAGATGCCCAAAATTCCGTTTACTGGACACGGAGAAAGAGCTACTGAACTCTTGGGACTGATACACAGTGATGTATGCGGTCCTATGTCTACACATGCCAGGAATGGTTCCTCGTACTTCATTACATTCACCGATGATCTCTCAAGATTCAGACATGTGTTCCTGTTGAAACATAAGTCTGAAGCTTTTGAGAAATTCAAGGGATATAAGTACGAAGTTGAGAACCAAACGGGTAAAAGTATTAAAATCTTTTGATCTGATCGGGAAGGAGAATACTTGAGTACAGAATTCCGTGACTATTTAAAAGAGAATGAGATTCTCTCTCAGCTTACTCCTCCGTATACACCACAGCACAATGGAGTATCGGAGCGGAGGAATCGCACCCTATTAGATATGGTGCGGTCTATGAAGAGTACTGCTGAGTTACCTATTTCCTTTTGGGGTTATGCATTTGAGACAGCTGCATACCTATTGAATCAAGTTCCATCAAAATCTGTGCCTAAAACACCATATAAGATATGGAGTGGAAAGAGACCATATCTTACACGAGTTAAGATATAGGGTTATCCGACCTATGTTAAAAAACAGAATCCAGACAAACTCGAGATACGATCAGTTATTTGCAAGTTTGTGGGGTATCCAAAGAATTCACATGGATATATCTTTATCCATATTGAGGAACAAAAGGTGTTTGTTTCTCAATATGCCACCTTTTTAGAAAAGGAATTTCTTGTGAAAGAAATTAGTGGTAATGAAGTAGAATTGGAAGAAGTTCCAACAACACAAACTATAACCGACGATTTGGTGGAACCGGAGTATTCAATAGTCCCCAATAAACCTCAGCCACTCTGCAGATCTAGTAAGGTTCCTCATCCACCTAAGAGATACTACGGTTTTCTCATAGACGGTGGGAGCGAGGATTGCATCATGGAAGATGATGACCCAACCAGTTTCGAACAGGCCATCACAAGTAGGGACTCTGTGAAATGGCTGGATGCTATGCAAGCTGAGATGAAATCCATGTACACCAAAAAAGTATGGACTTTGGAAGTTGCTCCTGAAGGGGTAAGATCCATCAGGAGCAAGTGGATCTTTAAGAAGAAAATTGGTGTAGATGGAAAGGTTGAGACCTTCAAAGCTAGACTTATAGCAAAAGTTTTTCGTCAATGACCAGGTGTCGACTATGATGAAACCTTTTCTCCTATCGCCATGCTTAAGTCCATCAGGATCTTACCTGCCATTGTTGCTTACCATGTCTGCGAAATCTGGCAGATGGACGTCATGACCGCTTTTCTAAATGGTGATTTAGAAGAGAGCATGTACATGACACAGCCAGAGGGCTTCGTAGACAGTGGGAGCAGTGGAAGCATGTGCAAGCTGCTTAAATCAATCTACGGATTAAAGAAGGTATCGCGGAGCTGGAACATCTATTTCGATGAAGCTATCAAAGAGTTTGACTTCATCAAAAACACAGATGAACCTTGTATATACAAGAAGGTTGTAGTGAGTAAGGTTGTCTTCCTCGTATTATAAGTGGATGACATACTCTTGATAGGAAATGATATTCCTATGCTACACTCGGTCTGTTGGGTTATGCCAGCACCTTGGCCATCAAACTGTGGCCGATCGCGGAACAAAATTTTTACAAACGGACGGTAACACAACCCACGAATACGGATCGACCATTAACCCTAAACCTAGCAAGCAATATAAAGAGTTAGGAATGTTATACCGAATGATCCGTGTCCTTAGGTCTTTAAACACCTTCCCAAGCTCCTAGTGGCCACCATGATCAAGTTCGGTTGCCGGTCTCCCTCCATCGAAGATGATCCACCCGAGAGTCTATGAATCGAGCTCCAACCTCATAACCGAGGTAACTAGGGTATCTAGTTTAATAAACTAGTTAGCCTAGAAGATGTAAAGTCTAATGATGGATTAATTTGTCTCTAAACACCCTAGGTTTCTCAACACATGAGAGGATTAAGGTGGAGGTAGAAGAAGAAGCCATGAGAGATGAGAGTGTGAAGCTAGAGCTCAAATCATGAAAGAATTCTAAGTGTTGTGAGAGTGTGAGAATAGAATATTAAAGAAACTAAAGAAAATATCTCAAGTTCACTAAAATATCTCACAACTCAACAAGTATCAAGCATGCAAGAATAGTGTATCATGAGTCACACAATGAGTCACCACCATTAGTCACTAAGTAGCTATGCTTGAAATAAAACTAAGCACACTCATCCCTAACCTCAATTAACCATTTAACCAAATGGTTAATAAACATAATGAGGTGTTTTCTTCTAGAAACAATCTTGTAATAAATTACAAGAATGCCCCTCATCCGTATATACATACCTGCATCCGTATTCCGAAAAATACGAATACAACGAGACAAAAATAATCCAACAATATAATACTAGGATCCGGCTTAAACCAAAACCCACTAGTATTATCTGTCCGAATCATGATATGGGCACAAGTGGACGTATATAATCGAACCCTGCCGTAAAACCATACAGCCTCTACATCGTTTCACCCGAAACAGGAAAACCCTCTGTATGGGACTCTAAAGACTCATCAATACGCTGGCAGTGGGTTTAACCACAAGCACGTCAACGGCAATAGCTGTACGTAACGACTACCCAGGTATTGAGCGAAAGGAAGGCCGACGAGCAAAATCGTCCTGACCCCTACTGAGCCTGTCCGTAACAATATCCGTACAGTACGGTCTCTTCGTCTAAGAGTATCGTATATCGAGTCTAGGGGGTGGATAAAGTCAGACCCCTAATAACGCGACATTTAGTGTCGGTATGAAGCCCATCACAACCTGAGAAACTACTGATCCAAATCAGTAATTCTCGACTATCTTGATCAAGGATTTCTGGTGATGGCCACCCGTGCATAACACGACATCAACTCTCAATACCGAGAGAGACGAATCCCCGACGATCCGCTCACTGCCTCTATGTGACTCTGGACTGTTCCCAACTAAAACCTGTTTGCACGACTCCTTTGAGCCGTGGTAGGGTAGAAATCAAAACACGGTGGAAACTCACACGAGACAAATGACGATCTCAGGTCAATAGACTAATCTGTACACATGTCACCTGGGAATAGCTATCTGACAATAGGTATAATACCAACCAGCAGGTTCCCGGCGAGTCCGTCCAGTGTACTCATAACCCAATGAGAACCTGCATACTATCTTAGGTGAACAAACTAACACCAATGGCTTGTGAGGCCGGCCACCGCCCCTCGTCGGGGTCTCGATCAGTATACACTAGTCTACTCTGGAGTATCGATGCCCAGCCTTGATACTCCCACGACTAAGGACATTTAAGGATGTGCTTATTGACTACCCAGCTCCTACGTATATGATCACCATCATAATGCTGGTAGTCAAGCAAGAATCATATGGGCTCTATCAACATGTAATAGTGATCTGTAATACCACCTGAAGCATGTACATGATGATAAAGATAAACCAGATAGCATACTATCATTTTGAGTAAGACTGTTCTATCCGTATATGTTCTCCCTCAATCATCGCAATTGCGTGCCTGCAATTCAATAATTGACTTGAGGGTACTATAGCCAACACGGTCAAGCTCTTCTTATCACATAAGTTCTCCATGAAAAATCTAGGTGATGCCTCCTACATCCTGAGGATTAAGATCTATAGAGATAGATTTAAAAAGATGTTGAGATTGTCCCAATCCAGGTACATTGATACCATACTAAAGAGCTTTAGTATGGAAGATTCTAAGCGTGGTAATTTACCCGCTTGTTCAAGAATCACTCTCTCCAAAGAGATGTCTCCCAAGATTGATTTGGAGAGGGCTCGCATGCATAGGATACCCTATGCTTCGGCAGTCGAGTCTATCATGTATGTGATGTTATGTACCAGACCGGATGTAGCTTACTCACTAGGTGTAGTGAGTAGGTATCATTCAGATCTTGGGGAAAAGCACTGGAAGGCTGTGAAGAACATTCTTAAGTACTTGAGAAGAACTAAAGAAATGTTCTTGGTGTATGGTAACGGAGAACTCCAGGTGGAGTCTTTTACCGATTCGAGCTTCTCGAGTGATAAGGACGATAGTAAGTCGGTCTCGGGTTTTTTCTTTACCCTTAACGGAGGGGCGGTATGTTGGAAGAGTTCCAAGCAAGATACCGTAGCAGACTCGACGATGGAGGCTGAATACATCGCTCCCAATGATGCTGCCAAAGAGGCTGTCTGGATGAAGAAGTTCATTATTGAACTAGGTGTGGTTTCATCCATTGAGCATCCAATACCTGTGTATTGTGATAACTATGGAGTTGTGGATTTGGCCAAGGAACCCTGGTCCCATCAGCGATCCAGACATATTCTTAGGCGGTATCACCTGATTCGGGAGATAGTAGATCGACGGGAGATCGAGATTAGGAGAGTTGACACGAAGGACAACGTAGCAGACCCACTCACGAAGGCCCTTTCCCAGACGCAGCATGAGAGAATTTTTGGGATGTTGGGTATGAGATACTACAACAACTGGCCTACTGGCCTTAGTACAGGTGGGAGATTGTTAGGAATATGTATGCCGTAGAGGCCATTATTGTATAATATAGTGGATGCTTGGACATATATATAGAGGACTTTCTTGCTTGACATGATAGTATGCTATCCGGTTGCTCTTTATCTTAACTTGTACACTTGTATTATTATACTGTCTCTCTGATACATGTTGATAAAACCCTTAGGATGTTTGCTTGACTACCAGGACTATGATGTGGATCATACTACTGGGACTTGTGTAGTCTACAAGCACATCCTTTAACTATTCCTAGTCGAGGGAGTATCGAGACAGGGCATCGTTATTCCAGAGTAGACTAGTGTATACGTTTCTTGACCCTGTAGGGGGCGATGGTTGATCCCATAACCATTGGTGTTTGACATCAAAGATTGTACACAGGTGCTCATTAGAGAATGGGTACACAGAACAGGACTCACCGAGAACTCCTAAATGGTACCATATCAATCGTCAGATAGCAGTTTTCTAGTGACACAAGTGCATGTTAGTCTGTAGACCCAAGATCGTCACAGTGTCTTGTGTGGCTCCCACTGTGCTTTGATTTCCTCCCTACCACGGCTCAAAGGAGTCGTGCAAACAGGTGGATTTCGGATACAGTCCCGAGTCACATAGAGGCAGTGAGCGATAGGAGGGGTTTCGTCTCTCCTGGTATTGGGAGTTGATGTTGCGCAATGCTCGATTGGCTATAACAGTAAGTCCCTAGCCAGGGATAATGAGATTTACTGGTAAGTGTTATCAGTAGTTTCTCGAACCGTTATGAGCCATGCATCGGTAACACTTATCAAGTTACTGGGGTCTGACGATTCCATCCCTAGACTTGATATGCTACATATCACACGAAGAGACCGTTCTGTACGGTAAGTGTTACTTATAGGCTTTATGGGAGTTTAGACAAATTTGCTTGTTGATCTTCTATTCGCTCAATACCTGGGTAGCCGTTACGTCCAGCTAATACCGCTGACGGCTTGTAGGTAACTAATGTGATCATTACCTACTGCTGCCGTATTGACGAGTCTTTAGAGTCCCACACAGAGGTTTCCTAGTTCAACCGAAATGAAGTAGGGCACATATGCTGATATGTGCGGGGAGCCTGATTAAATACAAGTATGTAATACCGTATTCTAATCTGGCGGTTATTTGATATCGGTTAGGTTATATGTCATATAACAGGATTATTGAATCAATTGTTGATTTGATAATGTGATATACAGATAAATGGCATTAGTCGGTTATATGTGATATAACCGGATTATTGAATCAATTGTTGATTTGATAATGTGATATACAGATAAATGGCATTAGTCGGTTATATGTGATATAACCGGATTATTGAATCAAGTGTTGATTTAATAAAATGATATATATTTATATTTGATATAATTATATATTAACTAATATTATAGCTCACTAATTATTTTCTACTCTTTATATATAATTATATATGTGTGATATATATATATATATATATATATATATATATATATATATATGTATATATGAAGCATGGAATTTCCATTTTGAGAAAATAGACATGGGGTGGAAAAATGGGGAGATATTTGTGGAATGGTGAGGCATGGCTTGGTCATTTTTATTGTTTTTTCTTGCACTATTGAAGCATGGTTCCATTTTATTATTGAGAGATATTTCATGCTTCAATGAGTGAGGGTTTTATTTGAGCCATTCTTCATTATTCACATATATGAGTTCATTGCCTTAGTTCATTATCTAGCTCTCTCTATCTTCTTCTTCCTCCTCCTCCAAGCTCTAACCCCCACATGTGATGTGAACCATAGAGCTTTGGACAAATCCTAAGTGAGCTTAGAACCCCTACTTCACCATCCTACACTTGATTAGCACTTGGGTTTAGGGTGTTTCCTTCACTAAAGAAAGATTAGTGAAGAGCTAGCTTGTATTAGAGAAACTTCGGGTAGATCATCTTTGACACGAAGATCAAGAAGCAAATTCGTGCAATTCTTCAAGTGGAGCTACGAGGAGTCGTAGGGAATACAATTCGGAGTTATTGAAGTGATGGACTCGGTCTTCAAAGGTTGTTGCCTCCTTCACTTAGTGTTAAAGTTTCTATATATCATGCTAAAACCCCAATAATCTAGTTAGATCTTTCGATAGTGTTGCTTAGCACCCCGAATTTTTTAAAATTGCATGCTTGACGCCGGTTTTAACCTTATGGTGGTGCTAGGAAACACTTTCACTTTGATCACTAGTTGTGCACCAGGTACTAATTCAATACTGAATTCAAGAGCTCGATCGGGAGGCAAACCTGAGATGTCTTCACGAAATACATTTTCGAACTCTCGAATTACTTCTGGCTTATCTTCTTCAGCTTGAATTGTTGCAACCACTGCCTTATGTGGTTTATCTTTGTAAGTACTAGGTTCCAGTGTACGGTCTCCACTCTTGAAATAAAAGACCGGATGGTCTGGAATCTCGAACACTACCCTCCTTTGACGACAGTCGATAGTAGCGAAGAAAGTTCCTAGCCAATCCATACCCAAGATTACGTCGAAGTTCGATATGTCCAGCACCTTGAAGTCAGCATAAAATTCTCTGCTGCAGACGACCACTGGACACAGGTCGTATCCCAAAGTTGCCTTTAGAACGTTGTTCCCTGAACTAACATTTTAGCTGGATACGAGTGGTTTAACTGGAATCGCATGAGTTTGGACGAACCGTTGTGACATAAAGCAATGTGATGCTCCAGTATCGAAGAGTGCTAGTGCAGGAAGTGAGGCTACTAAGATTGTACCTAAATTATGTGGAATATGTTTAGGTATGAAAAAGAATATATGGATGTAAACAAGTATTGAATAGCTTTGAAAGATGGGAAGTTACCAGTGATGACTTGACCAGTGGCTTCAGCTTCTTCCATAGTCATTGTGAAAGCCTGATGCCTAGGTACGTTCCTCCTTGCTGGGGGAGCATTCCTCTGTTCGTTCCTCTGTCCTTGAGGTAGGTTCCTTTGTGCTTGATGGAACTGACGAGGAGGAGGTGCAGTAGGTCCACGAGGCGGTGGATCTGGGAGAGCAAGACGAGTTGCAGGTGCCTGGATAGCTGGCCGCTGCGGAAAAGCGATGGCTGAACTATGGGCTAGATTCGGATTGAGTCTACGAGGACATGCAACAATGTCGTAGGTGGATGAGCCGCAGACTAAGCACAGACCGTTTAGACGCCTGCAGTCCTTTGCCAGGTGTCCATTCCTCCTACATAAGTGCAAAAGTCTGGACTGGAACGGTTAAAAGTTACTCCGGTCTTCTGGGTACAAACGATGGCCTGGAAGAGGCTCCTCCTGCTATCTGAATAGCAGGGCGCTTCACACCGACAGATTGAGGTCTACCCTTCATCTTCACAACTGCCTCATTTCTTTGGGCAACCTTTAGTGCAAGGTCGTGGGTTGGGAAATCCCCTGTAGCTAGAGCAGTTTGGATCTCCGGGTCAAACCCTTTTTGAAATCGTCTAGCCCTGATCTCAGCAGTCGGTATGAGATGTGCTTCGAACCTGTTATGGTCTTGTGTTAGCTGTGTAGTATGTGATATTAGAAAATCGAATATTTGAGACATATTTTACCTTCTCAGTATGGTGAATTCAGTATCATACTCATCCACAGATTTGCTCCACATAGAGCCTTATTGCAGGTGAATGAATTGCTGCTCCATGTCAAAACGGGCAGTCTCGGAAAAATATTTCGCGTCGAACATATCGTGAAATGTCTTCCATTCGATCGGCTGGGTAAGTCGACTTTCTTCAGCCTTCCACCATACCCTGGCATTGTCAGTTAGTTGCAGCTTCGCAACCTTTACCCAAGCAATCCCTGGCACTTGTGCTACTGCCAGATCGTCCTCAATCGACTGAGCCCATTCTTCAGCTTGTAGTGGGCTCTATTTCCCTGAAAAGTGCTTCAGGTGCAAAGCCCGAAATTGCTTCACTCTGGGTGCCTCAGCTTCTGGACGGTGCAATAGGATAGCAGTCTACCGCTGCTGTCCCTCAAAGAGGCTCTTGATTGCCTCAAGCAATACCGTCTGCTCATTGATAGGAGCTGCTACGGTAGGTGTAAGTGGTAGAGGTGATGGTGGAGTGTTGCCATTCACATTGGTGCTGGTGTTGTTCGAGAAATCCATAACATTGAAAGAAAATAGGGTTAGGATAGATTCAAGGAATTTGAAATGTAAAGAATGTTTTTAGTTGCCGATTCATATAATTCTTGTGATATATTGCTTAGGTTTCAATGCAGAACTGACCTGCATGGGCCGCCAACAAAACCTGTCATGCCCCGCTTCCCAATATACGGGGAAGTAGACGTGGGGAGACCGCGACGTATTTACTCAGAAGTAAACACGTTAAGCATAAATAAGCAATATAAAATTAAAGCACAAGAATGACAAGAGATGTAATGAAACAACAACTTTTATTTGTATTCATTCTTTACATACAGCTGGAAAGTAAAATACAATAATGGAAAGCGATACCTAAATAATGGCATATGAACTGAAAAGAAAAGTAAGTACAAGTAAGAACTAAAACTCTGGCTCCTCAGCAAACTTCTCCAAATCTTCTTGACTGGGCTCGATCTTCTGAGAGTCGGGTCATCCTGATAACATTCCAAAGAAAAAGAGATAGGAATGTCGTCAGCGAACAATCGCTCGGTAAGTCCCAAAAAAGAGATAGATCAAGTAAAAGGAATAGAAATGATAATTTATCTATTTTTGTTATACTAACGTAGTTGTTTGTACCTTGGTACAGAATGTATCAGTGTATACGAGAGGAGTCCAACTTACTCCGTGGACCAAGGCATATGGAGTACAAGGCCCCATTAAACCCACGGGACAACGGCACGGATATTCAGGTTAGGTGTACTATAATGACCGTCTCATTCCACTTCTAATACATTCCGTACCAATCTACCCCGTTAAACCCCGTAATGCATATTGTATTGATTGTAATGAGTTGTAGTATAAGACTTGCCGAACCATGGTATAAGTTGTTCATGTAAACGGTTTGGATGTAAACGGATAGTCATGTAGTCAAGTTCAAGATATATCCATGGATCGGTCAAGTCAAGTCATGTTGCATGTTCGTATTGTTCGGTATTCATGTTCAAGTGTTCATGGTTGATACATTGGATTCATGTTGAATTAGATATATGGTTGGATTCATATTTGGATTGTATTCAGATTAGACTGAGACTCAGATTGAGTCAGATACTTAAACAGATTTGGGTCCTGAATTAAGTTTAGGAGTTATCGGTAACTTCTGTACATGGACGACAGGATTTGTGACTTTTTCCAACCCAATTACCATTGATAGCCATGTTTTAGTTTTCTATCTTAAATAGGCAAGCACCTACTTTCTCCGGCTTCCTGATACTTAAGAGAATTGGTCCCGCTTAAACCTATATTTACAAGGATCCTTAATGTAAATTTAATATAACTTGAGGGGTTTTTTATGAAAAATATTTTTAGTATACTTTCAAAATAAACCTCAAGTATTTATTTATCGTATTTAGGATTTTCATGGATGTAATTTTTAAAAGTGAGGTATTCTAGTGAATAAATACCTAGCTTGAATAATACATGGTATTTTAGTGTAAAGTTGACTTGTATGGGTTCTTAATAGTATTTTCATGAAACTTGTAATTCTTTTCTTTTGTTTATAAAAACATGGAATTTATTATATATTTAAAATAGATGTTTTGATAATATTTATATATAATTATTAAAAATAAAATTTATTTATTAAATAAAAAATGACGTTTTTATTAAAAATTGCATTAAAAATCCATCGAGATCGTATGCTCCGTAAGGAGGTCTGCATCTCGCCCTACTAGTCCGATGGGTGTACGATAACCCGCACCAACCGAATTGGATTCCCCAAAATGGATTGTAGACGCATAATTGCAAGAAATTTAAATAACACAATTTAAAAAATACGGTTTTTAAAATAGTTTATGGTATTTTGATGTAAAAGTCGTATTTGCTACAAAATTGTTCACGGGAATCGTGCTATGTCAAGATGCGTGTTTGTGAGAGGTAGGTCATTATCTCGTGAGATTTTTTTCTAAAGGTAATATAAGCAAGAATGATTAAACGATGTCATATGTAACTTCATGGTATTTAAGCGTAAAAGCTTAATAAAGGTTGTTTTACATGGAGTTTTAAAATGAAACTTGTTTCTAAATATTAGTTAATATTTAACAAGCAAGATGTAATGATATGATTAAGTGGTTCTCAAGAGAAAATTAAAATTTAAAAGTGAATATAATTAAAGGTCGGTATAACTCCACTTACCGACGTGATTTGAAAAGAGATCATTTTAAGTTAAGAAAAGGAAAAGAGAAGTGGGACTTATTAGCTTAGAGAAGAGATAGAAGGTTTAGAAAAAGATTGGTGGCTTCGTGGAGTCGCGGGGTCGTCGGAATCGCTTCGAATCCTCGCCAGAAAGTTGACCTAGTGTTAACTCCACTTGTACTCTTCTTTGACTTGGGAAATTTTGAGGATTTTTGACAATAGATTTCAGAATGAGGAGGGCTAGGGTATGATGTTGTATTTATAGGGTAAAATTAAGGTTTTGAGAATTGAAGAGAGAATTAAAAATGCATTTAAACTTGGATTAATACGATTTTAATCTCTCTGTTAATTTACAGAGAAATCAAACAGTATAGGAGTAGTGGAGGTAGGCCAGTGGACTGAGGTGCAGAGTTAGAGGCATTTGCTTGGGGGGGCCGGCAACACCGGCCTAAGTGTAAGTCGATGCCACGCATTCCGCGGGTTCGTGGGGAGGCGGTGTTTGCAAAAAAACGATTTTTATATGCTTCGAAACATCGACTTGAACTCCAGGATCGATACTAAACCCTAACTAACTAAACATGTAAGAGGTTTAACTACTATGTTCGAAAGTTATACTTCAAGTAACTAGTCATCTTTCTTCTTGTACTCCTCTTCCTCTTCGTGAGCTTCTTGGAGTGTTTATGGATTGCGCCTTCTCATCGGCCTCTTGACGTCAAAGACGATCCACCCGAGAGTGCCTACCTTGAGCTTCTACCTCTAAGATGAGGTAACTAGGTTACCTAGAGTGCTAATCTAAATGACCTATAGGATGTAGAGAGTGTGTAGGGTGTTTTTCATTACCCCATTGAGATGGGAATACGCGCGCGCTTGTCAGGCGTACTACAGATCCCCCCTGCCTAGAGTAGGCGGGGGTTTATTGATTGTGGGGATCCGAATCTCTGGCAGCCGCAGACTAAGCTGTCGTTAATTACGTCTCGCCTTTAGAGCGAGGAAACCTCTGATTGATGGGTCAAACTGGTTATGCGAACTCAATATGCAGTGTACGTATGTTTTGAAAGGGTTTTGGATATATCGGGGGCCCTGCAGAGTTTCACGGGAGTCCCGCCTGGGAGCTGGGCGCTAGCGCCTCACGTGCCTGCCATGTAGGCGCTGGGCGCTTGGGAACGAGCGCTTTACATGCCTTAGCGCCCAAACACCCGACATGTGGACGCTAGCGCCCCCACGTGCCCGGGACGTGGGTGCTTGGGCGCTAGCGCCTTATGTGCCCGGCACATGGGCGCTTGGGCGCCGGCAGAAAGAAGAGGCTTTTAGCCCCGGAAATAGAAGTTAAACTCTGAAAGAGGATCTTTTATTTATGGAGTTAAACTTCAACAGATCTTGAATGGAGTTAAACTCCTAGAAATCTTTGGAAATGATCAAAGGGGACCCCTTTTTCTCCCCTTTGGCCTTGGATCTTCTTTTAGGCCTAGGATCTTCCCAATGTGGGGTTTTTGGAGATGGGTCTCCTTCTTCCTCCTCTCGATTAGCCGGATCTTGGAGAAAAGGGGGTGAAATTTAAAAATCTTCCCTTTTTGAGATCTGATGGAAGATCCTAGTTTCCTCCCAAGGGTTTGATGGTGAAAAACTGTTTATTTTTGGAAAAGGAAGAGTTAAACTCTTGATTTAATTCAAAAGGAGGAGAAGGTTTTAGAACCTTGAGGAAGGGGAAGGAGACACAGAAACCCTAAATTTTGAGGGGAATCAATTCTTTTTTTATTTCATTATCATGTTGCCTTTTATAGGCTTACAAATTTACATATAGCCCCTTGGTCTTTACAAAATAGCATTTTTGCCCATCCTATGCCTCATGTGCTCATTTCTTTTGCATATCAGCCATGAGCTTTATAAAAATTTGGCTTTATGCCCAATCTTCTTACATTTATTCATCAAAATTATTTATTACATGATTTTCATTTTGTCATGGGAGAGGTCGGCCGCGGGGCTCGACTTGGGCATGGGCCTACTTGATCTGAGCTTGGGCCCGCTTACTTGGGGTTGACTTTGACTTGGTCAACCGGGGTGTAATTTTTGTCCCCAACAAAGTGCCCCCCATCAATAAATGCACACCGCATATATGAGTTGTGTGCATGAAATTGATAGATCTTGGAGTTGGATTTCGAGATGGAACATCATTCCGGGGGCGGAGCATCATTCCGTGAGTATAATTCCAGGGATCGGAGAATAATTCCGAGGATCGGAGCATAATTTCGGGATTAGGGCATCATTCCGAAGAGCGGAGCATGATTCCAAGGGGAGGATATATTCTGAGACGAAGCATAGTTTCGACACAGGGTTCTGGGACGAAGCATAATTTCGAAACGGGACAAGTGTATCCTGAGATGAAACTTAGTTCCGGCACAGGGCAGACATTCTGAACGAAGAAAAGCTCCGATGCAGAGGTTGATTCTGAGTCGAAGCATAATTCCGACAGGGAAGGCCGATACTCTAAGGCGAAGCATGATTTCAACACGGGGTACACTCAGAGACGAAGCATGATTCTTACGCAGAGATCAATTCCCAGGCGAAGCATAATTCCGACGGGGAAAGCATATACTCCGAGGCGAAGCATAATTTCGACACGGGGCACACTCTGAGACGGAGCATGATTCCATCGCAGAGGTTGTTGGTTGACTTGATTCCGAGTCGGAGCATAATTCCGACGGGGAGGTCACTGGTTGACTTGATTCCGAGATAGAGCATAATTCCTAAGGGGAGGTCACCGGTTGACTTGATTCCGAGATGGAGCATAATTCCTATGGGGAGGTCACCGGTTGACTTGATTCCGAGACGGAGCATAATTCCGATGGGGAGGTCATTGGTTGGCTTGATTCCGAGACGGAGCATAATTCCGACGGGAAGGTCATTGCTTCCCTTTTTGCGACTTGGACGGTCGGTGCTGCCCTTTTAGCGACTTGGACTGTCGGTGCTGCCCTTTTTGCGACTTGGACGGTCGGTGCTGCCCTTTTACGACTTGGACGGTCGGTGCTGCTCTTTTGCAACTTGGATGGTCGGTGCTACCCTTTTTGCGACTTGGACGGTCGGTGCACGATTTGACTTGCTCCGCTTCTCGCGGTGTCAGGGATTCGACTTATTTCCGAGGTAGAGCTTGATTCCGCCAGGGAAGTCATTGGTTATCTTGTTGATTTGATGTGATTTGGGTTGACATCAGCATCGCTACACTGGAATATGGTACCAAGAGAGAATCATCATCTGCCATGAGAGGATTTGGGGATTTTGGATTTAGTTTGGCATCAGCACCGCTACACTGGAATATGGTACCAGGAGCGAATCATCACTTTCCATGAGAGGATTAGGGGATTTTGGTTTTGGTTTGGTATCAGCATCGCTACACTGGAATATGGTACCAGGAGCAAATCATCATTTGCCGTGAGGGGATTTCCCTCGTTCCCAGTTTAACGACTTAGGGGTCATCTGTTCCCAGTTTAACAACTTAGAGGTCATCTGTTCTTAGTTTAATGACTTAGAGGTCATCTGTGCCCAGTTTAACGACTTATAGGTCATTTGTTCCCAGTTTAACGACTTAGGGGTCATCTGTTTCTAGTTTAACGACTTAGGGGTCTATTGGATCGGAAGTTTGGAATTTTAGGGTAGGGGTCAGCATCAGCGTTGCTAACACTGAAGCACAGATGCCAGGAGCAATTCATCATTTACCTTTACCCGTTGGGGAGCGATGGCTCAGGGGACAGGTTTAGGTCCCTATCACCTAAGACTTTTCAATTTTATGAGCTGTAAGGGTCACATAAAAGCATTTTCTCCCTACGAGTCGAAAGGATCTCGTAGGCGCGTTTTCTCCTTAGGAGTCGTGGGGACACCCAAGTGTGTTTTTCCTTGGTGAGTCGTAAGGATCCCACGAAGGTGTTTTCTTAAGAGTCGTGAGGATCCCGTAAGTTTTGTTCTCCTCATGCATCGTGAGAACACATGAGTGGGTCTTCCCAAATGGAGCATAATTCTAAGGGCGGAAACTGGCCACGTGACTGGTGATTGCGGTGGGGCATGGGTGTGTTGAGAATTATTTGAGCCAGTGGATTATATACGGTAGTCAACTTGGGAACCAACCATAGGGCTGGGAGGATTTTAGGATTTTGTTGGTGTCTGCATTGCTGCACTGGAATATGGTACCAGGAGCGACTCATCATTCACCGTTGGTACATTCAGAGATTTGAAATTTTGGTTGGCGTCTGCATCGCTGCACTGGAATATGGTACCAGGAGCGACTCATCATTCGCCACTTGGGGATTTGGATTTTGGTCGGCGTCTGCATCGCTGCACTGGAATATGGTACCAGGAGCGACTCATCATTCGCCTTTGGGAGGTTTTTTTACCACGATTTCTCTGTCATTTCAGGTTTTCTTATCACGAAGGTCACGATTGCCCTATCATTTCGGCTATTTATTCGCGATTGCCCCATCATTTCGGCTTTATTTTTCATCTTTATTTTACTCGCTGATTTTTATTGCGAATTGCCCCATCATTTCGGCTTTTCTTTTTTCTTTTATTTACATTTTTTTTATTTACATACATTTTTTTACATTCCCAGTTTAACGACTTAAGGGTCGTATGCTCCCAGTTTAACGATGTGGTGGTCAGCGGTTCCCAGTTTAATGATGTGGTGGTCAGCTGTTCCCAGTTTAACGTCGTAGTGGTCAACTGTTGGAGCCTGGGCTTGATTCTGCAGGAACCATGGGCTTCTTTGGCTTAATTGCATAAGTGAACTCTTCGTCATCTAGACCGAGCCGATATTGGGTAGCCACAGCTATGTCATTGTCATGGATACAAGGCGTAGGAGGACTGGTTCCTCTGAGCTCTATCATGTAGACCGTATGGGTTGTGTACCCGTCTATTGCTTCTTCATTGGCAATGTTGCTCATTTGGCTCTTAGGTTGTTGCCTTGGTCCGCTCCTTTCATGGAAAGGCGGATGTCTGAGAGAATTAGGTTCCCGAAGGACTTCGGTCCCCGTTTGTACGAAATTGGCGATCGCAACTTGACTATTTGTTAACACGCCTTTAGACAGTTCTATCTCCCCTACTTTGTATTGCTTTTCGACCCAATCTTTAAAGACGCAGCAGTCCTCAATAGCATGACTTATCACTTGTGATAGGGGTAATATTTGGGCTCGTCGGTTATATTCGCTTCTTGCGGTCTTTTTGATTCTGGCAATTGTAGACCGTTTCTTAGAGCATCCTTGAATATTTTACGGACTTTGTCCCTTCTGAAGGAATAGATCTTATCTAGCTTCTCTTTTAGTGGAAATTCTCCTCCCTCTCCGAACACTGGGTTTCGAAGCTGGTTGGTTTTAGTCCTGCTCATCCCTCGCTTATTTCGGTTAGCCGAAGCGTTAAAAGATTCAACATCGTCGGAATTTCCGCCTTTGTGATTATCGTCCTTTCGGATTCACCAGGACCCATTGTTATCTTGGGAATCAGAGGAGGACTTCTGCTTTGAGCGCTCCAACATCTGAACTTTCCTGGTCAGCTCTTGGAATGTTTTGAGGCCCGCGGTGCATAAAAACGGGGCCATCCAATTGTTGAGATTTCCGACGAGGAGACTGACAGATTGGTCCTGCTCTATCGGCGGTTCACATTTGACGGAGAGATTACGCCATCGGGTTATAAAATCTGTGCTGCTTTCATTGTTCTTTGGCTTGGTCCTTACAAGGTCGGCAATGGTGATCTTATCGCTGACACTCATGAACCTTTGTTGAAACAAAGATTCCATTTGGACGAAAGTAGTAACGGAGCCATTCGGTATGCTCACGTACCAGTCGAAAGCGATATCGATTAAGCTATTAATGAACTGGTGGAGGAGAAGCGCATCATTTCCCCCAGTATTCCCGCATGAGGCTTTAAAATGGGCGATGTGCTGGTTGGCATTTCCCGTCCCATAAAATCTTTCGAACTTGGGGATGACATAGCCGCTAGGAAACTCTACCAGATCATACTGAGCAGGATATGGTCTCCCACTACTGCTGATATCTTTTTGCGCTTCATCTTCGGCTACCAATGTTTTGACTTTGTAGGCGACCAAATCCATAATTTGATCTTGTATTAGCGGGTTGATGTCATCGGTAGTCAAGACATTTCCCGAGATAGGATGCGGCCGACTTTTATGCGGCTCGACCACCTTTAGATTTGAGGGAATAGGCATCGACTGTCTCGGGACACCGTTTCCCGGTTCATGAGCGGAACCCTGCGCTTAATTGGACGGCTGAGAGGCAACTTGGGCCGTGAGCTGCATCACGACATTCGTCAAGTCGTCAATTTTGGTGTAAAGTTTGGCCATCTCCTTGTCTTTACTTCTAAGTTGTTTTCGTAGCTCTTAGAGAAGTTGCTGCTCTGCATTCTTGGCATGGAAGATTGGCTCCTTTTCACTTTCCGAGCCCGACTCTTCATGAAATAAGGGATCTCTATGCTTATCAGCCTTATTGGAAAGGTTTTCATTACCTTCCATAGGAGGCTGGTCTTGAGAAGTGGCAGCTACATTCACCCCATATTGGATTTGAGATGTGGTGGCCCTATCCTTGCTCTTGTTGCGTGTTCCCACCATGTAGACAGTGTGGACCACATATCCAGCCATCTCTTTATCTTTAGCGGGGTAACCCTGTTCTTGGAACCTCATGAAGTTCAGCCTAGCAGGAGCCCTAGCCCTTTTGTTGGCTTTGTATCTGATCCTTTTCTGTCTTAGCTTCTCAATTTTGAGGGCTTGACGGGCATCCGTCATCCAGGAAACCATCGTAGGTCGACTCACGGGAAGCTTAAAGAAGATACCCGATTGAGCAGTTGTCAAAGGCACCGCTGGAGCTTGCTCGAGACACCTTATTGCTCTATTGGTGTTCATGGCCTTGCCCCTGGCTGGGGCCAAGGAAAGTCGTTCAAACACTGACTTGCGTTTGGGTTGGAGCGCCTTCGAGACCACCACATTTGGCCTCTTGCCTTTCGAGGCCGGTTTGATTGTCACCGGAGCTTAAGGAGCTGGGATGGTGTTAGATGGAACGAACAGAATAGAGCCAATGGTAGCAGCGGCTCCCCCACTGTCGCCCGAGACTGGCTGGGAGGACCGTCCTGGCATCCATCTTCATCGTGTAATAGACAGGAGCCTTGTTGAGAGCTGAGATTGTCCTTGGAGACATTTTGTTGCGTCCGAAAATTACAGTCGAAAGTCGTTAACCTGTAAATAGAAGCATGATTTCAGTATAGGCAATCAATGTATATGTTGATTGAGTTTGCATGGATATTTAACCCGAAATATAGGAGGAAAGATAGGTCCCACTAGGCGTGCCAGAATCTGTAGGGTGTTTTTCGTCAATCCATTGAGATGGGAATATACGCACGCTTGTCAGGCATACTACAGATTCCCCCTGCCTAGGGTAGGAAGGGGTTTATTGATTGTGGGGATCCGAATCTCCGGCAGCCGCGGACTAAGCTGTCGTTAATTACCTCTCGCCTTTGGAGCGAGGGAACCTCCGATTGACGGGTCAAACTGGTCATGCGAACTCAATGTGCAGTGTACGTATGCTTTGAAAGGGTTTTGGATATATTGGAGGCCCTACAGAGTTCTAACGGGGAAAATGTTGTAGAGTGTGGGAAAAAGTAGGGTGAGGAGCGTCTTAAAGACGCTAGGGAGCTAGGCGTTGGGCGCTTGGGCGCCGGGCGCCTCACGTGCCCGGCACGTGGGCGTTTGGGCGCCTGCGAAAAGAAGGGGGCTTTTAGGCCCGGAAATAGGAGTTAAACTCCGAAAGAGGATATTTTGTTTATGGAGTTAAACTCCAACAGAACTTGAATGGAGTTAAACTCCTAGAAATCTTTGGAAATGTTCAAAAGGGACCCTTTTTTTCTCCTCTTTACCCTGGATCTTCTTTTAGGCCTTGGGTCTTCCGAAGGTGGAATTCTTGGAGATGGGTCTCCTTCTTCTTCCTCTCGGTTGGTCGGATCTTGGAGAAAAGGGGGGTGATTTAAAAATCTCCCCTTTTTGAAATCTGATGGAAGATCCGAGTTTTCCTTCAAGGATTTGATGGTGAAAAACTGTTTAATTTTGGAAAAGGAAGAGTTAAACTCTTGATTTAATTCAAAAAGGGGAGAATGTTTTAGAACCTTGAGGAAGGGGAAGGAGGCACAGAAACCCTAAATTTTGAGGGGAATCAATTCTTTTTTTATTTCATTATTATGTTGCCTTTTATAGGCTTACAAATTTACATATAGCCCCTTGGGCTTTACAAAATAGCATTTTTGCCCATCCCATGCCTCATGTGCTCATTTCTTTTGCACATGAGCCATGGGTTTTACAAAAAATTGGCTTTATGCCCAATTTTCTTACATTTATTCATAAAAATTACATCAAAATTATTTATTATATGATTTTCATTTTGGCATGAGAGAGGTCGGCCGCGGGGCTCGACTTAGGCATGGGCCCACTTGACCTGGGCTTGGGCCCCCTTACTTAGGGTTGACTTTGACTTTGACTTATTCATCCGGGGTGTAATTTTTGACCCCAATAGAGTGATTAAGGATTAATAAGTGTCACTAACTCTAAGTTTCTCAACACATGAGACAATTAGGGTTTAAGGAAGAAGAAGAGAGAGCTTGAGGAGAGAGAGTATTTTTGATAATTATGAAAATGAATATGGCTAATTGTGATAGATATGAGGCATGCCAAAATATCTCACTAAAATCTCCAAGTGCCACCTTCCCTCTCACATGATATCTAAGTGCCACCTTTCCTCTCACATAATATCTAAGTGCCACACTGCCTCAATAGCCATCAAGAGTCACTAAGTAGCCATGCTTCATTCATAATTACATAACACCTCATATCTCCACCTCATTAACCATTTAACATAAAATGGTAATACAAGTAATGAGGTGGCTTTTTCTAGAAGTGTTCTTGAACAAATTACAAGAATACCCCTCACCGTATATACATACCCGTATCCGTATTCCGAAAAAATACGAATACAATGAGACGAAAATAATCCGATAATCTAATACTAGGATCCGGCTTAAACCAAAGCCCACTAGTATTATCTTTCCGAACATGATACGTGCATATGTACACATATATGTTCGAACCCTATCGTAAAACCATACGACCTCTACATCGTTTTTCCCAAAGCATGGAAACGCTCTGTGTGGGACTCTAAAGACTTGGCATTACGCTGGCAGTGGGTTTAACCACAAGCATGTCAGCGGTACTAGCTGCACGTAATGGCTACCCAGGTATCTGTCGATAAGAAGGCCGATGAGCAAACCATCCAAACTCCTACTGAGCCTATCTGTGACAATCTCCGTACAGTCCGGTCTGTTCGTCTGAGAGTATCGCATATCGGACCTAGGGCCGGTAGCCGTCAGACCCCTAATATAGCAATAAGTCGTGTTGGGGTAGAGCCCATAAGAAATTACTGGAGTATCTACCAGTAATCTCGCTTGCCCTGACCAGGGACTTTGTGTAATGGCTTTTCGAACATAGCACGACATCAACCACCAATACTGAGAGAGACGAGTCCTATCTAACCGCTACTGCCTCCAAGTGCTTTGAGACTGCACCCAACTACTACCTGTTTGCATGACTCATTAGAGCCGTGGTAGGGTAGTAATCTAAGAACAGTGGGAATACACTCGAGGCGAAGTAGTAGTGTCAAGTCAACGGACTATGCAGTACTATGTCACCTGGGAACTGCTACCCGACGATAGGTATAGTACTAACCAACAATTCCCAACGAGTCCATCCAGTGTAACTCATAACCCAATGAGCACCTGCATACTCTCTCCAGTACGATATACTAATGGCTGTGGGATAGACCATCTCCCCTGCTGGGATGAGAAGCATATACACTAGTCTACTCTGGAGTATCGATGCCCTGTCTCGATAATCCTACGACTAGGGACCTGTATAAGGATATGTTTATAGACTATCCAGCCTCCACTAGTGTGACTGCCATCACAACGCTGGTAGTCAAGCAAAGATCCTAAGGGCTCTACCAATATATATTAGCGATACATTTAAAGAAACATATACACATATTAAGATAGAAACAAACCAAGTAGCATACTACTATTTTGAGCAAGAATGTCATAAAATCCATGTATATCCCAAGCTTCCAAAATGTAATATACAAACTAATACTATACAATAATGGCCTTTATGGCATATATCACTAACAATCTCCCACTTGCACTAAGGCCATGTGTTGGCATATCGCAGACCTATCATCTCGAATAGCTTCTCGAACTGTATCTGAGGGATGACCTTTGTGAGTGGATCTGCAGTGTTGTTCTCCGCATCAACTCTCCGCACCTCAATCTCCCGGTGATCCACCATCTTCCTGATCGGGTGATACTGCCTCAAGATATGTCTATACTTCTGATGGGACCTGGGTTCCTTCGCTAAAGCAATAGCCCCGTTGTTGTCACAATACAGAGGTATTGGATTAACAATGGATGGAACCACCTGAAGTTCTGTTAAGAACTTCCTCATCCAGACTGCTTCTTTTGCGGCGTCATAAGCGGCGATATACTCTGCTTCCATCATAGAATCAGCAACAGTGTCCTGCTTGGAGCTCTTCCAACAGACCGCCCCTCCATTGAGGGTAATATATAACCCGACATGGACTTGGAGTCATCCTTGTCACTCTGGAAGCTGGAGTCAGCAAAGGCCTCGATCTGGAGGTATTTTCCGCTGTACACCAAGAACATCTTCTTAGTCCTTCTCAGATACTTGAGAATTTTCTTCACTGCTGTTCAGTGGTTCTCCCATGGGTTTGACTGATACCGGCTTACCATGCTAAGTACGTAAGCAACATCTGGTCCGCTACACAACATCGCATACATTATAGAGCCTACCGCAAAAGCGTAGGGTATAATCAACATGCGAGCCCTTTCCAAATCAGTCTTGGGAGACATCTCTTTGGAGAGGGTGATTCCGTGACAAGCCGATAGACTACCTTTTCAGTATGGTGTCGATGTACCTGGACTGTGAAAGTCCCAGCATCCTTTTAAATCTATCACGATAGATCTGGATCCCCAGAATGTAGGAGGCATCACCCAGGTCTTTCATGGAGAACCTCTGTGATAAGAACCCTTTGACTGATTGTAGCACAGGAATGTGATTTCCTATCAACAAAATGTCATCCATGTACAAGACGAGGAATACCATAGTTCTCGCTACAATCTTACTATAAATGCATGGTTCATCTGGATTTTTGATAAAGTCAAATTCTTTGACCGTCTCATCAAAACAGATGTTCTAACTCCGCGATACCTGCTTTAATCCATAAATGGATTTAAGCAACTTGCACACTTTCCGGCTGCTCCCATTCTGAATGAAACCCTCTGGCTGATCCATATAGACGCACTCTTCCAAATTACCATTTAGAAAAGCGGTCTTTACGTCCATCTGCCAAATCTCATAATCGTGGAAGGAAGTAATGGTAAGAAGGATCCGAATGGATTTGAGTATAGCCAGTGGAGAGAAGGTTTCATCATAGTCCAAACCAGGTCTTTGACGAAAACCTTTTGCAACAAGTCTAGCCTTATAGGTTTTAACCTGTCCATCTACACCAATCTTCTTTCTGAAGATCCATTTGCAGCCTATGGGTTTTACCCCTTCTGGAGCAATGTTCAAAGTCCATACTTTGTTGGTGTACGTAGACTCCATCTCGGTCCGCATTGCATCCAGCCATTTTACCGAGTCACCGCTCTAAATGGCTTGCTGGAAGCTAGTTGGCTCATTATTGTTAATAATGCAATCCTCTCTATCCCCGTCTATGAGAAAACCGTAGTATCTCTCGGGCGGATGAAACTGCCTACTAGTTCTACGGAGTGACATGGGGATGTCCTATTCTTTCGAAATCTCTGGTTCTACCATGCTTTCAGTAATAGCTTGTGGTTCTGGAATTTCTTCCAGTTCTATTGCGCTCCCACTAGTTTCTTTTTCCAAAAATTGATTTTCCAAAGAGTGGGCATGACGAGAAACAAAAACCTTTTGTTCCTCTGCGTAATAGAAAAGATACCCTCTGGAGTTTTTTGGGTATCCCACAAACTTACACAGTACTAAGCGTGCCTCGAGCTTGTCCGCATGCTGCTTTTTGACAAAAGCTGGACATCCATATATCTTCAGATACTGAAGATATGGTTTCTTCCCACTCCACATCTGATATGATGTTGTAGGCATGGTCTTGGTAGGAACTTTGTTCAAAAGATATGCAGCTGATTCTAGTGCATAACCCCAGAAGGATCACGGTAACTCAGCGTTACTTATCATGGAACGTATCATATCCAATAGGGTTCTGTTCCGCATTTCCGATACACCGTTGTGTTATGGTGTGTATGGAGGAGTAGGCTGAGAGAGAATTCCATTCTCTTTTAAGTAATCCAGGAACTCGGCACTTAAGTATTCACCATCTCGATCAGATCTCAGTGTCTTGATACTTTTGTCGTTTTGATTTTCCACTTCATTCTTATATTCTCGGAATTTCTCAAAGACCTCGGATTTATGTTTCATCAAGAAGACATGTCCATACCTAGAGAAATCATCCGTAAAAATAATGAAATATGAATAACCACTTCTTACATGTGTAGATATTGGACCACACACGTTGCTGTGTATGAGTCCCAAGAGCTCGCTCGCTCTTACCCCGTGTCCAGTGATCGGAGTCTTTGTCATCTTTCCTATGAGACATGATTGACAAGTTGCATAAGACTGATATTCGAACGGATCCAAATATCCCTCTTTATGTAACTTCGTCAACCGTATTTCATTGATGTGACCCAGTCTACAATGCCATACAAAAGCATGATTTAATTCTGGAGACTTTCTTTTAAGTGTATTCTGGACGTTGAAAATCTGAGCTTGATTTAATACGTATATACCGTTATCTAGTGTACCCGACCCAATTAAAGCTTGGTTTAGGTGGATGTGGACCACATCGCTTATAAATGTAAAATCACAACATTCTTTAGAAAGTAAAGATATAAAAATGATATTACATGTTAAACTGGGTATACAAAAATAGTTATGCAAAATCAAAATCCGCCCACTTATCAATCCTAGGTGATATTCCCCTACAGATACAGCGTCCATGCTCATTCCGTTAGCAACCCTGAGTGTCATATCACCTGCCTTGATAACTCTACGGTTTCTCAGAGCCTGTAATGAATTACAAATATGAGATCCTGATCCGATATCTAGTACCCAGGAAGTAGAGTTAATTGACAGACAGTTTTCAATCATAAACACATCCGAAGCCGAAACCACAACGTGCTTTGAATTCTGGTTTCTGGCTTTCCAAGCCCTACAGTCCTTCTGCCAATGCCCTTTTCCGTGACAATAGGAACAATCCTCCTTCCCTACTGTTAGCCCCGAAAATTTTGTCCTTCCCTTTCCTTCTACCTTACTGACACCGCCTATCGGCTTGGTAAAAGCCTTCTTCTTCTTTCCCTTGGCTTTCGTCTTGGATCTAGAAGAGGAAGATTACCAAAAAAGCAGAACAGGTATCTCCCTGGTTTCTTTCAGGGCGTAAGTAGAAGGGAAGAACTGTAGAATCAAGTTAGTACATAACTCGTTCTCCAGCGTGGTCCCTAAATCCATGAGCTCTTCAATATAGCTAATCATCGTAAGGACATGGTCCCCTACATATGACCCGAAAGCCAACCTCGCCTGAAGCAATTCCTTCGAGGTCGCATATCCTGCGATACGAGATTGCTCTCCATATAAATCTTTGGTATGGAGGAAGATGGAAGCTAAGTCCATCTTCTCGTGCTGCCTCTGGTGTTCACAATCCATTGAGGCCAACACGAGGCACTTGGCATTCGCACTGTCTTTTTCCCTTATCTTATGGATATCAACATTCGCGACGGTGGAAACTAGACCTAGGACGGCGGGGGCTTTAGTAGTAATGAGGTAGCCCAGCTTGTCATAGGTAATGGACATCTGGACAAACATTTGCCAATCAATATAGTTTGGCTCAGTCAATTTATTATCTAGCTGTAACCTAAGTCCGGTCATCTGGTCGCTGCAATTAAGAGAGAGAGAGGATGAAACACTCAGCAAGATGCTCTTACAAGTTTAGATTAGTTATTAGTTTATTTAAACAGGATGGCTCCCACTGTATCTTGAATCCTTCCTCAAACCATAAAAGAAGAATTAGTCATGATTGATCTCACTCTTACAATACTTGCTTAACCTTTCGGCCAGGCTGCAGTTGGTACTTTGAGAGAGGTTTTCCAACGCTTTCGTGAAGTTCCTTAATTACATAACCGATTTTCCCTGGAGGTGTAGCCCCGCTAACACTGTTCTAGACACCTACTTGGTTTATTCAAATGATTGTTTAGTGAAAAAATCACCCGAGGAGTAGCGGATACTCACAGTAGGATCGGGATCCAAATATCATCGTGTGACAACTTTGAAGGAATCCTACCAAAATCATTACACTCCAAATGGTATGCAACACTAGCAAGTTTCAATTTCCTTAGAAACTCCCGATATGGATTTTTGCCCCAAGCTCTTATGAGCTTGACGAAGACCAACATATCATATGTCTCAAGTCAAGTTCTACCCGTCATTGTCCATATTAATTTGAACCCACCCATACATACCTTTGACGAAGGACAAAATAGTAGTACGACTGTCCCAAACCAACACATCTATCTATGCAACAGATGAATATTCAGCAGCTACCAATCACTATGCCTTGGCGAAGATCAAAATACATAGCTTGAATACTACTGAATACCCATCTGAAATGACGGAGTGCTACGAATGGTTTTGGTGAAATTGTGAACGTAGTGAACTTGATATAATCGAAGGAACCACGATAGCTTTTAAAGGAGTGGTTTAAGCTCCGCTTTTAAAAGTTACTTTTTGAAAAAACCGAGCGGTTTTTGAAACCGTTCCAACGATTCAGTTTTGGTTTGTTTGCTTTGCATTAAAGATATAATGCAGTCCCATCATTTACACCTACCATTGCAGAAAAAACTAAAATACCACGTACGCTTATGCCATCTGCATTCGCCACTGGGCCCCGTCTTACACCGTTAGGTTACTTAACTAACGCCGGAGCGGGGGCTGGACTAGCGCGGGTGCAAAACATAAGCAACGTCTATTATATAACATATATAATATATCCATTCGTCTCACGCAATAATAGGTATTCCAGATCACTGATGAACATATTGGATATATTAGGAATTCCGCGTTTTGTTTAATCCCATAACGAAAGACGAATTCCACGATCGTGATGATTAGCCAAACCCCACCCTAGACCCCTACGGGTCCGGCAAACTACTCGTCAAATTCCCGAAGTGAAGCAGCCTCCCTTGGTAAAATGAGTAGGCCACTCGGTACTTCAAGAACCCGGTAGTTTATGCACCCCACCTTGGGTCTATCCTAGGAGAAAAAACAGTAAAAGAAATAATACAACGGCGGCTACAACCTCAACCCGGATGTGCCCCGCAAAATAATATTACATCACTTTACAAATTTATATCGAATGAAAGAAAACTCTCTTCTCACATCCCCCGACTATTCATCCACGACGATCCAGTATTCCATATACACGAACCAACATCACAGATTTGTGCAACTCCAACTAATCGACATATAGCAATTAGCGAAAGTTTACGAACACATATTTTCAAACACAGAAAACCTGATAGCAGAGAACTTTAGAATTTCGATCGAAACATATTTTTCGTGTCTACCCCAAGTGCAAACCACCACACAAACAATACTAGGTAGAAACCAAATATACCAGAAAACAGAACACCAATAAAAAGAACCACAGAAGAAAACGGAGTTGACTCGGCCTCGACTCGGCCGCGGAACGGCGGAGAAACCGTGCTTCCGCGGTCGTCTTAGCGAGTCAGTGACTCATTTTTCTTGAGTGTTCTTAAAATACTTTGCTTGCAATTTTCATTCCTATGAAATATTTTTTTCTGACAGCTTTAAAAATCGACAGAAAGTTAGGTTTTTGGTGTTCCGATTTCGTTTTTTCCGACGATCGAAGTTCTAACTACTTGATAACTAGCTAGTAAAGGTTTAGTAGGCTCTGATACAACTGTAAGTCGATGCCACGTACCTCGCGGGTTTGCGGGAAGGCAGAGTTTGCAAAAAACGATTTTTATATGCTTCGTAACATCGACTTGAACTCCAGGATTGATACTAAACCCTAACTAACTAAACAAGTAAGAGGTTTAACCACTATGTTATAAATTTATACCTCAAGTGGTTATTCCTTCTTCTTCTTGTACTCCACTTCCTCTTCGTGAGCTCCTTGGAGTGTGTATGGATCGTGCCTCCTCGTTGGCCTCTTGACGTCAAAGAAGATCCACCTGAGAGTGCCTACCTTGAGCTTCTACCTCTAAGATGAGGTGACTAGGTTACCTATAGTGCTAATCTAAATGACCTAGAGGATATAGTGAGTGATTAAGGATTAATAAGTCTCACTAACCCTAGATTTCTCAACACATGAGACAATTAGGGTTTGAGGAAGAAGAAGAAGAGAGAGTGTTTTTGATAATTATGAAAATGAATATGGCTAATTGTGATGGATATGAGACATGCAAAAATATCTCACTAAAATCTCCAAGTGTCACCTTGCCTCTCACATGATATCTA
This sequence comes from Agapanthus africanus, assembly GCA_030015575.1. Lineage (NCBI taxonomy): Eukaryota > Viridiplantae > Streptophyta > Magnoliopsida > Asparagales > Amaryllidaceae > Agapanthus > Agapanthus africanus. The sequence goes on along the minus strand of JASDDO010000031.1, from coordinate 513,390,098 downwards.
AGAATCCGTTTTCTTGCTGGGACGGCCTATTTATTGCCACCTTGCCTCCCACATAATATTTAAGTGCCACCTTGCCTCAATAGCCATCAAGAGTCACCAAGTAGCCATGCTTCATTCATAATTACATAACACACCATACCTCCACCTCATTAAACATTTAACATAAAATGTTAATACAAGTAATGAGGTGGCTTCTTCTAGAAGCATTTGTTCTCCGCCGAAAACAGCGACCGGGGCGTTGGGACGTCAGGCCTGAAATTCGAGGGCAGATGCTAATTGGTGCTATCCGTCCACCTCTCCGAAGATGCCAAGTTGATTTATGACACTATATATCGAAGGTTTAGACGGATGCGGCCGATGTAGCAGACTTCGTCAGATCCCCCTCCCCCCGTTGAGGGGTTTTTGATTGTGGGGACGCTCTTCCCTGCAGGCGCAAGCCCCTGCAGTTAATTACGCAACCGCATCGCGGTAACCACTTTCTCCTTCTCCAGATGGTCACTTCGTTTAGTGTGTATTTGTTTTGTTTTTGGTTGCCCGTGGATTGTATATGGAGAATAATTTATGTTGTCGTCCGTAGGGCATGGATTAGTCCAAATCCGTATTTTCTTAGATTTGGGTTTGGGGTTGGGTTTAAGAATACGTTAGTCTCATTTGAGACTAAGATCAACTTAAACGTATGTTAAAGATACGTTAGCCTAATTTCAGACTAAGATCAACTTAACGGGATCGTTTAGATCCAACAAAAGAGCATTTGGGCTCTATTGTTTAGTTTAAGGACATTGCGGTCCATAATTAGTTTAAGGATATTACGGTCCATGAGTTTAAGGACCTCACAGTCCATGGGTTTAAGGACCCCACAGTCCGAGGTTAAGGACATCAGAGTCCATGGGTTTAAGGACCCCACAGTCCAAGGTTAAGGACATCATAGTCCATAGGCTTAAGGACCCCACAGTCCGAGGTTAAGGACATCATAGTCCATGGGTTTAAGGACCCCACAGTCCGTAGTTTAAAGACGTCATAGTCTATAAAGTTTAAGGACATCATAGTCCATGAGTTTAAGGACCCCACAGTCCATGGAATGATTGGTTATCGGGACCCGTCACCTCTCTAAAGACGTTGAAGGATTACAACGGCAAATATCAAAAGAGTGAAGAGATGTACCCTTGAACCAATGTTGATTGGGAAATCTGTAATCCAATTTGGGCCTAGGATCAATGAATTAGATTATGAGGACATGGGCTCAGTTAAATCTGAATTGAGGACTTATGGCCAACTTGGGCTAAGTCCAATTAGGTTTACAATGTTGGATCTTTGTTGGGACTGTTGAACATTTGTATGGGCTCAGCTCCCCATTATTTAGCAATGCTAAGCATGGGTCTGGGTTCTGACCATATTTTTATCTCTTATTGAGTGTTGAACACTCATATGCCATATAAGATGATCGGTCTTGGAAGACAAGGGTGTATTTGAGACTCAGTCAAAAGGGGAGTCTTGCCCCTGGAAAAATTTAGCCAATTTGGGCTAAAATTGGTTTTAAAATAGTGTTAAACACTAGAGGATATTTGGCGATCACGTGTTCCCACATGATGCACTTAAAAAAATAGTGTTAAACACTAAAAGAAAGAAGTGCTTAAAATAGTGTTAAACACTAGGGACAAAACACTCAAAATAGTGTTAAAACACTAAAAATGAGGTGGTCACGTGGGGTCACGTGAGGCGCCTGAGAATTGGGCCAGACTTCCTTTATTTTACTCTTAAAATCTATAAATAAGTGTTAAACACTTAGTCTTTGTAATCATCACGTGTGGACACGTGATAGAGCCCATGTATTGGGTATTAATTCCTCTGTTTTCCCTCATTTGCCCTTTTAAAAAGGTATTTGTCAGGGGTCACGTGGGGACACGTGAGGTGCCATAAATTAGTACTGCCTTTAGATTTGTTCCCTTTTGTTTTGAGGGTCATGTGTGAGCACGTGAGGCATTGCCTCCAAGTTTTTTCTTTATCATCTTGAAAAGTCTATTTAAGGGTCACGTGGGGGGCACGTGACCATGTCTCATTCTTTCTTTTTTTACTCATTAAGGAGGAGGGTCACGTGTTACCACGTGATCATGTTGGATACTTGATTTTCTTACGTGCATGGAGAGTTCAAGTCCCTTGTTTGAGAATTAAATTCTTTGTAGGGTTAAACCCTAATTTTATTTAGAGGAATTAAATTCCTATATGTTTGGAAGAATTAAATTCTTTAAACCTAACTCTCCCTCTAAGTTTTGGATCTGCATGGCAAAATCTCCCCGATGAGAATTAAATTCTCAACTTATGGGGAGATCTGCTTCTGCAGATCTTCAACCATGAAGAAGAACTAAGTTCTTGTTTTAAGGGTTAAACCATGTCTCTGTTGGAGGAATTAAATTCCCAAGTGTTTAGAGGAACTAAATTCCTATATGTTTGAAAGAATTAAATTCTTTTATAGGGTTAAACCCTAATCTTGTTGGAGGAATTAAATTCCTATGTGTTTTGTGGGAGAATATAATTCTCTGAACTTAGGTCTTCTCTTTGGTTTTAGATCTGCATGGCAGAATCTCTCCGATGAGAATTAAATTCTCAACTTATGGGGAGATCTGCTTCTGCAGACCTTCAACCAAAGGAAAAACTAAGTTTTTATTCAGAAGAGTTAAACTCTTAATTTGAAAATTAAATTCTCCTTTTTCTTTTGTGGGAGCTTATAGGATGATCTCTCACCTATGATTTCTTTCTTTTCTCAAGAAACCTTCTTTTCTCTCTGGAGAATTAAATTCTCTTCTTTTTTCTCTCTGTTGTTGTATCTCCTCTCTTTTTTTCCTCTTCTCTTCTTGGCTCCTATTTATAGGAGAAAGAAAAGAATCAGTTTGTTTAGTCAATCTTTCATTGAAAGATTTTGATTGATTCTGTAACCAACATGATCTTTTAGATCACTCAGCGAATTTTATTCACCATTGGATTTTTAATCCAAAAGATATTTTGTCTATTATTCCTGGCAAATTTCAGGGAAATATCTCCTGGTATAGAATCTTTCTATAGATTGATGATTTTTAATCACCATTGGATTTTTAATCCAACGGTGCTCCACTTTACAGAGCGCAATCTTTTTGTTTGGAAAGATCTAGGGAAATATTAGGGTTTTTGATTTCCTTTAATTAAAATTTATTCTATTAGTTCAGAAGCTTTAAGAGCCTATCACGTGTTAGCACGTGACCCCACTGATTGACCATTTAATTAGAATTTAATTCTATTAATTCAGAGATCTTTAGGAACTCATCACGTGTTGGCACGTGACCCCCTGATTAAGCATTTAACCAGAATTTAATTCTGTTGTTTTAAAGAAATCAGGAATTATCACGTGTCAGCACGTGACGCCCCATTGGGGTTTTTTCCTGTTGTTTTATTATACCTTTAATTCTTTTCAGTGGGTTTAAAGGCCCATCACGTGTGGACACGTGACCCCATTAGGATTCAACTCTTATCATTTCAGAGCCTTCAGGAAGCCATCACGTGTCGGCACGTGACCCCCGATCATGTGTGCGCACGTGATGCCCCATTATGGTTTTTCCTTGTATTTTATGAGGGAACAAATGCCCCTATAGCGTTGTTCTCTTGTGTTTGCACGTGAGTGCAACAGTGTAACTTTTGTGGCTGTTGGATCTGCTTAGGGAAGAGGGTAGATGAACTGTTTCCCATCACATTCTATAAATACAGGGGTCTCTTCAGAAGAGCCTCCACTCTTTCATCTCCTTCCTTGTTCATTTTCCTTTGAGAATTTAATTCTCTTCCTCAGAACTCAGTTCTCTGTTCCAAAAATTTCAGAGTTTAACTCTGTCCAAGAGAGAATCTCTTCTTCAGCTAATGGTTTTGAACGATTTTAAGAACTTTTTATAAAAAAAACAAAACACTTTGGATTTTAAATCCACACCAAGGGTTTTTCCTTTTAAAGAACTCATCTTTCTGATGTCCTAAGAACGCTCGATCTTTAGGTAGCAAACCCCAAATGTTGGCCATTTTCCTGATATTAAGGTTTCGATGATGATACTTGTCTCACTCTGGAATTTAATTCCGTTCCAAAGAGCTTAGCTCTGAAAAATTTTCTGGGAATTTAATTACTCTGTTCAAAAAGGAATTTAATTCCTCTAAAGAACTTAGTTCTTAAAAGAAGACTTCTTGGGATTTTTTTTATCCTAATTTGTTCTTACAGAGATCCTTCTCGATTTGCACAGAGTTTCTGTATTGGGTTTTCTCCTTGGGGAATGTGTAGAGTCATTTGAATTTATTGAGAATCTTCCTTTTGTTCTCATGATGATTGCTCAGCCTCATTATTAGTGAGCCGCCATACTGATTTTGTGGGGCCCATGTGTTTTGTAACCAATTGTTAGTTGTATGTATACCCTAGAGGCCAGTATTGTACAGATGATGTATATTATATTGGATGCTTGGACATATATAGAGAGGACTTTCTTGCTCGACATGATAGTATGCTATCTAGTTGCTCTTTATCTTAACATGTATACTTGTCTCTTTATACTTTCTTGTAGTTATATGTTGGTAAAGCCCTTAGGATGTGTACTTGACTACCTGGACTATGATGTAGATCATACTAGTGGAGCCATGGTAGTCCATAAGTACATCCTTTAATATTCCTAGTCGTGGGTGTATCGAGACAGGGCATCGATATACCAGTATAGACTAGCGTATACGCTTCTCAACCCATGAGATGGACGATGGATGATCCCATATCCATTGGTATTTGACATCAGAGATGGTATACGGGTGGTCAGTGGAGACTGGGTACACTGGACGGACTCGCCGAGAACTCCCAGATGGTATTATACCTTACATCAGATAGCAGTTCTCTGGTGACACTTGTGCAGGTTAGTCTATAGACCCGAGATCGTCATAGAGTCTTGTGTGATTCCCACTGTGCTTTGATTTCCACCTTACCACGTCCATGAGGGTGTGCAAAACGGTGGTTTTTGGGTACATTCCCGAGTTACATGGAGGTAATGAGCGATAGGAGGGGTTTCGTCTCTCCCGGTATTGGGGGTTGATATTGCGCTGTGCTCGATTGGCCGTAACAGGGAAGTCCCTGGCCAGGGCTGATTTAGAGATTTACTGGTAAGTGTTACCAGTAGTTTCTCGACCCGTTATGAGCCTCACATCGGCACGACTTATCGGTTATTGTGGTCTGACGTTTACCACCCCTAGACTTGATATGCGACATATCAGACGAGGAGACCGGACTGTACGGGAAGTGTTACCGGCAGGCTTTTATAGAAGTTGGAGCGGGCTTGCTTGCTGATCTTCTGATCGCTCAATACCCGGATAGCCATTACGTCCAGCTAGTACCGCTGACGTCTTGTGGGTGCTTGATGTGATCATCACCTACTGTCGGCGTATTGACGAGTCTTTAGAGTTCTACATAGAGGTTTTACTGGCTTAGGCAAAACGAAATAGGAGCACGTATGTGATATGTGCGGGACCGAGAATAATGCATGTATGTAATACCGTATTCTATTCTCGCGACTTTTTGTATCGGTCGGTTATATATGATATAGCCGGGTTATCGAATCAAGTGTTGATTCGATAAGTCGATACATTGGATGTTAGTCGGTTATATGTGATATGACTGGATTATTAAGTCAAGTGTTGATTTAATAATTTATTGTATAATTGTATATTTGATATACTAGTTTACATTAACTAACACTTGTTCACTTTAGGTTTTTTCTCACATGTACACAACTTTAATATATATGTGATATATATTAAAATTGTGTTTTCTTTTTGTATCATGGTTGATGATACACATGACTTGGGTGTATGAGACTTACACCATGCTATATATTATGTTGGGTTTTTATATTTTAAGTAATTACAAAATTAGTGGAGGATTAGCACAATGCATGAAGCTTGTGGAAGCTTGTGGATGCATTGACTAAGTCCACTAAGTTTGTTTTTACCATGGATATCTGTTAACCCAACCATAAGCATTAGCCATGGTTATGTCTCTACAAGAGTTAGTATATGATACTCACTCACCATGGTTAGCTTTCTCACTTGATCATTATCCTCATCTCTTTCTTTTGTTCATCTTCTTCTTCATTTGTGAAAAAGAAAAAGCTTGCTAGGGTTTGATCCAAAGTGAGAAAGATTGTGAGAAATAAAATTCTAAAGAGAACCCACTTCCTATTTCTCCATCCTCTACTAGACTAACACTTTAGTTTAGGGTGTTTGCTTCACTAATTCTCAAGTTAGTGAAGTAGAAAAATCCGAAATATCACATATTTCGCATTTCATGCCTAACTGTATGAATTCCACATATTGTAGTTTTACACTTTCTTTTCTGCGAGCGTAAGTGTAATATGTGATATCGCTGGTTTCGTTGCTATATGTCAACGATAATTGGGATGCGCATATTTACTTACGTTGATGACATGTGTGTTATGTGTTGCTGGATATGTTATATTGGATCGTCGCGTTCTGAATAGCCGGGGGTTTTATGTGAGATGAGAGTTTTTATTTTCATTCATGCAAAATTAAATGTATGTAATATTCTTTTATTGGGGCACTTCCGGGATGAGGTCGATGTCACCATTTGTATATTATTTACTTTTCCGCACTAGGATAGACCCAAGGAGGAGAGCACAAGTAGCTGGGTTCTGGAGTCCAGTGGAAGACCAACTCGAGGAGTCGAGTCCGGGTCTCCTAACTCTAGAATTGGAAGTGTTGCTTGCCGCTCTCGTAGGGGTCTAGGGGTATGGGTTTGGCTATTCATCGTGGCCGTGGAATCCGTGTTTTATAGAGGCTCAAAATAAAACACGGACGTCCTAGTATATCCAATGTTTCATATGTTTCTTCTGCTGCGATATCTGTGTTGTGATTATGTGATGTGATGTGATAAATACTGTATATAGTATATATGATATATTATATAGACGTTACTTATGTTTTACACCCGCGCTAGCCCTGCCCCGCTCTGCCGTTAGTTACCTAACCTAACGGTGTACGAGGGGACATCGAGGCGAATGCGGATGGCATAAGTGTACGTCGTATTTATCTGTGATGTTTAGGTGACTTAAATGATGGGACTTCATTAATGTGATTAATGAAAGAAAAGAAACCTAAAAGATGTTGTAGAATCAAATTTTCAAAAAGGGTAGCTACAGTTTTTGCTTTGCAAAGCGATATATATGATATATCCCGCACCTTATTCGATGGGGAAAGAGCCGAGATCCCTTCACCGGGAGTGACCTCTTTAGCAAAACTGGCAGATACTACAACACTCGGTTTGCTTTTGATTGCTTTTGGAGTTTTGCTTTGCATAGTGATGTATATGATATATCCTGCACCTTATTCCATAAGGAAAGAGCCGAGATCCCTTCACTGGGAGTGACCTCTTAAGCAAAACTAATAAAAACCTCAAAATCACTCCATTTCAAAATTCACATGATTCTACAACGATATCAAGTTCATTATGCAATAGGTTTTCAGAAAAACCTGTCGTAACCCTCCGTCATTTCAGATAAGAACTATTTAGTATTCGTGCTGCGTTTGTTGGCCTTTGTCAAGGCGTAGTGTGCGGTAGATGAATAATGCTTATCTTCTTATGCATATGATGCAGATTGTTTTGGGGTAGTCGTACGACCTTGTTGGCCTTTGTCAAGGGTCGTGCGGGTGGGTTTGATTCAATCAAGAAATGACGGGTTGAACTTGACTAGCATCCTATGATTTGTTGGCCTTTGTCAAGGTCATAGGGGTTAGGGGCAAAATATTATCGGGAATTTCAAGTGTTGAGATTTGCAATGAGATTGCATACCTTCTATGAGATAGTTGGATCCCGATACCCACTGCGAGTAATTGTTACTCCTGGGAGAGTTTTACACAGGACGATTAGCCGATCAAGTAGGTGTCTAGAAAGGTGTCAACGGGGTTACGCCTCTGGGAAAACGAGGTTTACTTTAATTAGGTCCGTGCGAAAGCACGGGGAACCTCCCTTAAAGTACCGACACTGGCCTGGCTGAAAGATTGGCGAAATTATAGGGTGTAATTAATCCCGGCTAGTCTTTCCTTTTGGGGTTTGAAGGAAGATTTGATAAAAACAGTGGGAGCCATCCTGATTAGATAAAATAATAACCAATCTGAACTTGCAAGAGCATACGCTAAAGTGTTTTCTTCTCTCTCTCTCCAGGTAGCGACCATATCATGCCTTAATCAAGATAATAATATGGATGTATTGACCGAACCCGCATGTTATACTGTGCTGGGGAACGTTGGTTCCGTTCTTTCTTATAAAAGTTATAAGACTGAACAGGATATAGGGGAATACCAGGATTCCCATGCCACCCGAATGGAGAAAGTACATGTTGATGCATTTTCTTCGGGTGTATTCGTTACAGAGAACTGTTTCTTCATTTCCTCTATGTCCTGGGTATTAGATACCGGGTCAGGATCCCATATATGTAATCAGTTACATGGGCTTAGGAAAGGTAGAGAACTTGGAGAAGGTGATAAAGACATAAGGGTTGGAAATGGTGCAATTGTTGCAGCTAAAACCGTCGGGGAATATCACCTTGTATTGCCAACTGGTAATACATTGATTCTGAACGAATGCTATTTCATGCCAAACCTGATATGCAATATTATATCGGTTTCTTTGTTGATAAAGAGGGATATAATTTTGTATTACATGATAATGTTATGAACATTTTTTTAAACTAAAAGTTAGTTGGATCAGGCACGATGTGCAATGGCATTTATGTTCTAAATCAATCAACAGTTCTGAGCATAACAAACACACACAAGAGGAAGAGTTAAGAAAAGAACGAATCCTTCTTGTGGCATTGTGGACTGGGTCACATCAATGCGACACGACTAGCTAAGTTGCATAAGGATGGATATTTGAATCCGTTTGAATTTTCATCTTATGACACTTGCCAGTCATGTCTCAAAGGCAAGATGACCAAAACTCCGTTTACGGGACACGGAGAGAGAGTTACGGAACTCTTGGGACTGGTACATAGTGATGTATGCGGCCCCATGTCTACACATGCCAGGAATGGTTCTACGTACTTCATTACATTCACTGACGATCTCTCTAGATTCGGATATGTGTTCCTGATGAAACACAAATCAGAAGCTTTTGAGAAATTTAGAGAATATAAACAAGAAGTCGAGAACCAAACCGGGAAAAGTATTAAAATCCTTCGATCTGATCGAGGAGGTGAATACTTGAGCAATGAATTCCTAGACTTCCTAAAAGAGAATGAGATTCTCTCTCAGCTGACTCCTCCATATACACCACAGCACAACGGTGTATCTGAACGGAGGAACCGCACCCTATTAGATATAGTGCGCTCTATGATGAGCACAACTGAGTTACCTATTTCCTTCTGGGGATATGCGCTGGAGACAGCAGCATACCTATTGAATCAAGTCCCATCTAAATTTGTACCTACCACACCATATGAGATATGGAGTGGGAAGAGACCATGTCTTAAACGAGTTAAGATATGGGGTTGTCCGGCCTATGTCAAAACGCAAAATCCGGACAAACTCGAGGCACGGTCAGTTCTATGCAAGTTTGTGGGATATCCCAAACATTCACATGGATATCTTTTCTACCATACTGAGGAACAAAAAGTGTTTGTTTCTCGACATGCCACCTTTTTAGAAAAGGAATTTCTTACAAAAGAAATTAGTGGCGACGAGGTAGAACTGGAAGAAATTCCGTCTACACAAACTCAAACTGAAGATTTAGTGGAACCGGAAGATTCGGTAGTTTCCAATGAACCTCAGCCTCTCCGCCGATCTAGTAGGGTTCCTCACCCACCTGAGAGATACTACGGTTTTCTCATGGACGGTGGGAGCGAGGATTGCATCATGGTTGATGATGACCCAACTAGTTTCGAGCAGGCCATCACGAGTGGGGACTCAGTGAAATACCTGGATGCAATGCGGTCCGAGATGGAATCCATGTATACCAACAAAGTATAGACTTTGGAAGATGCTCCTGAAGGGGTAAAACCCATTGGAAGCAAGTGGATCTTCAAGAAAAAAACTTGGTGTAGATGGGAAAGTGGAGACTTTCAAAGCTAGACTTGTTGCAAAGGGTTTTCGTCAAAGACCAGGTGTGGACTATGACGAAACATTTTCTCCAGTGGCTATGCTTAAATCCATCCGGATCATGCTTGCCATCGCTGCATATCATGACTACGAAATCTGGCAAATGGATGTTAAGACCGCCTTTCTAAACGGTGATTTAGAAGAGTGCATGTACATGACTCAGCCAGAGGACTTCGTAGATAGTGGGAGCAGCGGGAAGGTATGCAAGCTGCTTAAATCCATTTATGGATTAAAGCAAGCACCGCGGAGTTGGAACATCTGCTTTGACGTCGTTATCAAAGAGTTTGATTTCGTCAAAAATGTAGATGAACCTTGTATCTACAAGAAGGTGGCAGAGAGTAAAGTTGTCTTCCTCGTATTATACGTGGACGACATACTCTTGATAGGAAATGACATTCCTATGCTGCAATTGGTCAATCTCTTCTTATCACAAAGATTCTCAATGAAAGATCTAGGTGATGCCTCCTGTATATTGGGAATTATGATCTATAGAGATAGATCTAAAAGGATATTGGGATTGTCCTAATCCAGGTATATTGACACCATACTAAAGAGGTTTAGTATGGAAGAGTCCAAACGTGGGTTTTTACCCACGATCTCAGGGCTCACTCTCTCCAAAGAGATGTCTCCCAAGACTGATTTGGAGAGAGCTCGCATGCAAGGGATACCCTATGCTTCGGCTGTAGGCTCTATCATGTATGTGATGCTATGTACCAGACCCGATGTAGCATACTCACTAAGTGTAGTGAGTAGGTATCAAGTTGATCCTGGAGAGAGTCACTGGACAGCTGTGAAGAGCATTCTCAAGTACTTGCGAAGGACTAAAGAGATGCTCTTGGTGTATGGTAACGGAGAACTCCGAGTGGAGTCCTTTACCGATTCGAGCTTCTAGAGTGATAAGGACGACTCTAAGTCGCACTCGGGATTTGTCTTTACCCTTTACGGAGGGGCGGTTAGCTGGAAGAGTTCCAAGCAGGAAACCGTGGCAGACTCGACGATGGAGGCTGAATACATCGCTGCCAACGATGCTGCCAAAGAGGCTGTCTAGATCAAAAAGTTCATTACTGAACTTGCAGTGGTTCCATCCATTGAGCATCCAATACCTTTGTATTGCGATAACAATGGAGCGGTGGCTTTGGCCAAGGAACCCAGGTCCCATCAGCGATCCAGGTATATTCTGAGGCGGTATCATATGATCCGGGAGATAGTTGATCGCCGGGAGATCGAGGTCAGGAGGGTTGACATGAAGAACAACACATCGGATCCACTCACGAAGGCCATTCCCCAGATACAGTTTGAGAGACTCTTTGGGATGCTTGGTATGGGATACTACAGCAGCTGGCCTTAGTGCAAGTGGGAGATTGTTAGTTGTATGTATGCCCTAGAGGCCAGTATTGTACAGATGATGTATATTATATTGGATGCTTGGACATATATAGAGAGGACTTTCTTGCTCGACATATATAGACCGGACTGTACGGGAAGTGTTACCGGCAGGCTTTTATAGAAGTTGGAGCGGGCTTGCTTGCTGATCTTCTGATCGCTCAATACCCGGGTAGTCATTACGTCCAGCTAGTACCGCTGACGGCTTGTGGGTGCTTGATGTGATCATCACCTACTGTCGGCGTATTGACGAGTCTTTAGAGTTCTACATAGAGGTTTTACTGGCTCAGGCAAAATGAAATAGGAGCGCGTATGTGATATGTGCGGGACCGAGAATAATGCATGTATGTGATACCGTATTCTATTCTCGTGACTTTTTGTATCGGTCGGTTATATATGATATAGCCGGATTATCGAATCAAGTGTTGATTCGATAAGTCGATACATTGGATGTTAGTCGGTTATATGTGATATGACCGGATTATTAAGTCAAGTGTTGATTTAATAATTTATTGTATAATTGTATATTTGATATACTAGTTTACATTAACTAACACTTGTTCACTTTAGGTTTTTTCTCACATGTACACAACTTTAATAAATATGTGATATATATTAAAATTGTGTTTTCTTTTTGTATCATGGTTGATGATACACATGACTTGGGTGTATGAGACTTACACCATGCTATATATTATGTTGGGTTTTTATATTTTAAGTAATTACAAAATTAGTGGAGGATTAGCACAATGCATGAAGCTTGTGGAAGCTTGTGGATGCATTGACTAAGTCCACTAAGTTTGTTTTTACCATGGATATTTGTTAACCCAACCATAAGCATTAGCCATGGTTATGTCTCTACAAGAGTTAGTATATGATACTCACTCACCATGATTAGCTTTCTCACTTGATCATTATCCTCATCTCTTTCTTTTGTTCATCTTCTTCTTCATTTGTGAAAAAGAAAAAGCTTGCTAGGGTTTGATCCAAAGTGAGAAAGATTGTGAGAAATAAAATTCTAAAGAGAACCCACTTCCTATTTCTCCATCCTATACTAGACTAGCATTTTAGTTTAGGGTGTTTGCTTCACTAATTCTCAAGTTAGTGAAGTAGAAGCTTGAGTTGGCATCCCCTCGACGTAGATCATCTTCGGCCTCGAAGACTTCAAGCAAGGACGCGTCTTACGCCTCGTGAAGCCAAGCAAGGGTCCGGGAGAACCACGATCGCAGCGAAGGGACTTCAACAAGGAGCTATAGAAGTGAAGGACCGATCTACAAAGGTTGTATTTCGTATTCACTTAGTCGTAAACGTAGTTTACTAGCATATGAAACCCTAATTTTCTAGCAACGATCTTGCTTAGGGTTATTCGGCACGGCTAAAATTTTAAACGGGCATGGTTGATTCATTGTAGAACCTTATTAGAGTGCCTAGTAACCCTACACCAATGGTCCTATAAAATGTGTTGTTTGTCGTTTTCTTCCACTATCTTTTATATATATATATATATATATATATATATATATATATATATATATATATATATATATATATATATATATATATATATATATATATATATATATATTTATAAATATATATACACGTGTGGGCTTCACTAACAGTTTCCCCTTCCTTTATTTCAGGCATAATGGTTTCTGTCCCATACTTTCCTTTCACCCGCTCGGAGGCTGCCTTTCCTCAGTCACTGTCTGACGAAGAAGTGATGGCAATGATTAGAGCTCACGACCCTGATTGCACTAATTTACTTTTATGGGGGATCTGGTACGGTCATATCATCTGCGGTCGTCGAAACTTTCTTTGTGAGGTACTAACAGAGCCTATCCGCCCATTCTTGCCGATGGACCGTCCGCGGACTGCTTTTGCTGTAGAGGTGGCGAATTGGACCCCTACCGGCCGGCTCGAACCGTCGACAATTGGGATACCAAATTAGCCTGTGCCGGCCATAGACATCTTGGGGCATCGTATCTGCCAAGGTGAAGCCCAGCCTTGGAGACAAGTTTACAAGATAGGGCTTACCCCTCGCCATCCCACGGGCTATCTTCTCTGGGCTCATTACATCTTGTCCGCTCATCGTGCGCGACTGCAGAAGGTCGGGCTTTACCAGGCGGTGTATGCGTATCTCTTCCATTATCAGTCTCCTCATGTATGGTGGGTTAAAGCTTTCCTTAATCAATGGAATCTTCCCACCAACACTTTCTTGTTAGGGGACCGCGAAGTTTCAATTTATTTGGAAGAGTTTCGCGAGATCTCGGGTTTACCGATCAGGGAAACGCCTTACGAAGAATTGTTTCCCTCTGAAGAGTATGTTTTTGAGACTGTACCCGCTATGCTTGACGGCCTGTCGACTGAAAATGCCGTCCGCCACAAGTACCCGAGTCTAATCAAGACGCTAGGGATTTTTGAGAAGCTGTTCACGGAGTAAGATAAACAGGGCGTCACTTTTAAAAATTTTATCGCCTGTTTCCTTCTGGAGATGTTCTATCAAAGGCGGCTCCGAAGTTCGGGAATATCAACGACCCCTTCGGGTTTGGTTTAAATAGGCTACCGGCTAGAGAATAGGATTTGCCCCAATTCTGCATTCCAGTCTTTCCAGCTGTGCCTTTCGAGTCGATCGCAGCTCCTGGCATGGATGAAGAAACTTTCTTCATCGGCTTATCAGCGTTTGGCTCAGTTGGTTTGTCGTTCCAACGCACCGTCGATTCATGAGAGCTTCGGTCATTTACCCTGCTCATCGCATCGCCGAAGGGACGCGACTAGCCGTGGGCATTGCAGGGCTGTCGTATCTGTACCATGGGCTAAGCAGTGCAGCTAATACCTCAACCCCAGGCGTGAACGTAGTAAATTTCTCTCTCCATTACTTTACGTCATGGATTGAGATGCACGTGCTAGGGGCATTTGCCGTGCATCACAAACCCAGCTTTTATGATGCCTATACCTTTCTGCGGCTCATGAGGTTGGTGGACGCTTCTACTCCTGATCCGACTCAATTAGGGGCTCTTCGTGTGCTGCTCAATCCGTATGCCAACGAAGGCGGAATGGTATTTAATGATCGAATCCTCTCTTCTCCCTCGGGACCTGTTCAACAGCTTTTTGACTTGTCGAAAGAGGGAGCACCCTCCTTGAAGCTTAAGGAAGCCATGCACTTGTATTCAATCAGACCCGGTTATCTGGTGTTCCGTCAAAACAATGCAGCTCTTTTCATGCGGTACAATCCATACCGCTTTGCCCGGCAATTGGGTTATGATCAGGGTGTTCCTTTTGAAGCATTCACAGTGGAACCTCGCCCTTCTTTGGAAGCTGTTCGTGACGCCACCCACCATTTCATGAGACTGAACACCGGTTCTCATTTCATGGTCCTCGAAGCCGACTACATTCCGAGGTGCGTAAGGGCTTTCACGGGTTGGTATCGCCACCGGGTTAGTCCAATCATTGCTGAGGAGAGGAGGATACTTTTTGGGCTTAGAGCTCCCGCCCCACTCCAGGCCACGGGAGTCCCACCGCGACCGCGGACAATGGTTCGCCCTCCCTTGAGGGATACTGGTACCGTACTCATTCCTGAGGCGGCGGATGTGGACTTGACTCGGACAGTTGGTATGCCAATGCGCACTAGAGCTCAGGCAAGGGCTTCTGATAAGGCGCCGGTAGCAGTTTTATCGGCTGTGGCGTCAGCGATGGCAGTATCCTCATCAGTAGCACCACCGAGAGAGGATACTGAAGGCGAAGTGGGTCAACACCGTAGGAAAGCACCGAGGGGAAAGAAGCGATCGTCTTCTGGTGTTAGTTCTGGGTCAAAGAGGCGAAGGAAGACGGTCACCAATCTGCTCGACTTTTTAGTAGAATCCGAGCCTATCTTTCAAGATGAACCACTATCTATGCAAAAGCCGGATGGTGATCTTCTTTTTCCAGGTTCATCTGCCGAGAAATCCGCACAATTGGCTGAGACTATAAGACGCTCCCAGGATGAGACTGAAAATGTAAGGATCCCGAAGAGGTCTTATCCTGCCGTCATCTTCTACGAAGATCCTCCATCGATACGGCGGATATTTATAGGTCCTTTGAAAGAGGGAGGCGAGATAGCCCTTAAGCAGCCTATCTCAGCCGATGCCGAAGATGCGTTGTCGTTGTGGACTGGTGGCCACGAGTCTACCCTCGAACCTCGGCAAGCATACCTCCTTAGGAAAGAGCGTCGGGTTGAAAAAGCTATCTTAGAGGCATCTTGGCGTATCAGTAAGCATGTTTTCTGCATTTTTTCTTTGGCAAGTAACTTGTTTTGCTTTCTATGTATTCTTATCCTTGTAAAACTTTGCAGGGACCTCGGCGATGGCAGAGAATCTGAGTTCTAGCAGCGCTTTGACCGTGGACCCTGTAAATATCCCCGATGAAACACCAGTATGTGTGGAGGGGGTTGATACAGCTGTTCTTCCTGCCACGGAGCTCCCATTAGTATTTTCGTTCCCTCGGTGCTTGCTCTCCCTGAAGAGGCATATTTATTGGCCGCGGGTTCAATGGATCTTTCTGGGGACGGCCCGGAGACTATGGGACAGGTAGTCGAGGCCACCGTCCTTTTATTGGAGCCTGAAGCGGTGTCCGTAGCTCCTCAATTGGAAGCTGTTAAACCGGTCCATGTCCCCGATGATGTGCCTGGGGGAATGGAGGAGGCCGCCGAAGCTGCTATCCCTCCAGTCCAGAGCGGGAGAAACATCGAAGGTAGCCTTCTATATTTTATTTTAATAGTCTCTCCATTATCTGAACCTTTCTGTATTTTCAGAATTGCGCGGGTTGGCGGCGTCTATCGCTGATCTGTCTCCCAGAAAATCCTTTCAGCGTTTGCTAGAGATGGCCGCTCCGCAGGCGATATCCCCTCAACGCATCGTCCTCTCTTCCGGGCAAGGTTAGCATTATTTGCCTTCTCTTCACGGCATTATTATTATTTCATATAATGATATTGATGTCTTCTGCAGTTCTGGAAGCCGATGATGAAGTTGAGATTCTTGACGGGCCTGAGGATCCTTCAGACCCTTCTTGCATGACTGTGGGTAGGTAAAGTTTCGACGTTGGTCCACCTGCTCTTTGCTTGCAAGTCTCCCTAACTTCTTTTTATGAATCTCAACAGCTTTGCTAGTTCTTACCATGCTGGAATCTCGCATCGTTATGCCGCCCGGCCCCTATGCTCTACATGCCTTGGAACGGATGGCAAAACTAAGCCTTCACTCTTTGTCAACTCTGATCGAAGACCTTCGTGCTGGTAGTTTGATCACGGCCGAAGAATTTGCCGCTGAAGCCAACAGTTCTCTCCCCTTTCTTGCTGCTTATCATAGCGAAACATTGGTGCAAGTCTGGGTTGAGTTTTGTCGTCGGGTGGAGGCTTGCTTATATAGCCTTGAGTGCTCGCGTCTTCCTTCAGAGGTTGTGGCTGCAAAGGCGAGCTTGCGGAGGATAATCGAACGGTGCGCAGTAAATATGCTGTCATGTGAGAAGAGGCTCAGCCGAAAATTTTCAGCGAGGAAGCTGGCTTCAACTGCGCTGGGGGAACTTCAAGCTAATCTTACGGCCAAGACCACTCGGGCGTATGAACTTTGGCGGGGGCTTCAAGAAGCTATCAGGGAGGTGGTAGCCATTGATAAAGCCGTCATTTTCACTCGCGAAATGGTCGAAGCTCATAAAGTTACCGAAAAGGAGCTTAAAAGTCGGCTTGCCTCGTACCAGGCCCAACAGTCTCAAGCGGAGGCCCGTCTCTTAGCGATAATGAATCATGAAGCCGAGGTCCAGCGGAAAAAGGATGAACTGGCCAACCTATTAAATAGTCCGCCGACTTGAAGAATTGTATTTTTTTTATTCTTCTTTTGTACATACTCTTGAATGAGAGTATTTTTTTTATTCTTTCATAAATTGTACTTTGTATTAGAATAAAAGATACATTTTGCTTCATGGTGGTGTGTCCCTTTTAGTAAATGCATTTTGTGGATAATCTATTTCTATCTCCTTGTAGGACAGCGATGGCTTAGGAGTCAGATTCAGATCTGCCTCCTAAAGCTTTCCAACTTTATGAGCCGTGAGGGTCTCATAAAGAATTTTCTCCCTACCGGTCGAGAGAATCCCATAGGTGTATCTTCTCCTTAGGAATCGTGAGGATTCCTAAGTGCGTTTTCTCTTGAGATTCGTAAGGATCTCATAAGGGAATTTTCTCCTTACAAGTCGAGAGGACCCGTAAGTGATTGATGAGTTGACTTGCTCCCGGATCAAAGAATTGCTTTGACGGGGAAGTCGAGGGTTGACTTTATCCGCATTTCACGGAGTCAGGGGTTGACCTTATCCGCATTTCACGGAGTCAGAATTTGCTCTGGGCGTTTTCCATAGGGTCAGGATTGACATAAGCTGTGTTCCACGAGACCAGGATTTGCTCTGGACGTTTCCCACGGGGTCAAGATTGACATTAGCCATGTTCTACAGGACCAGGAGGTGCTCTAGGTGCTTCCCACGGGGTCAGGATTGACATAAGCCGTGTTCCACGAAACCAGGATTTGCTCTGGACGCTTCCCACGGGGTCAGGATTGACATAAGCCATGTTCCACGAAACCAGGATTTGCTCTGGACGCTTCCCACGGGGTCAGGATTGACATAAGCCATGTTCCACGAGACCAGGATCCGCTCTGGATGCTTCCCACGGGGTCAGGATTGACATAAGCCGTGTTCCACGAGACCAGGATTTGCTCTGGACGCTTCCCATGAGGTCTGGACGCTTCCCACGGGGTCAGGATTGACATAAGCTGTGTTCCATGAGACCAGGATTTGCTCTGGACGCTTCCCACGGGGTCAGGATTGACATAAGCCGTGTTCCACGAGACCAGGATGTGCTCTGGGCGTTTCCCACGGGGTCAGGATTGACATAAGCCGTGTTCTACGAGACCAGGATTTGCTCTGGACGCTTCCCACGGGGTCAGGATTGACATAAGCCGTGTTCCACGAGACCGGGATGTGCTCTGGGCGTTTCCCACGGGGTCAGGATTGACATAAGCCGTGTTCCACGAGACCAGGATGTGCTATGGACGCTTCCCACGGGGTTAGGATTGACAAAATCCGTGTTCCACGAGACCAGGAGGGGTTGACTCTCGGTTGTCTGTGCACCGCCGAGTCATGGAACTGGGAACTTTGCCGCAGCTCCGATTTGCTGATGTTGTGTCTGTTGTAATGAGACGAATGTCGATATGATCTCCAGGCTGTCTGTGAACCGTCGAGATTTGGCTTCTTTTTCTGATGGAGTCTGGTAGGAAGGTATGGTTCTCTCTTTGTTTGTGCCCCTGGATTGTATACAGGGATCGATGTGATCTCTCATGTAGGGCAGAAAGTTTCATTTTATATATTTTTCTTTCCGCGATGCTCTATCATTTCAGCTTTTATATCGCGAAAGTAACGATTGCCCAATTATTTCGGCTATTTTTTCGCGTTGCCCAATCATTTCGGCTATTTTTTTTATTCGCTACTTTTTTATTGCGAGTTGCCCAATCATTTCGGCTATTTTGCATGCATACATTTTTACTTGCTGATTTTGTTGCAAGTTGCCCATTCATTTCGGCTATTTCATATGCATTTGCTTTGCTGCGAGCTTGGGATTTGATACCGATTTAGGCATTAGCATCGCTACAACTGGGATATTGCCAGGAGCGAATCATCATTTGCCTTTGTCGATGTCGAACAAAGGTGGCTTAGTAAACATGGTTAGGATCTTATCGACTAAGGCTTTTGACTTCATGAGCCGTAAGGGTCTCATAAAGATATTTCTCCCTACGAGTCATGAGGATCTCGTGGGTGCGTTTTTTCCTTAAGAATCGTGAGGAGTCTTAAGTGTATGGTCTCTTATAAGTCGTAAAGATCTTACAAGAGTGCTTTCTCCTTATAAGTCGAGAGGACTTACAAGTGTCTTTGCCATATGAGCATATCCCTAGTCTCTGGTGGGACTTTGTTAGGGAAATGTTTATTCGCGCCCGTGGATTGTATACAAGGGTTGATATCGAGACGCTTGTAGGGCATCAATGGAGATTGTGATAGCTTAAGAACAGGTTCAGATCCCTGTAACTTAAGGCTTTTGAATCCTATGAGCCATGAGGGTCTCAAAGGGGAATTCTCCTTACGAGTCGTGAGGATCTCGTAAGTGTAATTTCTCCTTAGGAATCATGGGGATCCCTAAGTGTGTTGCTCCCTTGTGAGTCGTAAGGATCTCACGTTGGTATTTTCTCCTCACAAGATCGAGAGGACATCACAAGTTTCTTTTAACGAGATTGCGCCCTTTCGGGATTTCACAACACTCGCCGGTAGCCCTGCTGTTTTTACTCACGGAGCCCTTTCGGGTTTTCATCCGTGCCCATTTTGCTTATGGACATACCGTTTTTTTTGTCAGCCTTGGGATGCTGCGGTCCGTAGTAGTTTATCGACTTCTCGGTCAACAGCCAGTTTTAGGACATAGTGATCCATCGTTAGTTTAAGGACATTTCGGTCCGTCGTTAGTTTTAGGACATTTTGGTCCGTAGCCAGTTTTAGGACATAGTGGTCCATTGTTAGTTTAAAGACATTTCGGTCCGTTGTTAGTTTTAGGACATTTCGGTCCATCGTTGGTTTAAGGAAGTTTCGGTCCATAACCAGTTTTAGGACATAGTGGTCCATCGTTAGTTTAAGGAAGTTTCGGTCCGTGGTTGCCATATTTGAGGCGAATTTCTAGTTTACAGACTTTTCGGTCCATGGGGCTTTTTCTATGAATGAGCACGATGCCCCGGGCATGTCCATCTTTTCCGGAGCATGTGGTTGTGGCGGGTTCATCTTCAAGTTTCCGGACAGCGCGAACTTGCCCTGTTGATATTGGTCTACAACCCAATTTTTGAAGACGTAGCAATCTTCGATCGGATGGCCCAATACTCGGTGGTAGGGGCAGCAATTGGGATCGTTGACATCGTTCAGTCGTAGTGGGTGTTTCGACTCCGGTAGAGTAATAATCTCGTTGCGTACTGCTAGCTCGAACAGTCTTCTTGTTTTATCCCGGGGAAACGAGTAGGGACGTTTCAACTTCTCATCGAGGGATTTCCGCTTGTTGCTTTGGCGAACAACCGGTCTCGGGCCACTCGGCTGTTGTTGAGCGTTGGCGACGAAGGTCGCTTTTCCCTTCCCCTTATCCTTTTTGTTCGATCCCTTGTTTGCAGGTCCGAGATTCTTTTCAGGTAGCGCGCGATTGCGCAGCTGAATGTTCTCGCAGCTCTTAGTTTCTTCCATTTCAGAGATGGATTCCTTGAAGAGAGTGCCGAGGGCTATTTCTTCGTCGGAGTCGCTCCCGAAGGTGAAAACTTGTGATCCTCCAGAATCAACCATATGACGGTTGCCGGCAATTCTTTTACGCTCATCTGTCGTGCTTCTTTGTTCCCGACGAGTTTCGCGCTTCATCCTCTTGAAATGCTGCCGGTGAACAACGTACCCCTGCCACCAATTTTTAAAGGCGTTGCATTCTTCAGTAGGGTGTGGAATCCTCTGATGATATAAGCAGAAGTTAGGATGTACGTCCGCTTCGTCAAGATGTATACCGCCAGGAGAATTTCCTCTGAATGAGGGCAGCTTCATTCCCATCGATATGGCTTTGGCGAACCTTTTCCTTATCTTAAACCTTCTTTTATTTGCGGCGAATGTACTTTGATCTGGTGCGAGTGTTTCAACCCTTTCGTCCAGTTGTCGGCATCTGGCCTTTTCAAATATGGCCATTTCGCGCTCTCGATCAGCTTTGCTTTTCAGAAGAGCTTCGTTTAGGAATGCATCAATCATCTTGTCTAATGGTCCTAGAAGTCCCGGCTTAGGATCTGCCCCCAGTTTCTCTGTGTCAGGAGCTTCTTCACCGTATATTGACGAGTGAGAGATTATATGGCAGCTTGCCACATAATCCTCAAGTTCATCTGACGAGTCTTCTCCATTGTTATCATCTCCGTCCTCAAAGACGTGGTTGAGAAATTCTTGAAATGTGACTGGGGTTCGCGCCTTCTGGTTATATTCCTTCAGCGCGTCATTATGTTTTTGCAGGTCCGTGCACTTGTCACCAGGCTTCCTGGGCTTTTTGGTCTTCTTCTTCTTCTTCGAAGACTTTGACGGCTGGGTGTTGGCGCTTTGACTATCACCACCAATTTTTGGAGTTGGGCGCGGCTTCAGCATTCCCTCGATGATCTCGGGTTCTTGCTGATTTTTTCACCTGATCGCTGGGCATGCTTGGATATCCTTCAACATTCTTTTCATTTTGGTTGAAAGAGCGACCTCCCATGGAGCTTCTTCGACAAAAGAGCATGATGCCCTTGGTGTGTCCGCCTTTTTGAGAGCGTGCGGCTGGGGCGGGTTTACTTTCCAATTCTCGGAAAGTGCGAATTTGCCCTGTTGGTATTGGTTCTCAATCCACCCTTTGAAGATGAAGCAATCTTCGATTGGATGGCTTATCGCTTGGTGATAGGGGCAATAATTAGGATTATTAGCCTCCCCGGGTTGCAATGGGCGTTTCGGATCCGGCAAGTTGATGAGCCTCTTGCGCACCGCCAACTCGAACAATCTTATCGTTTTGTCCCGGGGAAACGAATAAGGACGCTTCATTTTCTCATTAAAGAATCCCCGTCTCTCGTCTAGGCGATCAGTTAGTTTTGGGCTACTGGACTGCTATTGAGCATTGGCGACGAAGGTCGCTTTCCCTTTCCCTTTTTCATTTCGAGATTCCAGCTTCAAAGGAGATGGTCTATGACCCATCTGGTCCATTTGGGCCAGTTTGTCAATCAAGGCTTGGAAAATGGTCGGCTTGAAGAACGTCATGAATTGTGAAATGGTCGCCTGTGGATCAAGAGTACCCACGAACATGCCTACCGCAGGTGCCTCTTCGATGCGCTGTTCGCACTTCGACCATAGATTCCGCCATCGTATCGCGTACTGGACCCAAGTTTCGCCTGGCTTCACCCTGGCATTGATCAGTGCTGTGATTGGGGTACGTTCGCTAGCGCTCGCAAAACATTGGGTGAACAGCAATTCCATCTCTGTAAAAGTTTTGACGGATTCGTTGGGCCGCTCCGAGTACCACTCAAAGGACGTTTCCGCCAAGCTGCCGACGAATTGGCGAAGCAGTAGCTTATCGTCACCTCCGGTGTTGCCGCACAAGGCTCTGAATTGAGCGACGTGCTGATGCGGATTTCCCGTCCCCTTATATACGTGGAATTTGGAGATCGTGTATCCCGGCGGGTACTTTATTTAGTCATACCAACCCGGATAGGGTCGTCCAATTTTAACAATTTTCCCAGCCGCTTCATTCGCCTGGTGAACTCGTATCTGCTGAGCGATGTAATCATCCAGGACAACTTTGGAGATTGTCTCCTCCTTGGCTGTTGACATAGCCGGCAGAGGATTTGATGTCTCTTCACTATCATCTTCAATTATTACTGGAGGATCTTCGGCTGGAGGGTCCGGCTGGATTATCATTCCCACCATGTCTTGGAATAAAGGGCCATTTGTTTTATATTGGCCGCTTGTTCCGCGATCTCTTTTTCCTACTTCTCAAGCATTCTCCGAAGGAATTCTGCATCAGTTTCCTGCTCACGGCGCTGCTCTGAGGATGTCTCCAGGCTTGCTTTCGGTCCCTTAAGTGCGGCCATAGCTGTTAGTATTTCTTGGAGCTTTTGTTGTTGTTGTTCCTAAGCCCTAGTCACTGATCGCGTAAGCGGTCGATGACCTGTGGAGATACGGCTATCCTCTTTTCCGGATTCCATATAGATGGTGTGCACCACCATGCCCCCAGAATTGGGGTGTTTAGATTCAATGTTCTTGCGATTCGTCGCAGACACCGGGATTTTTTCTAGCTTTCTCCTCTTGTGAGCGGTCGAGGTTGAGGGGGCCGTTGCAGTGGGCACCAAGTAGCTGTCACCTTCTGTAGCTTGACAGGATGGTCGTCTTTTCGCTGAACTTTCATCTTTTTCTGTCGGCGGGGATAATCTTGATCGATCACCGAATCTTAGACTTGACGCCAGACCTTGTAAATTTTAGAGGACAGCCGTTGAGGGGGCTGTTCCAGCTTCGCCTTTGGGGCATTCTTCATAGGTGGAGGAGATCTTTTCAGCACAGCAGTTGGCGAGTTCCTGCACACCCTGTTAAGTAGTTCAAAGTTGTTCCCAGTTGGAACAACATCATTAACTTCCACCATTGGAGCTGGCAGAGTCAGTCCAGAAGGGGAATTACCCCAGCTTTCTTTACTCGGCGCCAGTGGCGACGTCAAGCATGTTGTGTGGCCGGGATCACCTCCGCTGTTGGATCAGCTTTTCCATGCCCCCTATTCTGATGAGAGTCTGCTGTTGGCGCCAGCCTGTCAAAGACAGATGCTCGCTGAGACGGGGTAGTCAATCTTGCAAAGGCCGACTTTCGAACAGGGGAAACAACCTTCATGACTTCACGTGGAATAAGAGCTGAAACGGTCAGTCTTGTGAAGACCGACCCCTTAGCCGGAGAAGCCGCCTTGGTGCCTTAAGGAGTAGGAATGGCTATCCGCTTCGAGATAATGCCTTTAGGAATTGCGGGCTTCTTCACGGGCCCGTTGGAGCTTTGGCCCAGTCTGCTGAAAACTGAGGCGCTTAGTTTGGGCGACCCGTTAAGAGGAGCCGTAGCAGTGATAAGCCGATCAAAGACCGACTTCTTCTGAGCTTCTTGCAATGGTACAGGGGCGTTGAAGCTCATCGGTGGGAGCATGGTCCCGAAGAATAGCCCAGTGGTGGCCTGAGTTACCTGTTCCACTAGAATCTTGAACAGGGAGGCCGCTTAAGGCCCATAAGTCACTCCTCCTGCGAGGACAGAGCGAGAGTTGTTGCAATTGTTGCAGTTGGTGCAGTTGGAAGCCATTGATGTTCTTTTTTCTGCACGGGAGAAAAACCAAATCTTAGTACCTTGAACCCAAGGGCAACCATATTAAACCGCGATTCGTTCGCGAACACGACACACGAAGTGTGGAGTGGAAAGAGGAAGTGGTCCCACCGGGCGTGCCAGAATCTGTTCTTCGCCGAAAACCACGACCGGGACGTTGGGACGTCAGGCCTGAAATTAGAGGGCAAATGCTAATTGGTGCTATCCGTCCACCTCTCCGAAAATGCCAAGTTGATTTATGACACCATGTATCGAAAGTTTAGACGGATGCGGCCGATATAGCAGACTTCGTCAGATTCCCCCCCCCCCCCCCCGTTGAGGAGTTTTTGATTGTGGGGACGGTCTTCCCTGCAGGCGCAAGCCCCTGCTGTTAATTACGCTACCGCATCGCGGTAACCACTTTCTCCTTCTCCAGATAGTCACTTCGTGTCGTGTGTGTTTGTTTTGTTTTTGGTTGCCCGTGGATTGTATACGGAGACTAATTTATGTTGTCGCCCGTAGGGCGTGGATTAGTCCAAATCCGTATTTTCTTAGATTTGGGTTTGGGGTTGGGTTTAAGGATACGTTAGTCTCATTTGAGACTAAGATCAACTTAAACGTATGTTAAAGATACGCTAGTCTAATTTCAGACAAAGATCAACTTAACGGGATCGTTTAGATCCAACAAAAGAGCATTTAGGCTCTATTGTTTAGTTTAGGAACATTGCGGTCCATAATTAGTTTAAGGACATTACGGTCGATGAGTTTAAGGACCCCACAGTCCATGGGTTTAAGGACCCCACAGTCCGAGGTTAAGGACATCATAGTCCATGGGCTTAAGGACCCCAGAGTCCGAGGTTAAGAACATCATAGTCCATGGGTTTAAGGACCCCACAGTCCATAGTTTAAAGACATCATAGTCTATAAAGTTTAAGGACATCATAGTCCATGAGTTTAAGGACCCCACAGTCTATAGAATGATTGGTTATCGGAACCCGTCACCTCTCTGAAGACGTTGAAGGATTACAACGACAAATATCAAAGGAGTGAAGAGATGTACCCTTGAACCAATATTGATTGGGAAATCTGTAATCCAATTTGGGCCTAGGATCAATTAATTAGATTATGAGCACATGGGCTCAGTTAAATCTGAATTGAGGACTTATGGCCAACTTAGGCTAAGTCCAATTAGGTTTAAAATGCTGGATCTTTGTTAGGACTGTTGAACATTTGTATGGGCTCAGCTCCCCATTATTTAGCAATGCTAAGCATGGGTCTGGGTTCTGACCATATTTTTATCTCTTATTGAGTGTTGAACACCCATATGCCATATAAGATGATCGGTCTTGGAAGACAAGAGTGTATTTGAGGCTCAGTCAAAAGTGGAGTCTTGCTCCTGGAAAAATTTAGCCAATTTAGGCTAAGATTGGTTTTAAAATAATGTTAAACACTAGAGAATATTTGGCGATCACGTGTTCCCACGTGATGCGCTTAAAAAAATAGTGTTAAACACTAAAAGAAAGAAGTGCTTAAAATAGTGTTAAACACTAGGGACAAAACACTCAAAATAGTGTTAAACACTAAAAATGAGGTGGTCACGTGGGGTCACGTGAGGCGCCTGAGAATTGGGCCAGACTTCTTTTATTTTACTCTCAAAATCTGCAAATAAGTGTTAAACACTTAGTCTTTGTAATCATCACGTGTGGACACGTGATAGCGCCCATGTATTGGGTATTAATTCCTTTGTTTTCCCTCATTTGCATTTTTAAAAAGGTGTTTGTCAGGGGTCATGTGGGGACACGTGAGCCGCCGTAAATTAGTATTGCCTTTGGATTTGTTCCCTTTTGTTTTGAGGGCCACGTGTGAGCACGTGAGGCATTGCTTCCAAGTTTTTTCTTTATCATCTTGAAGAGTCTATTTAAGGGTCACGTGACCATATCTCATTCTTTCTTTTTTTTACTCATTAAGGAGGAGGGTCACGTGTTACCACGCGATCATGTTGGATACTTGATTTTTTTACGTACATGGAGAGTTCAAGTACCTTGTTTGAGAATTAAATTCTTTGTAGGGTTAAACCCTAATTTTATTTAGAGGAATTAAATTCCTATATGTTTGGAAGAATTAAATTCTTTATACTTAACTCTCCCTCTAAGTTTTGGATCTGCATGGCAAAATCTCTCCGATGAGAATTAAATTCTCAACTTATGGGGAGATCTGCTTCTGCAGATCTTCAACCATGAAGAAGAACTAAGTTCTTGTTTTAAGGGTTAAACCCTTTCTCTGTTGGAGGAATTAAATTCCCAAGTGTTTAGAGTAACTAAATTCCTATATGTTTGAAAGAATTAAATTCTTTTATAGGATTAAAACCTAATCTTGTTGGAGGAATTAAATTCCTATATACTTTGTGGGAGAATATAATTCTCTGAACTTAGGTCTTCTCTTTGGTTTTAGATCTGCATGGCAGAATCTCTCCGATGAGAATTAAATTCTCAACTTATGGGGAGATCTGCTTCTGCAGACCTTCAACCAAAGGAAGAACTAAGTTCTTATTCAGAAGAGTTAAACTCTTAATTTGAGAATTAAATTCTCCGTTTTCTTTTGTAGGAGCTTATAGGATGATCTCTCATCTAGGATTTCTTTCTTTTCTCAAGAAACCTTCTTTTCTCTCTGGAGAATTAAATTCTCTTCTTTTTTCTCTCTGTTGTTGTATCTCCTTTTTTTTCCTCTTCTCTTCTTGGCTCCTATTTATAGGAGTAAGAAAAGAATCAGTTTGTTTAGTCAATCTTTCATTAAAAGATTTTGATTGATTCTGTAACCAACATGATCTTTTAGATCACTTAGCGAATTTTATTCACCATTGGATTTTTAATCCAAAAGATATTTTGTATGTTATTCCTGGCAAATTTCAGGGAAATATCTCCTGGTATAGAATCTTTCTATAGATTGGTGATTTTTAATCACCATTAAATTTTTAATCCTACGGTGCTCCACTTTACAGAGCGCAATCTTTTTGTTTGAAAAGATCTAGGGAAATATTATGGTTTTTGATTTGCTTTAATTAGAATTTAATTCTATTAGTTCAGAAGGTTTAAGAGCCTATCACATATTAGCATGTGACCCCACTGATTGACTATTTAATTAGAATTTAATTCTATTAATTCAGAGATCTTTAGGAACTCGTCACGTGTTGGCACGTGACCTCCTGATTAAGCATTTAACCAGTACTTAATTCTGTTGTTTTAAAGAACTCAGGAATTCCCACGTGTCAGCACGTGACCTTTGGTCCCGTGTGGTCACGTGACGCCCCATTGGGGTTTTTCCCCGTTGTTTTATTATACCTTTAATTCTTTTTAGTGGGTTTAAAGGCCCATCACATGTGGACACGTGACCCCATTAGGATTCAACTCTTATCATTTCAGAGCCTTCAGGAAGCCATCACGTGTCGGCACGTGACCCCCGATCATGTGTGTGCACGTGATGCCCCATTGTGGTTTTTTCTTGTATTTTATGAGGGAACATCATTCTTGAACAAATTACAAGAATACCCCTCACCGTATATACATACATGTATCCGTATTCCAAAAAAATATGAATACAGTGAGATGAAAATAATCCGATAATCTAATACTAGGATCTGGCTTAAACCAAGGCCCACCAGTATTATCTATCCGAACATGATACATGCATATATACACGTATATGTTCGAACCCTATCGTAAAACCATACGGCCTCTACATCCTTTCGCCCAAAGCAGGGAAACACTCTGTGTGGGACTCTAAATACTCGACAGTACGCTGACAGTGGGTTTAACCGCAAGCACGTCAGCGGTACTAGCTGCACGTAACAGCTACCTAAGTATCTGTCGATAAGAAAGCCGATGACCAAACTCATCTGAACTCCTACTAAGCCTATCTGTGACAATCTCCGTACAGTCCGGTCTGTTCGTCTAAGAGTATTGCATATCGGGCCTAGGGGGCAGTAGCCATCAGACCCCTAAAAGCGCAATAAGTCGTGTCGGGGTAGAGCCCAAAACACCCTAAGAAACTACTGGAGTACCTACCAGTAAATCTCGCTTGCCTTGGCCAGGGACTTTGTGTAATGGCTTTCCGAACACAGCACGATATCAACCCCCAATACTGAGAGAGACGAATCCTATCTAACCGCTATTGCCTCCAAGTGGTTCGGGACTGCACCCAACTACTAGCTGTTTGCACGACTCATTAGAGTCGTGGTAGGGTAGTAATCTAAGAACAATGGGAACACACTCGAGGAGAAATAGTAGTGTCAAGTCAATGGACTGTGCTGTACTCATGTCACTTGGGAACTGCTACCTGACGATAGGTATAGTACCAACCAGCAGTTCCCCACGAGTCCGTCCAGTGTAACACATAACCCAATGAGCATCTGCATACTATCTCCAGTAAGACGTACTAATGGCTGTGGGACAGACCATCTCCCCTGCTGAGATGAGAAGTGTATACACTAGTCTACTCTGGAGTATCGATGCACTGTCTCGATAATCCTACAACTAAGGACCTGTATAAGGATGTGCTTATAGACTACCCAGCCCCTACTAGTGTGACTAGTCAAGCAAAGATCCTAAGGGCTCTACCAATATATATTAGCGATACGTTAAAAGAAACATATACACATATTAAGATATAAATAAACCAAGTAGCATACTACCATTTTGAGCAAGACTGTCATAAAATCCGTGTATATCTCAAGCTTCCAAAATGTAATATACAAACTAATACTATACAATAATGGCCTCTAGAGTATATATCACTAACACAAAGTGCCAATCTCACCGGATATCTATAGGGGGTGGGGCTCTGGATCGATGCCACGTGTCCTAATCTATATAAATACCTTTTTGCACATGTTTATTTTATCTGACTTTTCATTTTTACGTGTATTGCACGTGTAAACTTTTGGGCTTCCACAAAGTTTAAAATAAAAAATCAGTAAAAATAATATGTGGCTGGGGGGATTTGAACACAAGAACTACGTCACAGCATTATAAGGCATTACCAATGAGCTACAAGTTGTTTCTTGTTGTTTTCAAACAAAAATAATACTTAAAGTATACTCAAGCTTACAAATACTTCATTCTGGACATTAACTTTAAAATTTTTGTATAATCGAACCAGAGTTGTTACAACACTTGTGAGAACTGGATAGTCTATAAGCAAATCCTTAAATGTCTCTAGTCGTGGGAATATCGAGACCGGGCATCGATATTCCAGAGCAAACTAGTGTATATATTTCTTGACCCCGATGAGGGGCGATGGCTGATCTCACAGCCATTGGTGTCAGTTACTCACCAACGATAGTATACAGGT
The DNA here is from genome assembly GCA_030015575.1 of Agapanthus africanus. Lineage (NCBI taxonomy): Eukaryota > Viridiplantae > Streptophyta > Magnoliopsida > Asparagales > Amaryllidaceae > Agapanthus > Agapanthus africanus. The sequence continues at coordinate 513,360,317 of JASDDO010000031.1, read as the reverse complement.
GCTCATTGGGTTATGAGTTACACTGGACGGACTCACCAGAAACATGCTAGATGGTATTATACCTATAATCAGGTAGCAGTTCTCTTGTGACATGAGTACAAGTTAGTCTGTCAACTTGAGATCGTCATTTGTCTCGTGTGAGTTCCCACTGTACTTTGATTATTACCCTAACACAGCTTTACTGAGCCGTGCAAACAGTTTTAGTTGGGTACAGCCCCGAGCCACATGGAAGAAGTGAGCGGATCGTCGGGGATTCATCTCTTCCGGTATTGGAGGTAGATGTCGCACTGTGCACGGATAACCATCACAAGAAATCCTAGGCCAAGATGGACGAGAATTACTGATTTGGATCAGTAGTTTCTCAATGTGTAATGGGCTTCACACCGACAAGGCTTATCGCATTATTAGAGGTCTGACTTTATCCACCCCTAGACCCGATATGCGATACTCTTAGACGAATAGACCAGACTGTACGGAGACTGTCACTTTCAAGCTCAGTAGGGATACGGACAAGTTTGCTTGTCGGCTTTCTTTTCGTTCAATACCTGGGTAGTCGTTACGTGCAGCTAGTGCCGCTGATGTGGTTGTGGTTAAAACCACTGCCAGCGTATTTTCGAGTCTTTACAGTCCCACACAGAGGGTTTCCCAACTCGGGTGAAACGATGTAGTATACGTATTTTGATACGTACTTGGTTCGATTAAACCGCATGTTTTTTTACATGTACTTTTAATCGGACAATTTTGTTAGTACTAGCCGGTTTGAAAGATAGCCAGGTTTTCACATTTTGGATTAAATGTGAGCTAGTATTATTTATCTTTTTCAGTATCTTTCTTTTCGGTATTCGTATTTTGACAGAATGCAGTATTTATACAAATACGGGTATTCGTATAAATACGTGTATTTGTATCTTGGTATAAATACGGGTATTCGTATTTTATACGAATACGGTATTCATATTTTGATACAAATACAGGTGTATGTATTTGTAGCATATACTTGTTTTAGTGTATTTGTATGTATTTATATATAGACATATATATATTTATATGTATATGTATACAATGAGTTGGCCTCTCCTTTTCTTCTCCTCTCTTCTTGAATATTTGTGAATGGTGTAGGCTTGTGACTCTCCATGGTGAGCCACAACCCACTCATTCATAGATTAAAAGAAAGAGAGAAAATAAAAGAGAGAGAGAGAGAGAAAGAATGATTCATTTCTTGAGTTGTCATTCTTGCTTCCTTACTTGCTCATTCACCCAAATTTTCCTCTTCTTCTCTCTTGATTTTTTAAAGATGAGAATGGAAAAAGATTATGAGAGAATAATTAGAGATTGGCCACTATTACATCCTAGTGATCAATTCTTAGCAAGTCTTGATCACTAGTTGCTTCACTTAGTTTATTGTTGTGAAGCTAGAGCCTTAGGTTGTGTTCCTTCGAGATAGATCATTTTCGGTAAGGAAGACCGACTCTCATGCTCGTTCCCGACGACTTAATGGGCTAAGGAAGTGAAAAGAAGACAAAGGATACAACTATAAGGTTGTAATCACAAACCTAGTAGTTAACTCCTTCTAGTTTGTTTCTACTTTAGTGTTTAGATTCGATTATAGATTGTAGTGGTTCGTGCTCAAGTTTCGAAAATTTTCGTTTTGTATTCCGTATTGGCTGCTAGTTTGTGGCACGAGCACGAGCGTCTACTTACACAGACGTCTGAAAATCAAGACTCAGACGTCTAAAAAACAATTATAAAACATAGCAGATGAGTCGCAGACGTCTGAAACTCATGGCTCAGATGTCTGAAGAAGAAAACGGCTGCTCGAAACTAGAATTTTGCAAAAACACTTTAAAACCAAAATTTTTGCTAAAAACTATTCTTTACAATCCAAAACAAATTGTAATCAATAAGAAAACTTCATTAACACACTACAACTACAAGTAATTATTTAAAAGCCTATCTTTGTAAGATTTGAACCATAAAAACATGATTTTTAAGTAAAAGACATAGTTTCCATGGCAAATAAAACTCTAAAATTTATTAAAAGATGGATTTTTACCTCTTGAAATAGAAATGAAGAGGGGATCCAAACTTGAATGAGGCTACTTGAAGAGAACTTTTTTGGTGTTGAGCAGATGAAGGAGTGGAGGGTTTGATTGAGTTGGGTTTGAGGGAGAATGAGTGGGAGCTTGAGAGAGAGTGGGAGGTAATTTTAGAGATGAAGAAAAAGAAAATGGGTAAGTGTGTACACATAGGCATATCTCTCTCTTTCCTTCCTCTCCAGTAACTTCTCATGCATCCGTCTCCCAAATATATAAAAAAAGAAGAAAACATTAATATTTAAATTATGTTTGCTATGCCAAAAATAAGAATTGATTGGAAAAAGAAAGTATTAGTTTTATCATAACAAATTTTATAGATATCTATATATACCAAATTATGATAACTCGATCCAATAAATATTATCACTTTAATAAAACTCGTTATATTATTATTTAAATTCTAAAATAAACATAATAAAATTATGAATGTTACACTTTGCTTATTTCTATGTAGAGAAAATTAACTAAACTCCGACGAGTAGAAGTAAACATGTGATAAATTGCGGATAGGTGTTTACGAAGAACAGATTAAACGCGTATGGGTAAACGTTTGTTAAATTTTGTGCCTTTCATCTGTACCTACCTACACCGGGTAACCCACATATGGATTACCAAATCATTCAAGAATAGGCTTTTAGATAAATTATATATTATACATAGTTGAAAATTAACTAAAGTTCAAAGTTACAATCACTGTATATTTGAAAAAATATAGATATCACACAAATTTGAAAAATACAAATAAAGTTTCATAACTTAAATCAAAATACTAATTTTGGTTACATTCCTTTTTGTCCAAGGAAAAAGAAACATTCTAATTTAAAGTCCTCGTATAGATCAATATTGAATGATTTCATTGGAGCTTGGAAAATCACATAATTTTTAATATTATCATAGATAATTTTATTATTGATAGATTTTTTACGGATTCCTCATAGGCCTTGTAGAAAGATTTTGTAAGCTTACTATTTGATATTGACAAGTTAAAACCTATGTTTGCTTTAATCAAAGCAAGGATTTTGATTTTAAATAGTATTACTATTACCCTTTTATTTCTTATTACTTATTAGTTAAAGTATGAGATATCATTCTTTTCCGATTAAGTGAATGCATATTATTTTTAAGCTTTTTATTTTTATTTAATCCACATGTATATCGGATTGCCCTAAATGGATTTCTAGTTTTCACTAAACAAACATTGATTGCATGAGGCAATGATCTCCTTCTACAGTTGCATTAATTATTTAAAATCAAATTTCACATGGATATGAAACGTAGGCTTTGCAGCCATCTCATATTGAAGTGTTGTCTCTATGGTGGTTGTGATAAATGGCCCCCACCACATGTTATGGCCATGCTTTCCCAATTTGGGATTATATATATGCTTGTAACAAAGAAATTATGGATCAGTGTAAATACTATGCTGTCGGGTTAATTTGAATTCGGCATTTTCTAATAGAGATTTATAGGACTGCGAATTCGACCACAGCCGATGACACCCAAGCTACATGGAACAAGAGGGTCTAGGCCCCATTTGGATTTATGTGGGATAAGGCACAGCATCTTCTTCGGGTGTGATGAACATAGCGAGGCCCCTAGCCCCAAATTAGAGCCTCTTCAAAAATATATCAAATATTGCCAAGCCATAAAAGATGAGAAATAATGGTCCTGTAGCACACCTGGGACTATTAGCTGTAGTGCGGCAAACAAAGGAAGCAAAATGTGTCAGTCTGATGGAGCTCTGGATCTCCTTCAGATGTTGACTTCCGACGATATGCCGACGGCACTCACGGAAAGCTGAGATTGGGTTTGAGAGCTGTCTCCTGAGGCGTGTGGATCTCGGTGGATTTGGTTTGATGTGAAGCCGGACTACCTGCAAAGAAGTTCCGGAGTGGTTGTACCACCGTGGACCCTCCGACGATCAAGTTAGTCGAGATATTTGGACAGAGTAGCGGTCTATTGGATAAGAATTGCCTTATCAGAGTCGTCTGAGGGAGGGGTTTATATAGCGGTAGACATGGGCTAGCGGGCGCGAGATTCTCGACGGCCGTTGCGCCCCTGGCGTTGCGCCCGCGAGAATTGCGGGATCCCCCATTGATGACGGGATATGCTCGTTAATGGGGGATGCGACGACATGGAACGCGGGATCGTGGGGCGGCGGATATCTCGCGTTCGGCGAGATTCGCGGAGCCGTGGCGGAGACGTCTGTGATCTGCGTTCTGCCTCGCCCAATAGAACCGAGGAATCTGAGCTCGGCGGGAGGCTCAGAGGCGAGCGGAAGGTTTGGAGGCGAGCGGGAGGCCTAGGAAGTTCGGTGTCGTGATAGCTCAGAGACAAGATGGGAGAGCTGAGGAAGCTCAGCGTGTAGGAAGGCTCGGAAGTGAGCCATTGGTCGTCTACAGGACTCTTCAGGGACGAAGGTCGGGTCTCAGCAGCGGGAAGATAGCCCGGGGGACACCTCCAATGTACAGTTCTTGCCCTGTTTCTGTGTGCATCGATAAACGTCTTCTGCCACGTGTCATGATCTGGGGAGCTCCCACTTACGAGCATCATCATTAGCTCCCCACTCTCGTCCCGACCTATTTATGGGTCGGGTTCAGAGTGGTCCGATCGGTTATCCGGGCTCAGTTCGTATTTGGAGACCTCGTCGGCACGGATTCCCGAGGCAATTAGGTGTATCTTTTGATGACGTCAGCGGATCGGAGAGGAGATCGTGTATTAAAGAGGGAGCGCCGATTCGATCGTACGTTCGTTGAGGCGTCAGGCCACGCGTCCAACGCCGGTTGGCTGACGTGACGGGTCGCCGTTGTCTCCTGCGCTCGAAAGGACACGCCCAATGGTCATGCGACACGTGGGACGTCGCTGGCCGTCGAGCGTGAAGCGCTGATTTGGCGGGAAATGATCTGCGCTGTTGGATGTGTTTGCCAAATGCTATAAATAGAGATGGGATCCCCCCAGGTTTCACACTTCGCTATCATTTCTCTGCGAGAGTTAGCTCGGCGCTCTTCTTTTTAGGTCGGATCTCTCACGCTCTTTTCTCGGAGGACTCCTTCTTTGACTCAGGTTAGATGTCTTCCTCTGGGGATTCTGTTGAGATAGTCAGGGTAGAGTCTAGGGAGTCTTCCGCTGCTTCTTCCTCTGAGTCGGGTTCCCCCCGGGGAGTTAGGGTTACCCGCGCTTCCCGTGGTCATGCGACGGGGACGGTTCTCAAAGAGCGTATCAGGAGTGCTCGTGACGCGCCCTCCCTCCTGAGGAATGTGGACGAGCTCACCACAATCCGGGCTCGCTTCCACATTCCCCCTACCTATTCGCTTCGCTTGGCTGGGGAGGGAGAGAGGGCTGACCAGGTACGGGGCAAGGAGATCGCTTTGTACCTGGATCCCTTTTGGGCTGGAATGCGTCTGCCCTTCTCCCCTGATGTTAGCGCCACGCTGCGTTGTTTTCAACTAGCTCTGGGCCAGCTAGTACCGAACTCGTGGAGGATTCTCCTCGGATTCCTGGTCCGGTTGAGGCTCGAAGAAATCCCCTTCAGCTTGACCCTTCTCCTTTCCTCCCTTTCCTAAAAAAATCATCCCGGCACCCATAAGGACGAGCCGAGCTGGGTATATATTTTATTTAGAAAACATAGGGGAGGGGCGGCCGGGTTAGGGGTTGTAGCAGTTCCTTCTTCCATCCATGAATAGAAGGAGAAGTTCCTATTTGTCGGGCCACCCGAGGGTGAAAATTGGCTTATGCCTGTTCAGTGGCATAGGGTCGGCTGCCCGTGGGTGAGGCGGTCGTTCTCTACCGAAGCAAGGGCGGTGTCGGCGTGGGAGCCTATCCGACGGGCCGACGTTTTGCTTTCCGAGCAGGCCCTTAGTTGGGCTGGGCTCAGCCCCGCTCAGTTCATGGGTAAGTTAGGAGCCTAGGAGACCTGTTTAAACTTGCATGTTTTTCTTCTGTTCTTTCCGGCGCCACTAACTCCCTCTTTTGCAGAACCGATGGACCGATCTAAATTTTTGGCTGCCATGGCCGAGAAGAAGGGGAGGAAGGCTAGAGGCGCTGGTCCGTCACGCCCCGCTACAAGTCCGGCCCCGTCGGTGGCCGCATCGGCTAGGCATTCCACCACGCTCCGGGCTATGGAGACCAGCCGCGGGGAGAGCCGTAAACATGCTCGGGAGTAGGAGCCCCAGGTTTTGGAGGTGGCGAATGAGGCCGACCCCCTCCTCCCTCGAGGCCCCCCTCAAGCGACATAAAAGGACGGTATCCCGACCTCCGTCTTCCCCGGTCTTGGTGCAGGAGGGGGACCTTTGCTTCGAGGTGCCCTCAGGGCTTTCTGTCGCCGATAGATTGCTTTCGAAGATGGAACGATCGGTCAGCGGAAAAATCCCCCGGGGGACCCTCAAGGCCCAAATCGCGGCCATAGCTCAGGAGGCTATACAGGTCAGTGTCCACCTCCCGTTCGGGTTTTCATTAAGCCTCTTTTTTTTGTCGGATCGGATACTTTTTAACCCCTCCTTTTATTTTCCTCAGGTCCTCCAGCACTGCGCCCTCGTCGCCAATATGGAGCACAAGGAAATTTCCCCTGCGATGTAGATAGCGGGCGAGTCTTCCTCGCGGGAAGAGAGCCTAAGCCAGGAGCTGCGTCAGGCGAGGGAGAGGATCGCCGTCCTCGAAGATCGGGTGGCCGCCGAGGAGGGGGTGAACTCCAACTGCAGGGAGTCCATCCGAATTTTGAAAGAGTCCAACAAGGTCGTCGATGCCAAGTTGGAGGAGGCTAGGGTGCTTAATGCCACTCTGAAGAAGACGCGGGACATCCTTAAGAGGGAGAATGAGGAGGCGGGGGGAGGGATGAAGCGCGTCGACCTTCGGGCCGCAAAGGCGGTGGAGAGCTACAAGACGTCAGATCAATTCTATGACGACCTTGCTGACGCCTCGGCCCTCGTCTGGCATCAGGCTCTCAATGCCATCAAGGCGTTGATGCCGGAGTTTCCCAACGGTGGGTTGTTTCCCCCAATCAGAGCAAAGCTCTGTTTTGAATTTCAAAATTCAAAAATTGAAGCAACGCTTCAGATTCTGCGTGCTGGACGCTGCGCGCCACGTGTCAAAAGCAAACACACCAGCGCCAGGAGCGCTGCGCCCTAGGCAGCGCACCCCCAATCAGAGCAAAGCTCTATTTCAAAATTCAAAATTTAAATTGAAGCAACGCTTCAGATCCAGCGCTCTGCGCTGCATGCCACGTGTCAAACATAGGTGCGCTAGCGCAGTTGCACTGCGCTCTGCACAGTGTGCCACGTGTCAAACACGGATGCGCTAGCGCAGTTGCGTTGCGTGCCACGTTTCAAATACGGGTGCGCTAGCGCAGTTGCGCTGCGCTCTGCGCTGCACGCCACGTGTTGAACGTAGGTGCGCTAGCGCAAGGTGCGCCAGCGCTGGAATTAAAAATTCCCCCACCGTCAGATCAAAAGATCTACTAATAATAAATTATTAATTAATCATAACTAAAATTCTGTTATGGAAAGATTTTTCAATTTTATTGAAACAAGAAGATTATCTTCTGTAAAACAGAAGCCTTAGGATCAAAGATCCAACGGTGGGAAATATTCCCAAATCAATCAGAGAAAGATCTTTTAAAACCGATTTAACAAATCATTTGGCCCTATATAAAGGACCCTAGACTTCAAGTCTAAGGGTGAGAGATACAGAAAAAACAAAAGAAAAGGGAGAGAAAAACCCTCTGCAAAAAAAGAGAAAACTCTTAGGAAAAAAAAAAGATTTTTCTTCATCTTCAAGGTAAAAAGAACTATGTTCTTGAATAATAGAAATGAAACTATCTCATAAAAAGAAGAAACATCTTCTAAAAAGATCTTAGATCTATAAAAAGACTAAGGTCTTTAATTTAAAAGAAAAGATCAAAAAGATCTGATCATAAAAAGACTAAAAGAAGTATTTTACTTCATTCACAGATCTTTTGATCTATAAAGGTAGAGCCTTTTATAAAAACAAGAACTTTTGTTCTTGGATCTTGAGGAAAAAGGCTCCTTTGAAGAACATAAATTTGTTCTTTGATCTTAAAATTGATCAAATGTGCTTTGCGCTATTGAAAAGTGCCTTGCACTCTTGAACTGCGCTTTTGCGCTCCCTGGACCGGCGCTCAGCGCCAAAACCTGCCACGTGTCAACCAGAGACACAATATGCGCTTTGCGCTTCTAAAACAGAGCACTGCGCTCATGGACTGGCGCTCAGCGCCAAGCGCGCCACGTGTCACTCACTGGTGCGCCAACAGACTAGCGCAATGCGCTCATAAATTAAAAGCGCAATGCGCTAATGAATTAGCGCTTAACGCTAAGCGCGACACGTGTCCTCTTCCTTTGCGCTACCCAACAGAAGCGCAATGCGCTTTTTGACTGGCGCAAAGCGCCTGGCGCGCCACGTGGCGCATTGTCAAAATACACTTTGTTCTGATGAAGACAAAAATGTCAGAGCCCAATACCTAGCATTATTAAAAGGCTGAGCCCAAATAAAGGCTTTATAGCCAGAACAAGAATAAAATGTTAGACATTTTTAATTGGACTTAGCCCAATTCTGGCCATAAGTCCTCAACTTAAAATGAACTGAGCACATCTGCTCACAAATATTCAACAGATCTTAGTTCCAAACTGGACTACATATCTTTCAAACAATTCACAGCGGTTTGAGGGTACATCTCGTTATTCCTCTGATATCTGTCGTTGTAATCTTTCAGCGTCGTCAGAGAGGTGACGGGTCCCGACAACCACACATAACAACGGACTATGGGGTCCTTAAACCCACGGACTATGATGTCCTTAACCTCGACCGTGATGTCTTAAAACTAACATTGGACTGTGGGGTCCTTAAACTCATGGACTATGATGTCCTTAACCTCGACCGTGATGTCTTAAAACTAACATTGGACTGTGGGGTCCTTAAACTCATGGACTATGATGTCCTTAACCTCGACCGTGATGTCTTAAAACTAACAACGGACTGTGGGGTCCTTAAATCCACGGACTATAATGTCCTTAACCTCGACCGCGATGTCTTAAAACTAACATTGGACCGAGATGTCCTTAAACTAACAATGGACCGTAATGTCCTTAAACTAATTATCGACCGCAATGTCACTAAACTAAACAATAGAGCCCAAATTACTCTCTTGTTGGATCTAAACGATCCCGTTAAGTTGATCTTAGTCTAAAATGAGACTAACGTATCCTTAACTAACGTTTAAGTTGATCTTAGTCTCAAATGAGGCTAACGTATCCTTAAACCCAAACCCCCAAACCCAAATCTAAGAAAAATACGGATTTGGACTAGTCCACGCCCTACGGGCGACAACATAACTTAGTCTCCGTATACAATCCACGGGCAACCAAACACAAAACAAACACCCACGACACGAAGTGACCATATGGAGAAGGAGAAAGTTGTTACCGCGATGCGGTAACGTAATTAACTGCAGGGGCTTGCGCTTGCAGGGAAGAGCGTCCCCACAATCAAAAACCCCTCAAACGAGGGGGAATCTGACGAAGTCTGCTGCATCGGCCGCATCCGTCTAAACGTTCGATACATGGTGCCATAAATCAACTTGGCATCTTCGGAGAGGTGGACGGATAGCACCAATTAGCATCTGCCCCGAATTTCAGGCAAGACGTTTATCGCGTCCCCGCCGCGTCTTTCGGAGGGGAACATGGGCTTCAGCTCGAGTACCCCCTCGAGGATGAAACGCAGGGGGACGCCGCTGGAAGTGCGGCCGGGGGGAAGGCTTCTGGTAGGAGCATTGGGGATAAGGCGATCACCCCGGATCTCAGTGCCAAATCTCTTATTGGGGGCGCCGACCCTAAGGCCGCCACCCCGGCTACCGATGCTGGCGTGGAGCATATCGAGGTCCTCCCCAGTCCCGAGACCTAACCTTTTCTGCCTTCTCTTTTTTTTTGGGAATTTTGTAAGCCTTCGGGAAATTTTGTAAGGCTGGGGAGCCTATAATACCTTTGTAAAAAAACTCCCGAGTTGTGAATAAATCCGTTTTGCAAATTTTTGTGTGGCAATGTTTTCATTTGTGTGAGCCTGTTAGCGTTTTCCTCGCCTGACGAGCCACGTGCTTGGTCGGTGACCGGTCCTTTAGTAGGCGATCACGCTTCAAGTGAAGTCCAATTATCTGTCTTAAGTGTGCAAAGGCCGGTGTAAGGTTGGTGTCCTTATGGCCCTAGAGTCGAGGTGGCGATCTCTCACTTAAGATACGTCGGTTGGCTCCTTCGAGTAGAAATGCATAGATTTGCCCATTCCTTTGAGTCGGACCGGTGACCACTTCTCTTGGAATGAGTTAGACAAGAGTTTAGTCCGGATTGGTCGGCGTTTTCCGAGGTTGAGTACTTCTGATCCTTGGCATCTGCGGGTAGTAAACCACCAGCCAGGGATGGGTCGAGCAGGGAAGTTGTTCGGTGGCCTCTTGAGTAGGGCTTTGGATCCTTGGCGTGGGTGGGTAGTAAACTACCAGCCATGGATTGACCGAGCAGTGAAGCTGCTTGGTGGCCTCTTGAGGAGGGCTTTGGATCCTTGGCGTCGGTGGGTAGTAAACTACCTGCCATGGATTGACCGAGTAAGGAGGATGCTCGGTGGCCTCTTAAGGAGGGCTTTGATCCTTGGCGTCGGTGGGTAGTAAACTATCAGCCATGGATTGACTGAGAAAGGAGGATGCTCGGTGGCCTCTTGAGGAAGGCTTTGATCTTTGGTGTCGGTGGGTAGTAAACTACCAGCCATGGATTAACCAAGCAAGGAGATGCTCGGTGGCCTCTTGAGGAGGGCTTTGATCCTTGGCGTCGGTAGGTAGTAAACTACCATCCATAGATTGACCGAGCAAGGAGGCTGCTCGGTGGCCTCTTAAGGAGGGCTTTGATCCTTGGCGTCGGTGGGTAGTAAACTACCAGCCATGGATTGACCGAGCAAGGAGGATGCTCGGTGTCCTCTTGAGGAGGGCTTTGATCCTTGGTTTCGGTGGGTAGTAAAACCAGCCATAGATTGACCGAGCAGTGAAGCTGATCGGTTTTACGAGGCGTCTCCCGTCCTCCCTCGACGCACGAAAATCCGGTAGAGTGACCATGGCGGGCGACACGTGGCAGAAACGCATAGGTAGGGTGAGGCATTCCAAGATCTGCGTCATTCCAACTGCGGTTGGCCGAGAAATACGGGATGCATGCCATGTGGCGATACGGTATTGGAAGAGCCGAGAAAATCCCAGGATTCGCGCCCACGCGCGTGCAAATTTGGGCCCTTGGGGGATTCTGTAGAGGCTATAAATAGAGGAGGAGATGGGTTTCTTTCAGCATCGCTTTCCTGAGATGGCCGGGCGTAACTATGCGATTGAAGAGATCGTCACTTTCGATGACGTCTACCTGTACGACCAGTCAGTTTCCGAAGGGATGTACCGGGGCGTGGTCCGGCGTATCAAGGACCACTTCGGCCGTCTACTTCCTCGTCGGTCTTCCCTCCTCCAATTGCTGATGTACGCAATTTGGAGGAGGTCCTCGGGGTTGTACAACCCCCTCTCTGAGGAGCTGCTGGATGAAGCGCTCGACAAGGTACGTACACTCTCTGTCTTCGGACTCATCTCGAACAACTGGCACGACCGATCTTTGGCCCTTATTTTGGAGTGCTTCCGAAAGAGGAAGATCGCAGGCTCCTGCTCGGCAGATGGAGGCCCGGTGCTTCCGTGGCGTCCCGGTTACGTGGGCAACATTGCCAGGAACGGGCTGAAGAGGCCCGGGCTCGGCTGGCGAAGATCTCCACGGTGTACCACCAACAGTGCTACCTTGACCCCATACCCCCTATGTTGTAACTTTAATTTTCATGTAAGGCTGAGGAGCCCACAATACTTTTGATAAATAAAGTCATCTTTTTGCAACGTATTATTACTTCTTTTCTAGGTGCGTTTGAATATCTTTACGAAACGACTCCGTGACCTTTGAACTGAGGAAAAGGGAAACACATAGGAGGAATTTCTTCTAATTCAAAAGACTTAGAAAAATATACATCGCTTTGGCAAAGAAGAAATTTAATATTCATATATACAAATTTCAAAGGTACAACTTGAGCTTCTCAGCATTATAGGGCCGTGGAAATTTGCGACCCGCCGCGTCTTGCAAGCGATAGGCCCCTCCGGGCAATACTTCGGAGACGAGGAATGGGACGTCCCACTTTGGGGAAAACTTGTGTAACTTGCCATGGTCAACGAACTCGTTCCGCCTTAGGACCAAATCTCCGGTCTTGAAGGCGCGATGCTTGACTCGCGGTTATAGTAGCGGGCGATTTGCTGTTGATAAGCGGCAGCTTTGATCTGTGCCCGGTCTCGCTTCTCCAACAAAATATCCAGATTAGTCCAGAGAGCCGAGGTGTTTGCTTCGTCGTCGAAGTGCTCGACCCAGTAACTGGACATTTCGATCTCTGCCGAGACCATCGCCTCGGTGCCGTAGCAGAGACTGAAGGGAGTCTTTCCAGTGGGGGTCTTCTTCGATATGCGCAAGGCCCATAAAACCCGAGGTAATTCGTCGATCCAACTGCCCCGCCGTCCTTCCAGGCGAGCTCGAAGATCTCGAATGATGTCCCAGTTAGCGACCTCGGCATGCCCGTTGCACTAGGGATGCGCGACCGCGGCAAACTTCATCAGTATATGGTATTCGATGCAGAATCCTTTAACTTTGTCGTTTTCAAAATTCGTCCCATGGTCGGTAACGATACACCTCGGGATCATGAACCAGAATATTATGTTATTCTGCAGGAACTTGATGGTCGTGGTGGCGTCCGGTTTTCTCATGGGGACGGTCTCGACCCACTTCGTAAAGTAGTCCACCGCGACGAGGATGTATTTGTGCCTGCCCGTACCAGTAGGGAGTTGGCCTATCATGTCCATTCCCCACTAGGCAAACGGCCATGAGGAGGTCAGGGTCGTTACCTCGGTAGCCGAAAGACGGGGTATGCTGCCGTAGAGTTGGCAGCTCTTGCATCTTCTGACGAGCTTCTGAGCGTCCTAATGGATGGTCGGCCAATAGTATTCTTGGAGTAGCGTCTTCTGGACTAAGGTGAGGGCCCCTTGATGTGCCCCACCGACCCCTTTGTGAACCTCATGGAGGACGTAGTCGGCCTCATGGGGGTCGACGCACCAAAGCAGGGGTTGAGTGAATGCTTTCTTGTAGAGGTTTCCACTGCTCCAAACGAAATGGCGGGCTTTGTCTCGGAGGCTGTGTACTTCCCCTCGATCTTCTGGGAGCGTACCTTCCTTAAGGAATTCTACTAGGGGCTTCCTCCAATCCTGGTCTTCTTCCCGGGCAGCGTAAACCTGAAGTGCTGTCGCTCTGTGTCACGACCCATAATTTAGCACGTAACCGGCACTTAAATCACGCAACGTCCAAAGGCGTAACGTAATTCAAGTAAGCTGAAGTCCAGAAAATCTAAACCTTGGCAATTTTGAAATAAAGGTATAATGAAATAAAGTTTATTTATAAATGCATAACTATGAGATAAGAAAACGCAAGTAGAATGTACTAAAGTTGAGAACATTGTTCGTCTTAAAAATTTGGGCAGCACCTCCCTTGTATATTTTGAACCGAAACCACATATACATGACAATAATAAAAGGCATCCCAAAGCAGGAGCTAGCTCTTCACCAAATGGCGGAATCACAACAACGCAAGCAATTTATACGACGCCCAATGGCGAAGATCAACATAGAAGGAATAATATGAATAAAGCAAGACATTAAATCCACACATAGCGAACTTATACCCATCGCTCAAAGACTCGCAACCACAAGTCCGTCTAAGTCCACTAAATATACAAAGTTTAGTTTCTGATTAATGAAGTTTATCTAGATACAATAGGAAATAATAAATACAAGAGTGGGCACGATCCAATTTGTTCCACCTACCATAGCAAAACACCCGAATGCAAGCTGTGTGCCAGCGATACCGCTACTGATCCCGAGCAGTCAAACCTGCAAGAACCGTGGCACAACGGGGGTGAGTTGCCAACTCGTGAGTAGAAAACATCAGCAGGTAGAAATCGAATAAAACAATGATTTCCTAGGTTACTACATCAAGAAGGTAATACTATGATATCTAGGGTGGCCATGTATGCATATATGTCAACAATATAATCAATGCCAATGACATACATAAATAATCATCTGAATCATATTCCTATATGCAGGTGGATATCATCCACGTGTCCATCAATGACACAACCAACATCATGGAACCTGAGTGTCCAACATCGACACTCGAAACATCATGAAAGCATATGCATGTATGTATGAGAATATCAACCAACGTGTGTCCATCAACAACACATCAAAATCATGGAACCTGAGTGCCCAACACCGACACTCGAAGCATCATGAAACCTGTGTCCGGTATCGACACGTAAATCCTCATATCTCAGACTCCGTCAGTCCGGATTGGGCCATGGGCTCCGTCAGTCCGGATCGGCTCATATCCATCTCACGACTCCGGTCGGTATCCTCCGGATAACCGCCAGGTCTAAACTATCACCGGTAGGTAGTAGTCCCTCTGCCAGGCTCATCATCTACTGCACAACATACCTTTCTTGCTCCGGGGTACCATACTGGGTCCACCATGTACCCGCAAACAGATCATCCATCTCCTTGAATGGGTTTCTAAAACCAATCTCAGAACCGAAAAAACTCGTGGTGGACGCATCGAAATATCATATCAAGAGAAACCGGGTTTTTAAAACAATACATACTTTCTTTTGAAATATAACCACGGTTCTCAAATCCAGAATCTCATGAAAACAGCATCTCAATACGTATAATCGTAAAGCATGATGTATGCAAATATAGAACAGAAATGTGAGCATATCAGTATATCATGCAACATAGAATAGTAATGTGAGCATATCAGCATATCATGCAAACGAGTCTTGTGATAATACTAAATAATTAAGAGTAATAGCTCGATATAGCAATTTGACTGTGTAAGTGACATAGCAATTACCGATGATGAAAGTGTGTGAGCCGGCAATCTGTGTAAGTGTAACATACGCATCATCGATAATTGTGCAAGTGTACTAGCCGACGATATCATAACAAATAATGGAACACAGGTATTTGCAATGCAATGAGAATATCGTAAACGTAGCAGGAAGTAAATCGTAAGTGCGCTATTATAAGGTATGTGTATCTAATCTAACATCTACATAAGGGCTAAACTAAGTAGTGTAAACAGTGATTAACAATATCTATAACATATCCGAGTCGATGAATCCATCAATCGGCAATCCAGCCTCAAAGCATCACGTACGGTATAATCCATCGTACGGCATCCTCAATTCAAGGATATGGATCAATCATCAGGTAAAACTCATCGCGTACGGTAATCCATCGTACGGCGGCATTAAACAAATAGGGATTCTATCAACCTATACAACAATGAGGGTACGGATCTAACGTCTCGTACGGTATATCACTCATTATCCTCATAAATATAAATAAATATATATATATACATATATCTCAAGTCACATCCGTATCAATTTCATATCATGTCTTGGCAACAGTATCTATATTCTCATATCGTCTCTCATCCGTATATCGACATATTAAGCCAAGACATCTTATCTCATCATATTCTCTTTTCATCACATCAACATCTCACATCAAGTAATCTTATATATATTTATCATATTTTACCGATCCCATAACACATATATCTCAATCTTATCATATTCATCGATCTCATGTCATATCCTTATAGCTTTCGTTTCATATCTCGATATATGTATTCAATCATTCATATCATTTCCAACTAACTTTTTGATCATATCCATAGTTTCCTAGTATAGGTTTCTCCGACTATATTCTATATATCAGTTTCCATTTATAATTTGCGGGGGTACTATACACCATCCACCCGACTTCCCCCGTAGATATAAATCTACTCACCTGCAATACTCCTCGCTAGGCCGAAGTCGATGTGCTTCGTCGTCTCGAAAGTCCACGCGAAGGTACCTACAAATCAACACATATCGCAACGTTATGAAAACCAAGTCTGAAAGCCGATACGGCACACGAAGTGCTCATAGGTTAGAACCTATAGCTTACACATGCAACAACAACCAAATAACCCTCTTCGTTGACGTACAACGTCTAACGACCAAATACAATATCAAAAACCACAACCTAAGTTTAGAAATCGCATAACACGAAATGCAGAAACGAAGGAAATCACTCCCAGATTTCACCCTAGACCAAACTAGGGGATTTTGCATATAGGGTTGCTCTAGATATCACATAAGGGACTCACCAACAAAAAATCATCGAATTCCACCATAATGTGGCCGCAATTTGCGGCCACAAGGATTAAATTTGTGGCCAGAATTTAGGCTTGGGGTCTCGGGTGTCAGGGGGTACTTCTAGGTTTCCTGCTCATCTCACTGTCATGGGAACTTATTTTATAATGGTCTCGGTTCATCCCAGATTCTCATATACCCTCACAAACTATCAAATATTCGATGTCGGGAAATTCTAAATTCTTGTTTTGGGTTAAAGTCTCTGGTCTTGACCCGTAAAAACACCACTAAAGTCTTGTAAACACTCACTACACTAAATATCACTTCACAAGTCAATCTTTCCCTAAACATTAACTTGGAAGATTCTAAGATCACAATCCACACTAAAATGAACTCTAAACTAAACTATAAGTTTAAGAAACTAAGTACAAGATGAGAAGTGGAACTTATACCTCATGGGAGCAACTCAAGAAAAACCCTAGATGCCCAAAGTCTCCAAAATCCAAACTTGAGAGGTCCATAGGGTTTAGGAAGAGGCGGGGATCAACTTTTGTGAGGAAGTATGATGTTTTGGTGATGATTTGGGATGGTTGCCATGGGGTAGAGGATGTGGAGGAAGAAATGAAGAAGGAGATGAAGATAATGAAGGAAATAATGAGACCAAGGGTCTCTCTCTCTCTCATCCTCACTCTCACACATGGTATGCCATGCCACTCTCTCTCTCTCATGTCCATACTCATTGACTTTTCTTTTCTTTTTCTTTTCTTTCCTTTTTCTCTCTCTCAATTAAAATCACAAATACAAATAAAACAATACAAATGAAACAATCATGCAACAAAAATGTAACATGTCATGGTGCACTAACCATGGTTAATTAGAAATACGGATTTGGCATAATCGTGATCAGTAGTGTACTAATCGAGTTTAATTTAAACTTGCATATAATTAATTATAAAAATGCCCAAATCCGATAAATATATTTTTAAATGAATAAATCATTTTAATCTCCAACTATTTCACAAATATTGGTATATATTTATACCATTTTACGAAAACCCCAAATTCGCAAATCGAATAGTTTTCGCGAAATATATTATTTTAATATTAAATTCCAAAAATATATTTTATATTTCTGAAATGTTAAAATCCCCCCCCCCTAAATAAATTCGGTCCCCGAATTTAAATTTAAACCCCTAAATACTAAAACATTTCAATAATCAGCTCCACTCAACGAGGCTCCGAAGTCACGGAAGATACAGAAATACCACAGCGCATCAAGTGCGCATGAAAACGAGTATAAAACTCAAGGTCGAACTCCGTCAAGCGTAACGCAATCATAAAAGTTACAATGGAGATATAGATCTCAAAATCCACTACAGAAATCCAATATACTATTGTCAAAATCATAATACGTATATAGTACGCATCCATTTTAAATTTCCTCTAAAAACTGGATAAAACACATGCAAGTCTTTTCCGAATCGTCGTGCGATGCGTATCTCACGGCACAAGTGGCGGACGCTCAATTGTAAAGTAGTAAATATATCTATATATGTTTTGCTCAAAATATACGTTTCGCCTTTTTAAAATATCCTAGAGGTTTTTTTTTTGTAAAGATTTGTGTCTCTTACAGACACATAAGAAGTAGCGAGGCTATAGCTCATTTTTGAAAACCTCTTGGTAAACTTTTAATGCATGAAAAATTACTCAGGCACTGTCCTCAGATCAGTCCTGCTCGGCTACTACATAATATAGTACTCAACATCAAAATATAATGCTCAAGAGCAAAAATCAGCCTCAAAAGGCGTATCCAATCATCATGTGCGGCTGGTGCGCACGGAAATCAAAGACAAATGCAAGTACCACGAATGTGCACAAAAGCCAAACTAAGTGCAAGGGTGTGCACGAAAGTATCTGTCAAATGCAACTGGTGTGCATGACAACAACATCAAGTGCATCTAGAGTGCACGAAAATCTCAACCCGGTGCAACTAACTTGCACGAACGAAAATCTAAATCAAGTGCATCCAACATGCACGAATAGAATCTTAATCAAGTGCATCCGACATACACGAAAAAAATCTAAATCAAGTGCATCCAACATGCATGAATAAAATCTCAATCAAGTGCATCCGACATGCGCGAAAAAAATCTAAATCAAGTGCATCTAACATGCACGAATAAAATCTCAATCAAGTGCACCTGGTGTGCACAAAACCACATCTCATGCGCCCAGTGTGCGCAAAAATCTAAATCAAGTATATTAGGTTCATATAAAGTATCTAGTGCAGTAGTATGCACGATAACGAACGTCAAGTGCAGACGCTCACGAAAACATAAATCTGGTGCAACAAATGCTCAAAGACATAAATAGGGTGCAACAAATGTACGGAGTATAAATCTAGTGCAACCAATGCACGAAACACCAATCTGGTGCAACAAAAGCACGAAATACCAATCTGGTGCAACAAATACACGAAATACCAATCTGGTGCTACAAATGCACGAAATAAAAATCTGGTGCAACAAATGCACGAAATACCATCAATATCTCAAATGTGTATAAAAACAACACCGAGTGTACCAAGGTGTATAAAATCATAAACGTGTGCAACTGCATGCACAAAACACGTATAAATGCACTGCAAGCACCTGTGAGCTATACCGAGTGCAAAAATCAAATCGAGTGCGTACCACATGCACAAAATTAAATCAACCGTATGAAATCCACGAAATTATAAACACGTGCAGCCAAGGCAGAAATCAATATCAAGTGCAATAGATATGCACAAATCATAAACCAGTGCAGCGGTGTATAAACAAAAATCAAGAGCAATAACTGTGCACAAATGAAAATATCCAATGGGTGCAGCCATGGTGCATGAAAACATAATTCACGAAACCCAATCATCGAAACTCCATTCCAAGCGATAAAAGTGTGATGCTCGGATCACAAAACACGACTCGCAATAAATAACATTGAGGTACACCTCCTTCAATGTCGAAATTATGCCGGTGCGCCCAAAGCTGGCAGAGCAAGATCATCTACTTACCTCCTGCTCAAGGTCTGGCGTCTTCGGTCTCTGGGTTCTCGTTTACTCTCTGAATTACCGATCTCGCAATTCTTTGGCTCGTCATCCCGGTCAGGTGTACTAGCGGAACAGTTCGCTCTAGCACTCCACAGATCAGCTCTTGGCCAATTGTCATGACCACTCATAAACGGCACGTTACTGATGTCGGCATCTGGCCCGTTGAATACACGCGACACAACCGATCCTGGGTATAAATCATACCGCAGCAGTGCCCTGGGGAGAACCTGCTCAAGGTCTCTCCCGATCTCGCCTATGCCGAACTACACGGAGGTTGGCACTCTTTATTCAATCCCTTCTCGTTTTCTGGACATTTGCGTTCTCAGTACAACTTTTCCTCGGGAATTGGCCGTATCCCAACGCCTTTGTATACATATCCGACCTCTAATCTCAATGGGGGGTAACAACAGCTTGTTAATATCTCGCACGAACCTCTTGTTTCACCCGTCTTCATTATCATCCACATCGAAATCACGTCTCGCTGTTTGCGTACTGCAATTTATTCTCGGTTACAGTCAATCCGGAGTCTCTCACAAGGACTCGAAATTTCGAACTCAGGTATCTTCACCACTCTGTGGAAGATATCTAACCGAAATGTTCTCGGGAACTCGTCCAATTTATCGAAGGAAAATATGCCTCATTTTCCCGTTCTTGATCAACTCACAACGCATCTGGGTGAGGTCCTCTATCCGAAACTGGTCAACTTACTGATCTCCTATCGGAGCATCCAACGAACAACGTCCTCTCTGGATCGATCTACTCTAGATCTGAGTAAGATTCTCCACACTGGAAATCTTCAACTCCACTGGGCCTGTATCGGCGCATCAAATCAGACGAATCATCTTCGTCTCTAAACTTAAGATATACTAGCTATCTTCTGTCACATCTCTTCCTGAAATCTCCAGCGATCTCAGCTCATAACTCTGGAGGCGACATCCCATCAATCTTAGCAACAGCCGGGTCATCTGTCTGCATGATAGACAATATCGCGATCTCTGAGGTAGGCTGTACATCAACAGTCCTCTCAATATGGCAGCCTCTATCAATGGCCCGATCATCCGGTGCAAAACCGAACACTCGCCTCAAACGAGAAGACACGATACAAACACTATACCTACACGTTCCTATGTCACCAGAAAACATCATGGTCAGTCATCGTCCGTGACGAGCTCGCTCTGACCGCATCTGTAGCGGCAGCAGCTCAATCTGCACTCAAACTATGGTGACAGGAACCTTAAGTAAGTATCGATGAAGATAGATCAGAGGAACGAAAGAAATTAACAGATCCAAAATAGATACATGATCATAAGGAGGAACGGAATCAATGAGAGTATGATCATTGGCATGAATAGAAGCATGGATCTCAAGAATATACATCCTGAGGTTTCTTAAGTGGAGTATCGTATCGTAAGTATGCCACGGAACATACGCTCGGTACGTCACTCTACTCAAGCTACCTACTGCATCAATCAAGGTAAACCTATGAAACGAAAGTTCGGGTCTAATACCCCTCCCCCCCCCCCCCCGTCAAGTGTAAGTTCTGTAAGGTCAAGCATTGGTTCCGAAATAAATATATACACCCTATACTCCGCATAGTCAAACCCAGACTCAAACCAAGGTTAAACCTAATGCTCTGATACCAACTTTGTCAAGACCCGTAATTTAGTACGCGACCGGCACTTAAATCACGCAACGTCTAAAGGCGTAACGTAATTCAAGTAAGCTGAAGCCCAGAAAATCTAAACCTTTTTACGGAAAATAGTGGGGGTGCAGTTTTGAAATAAAGGTATAATGAAATAAGGTTTATTTATAAATGCATAACTAATGATATAAGAAAACGCAAGTAGAATGTACTAAAGTTGAGAACATTGTTCGTCTTAAAAATTTGGGCAGCACCTCTCTTGTATATTTTGAACCGAAACCACATATACATGACAATAATAAAAGGCATCCCCAAGCGGGAGCTAGATCTTCGCCAAATGGAGGAATCACAACCACGCAAGTAATGTATACAACGTCCAATGGCGAAGCTCAACCCAGAAGAAATAATATGAATAAATCAAGACATTAAATCCACACATAGCGAACATATACCCATCGCTCTAAGTCTCGCAAACACAAGTCCGTCTAAGTCCACTAAACATACAAAGTCTAGTTTTTGATTGATGGAATTTATCTAAATACAATAAGAAATAATAAATACAAGAGTGGGCATGATCCAGTGTGTCCCACCTACCATAGCAAAACACCCGAATGCAAGCTGTGTGCCAGCGATACCGCTACTGATCCCGAGCAGTCAAACCTGCAAGAACTGTGGCACAACGGGGGTGAGTTGCCAACTCGTGAGTAGAAAATATCAGCAAGGAGAAATCGAATAAAACAACGATTTCCTAGGTCACTATATCAAGAAGGTAATACTAAGATATCTAGGGTGACCATGCATGCATATATGTCAACAATATAATCAATGCCAATGACATACACAAATAATCATCTGAAACATATGTCTATATGCAGGTGGATATCATCCACGTGTCCATCAATGACACAACCAACATCATGGAACCTGAGTTTCCAACATCGACACTCGAAACATCATGAAAGCATATGCATGTATGTATGAGGATATCAACCAACGTGTGTCCATCAACGACACATCAAAATCATGGAACCTGGGTGCCCAACACCGACACTCGAAACATCATGAAACCTGTGTCCAGCATCGACACGTAAATCATCATATCTCGGGCTCCGTCAGTCCGAATAGGCCCATAGGCTCCGTCAGTCCGGATCGGCCCATATCCATCTCACGACTCCAGTCGGTATCCTCCGGATAACCGCCAGGTCTAAACTATCACCGGTAGGTAGTAGTCCCTCTGCCAGGCTCATCGTCTACTGCACAACATACCTTTCTTGCCCCGGGGTACCATACTGGGTCCACCATGTACCCGCAAACAGATCATCCATCTCCTCGAATGGGGTTTCTAAAACCAATCTCAGAACCGAGAAAACTCATGGTGGACGCATCGAAATATCATATCAAGAGAAACCGGGTTTTTTAAACAATACATATTTTCTTTTGAAATATAACCACGGTTCTCAAATCCAGAATCTCATGAAAATAGCATCTCAATGCGTATAATCGTAAAGCATGATGTATGCAAAAATAGAACAGAAATGTGAGCATATCAGTATATCATGCAACATAGAATAGTGATGTGAGCATATCAGCATATCATGAAAACGAGTCTTGTGATAATACTAAACAATTAAGAGTAATAGCATGATATAGCAATTTGACTATGTAAGTGACATAGCAATTACCGATGATGAAAGTGTGTGAGCCGGCAATCTGTGTAAGTGTAACATAGGCATCATCGATAATTGTGCAGGTGACTAGCCGACGATATCATAACAATTAATGGAACACATGTATGTGTAATGCAATGAGAATATCGTAAACGTAGCAGGAAGTAAATCGTAAGCGCACTATTATAAGGTATATGTATCTAATCTAACATCTACATAAGGGCTAAACTAAGTAGTGTAAACAGTGATTAACAATATCTATAACATATCTGAGTCGATGAATCTATCAATCGGCAATCCAGCCTCAAAGTATCACGTACGGTATAATCTATCGTACGGCATCCTCGAGTCAAGCGTATGGATCAATAATCAGGTAAAACTCATCGCGTACGGTAATCCATCGTACAACAGCATTAAACAAATAGGGATTCTATCAACATATACAACAATGAGGGTACGGAACTAACGTCTCATACGGTATATCACTCATCATCCTCATAAATATATATATATATATATATATATATATATATATATATCAAGTCACATCCGTACCAATCTCATATCATGTCTTGGCAACAGTATCTATATTCTCATATCGCCTCTCATCCGTATATCGACATATTAAGCCAAGACATCTTATCTCATCATATTCTCTTTTCATCACATCAACATCTCACATCAAGTAATCTTATATATATTTATCATATTTTACCGATCCCATAACACATCTATCTCAATCTTATCATATTCATCGATCTCATGTCATATCCTTATAGCTTTCGTTTCATATCTCGATATATGTATTCAATCATTCATATCATTTCCAACTAACTTTTTGATCATATCCATGGTTTCCTAGTATAGGTTTCTCCGACTATGTTCTATATATCGGTTTCCATTTATAATTTGCGGGGGTGCTATACGTCATCCACCCGACTTCCCCCGTAGATATAAATCTACTCACCTGCAATGCTCCTCGGTAGTCTGAAGTCGATGTGCGTCGTCGTCTCGGAAGTCCGCGCGAAGGTACCTACAAATCAACACATATCGCAACGTTATGAAAACGAAGTCCGAAAGCCGATATGGCACACGAAGTGCTCATAGGTTAGAACCTATAGCTTACGCATGCAAGAACAACCAAATAACCCTCGTCGTTGATGTACAACGTCTAACGACCAAATACAATATCAAAAACCACAACCCAAGTTCAGAAATCGCATAACACGAAATGAAGCAACGAAGGAAATCACTCCCAGATTTCACCCTAGGCCAAACTAGGGAATTTTGCACATAGGGTTGCTCTAGATATCACATAAGGGACTCACCAACCAAAAATCATCGAATTTCACAATAATGTGGCCGCAATTTGCGGCCACAAGGATTAAATTTGCGGCCAGAATTTGGACTTGGGGTCTCGGGTTTCAGGGGGTGCTTCTAGGTTGCCTGCTCATCACACTGTCATAGGAACTTATTTTATAATGGTCTCGGGTCATCCCAGATTCTCATATACCCTCACAAACTGTCAAATATTCGATGTCGGGAAATTCTAAATTCTTGCTTTGGGTTAAAGTCACTGGTCTTGGCCAGTAAAAACACCACTAAAGTCTTGTAAACACTCACTACACTTCAAATATCACTTCGCAAGTCAATTCTTTCCCTAAACATTAACTTGGAAGATTCTAAGATCACAATCCACACTAAAATGAACTCTAAACTAAACTATAAGGTTAAGAAACTAATTACAAGATGAGAAGTGGAATTTATACCTCATGGGAGCAACTCAAGAAAAACCCTAGATGCCCAAAGTCTCCAAAATCCAAACTTGAGAGGTCCATAGGGTTTAGGAAGAGATGGGGATCAACTTTTTTGAAGGGGGTATGATGTTTTGGTGATGATTTGGGGTGGTTGCCATGGGGTAGAGAAGGTGGAGGAAGAGATGAAGAAGGAGATGAAGATGATGAAGGAAATAATGAGACCAAGGGTCTCTCTCCCTCTCTCTCTCTCTCCTCTCTCTCTCTCTCACCCTCACTCTCTCACATAGCATGCCATGCCACCCCCCCTCTCTCTCATGCCCATATTCATTGACTTTTCTTTTCTCTTTCTTTTCTTTCCTTTTTCTCTCTCTCTCAATTAAAATCACAAATACAAATAAAATAACACAAATGAAATAATCATGCAACAAAATTGTAACATGTCATGGTGCACTAATCATGGTTAATTAGAAATACGGATTTGGCATAATCGTGATTAGTATTGCACTAATCGAGTTTAATTTAAACCTGCATATAATTAATTATAAAAATGCCCAAATCCGATTAATATATTTTTAAATGAATAAATCATTTTAATCTCCAATTATTTCACAAATATTGGTATATATTTATACCATTTACAAAAACTCCAAATTCGCAAATCAAACAGTTTTCGCGAAATATATTATTTTAATATTAAATTCAAAAAATATATTTTATATTTCTGAAATGTTACACGCTGTCTTCCACGCTGGGCCTTGGCAAGACCTCGAAGAGGATATTTCTCTTTTTGTTGGCCGTATAGGAGGAAGCAAGTTTACTCAGAGCGTCGGCCTGAGCGTTTAGGTGCCGGGGGATCTGCTCTACTTGATTTCGTCGAAGTCTTTTCGCAGTCTCCTTACCTTTGTTTCACCATCAGAGGCTCCCGTGCCTCGAAACGGCCGATCACCTGGCCTTCGACCAAGACGGAGTCACTGCGGATTCGGATCTGTTGGGGTCAAAATTTGCACCCCAGTTGACCAAGTCAAAGTCAAGGTCAACCCCAAGCCAGGTGGGCCCAAGCCCAGCTCAAGCGGGCCGATGCCCAAGTCGAGCCCGTGCCCAGTCTCCCCATGCTAACATAAAATACATGTAACAAATAATTTTGATGTAATTTTTTGTGCATGAATGTAAGCAAAATGGGCATGAAGCCAAATTTTTGTAAAGCCCATGGCTTATGTGCAAAAGAAATAAGCACATGAGGCATGGGATAGGAAAAATGCCATTTTGTAAAGCTCAAGGGGCTATATATATGTGTGTAAGCCTATAAAGGTAAAGATAATGAAAATATCTAAACAACTTTTTCTCTCTCTAAAAAAAATCAAGGTCTGTGCATTCTTCTCCTTCCTCAAGGTTCTAAATCTTTTTCTTTCTTTTGAATTAAATCAAGAATTTTACTCTTCCTTTTCTAAGACTAAATAGTTTTTCGCCACAAAACCCACAAAGATGAGCTCGGATCTTCCATTAGATCTCAAAAAAGGGAGATCTTGAATCTCATCCCCCTTTTTCCTCCAAGATCCGGCCAACAAAGAAGAGGAAGGAGGAGACCCATCTCCGAAAATCCAACTTTGGAAAAGATCCAAGGCTCAAAAGATGATCCAAAGCTTAAGAGAGAAGAACCTCTGAAAAAGGAGTTTAACTCCACTCAAAATCCTCTTTAGGAGTTTAACTCCCATTTCTGAGGGTAAAAACCCCCTCCTTTCGCTAGCGCCCGAGCGCCCATGTGCCGGGCACGTGAGGCGCTAGCGCCCGAGCGCCCACGTGCCGGGCACGTGAGGCGCTAGCGCCCGAGCGCCCACGTGCCGGGCACGTGAGGCGCTAGCTCCCGAGCGCCCACGTGTCGGGCACGTGAGGCGCCGGGCACATGAGGTGCTAGCGCCCATAGCGCTATCGCCTGAGCGCCCACGTGCCGGGCATGTGAGGCGCTAGCGCCCAAAAGGCTAGCACCCGAGCACCCAAAGCGCTAGCGCCCGATCGCACACGTACCGGGCGCGTGAGGCGTTAGCGCCCAAAGTGCTAGCGCCCGAGCGCCCACGTGCCGGGTATGTGAGGCGCTAGAACCCAAAGCGCTAGCGCCCGAGCGTCTAAAGCACTAACGTCTGAGCGTCCACGTGCCGGGCACGTGAAGCGCCAGTGCCAGCGTCCAGCGCCAGCGTCCAGCGCCCAGCACCAGCGTGCTAGGCGCGCGAGGCGCTGGCACCCACGCGTATTTTGGACGCCATTCCCCCCTCCATTTTACACACACTCTACACTAAAATACCTCCTCCGTTAGAAAAAAATTTCTAGCGGGGCGCTGCCTGGCACCCCGCAAGGGGGCTGCTAACCCCCTTGACCCCCAGCCCGCTATCCGGGTAGCGGGACCCCTGTAATTGTTAGTTATATGTATGCCCTAGAGGCCATTACTGTTCATTAGATGTATATTGTAGTGGATGCTGGGACATATATAGGGAGGACTTTCTTGCTCGACATGATAGTATGCTATCTGGTTACTCTTTACCTTAACGTGTACAAAGATTGTCTCTCTATTACATGTTGGTAAAGCCCTTAGGATGTGTACTTGACTACCTGGACTATGATGTGGATCATACTAGTGGGGACAGGGTAGTCCATAAGTACATCCTTCAAAGTCCCTAGTCGTGGGTGTATCGAGACGGGGCATCGATATACCAGAGTAGACTAGCATGTACCTTCTCGACCCATACAAATGGGCGATGGATGATCCCATATCCATTGGTGTTTGACATCAGAGATGATATACGGGTGCTTAGTAGAGACTGGGTACACTGGACGGACTCGCCGAGAACTCCCAGATGGTATTATACCTTACGTCAGATGGCAGTTCTCTGGTGACACTGGTACAGAGTAGTCTGTTGACCCGAGATCGTCATAGAGTCTTGTGTGGTTCCCACTGTGATTTGATTTCCATCCTACCACGTCCAAGAGGGCGTGCAAAACGGTGGTTTTTGGGTACAGTTCCGAGTCACATGGAGGCAATGAGAGATAGGAGGGGATTCGTCTCTCCCGGTATAGGGAGTTGATGTTGCACTGTGTTCGATTGGCTATAACAGGAAGTCCCTGGCCAGGGCTGATCAGAGAATTGCTGGTAAGTGTTACCAGTAGTTTCTCGACCCGTTATGATCCTCATATCGACACGACTTATCGAGCTATTGGGGTCTGATGTTTACCACCCCTAGGCAAGATATGCGACATATCAGACGATCAGACCGGACTGTACGGTAGTGTTACTGGTTGGATTCACTGGAGTGTGAGCGGGCTTGCTCGTCGATCTTCAGATCGCTCAATACCCGGGTGGCCGTTACGTTTAGCAGACCGCTTGCGGCTTGTGGGTGCTTGATATGATCATCATCTGCTGCCGGCGTATTGACGAGTCTTTAGAGTCCTACACAGAGGTTTCCTGGCTCAAGCGAAACGAAATAGGAGCACATATGAGATGTGTGCGGGACCGGGAATGATACCAGTATGTGATACTGTATTCAATTCTCGCGATATGTGACATTGATCGGTTATATACGATATAGCCGGGTTATCGGATCAAGTGTTGATTCGATAAGTTGTTACTGTTGATATTAGCCGGTTATATGCGACATGACCGGATCATTAAATCAAGTGTTGATTTAATGATTTAATGCATAATTATATATTTGATATATAAGTTTGCATTAACTAGTATCGGTTTACTTAAGATGGATTTTCTCACTCGGGTGTACACATTGTATATGTGATATACTTTTGTGCACTCGATTGTATCATGTTTGATGATGCATACAAAATTGGTTTGTGTAAAGAATTAAACCAAGGTTAAGTAAATGGTTAAGGTTTCTATTTATTTGTCCATTCATTTATCTTTTTATTTTGGAAGAAAATGAAATGACAAAAGAAAACAAAATGGTTTTGTTCTTTCTTTCTTTCTTTCATGAAGCTTGATGAAGCTTCATGAAGCTTTGACCATATGACCATTTTGTCTTCAAGCTTAACCCTAACCATTCTTTTAACCTTAGTCAATTCTCTACACCTAACTATAGTTAATGTTATGATAAGTATTCTTTTTCTTTATTATTCTAATTAACTTATCATATCATTATCTTCTTCTTCTTCATCTTCTTCACTTGAAGAAAACCATTCTTCATCAATGGTGATTGATGAAAACAAGTGAGAAATCCAATTCTAAAGTCTACCCACTTCCTATTTCTTCATCCTCTACCTCTTGCCAAGTAGTAGAGTGTGTTTCCTTCACAAGTTTCTTGACTTGGTGAAGTTGGAGCTTGATCTAGTGATGCCTCGACGTAGATCATCTTCGGCATCGACGTCGACGACCTAGCCCGTCCATTCTCCGATGAAGCCGACGCAAGAGCCCGGATTTCGTTTTGGACAGCGAGGACACTTCATCATGGAGCTATGGAGGTGAAGAACCGGATCTACAAAGGTTGTATTTCCGTTCTTGTAGTTTAGTTGTAAACTAGTTCCTTTTATCGCCTAAAATTCTAGCCAACGGTCCGTATTAGGGTTTCTCGGCACCGTTAAAATTGTAAATTGGCATGGTTGATGCCTTGTGAGACCTCCTTGGTGTGCCTAGGAACCCTACAGTAATAACTCCGCGGTGCCCCCGATATATCCGAACCCTTTTAAAACACAACACTGCACATTGAGTTCGTATGACCAGTTTAACCCGTCAATCGGAGGTTCCCTCGCTCCAAAGGCGAGAGGTAATTAACGGCAGCTTAGTCTACGGCTGCCGGAGATTCGGATCCCCACGATCAATAAACCCCCGTCTACCCTAGGCATGGGGAATATGTAGTACGCCTGTCAAGCACACGTGTATTCCCATCTCAATGGGGTGACGAAAAACACCCTACAGATTTTGGCACGCCCGGTGGGACCAATCTCTCCTCCCATATTTCGGGTTAAACGTTCATGCGAGCTCAATCAATGTACATATCGATTGCCTGTACTGAAATCATGCTTCTTTATGCAGGTTAAAAAATTTCAAATTTCAATCTCAGGATGCAAAAAAATGTCTCTAAGGATCAGCTCAGCTCTCGACACAGCTCCTGTCTCCTACACGATGAAGATGGACGCCAGGACGGTCCTCCCGGCCAGTCTCGGGCGACAATAGGAGGAGTCGCCGCTACCATTTGGCTCTATTCTGTTCATGCCAGCTAACGCCATTCCAGCTCCTCAAGCTCCGGTAACAGACAAACCGGCTTCGAAAGGCAAGAGGCTAAATGTGGTGATCTCGAGGGCACCACTGCCCAAGCGCAAGTCCGTTTCCGAATGACTCTCCATTGCCCCAGCTGGGGGTAAGGCCATCAACACCAACAAAGCAACAAGGTGTCTCGAGCAAGCTCCAGTGGTGTCCCCAACAGCTGCTCGATCAGGTGTCTTCTCTAAGCTCCTCGCCAATCGACTCATGATGGCTTCCTGGATAACGGATGCCTGCTAAGCCCTCAAAATTGAGAAGCTAAGACAGAAAAAGGCTCAGATACAGAGCCAATAAAAGGGCTAGGTATCATGCTAGGTTGAACTTTATGAAGTTCCAAGAACAGGGTTACCCCTCTAATGATAAAGAGACGGCTGGATATGTGGTCCACACTGTCAACATGGTGGGCACGTGTAGCAAGAGCAAGGAAGGGGCCACTACATCTAAAATCCAATTTGGCGTGAATATGACTTCCATATTCCAAGACCAGCCTCCTCTCGAAGGTAATGAAGACCCTTCCAGTGAAGCCGATAAGCAGGGAGAGCCCTCAGTTCATGAGAAGTCGGGCTCGGAAAGCGAAGATGAACCAACATTCCATCCTAAGACCGCAAAGCAGCAACTTCTCCAGGAGCATCGAAAGCAGCTCAGAAGTAGAGACAAGGAGGTGGCCAAGCTCTACTCAAAAATTGACGACTTGACAAACGTCGTCTTACGGCTCACGGCCCAGGTTGCTTCTCAGCCGTCCAATCAAGCGCAAGGTTCGGCTCATGAACCGGAAAACGGTGTCCCGAGGTAGCCAACGCCTATCCCCTCGACTCCAAAGGTGGGCGAGCTGCATGAAAGTCGGCCGCATCATATCTCGGGAAATGTCTTGACTACCGATGACAGCAACCCGCTAACTCAAGATCAAATCATGGATTTGGTTGCCAACATAGTCAAAACATTGGTAGCCGAAGCCGGAGAGCAAAAAGATGTCAGCAGTAGCAGGAGACCATATCCTGCTCGGTACAATCTTATGGAGTTTCCCATTGGCTATGTCGTCCCCAAATTTGAAAGATTCGATGGGACGGGAAATGCGAACCGGCACATTGCCTAATTTAAAGCATCATGCGCGAATACTGGGGGCAATGATGCACTCCTTCTCCGCCAGTTTGTCAATAGCTTGACCGATGTTGCTTTCGATTGGTATGCAAGCATACCGGATGACTCAATCACGACGTTCGCTCAAATAGAACCCATGTTCAAGCAAAGGTTCATGAGTGTCAGCGATAAAATCACCATTGCTGACCTCGTAAGGACCGATATGAAGAACAAAGAAAGCAACATGGATTTTATAATCCAATGGCGCAATCTCTCTATCAAATGTGAACCGCCGTAGGAGCAAGACCAATCAGTCAGTCTTCTTATAGAAAATCTGAACGACTGGATGAAATCTTTCCTGTGCACCGCAGGCCTCAAAATATTCCAAGAGCTGACCAAGAAAGTTCAAATGTTGGAACGCTCAAAGACCAAGTCCACTCAGAATTTCCAATTCACAAACAGACCGAGACATCGGAGGGATGACAACCGGAAAGGCGAAAGTTCCAACAGCACCGATTCTCTAAATAAGCAGAGAGCGGGCGGAGCAAAGGCTAACAAACCCCGAGAGCCAACTTTGGAGGAAAAGAGAAATAAGGTCTACTCTTTCAAAAGAGACAAGGTCTACAAAATATTCAAAGATGCTCTGAAG
Source organism: Agapanthus africanus (assembly GCA_030015575.1). Classification (NCBI taxonomy): domain Eukaryota; kingdom Viridiplantae; phylum Streptophyta; class Magnoliopsida; order Asparagales; family Amaryllidaceae; genus Agapanthus; species Agapanthus africanus. Next base: position 513,328,783 of record JASDDO010000031.1, on the reverse strand, counting down.
AATGGCCTGCGGCTACCAGAACCAAAAAGGCTAAGTGAAGCGAACAGAACTGATCATCCCAACTTTTGCCCATACCACCGAGTGCTGGGACACACTATTGAAGATTGTTGCATCTTCAAGGATTAGGTCGAGAAACAATACAAGGAATGAGAAATATGATTGTCCCCTGACGTGTTAACAAACAGTCAAGCTGCAACCGCCAATTTCATACAAACGGAGACCGAAGTCCTTCGGGAACCTGATTCTCTCAGACATCTGCCTTTCTCTAAAAAGAGCGGACCAAGGCAACAAGCTAAAAGCCAAGCGAGCAACATTGCCGATGAAGAAGAAATAGACGGGTACACAACCCATACGGTCTACATGATGGAGCTCAGAGGAGCAAGTCCCCCTACTCCTTATAGCCATGACAATGACGTGGTTGTTTCCATCCAACATGGGCTCGATCCAAATGATGAAGAGCCCGCTCAAGCCATTGAGCCAAAGGAACCCGTGGTTCTTGTTGAATCAAGCTCAGGCGGTAAGGATGACCCCATTGTCATACCCGGGATGATAGAACAAGCATTATTCCAATGGCTTCAAAAGCAGCTTCGGGACAGGGACAAGAAGATGGCCAAGGTCCATTCCAAAGTCGACGAGCTGGCAAACGTTGTAGCAGATCTCACGATCCAAGTCGTCCAATTGCAATTACAACAAAATCAAATTTGGGTTTGTGAGCTAGGGATTGATATCCGGAAGTAGCCAACCGATACTCCCTCCAGCCTAAGATCGGAACACTTTTGCAAAAAACGGCCACGATCAGCCCCAGTCCCTCTGATACGTACACTGAACGTGGTAAGTGGACAGTAGGCGGACCAAAGACTGATCGTCCTCAGGATCCGGCATCAGTAAGGGCACCTACTCTAATGGAGAGAAAGAAGAAAGTATACTCCTTCAGGAAGGATGAAGTCCGCAAAATATTCGAGGACGCCTTGAACAACGGTCTGCAACTGCCTATTCCAAAGAGGCCACATGAAATGAACATGACTGGCAATCCCATGTACTGCCCATATCATAGAATGGTGAGTCATACCATTGAAGACTGCTATGTTTTTAAAGATTGGGTGGAGAACCAATACAAATTTAGGAAAGACCTACAGTCGTCAGATGTACCGACAAGCCACAGGGCTACGATCATCAACACAGCTCCGCCAAGATCAAAGTTTGAGGAGCTGGGATAAGCAAACAATCACCACCACGTCGTTAAACTGGGGGACAACTGACCACCATGTCATTAGACCGGGAATAATCGACCTCTAAGTCGTTAAACTGGGAATATAAAAATATGTAAATAAAACAAAAATAATAATAATAATAATAAAGCCGAAATGATAGGGCAACTCGCAATAAAAATCAGCGAGTAAAAATAAAGCCGAAATGATGGGGCAACCGCGAATAAATAGCCGAAATGATAGGACGATCGCGACCTTCGCGATAAGAAAAGCTGAAATGATAGAGCAATCACGGTAAAATAAAAACTAAAAAAATCCTCCAAATGGCGAATGATGAGTCGCTCCTGGTAACATATTCCAGTGCAGCGATGCAGACGCCAACCAAATTCCAAACTCAAATCCCAAATGGCGAATAATGAGTCGCTCCTGGTACCATATTCCAGTGCAGCGATACAGACGCCAACCAAAATGTCAAATTTCTGAATGTCCCAACGGCGAATGATGAGTCGCTCCTGGTACCATATTCCAGTGCAGCGATGCAGATGCCAACCAAATTCCAAATCCCAACGGCGAATGATGAGTCGCTCCTGGTACCATATTCCAGTGCAGTGATGCAGACGCCAACCAAATTCCAAGTCCCCAACGGCGAATGATGAGTCGCTCCTGGTACCATATTCCAGTGCAGCGATGCAAACACCATCCAAAACTCAAATCCCCAACGGCGAATGATGAGTCTCCCCTGATACCATATTCTAGTGCAGCGATGCAGACGCCGACAATTTCCTAAAATTCTTCCAGCCCTACGGTTGGTCCCCAAATTGACTGTCGTATACAATCCACGAGCTCAAATAATTCTTATCATACACATGCCCCACCGCAATTACCAGTGACGCGGCCGGTCTCCGCCCTTGGAATTATGCTCCATTTGGGAAGACCCACTCATGTGTCCTCACGATACATAAGGAGAACAAACTTACGGGATCCCCACGACTCGTAAGAAAACACCTTCGTGGGATCCTTACGACTCACGAAGGAAAAACACACTTGGGAGTCCCCACGCTCCTAAGGAGAATACACCTACGAGATCCTTTCGACTCGTAGAGAGAAAATGCTTTTATGCCCATAAAATTGAAAAGCCTTAGGTGATAGGGATATAAACCTGTCCCCTAAGCCATCGCTCCCCAACAGAGAAAGGCAAATGATGAATTGCTCCTGGCACATGTGCTTCAGTGTTAGCAACGCTGATGCCGACCCATACCCCAAAATTCCAAGCTTCCGATCCAATAGACTCTTAAGTCTTTAAACTGGGAACAGATGACCGCTAAGTCGTTAAACTGGGCACAATAGACCCCCTAAGTCTTTAAACTGGGAACAGATGACCGCTAAGTCGTTAAACTGGACACAATAGACCCCTAAGTCTTTAAGCTGGGAACAGATGACTGCTAAGTCGTTAAACTGGAAACATATGACCTCTAAATTGTTAAACTGGGAACAGTAGACCCCTAAGTCTTTAAACTGTGAACAGAAGACCCCTAAGTCTTTAAACTGGAAACATATGACTTCTAAGTCGTTAAACTGGAAACTGTCACGCCCTGTTTCCCAGTGTATGGGCAGAGAACGCGACGAGGCCGCTACGTATTTACTATAAGTAAATACGCTAAGTGTAACTAAGCAATATAAAAGAAAAGTACACAAGAGACAAAAGGTATAATAAAACAGCAACTTTATTTATTAACATTCTTTTTACAATACATGAAAAAGTAAATACAACTGAATGAAAGCAATGCCTAAACAGTGGCATAACAGAAATGAAAAGTACTGAAATAAAAGTGTGTACAATGAAGCTAGAGCTCTGGGTCGTAAGAAAGCTGGTCCAAGTCCTCACTAGTAGGCTCGATCTCCTGAGTGTCCAGATTACTTGACAACATTCCAAAGAAGAAAGAGAAGGAATGTCGTCAGCGAACAAATCGCTCGGTAAGTCCCAAAGATAAGGGAGAAATAGAATAGACAGAAAAAGAAGATAGCTTTTAAAGTTGTATTATATTGTTATAATGTTGTATTTAGTGTTAACGTTGTTGTTTGTAGCTTGGTACAGAAGAATGCCAGTGTATACGAGAGGAGTCTCTATATGCCAGAGACTAGAGGTAAGTGTAGTACAAGTAACCGTTTATGCCACGGTACAACAGCAACTGGATTCAGGTTAGGTGTATTAAATCTTATAGTCTCGTGCCACTTCTAACACTTTCCGTACCAATCTACCCCTTAAACCCCGCGATATATTGTTTGTATTGTGTTGTCTTGTAATATAGATTGTATAATTGGATGACTTGCCGAAACCATGATATCAGTAAATGGATGTAACTGTAGAATCATGGATGTAACTGGAGAATCATGTAAATGGAAGTATATCCATGGTTCGGTTCGGTCAATATAGATTGAATAGTTTGAACAGATTGAATATATGAATTCATGTTGAATTGTAATATTGTAGATTGTAAATTGTAGATTGTACTTGAATCATATTCAAATCAGATTATATTGAGACTCATTCTAAGTCGGAACAATTAGAAAAGAAATTGAAGTCCTGATTGTTTTGATGTTATCGGTAACCGCTGCACATGGGCGGCAGAATTTGTGTCTTTTTCAAAGACGATTACCATATTGATAACACTGTTTGTTAAGTTGTCTATCTTAGATAGGCAAGCATCCACTTCTCCGGCTCCCTGAGTCTCAAGAGATTGGTCCTGCTTAAACCTGTATTTACTAGGGTCCTTAGGGTAATTTATAGAACTTGAGGGGGTTTTATGTAAAAATACTTTTGTATAATTTTCAAAATACACCCTAAGTATTTAATTATCGTCTTTAGAGTTGTAATAAATGTAGATTTTATATTTGTGATATTTCTAGTGAAGATAACCTAATTTTCATAATATATGGTATTAAATTGTAATATTGCATTTGTATGGAATTCATGGTATTTTAATGTAAAGTGATTCTTGTGATTTTTGAAAAAAGTTAGAATATTTATATTATTACAAAATAGATATTTTAATATTACTTATATAGATATTTATATAAAAATAATTTTAATATATATATTATATTTCTAGAAATCTCATTTTCTTAAGATATTCGTATTTTAAATCTTTCGAGACAGAATGCTCCTTGCGGAGGTCTGCATCTTGCACTACTAAGCCCAGAGATGTGCGATAATCCGCACCATCCCAGTCGGGTTTCCCAAATTGGGTTGTAGCGGCGCTTTGCAAATATTTGTGTAAAATACTTAATCCTTTAGAAAATGGTTTTATTAATTCATGGTATTTATTTGAAATATTTCGTTTTCCCGTATTCTAAGTTCCCAAAAGGTATTGTGCTATGTTGTATATGAGTGTTGTGAGGAGGTAGGTCATTACCTCGTGATCTAATTTAAAGGTATAGCAAGATTGTGATGATTTAATGTCAAAATGAAACTATATGGTATTTTACTGAAAAAGAGCGATAAAACTTACAAAATGATATAGATTGTCATGAGACTTGTTCAACATATTTATTAATGTTTAATAGTCAACATGTAATGGTTTAATAGGGTTGTGTTTAAGAAAAGTGGGAATTTTAGAATGAAACCGAATCGGAAATCGGTTTGACTCTGATTCCGTCGGGTTTTATTAAAAGATATTTTTAGAGTAGCAAAGGAGAGAAGGATGTGGGAGTTACAGGTTTAGCTTAAAGAGGAGAGGGAGAGGGAACGGTAGACTTTGCCGGTGCGTTGTTTCGTCACCGGGATCTTCTAGGGTTGTCGTCTGAAGATTCGCCGGAGCTTCGCCTCTTTGCTCACTTCAAAGCACATTAGGGTTCTAGGAAATTTCTTGAGAGTTTGCTTAGAATTTTGGAGTGAGGGGGGAGTGTGTAGGGGTTGTATTTATAGTGTTAGGCTAGGGTTAGGGTAGATGAAAGGTTTAATTGAAAAAATGTGATAAATGTAATAAAATATAATAAAAATTGGGTTTAATGTGATTTTAAAGGGGCTCTGTTACGGGTCTAGGTATTTAAACCATACAGGTGTGTAGGGGAGTCCAAGAGGCACATTTTATATGCTGGGGACTCGGTGGAATCGGCAACTCCAGCCGGCGGCGGCGGCCCGAGTCGGCCGGTCCGTCGGCCGAGTTGGCCAATTCCGGCCGAGTCAGGGGGCCAGAATCCGTCTCGTCGGTTGGTGATCCCCTTGGCACGGTTACTTTTCAGGGTGTAGTGTGGTTTTTGTGAGATATGCACGTATAAACTGTTGGTATTCTAAAAATCCAAAATAAAACAATATTAAAAATAATGTGGGGTATGGGATTTGAACTTTGGGGCTTGGTTCAGCAGTGCAAGGTATTACCAATGAGCTACAAGCTCCTTCTTGCTATTAAAAAGCAAATCAAATTTATATCTTGTGCTCAGGCAAAAATACCTCTTTCTGTATTTTTTGAAAAATTTATACAGAAAGTTGTGCAGGAAATTTAGGGTTGTTACAGAAACAGATGACCGCTAAGTCGTTAAACTGGGCACAATAGACCCCTAAGTCTTTAAACTAGGAACAGATGACCGCTAAGTCGTTAAACTGGGAACAGATGACCGCTAAGTCGTTAAACTGAAAACAGATGACCCCTAAGTCATTAAACTGGGAACGAGGGGAATCCACTCATGTGTCCTCACGATGCATGAGGAGAATAAAACATGCGAGATCCTTACGACCCGTAAGAAAATGCCTTCATGGGATCCTTACGACTCACAAAGGAAAAACACACTTGGGGGTCCTCACGACCCCTAAGGAGAAAATGCACCTACGGGATCCTTACGACTCATAGGGAGAAAATACTTTTATGGGACCCTTACGGCCCATAAAATTGAAAAGCCTTAGGTGATAGGGATCTAAACCTGTCCCCTAAGCCATCGCTTCCCAATAAGCAAAGGCAAATGATGATTCACTCCTGGTACCATATTCCAGTGTAGCGGTGCTGATGCCAAACCAAAACCAAATCCCCAAATCCTCTCATGACAGATGATGATTCGCTCCTGGTACCATATTCCGATGTAGCGATACTGATGTCAACCCAAATCAAATCAAACCAACAAACTCTGCGCCGGAATCATACTTCATCTCAGAGTGTACCCCGCGTCGAAATCAAGCTTCGCCTCGGTGTATCTGCCTTCCCTGTCGGAATTATGCTTCGGCTCAGAATCAACCAGCGACACTCCGTGCCGGGGAAACGTCACAAACAGACACTCCGTGCCGGGGACACGTCAACAAACAGACACTCCATACTGGGGACACGTCAACCAGCGACACTCCGTGCCGGGGAAACGTCACAAACAGACACTCCGTGCCGGGGACACATCAACAAGCAGACACTCCGTCTCGGGGAAACGTCAAGCAGACACTCCGTCTCGGGGAAACGTCCAACACAGACACTCCATGCCGGGGGAACGTCGACCAGCGACACTCCGTAACGGGGAAACGTCAAGTAGACACTCCGTAATGGGGAAACGTCAAGAAGACACTCCGTGCCGGGGAAGCGTCACAAACAGACACTCCGCGTCAGGGAAACGTCAAGCAGACACTCCGTGCCGGGGACACGTCAACAGCAGACACTCCGTCTCGGGGAAACGTCCAACAAAGACACTCCGTGTCGGGGGCACGTCGACCAGCGACACTCCGTAACGGGAAAACGTCAAGCAGACACTCCGTACCGGGGAAACGTCAAACAGACACTCTGTGTCAGGGATACGTCATACACCGACACTCCGTCTCGGAGACACGTCAAGCATCGACCGTCCATGTCGTAAAAAGGGCAGTGCAGGCTTCCCACAAATCGGGAACCAAATCACTCCGGGCCAGGGAAACGTCTATCACAGACACTCTGTATCGGAGACGCGTCAAGCGTCGACCGTCCATGTCGTAAAAAGGGCAGTGCAGGCTTCCTACAAAGAGGGAACCAAATCACTCCGGACCAGGAAAACGTCTACCACGGGCACTCCGTCTCAGAGACGCGTCAAGCGTCGACCGTCCATGTCGTAAAAAGGGCAGTGCAGGCTTCCTACAAAGAGGGAACCAAATCACTCCGGGCCAGGGAAAGGTCTACCACAGACACTCCGTCTTGGAGACGCATCAAGCGTCGACCATCCATGTCCTAAAAAGGGCAGTACATGCTTCCTACAAAGAGGGAACCAAATCACTCCGTGCCAGGGAAACGTCTACCACGGACACTCTGTCTCGAAGACGCGTCAAACGTCGACCGTCCATGTCGTAAAAAGGGCAGTACGGGCTTCCTACAAATCGGGAACCAAATCGCTCCGGGCCAGGGAAACGTCTGCCACGGACACTCCGTCCAGGAGACGCGTCAAGCGTCGACCGTCCATGTCGTAAAAAGGGCAGTGCAGGCTTCCTACAAAGCGGGAACCAAATCGCTCCGTGCCGGGGAAACGTCTACTACGGACACTCCGTCTCGGAGACACGTCAAGCGTCGACCGTCCATGTCGTAAAAAAGGCAGTGCATCCCAAAAAGTGGGAACCAAAGCAAGTCTCCTCCATGCGAAAGAAGATCCATCAATTTCATGCACACGACCCACATTGGTGGTGTGCATTTATTGATGGGAGGCACTTTGTTGGGGTCAAAATTTGCACCCTAGTTGACCAAGTCAAAGTCAAGGTCAACCCCAAGCCAGGTGGGCCCAAGCCCAGGTCAAGCGGGCCCATGCCCAAGTCAAGCCCGTGTCCAGTCTCCCCACGACAACATAAAATACATGTAACAAATAATTTTGATGTAATATTTTGTGCATGAATGTAAGCAAAATGGGCATGAAGCCAAATTTTTGTAAAGCCCATGGCTTATGTGCAAAAGAAATAAGCACATGAGGTATGAGATGGGCAAAATTCCATTTTGTAAAGCCCAAGGGGCTATATGTAAATGTGTAAGCCTATAAAGGCAAAGATAATGAAAATATCTAAACAACTTTTTCTCTCTCTAAAAAAAATCAAGGTCTGTGCCTTCTTCTCCTTCCTCAAGGTTCTAAACCATCTTCTTTCTTTTGAATTAAATCAAGAGTTTTACTCTTCCTTTTCTAAAACTAAATAGTTTTTCACTACAAAACCCATAAAGGGGAGCTCAGATCTTCCATTAGATCTCAAAAAGGGGAGATCTTGAATCTCATCCCCTTTTTCCTTCAAGATCCGGCCAACAAAGAGGAGGAAGGAGGAGACCCATCTCCGAAAATCCAACTTTGGAAAAGATCCAAGGCTCAAAAGATGATCCAAAGCTTAAGAGAGAAGAACCTCTGAAGATTTTTAGGGAGTTCAACTCCAAGACCCAAATTCTCAAAGGAGTTTAACTCCAAATCTAAATCTTTTGGAGTTTAACTCCACTCAAAATCCTCTTTAGGAGTTTAACTCCCATTTCTGAGGGTAAAAACCCCTTCCTTTCGCTAGCGCCCAAAGCGCTAGCGCCCGAGCGCCTACGTGCCAGGCACGTGAGGCGCTAGCGCCTAAAGCGCTAGCGTCCGAGCGTCCAAAGCGCTAGCGCCCGATCGCACACGTACCGGGCGTGTGAGGCGCTAGCGCCCAAAGCGCTAGCGCCCGAGCGCCCACGTGCGGGGCACGTGAGGTGCTAGCGCCAGCGCCCAAGTGCAAGTGCAAGCGCCAGCGCCGGCGTCCAAGCGCACAGTGCTTGTGTGCTAGGCGTGCGAGGCGCTGGCACCCACGCGTCCTTTGGACACCATTTTCCCCCCATTTTACACACACTCCACACTAAAGTACCTCCCCCGTTAGAAAAAAATTCTAACGGGGTGCTGCCCCACACCCCGCAAGGGGGCTGCTAGCCCCCTTGACCCCCAGCCCGCTATCCGGGTAGCGGGACCCCCGTAAAAACTCTGCGGGGCCCCCGATATATCCGAAACCCTTTTAAAACACAACACTGCACATTGAGTTCGTATGACCAGTTTAACCCGTCAATCGGAGGTTCCCTCGCTCCAAAGGCGGCGGGTAATTAACGGCAGCTTAGTCCGCGACTGCCGGAGATTCGGATCCCCACGATCAAGAAACCCCCGTCTATCGTAGACAGGAGGAATCTGTAGTACGCCTGATAAGCGCACGCGTATTCCCATCTCAATGGGGTGACGAAAAACACCCTACAGGATCGTCTTCAGCCCCACTCCGGAGGCGATTCGTAGCCCAGCTAGCAAGGCCTCGTACTCCGCGGCCTTATTTGAGGCCTTAAACCCGAGCTTCAAAGAATAATCCATCTCTTCCTCGTTCGGGCCTTGAATGATGAGGCCGGCACCATAGCCATCCTCGGTTGATGATCCATCGACGTAAAGGACCTAATCAGAGACGAAGTTGGGCCTCTCTTCGATCGAGGGTTGAGATCCGGAGGCCGGCACTGACACTGCCTCCTTGCCGGGGATAGTGCATTCGACAATAAAATTGGCCAGGACTTGTGCTTTGATAGCCTGCCTTGGGCAGTACTTGATGTCGAATTGAGATAACTCCCACCTCCACTTCTCCAAGTGACCAGAAGACTCGGGGGAGGCGAGAATAGCCCCTAAAGGACGCTCGGTGAGAACGAGGATGGTGTGTGCCTGGAAGTAGTGTCGTAGTTTCCTCAAGGTCATGATAAGCGCCAAGACGATCTTTTCTATGGTCGGGTACCTTGTTTCCGCGTCTTTAAAGACGTGGCTTATATAGTAGACTAGCTTTTAGACTCCTTCGACTTCTTGGACAAGCACCGAGCTGGCAGCCTGACCGAACACCGCTAGATACAGCGTTAGCTCGTCTCCCTCAGTCGGTCGGGTGAGCAGTGGGGGAGTGGCCAGGTGTATTTTCAGTTGCTCGAAAGCGATCTGACACTCCTCCGACCATTCAATCCTTGGGATTTTTCTCAGAGCTTTGAAGAATGGGAGGCACTTTTCACCGGACCTTGACATGAAGCGACTCAGAGCGGCAACTCTCCCCATGAGCCACATGATTTCGACATTGGTCTTTGGTGCGGCCATGCTGCGGACGACGCTGATTTTCTCCGGGTTAGCCTCGATTCCTTGGTGGGTAACCATGAATCCGAGGAACTTCGCGCTAGTGACCCAGAACGCGCACTTGGCGGGATTCAGCTTCATTTTGTATTTGCGGAGGATGTCGAAAGTCTTGCCAAGATCTTTGGTGTGCTCATCTGACGAGGTCGACTTAACGAGCATGTCGTCGACGTAGACCTCCATGTTCCTCCCGATCTGTGGTTTGAACATCCTGTTGACCAAGTGTTGGTATGTAGCCCCGGCGTTTTTGAGGCCGAAGAGCATCACTTTATAGCAGTATACCCCCCGGTCCGTTGTGAATGCGGTGAGCTCTTCGTCTGCCGGATTCATACGGATCTGGTTGTAGCCGGAGAAAGCATCCATGAAGCTGAGTAACTCGTGGCCTTCCGAACTGTCGACTAGCTGATCTATCCGAGGGAGGGGATAGTTGTCTTTCGGGCAGGCCTTATTGAGGTCTGTGAAGTCGACGCACATGCGCCACTTCCCACTCGCCTTTTTAACCATTACCACATTCGCCATCCATTCTGAGTAGGCCACGTTTTGAATGAAGTTGGCTGCGAGCAACCTATCAACTTCGTCCTCGATCGCCTTTCGTTTGATCGGAGCGAAACTTCGTTTCTTCTGTCTAACGGGTCGTGTCACGCCCCGCTTCCCAAAATACGGAATACGAGGGGTAGACAAGGCCAGCCATGCTCCTACGGTCAAGGAAATGTCCTGCCGTAGTCACACTTCGGCTTCTAGTTTATCATGGTAAACAGTAAATGATGCGCAGGTAATGGGAAAATGCAGTAACTGAAAGGAACAATGTAAAGACTGACCTGAGGTGGAACAAATGAAAGTAACTCGGGAAGGCGAGTCAAGAAGTCTGTGAAGCACGTCTAGTTCTGATCCAGGCTAAATCTTCTCCTCACTCTGAGCATGCATACTCAGGTCGTCAGAGCGACACAATAGCAATATAATGTATATAGTTAAATAACAGTTCTAACAGTGGTAAAGAATATGAATAACAGTAAATCAGTGACAGCATGAATATAAATGAGCAGAGATCAATGCAGCGGAAAAGTAAAGCAGTATAACAATATGTCACGAATGTCAACACAGTATAGAAGGAATGTAAATGACAGTAACCCTATCAGTCTCTAAGTCTCACTGCACAGGTCAATAAGCCTATCGTCAGTCCAAGTGTGAGAGTCAACCACTCGCGAGTGTCCTCCACCCAAGGGTAGAACCCAAGGGCAAGGGACCACGGGCCCAACATGTAACGAATGTATCACGGTGTCTATAGCACATACCCTGTAAATCTCCATATAACTCCCTAAATATATAAGCCGGCATGGGACTCCCGAGATTCTGTTGAATTCACACTTGAACTACCCCACACCCCGTGGTCTACATCAGACGCTAACCATCACCCTAAATACTAATCGATCCGTGACAAGTCTGCGCGAGAACTGGAGGCGGGACCTCCATCAAGCACGTCCCGACTAATACCTAAGATAAATGGCAGTGTCGGATGCCTTATCTGTGACATCCGTGCAAGCGCTTCCATAAGTGTCCCATACCACTTATAGTCACACGTACACGCATCCCACAGACGTCGACAATGCAATAGAATAAAAGGGACACTGATTGTGCACAAGTACGTATCACTTTCACTTAATCACGAATACACGAACACTGACGTACTTGCCACAATCAACACTAAAATCTAACACTGGGTAAATGCACGATGTCACTAGGTTATCAATACAATGACATGGGTATGATATGATGCGTGAACAGTATAAGAAACACAACTAAGGTATCATAAAAACAGCAGTTTATCACTTGCACGATTTATCATGAAACATACGTATATAGTTTAGCGAAATGATAAACAGGTAGTATTTAATATGTTCAGTTAGCTATCCATCTAATTTTGTTTCAAGCCAATCGAGTTCCAGGATCAATAGTTATAACCATTTCATTTTAAGCGCTCGCGGCTGGAAATCCAATTTCAGAATCAGGAATCCATTTCGCAACGCATTTTAACCCTAGTTGGGATCATAATTTAGCGACGCTACAGTTGGATGAATTCTAGGGTTTTCAGTAAAGTTTTCAACGTAACAAACGGATCTTCAATCGCGTCTGTACGTTAGGAGTTACAATCTGTTTAATATTAACATGTCAATTCTGATTCTGCTGGGACTGTTATGTGTCCCGATCTTCTAAATTACAATTTAAATATCAAACGGTAACGAAACGGAATGAAATCAATTGTGTTGTCTAGCTAACAGATTTACCTACAATAATCAATGGAGTTCCGCAACCTACAAGTTAAGGAAATCCTATGGTATCCAGTACGGAACAGCAAGCAATGATTGGAGTAGCTCTGGACTGCAGTCCAGAGTCGCACTCCAATCCGAATATCATCACAGTTTAATTACAGAAATGTCCGGGAACTAGCATAGGATTAAAGTTCGTCGAGTTAGCTTCGATTTGAGCCCTCGAACGCACCATTCTACTATGTATATGATTTATGATGAATTTAACGATTTTCAGGTGCAATGAATTTACAGTTTTACGATTAAACTTGGGGGTAGTTGTTTTAGTCGTTAACGATCAAATTATCCAACGACAATCACACACTATGTTCACAGCCCTACGGGCCAACCTACGCCATCGAGTTCCGTCAAATCTGAGAATATTTTCCTAAGGGAACAAGCATCGAACAGTTACAACACATAATTCTAACTAATCTTGCAACTTTAATATTTATGTAATTAACATTTGTATCATAAGTAAATAGCATGTAAGCAAGTAAAAACTTGCCTGGAACGTCTAGACGATGCACGGCAGCGGCTAGTACGACGACTTGTATCCGTCACGGCAGTAAATCGGTTGGGTTTGAACTTTAGTGGAGCTTGGCTCGGGGGTGGAGACGGGGCAGCTTCGGGCGACAGCAACGATCCCAGTTGATGGCCGACGACGCAGAGGGCTCGGGAAACAGTTAGGAGTTGTGGTTGGGTGGCCGGGTGAACGGGTGTTAGAGAGAGAGAGAAAATTGAGAGAGATGTGAGAGAGGAATTGAGTGTGTGCAGGGGAGAGAGAGAGAGGTTAGGGAATGAGAGAGAGGGAGTTGAGACAGAGAGAGAGAGAGAGTGATCGAGAGAGAGAGAGTTAGAGGGAGAGAGAATGACAGAGAGAGATGAGTGAGCAGAGGTAGAGAGGGAAATGAGAGAGAGAAGAGATCGAGAACAGAGGGAGAGAGGGAAGTGAGAGGGAGAGATCGAGAAAGGAATGCAGACAGAGAGAGAGTGTGTTAGGGGAAAGGGAGAGAGACAGGGAGAGAGAGATGAGTGAGAAAGAGAGAGCTGTGAGTGAGAGAGGGGGCAGATGCAGAGAAAGAGAGAGAGAGAAAGACATCACAGAGTGAGGAAATGCGTGTTTGCAGAGGGAGATGACGAGAACGGCGACGATGAGGATGACGATGATGATGACGCGGGAGAAGTCGACGACGAGATGAAAAGTTCGCCGGCGTCGGGGCAGGGGACTCGGTGTGCAGATGAATGGGTGTCGCGCAAGGAGGAGGTGGTTGCGCCGTTGATGGAGGTGGTGCAAGGTGGTCGCGGCGGTGCTCGGGAGTTGGGTCGTCGGGTATTGGAGGGAGGTGAGGAAGGCAGGCGAGGCTCGGTGGCGGGGGCGAGAGGAGCGGGAATGAGGGATTGCTGGAAGTGAAGAGGAAGAGATGGTGAGGCGAGGAGGTGCGCGAAGAGAGAGCGAGTGGGTGAACGATGGTGGTGGAGGGCTGCCATGGCGGTGGTGATGGAGACCGTGGGGAGCTCGAGAGTGCTGCGGGTTGGGTGGAGGAGAAAACAGAGAGAGAGAGAAAGGAGAGGGAATGATGTAGGGGAAAGAGAAAGGGAGACGAGGCGCGAGGTGCGGTTGAGGGGGCGGGTCGTAGGGAAACGTGCGCGTCGACGTGGGCGCGGGCGAAGGAGGCGGCGGAGGAAACGCGCGTGAATGGAAAGAGCCGTTGGAGGAATTTGAAGGAAGAGGAACAGTAATGGGTCGGGTAGGGAAGCGGGCGCGGTTGGAGAGGAGTCGCGGGCTTGGTGGGCTGGGCTAGAAAAATAACGAATTTCTTTTTCTTTTTTCCTCGTGGGCTGGAGCAAGAGTGGGCCGGTGATTTGAATGGAAAATCGGAAATAAATTAGAAAGATGGGGGCCGGGCTTAGGAAAGGATGTTAGGCTTGATGATTAAATAGGAAAGGAATTGGAAAAGTATGAATGGAGTGGGCCGGGGAAAATTTAAAGAAAAGGATTTGGTATAAGGGCTGGGCCGAAGAAATATTTATGAAATAAATAAAGAAATGGGCTTGGGGAAAAATTTAGGGAAAGAATAATGGAGACAAAGGAGAAAATTGGGGTTTAAAGAAAATTAGGGTTTTGATAAAATAGCGGGGAAGATTGATTGGGAATTAGGGTCTAATGGAGATTCTAAAAATAAATAAACTAATAATTTATTTATAAATAAAATGAAATCTTATAAGTTAACGAGAAACACAATTGTTGGTATAAAGGGGCCGGGTGTTACATCATACCACCCTTAATAAAAATTTCGTCCTCGAAATTTAAAATAGACGATAAATTATACAGACATAAGCGAAAGCCATTAGATTGCACACTAATACAAAAGATTCATTAACAGTACGTGGACGAAGAAACTGGAAGATATAAATACGTAAGAACAAATATAAATACGGAAATATAAATAACAATGATAACGAACAATATTATTCGAGGCGCACTCGATAAAAGTCGAAACCCAAGTATGTGCACATTTAAGCCTATTAAAACAAGCGGAAAAATAGGTGTAAGGCTCAACTATTTATATAATAAACATAAGTACGAAACCCGAAAATAAGGTAACGGCAATAATGTAGTGAAAACTAGTCAGTAGGTTAAAACATTTTAGGAAAACGTATCGATTAGAATAGGTTTAAAATAATTTAGGAAACTTATATAGTGAAAATAAGAAACATGGAACATAAATATGCGCGGTGTAAGGTTGCGCTACTGAAAAATGAAAATACTACTAGCGCACTCAGAATACATAAAACAGAGTAATCAATAACACGCACCGAAATAACGAAAACTAAATTTTGAATAACACTGTCCCTTTATATATAGTTAGGGTAATAGGAAGAACACAAAATGTAGATTAGCTAGGGTAAGGGTTTCAAGGAAGTGTGGTTCACTCAAAGGTCAGAATGTGGCGGTTTTAAGCTGAATGTTAAGGAGATTGGGCTAGAGTCAGCACAGGAGGTAAGGATGAGCAATAAGGAACACAAAAGGAAAATGGTAGGAGAACCAACAGTCGATACAACTCACAAATCAAAGTTTGAAGGGTTAATGAACTCGGTATTTCATAAGAAGGGTCCTCCTCCCAGAAGGATTTCAAACAGTGTACAGACGAAGAATGATTGGTGGTTCATTCCAAGGATCAGGGTGCGGTACTTTCTAATCGAAACGATGGTGAAAATTATACAATGAGTAGGGGTGGACAGTCAGGGAACTCAGCAGAAAAATAAATGAATATATGCAACAAACAGGTATCAAGCGAAACAGTAATCAAAAGGTTTATGAATTCAGAAGATTTATTCCATTCAAGAGAATTTGAAACAAGGCATTCTCAAAGGCGAAAATGGCCTTAAACTATACACATTTTATTTGGCCAGACGACAACATTAAAAGAAATCCCATCAGTCGCGGTTGTGGAGATTCAGTAGGTTGTGGTAGGCTCGCGCACTCAGGTAGGGACGTCCATTTCTATATCGCCTCGCGGGCATCTCCCTTGGAAGTTCGTCCACAGCAAGGTCCTGATCTTCTGGTTCTTCTTCCTCGGATGGAGCTTCTTCATCGAGGTCCGATTCCATGTGATCCTCTTCTTCTGGGTTTTCTTCCATGGTGTCTTCCTCCACTAGGTTTTCTCCTATCGGACCTTCCTTGGGATCTTCCTCTATCGGGTTTTCTTCTATAGGGTTCTCTTCAGGATTTCCTTCTTCTTTGTCGGAATCAGCTACCACGTTAAACCCTGGGGCGGCTACTTCTTCGTTCTCTGAATCGTTGTTTCCGAAGTTGACCTGTGGGCCATTGACCTCATTATCGGAACTCGTCGGTGTATGATCTAAGGAAACGCATGACTGTGCATCCTCGTCTAGATGCGGCGCTGCTCTAGGGTGGGCCATGGCCTGAAAAGAGAAGTCATGATTAGACGGTGGATTATATCAAGGAAAGCTCAGGGTACGAAATATAGGAAAATATACGGTTGCAGGAACTGAAAGATCAGAACGCAAATACCGTGATAATGAATAGAATTGGACATAGAGAAAGTATGAGAGTGATACATATAATATGATTCAAATTTTATTTCATTCAACTGAAAGTTCAACGGATACAAAGGTTCAAATGGAAAGAAATGTTTATAAGAGTACGACAACAAAATACTGAAATTGGGAAAACATAAAATTCTTCTTTGACTGCCAGAATGCTGCATCATCGTTACGCGAGTTGATTCCTGCGTTAGATCCGCCTTATGGTCGAAGTTCAAACTACGCGATGATCCTCATTTGTGGAAGTGGGGAGCGTGGACGAGTTTCCTCCTTGTAGTTCTTTCCTTTTCTGGGCAACCGTTGATGATGTGTTCGCTGGATCCACAAATTAGACATTTTCCTTGGGCGCGGCGACAATCCCTCTGAAGATGTCCTGGCCTCTTACAATATCCACAGCAAAGGTTCTTCTGATGCTTCTGTTGACGCTTCATTTTCTTCTCCTTCCTTCGTCCAATAGGGATCCCTTTATGATAGGATGCTCTCGCTGGGGTCTGACTCACCGGTCTTCTCAGTCCTTCAGCTAATAAGTCGTTTGTTCGCTCTTGGGCTTCCTTCAAATCTTGCAGTACACTCAGGATCTCAACGGTCTGATTCTGGGGAGCGGATAAAGACGAAGAGTCGTTGGAAGACATGATCCTGAAATAACAATTTCGAGAATGACATGAGTCACACGCTAAATGAATCAAAATATGATATGGATAGAACATGGATTCAAGAATATCAAAGATGATGTATATCATTACAAGTGGGGAATCAACGGTATCACTTTAAGCCACTTGAATAGAGTACGGTAGTGCAATTGCCACCACATACCCTTGTCAAGTCACCCGAAACCATAGCGAATGGATAGCTGAACACACGATATGAATATGGATAAGGAATGACAAGTTTACAATCTAGACCGAGTGATGTCTTAGATTGCCAAACTGTACACGGAAAACTGCAATCCCAAACGATGCAAAACCTGGGCTCTGATACCAACTAAACCATGTCACGCCCCGCTTCCCAAAATACGGAATACGAGGGGTAGACAAGGCCAGCCATGCTCCTACGGTCAAGGAAATGTCCTGCCGTAGTCACACTTCGGCTTCTAGTTTATCATGGTAAACAGTAAATGATGCGCAGGTAATGGGAAAATGCAGTAACTGAAAGGAACAATGTAAAGACTGACCTGAGGTGGAACAAATGAAAGTAACTCGGGAAGGCGAGTCAAGAAGTCTGTGAAGCACGTCTAGTTCTGATCCAGGCTAAATCTTCTCCTCACTCTGAGCATGCATACTCAGGTCGTCAGAGCGACACAATAGCAATATAATGTATATAGTTAAATAACAGTTCTAACAGTGGAAATTCTATGGATGGATAACTGAACATATTAATTACTACCTGTTTATCGTTTCGCAAAATTATATACATATGTTTCATGATAAATCGTGCAAGTGATAAACGGTTGTTTTTATGACACCTTAATTGTGCTTCTTATACTGTTCATGCATCATATCATACCTATACCATTGTAGTGATAACCTAGTGACATCGTGCATTTACCCAGTGTTAGATTTTAGTGGTGATTGTGGCAAGTACGTCAGTGTTCGTGTATCCGTGATTAAGTGAAAGTGATACGTACTGGTACACAATCGGCGATCCTATTATTTCATTGCATTGTCGACGTCTGTGAGATGCGTGCACGTGTGACTATAAATGGAATAGGACATTTATGGAAGCGTTGCACGGGTGTCACAGATAAGACACCAGACACTGCCGTTTATCTTAGGTATTAGTCGGGACGTGCTTGATGGAGGTCCTGCCTCCAGTTCTCACGCAGACTTGTCACGGATCGATTAGTATTTAGGTTGATGGTTAGCGTTTGATGTAGACCATGGGGTGTGGGGTAGTTTAAGTGTGAGTTCAACAGAATCTCGGGAGTCCCATGCCGGCTTATATATTTAGGGAGTTATATGGAGTTTTACAGGGTATGTGATATATACACCGTGATATTCTCGTTACATGTTGGGCCCGTGGTCCCTTACCCTTGGGTTCTACCCTTGGGTGGAGGACACTCGCGAGTGGTTGACTCTCACACTTGGACTGACGATAGCCTTAGTGACCTGTATAGTGAGACTTAGAGACTGATAGGGATACTGGCATTTATATTCCTTTTGTACTGTGTTGGCATACGTGACATATTGTTATACTGCTTTACTGTTCCGCTGCATTGATTACTGCACAGGCGTATTCATGATGTCATTTATTTACTGCTTCACATACCTATTATCACTGTTAGAACTGTCACTTGATTTTATACATATTATATTGCTATTGTGTCGCTCTGACGACCTGAGTATGCATGCTCAGTGTGAGGAGAAGATTTAGCTTGGATCAGAACTAGACGTGCATCACAGACTTCTTGACTTGCTACTCCGAGTTACTTTCGTTTGTTCCACTTCAGGTCAGTTTATAATATTGTATCTTTCAGTTACTGCATTTCTCATTACCTGCGCATTGTTTACTGTTTACCATGATAAACTAGAAGCCGAAGTGTGACTACGGCAGGACATTTTCTTGACCGTAGGAGCATGGCTGGCCTTGTCTACCCCTCGTTTTCCGTATTTTGGGAAGCGGGGCGTGACATGGTTTAGTTGGTATCAGAGCCAGGTTTTGCATCGATTGGGATTGCAGTTTTCCGTGTACAGTTTGGCAATCTAAGACGTCCCTCGGTCTAGATTGTAAACTTGTCACTCTTGATCCATATTCACATCGTGTGTTCAGCTATCCATTCGCTATGGTTTCGGGTAACCTAACAAGATTACGTGGTTGCAATTGCACTACCGTATTCGGTTTAGTGTGACTTAAAGTCATACGGTTGATTCTCCACTTGTAATAAAATTCATCATCTCTGATATTCTTGAATCCTTGTTCTATCCATATCATATTTTGATTCATTTAGCTTGTGACTTATATCATCCTCAAATTGTTGTTTCAGGATCATGTCTTCCAACGACTCTTCATCTTTATCCGCTCCCCAGAATCAGACTGTTGAGATCCTTAGTGTACTACAAGGTTTAAAGGAAGCCCAGGAGCGAACAAACGACCTATTAGCTGAAGGGCTGAGAAGAGAGGTGAGTCAGACCCCAGCGGGAGTCTCCTATCATAAAGGGATCTCTATTGGACGAGGAAAAGAGAAGAAGATGAAACGCCAATTTGTTTCCCCGCGACAGAAGCAGCAGAAGACCCCATGTTGTGGGTATTGTAAGAGGCCAGGACATCTTCAGAGGGATTGTCGCCGCGCCCAAGGGAAATGTCTGATTTGTGGATCCAGCGAACACATCATCAACGGTTGCCCAGAAAGGAAAGAACTGCAAGGAAGGAACTCGTCCACACCCCCCACTTCTGCCAAGTGAGGATTGCCGCGTAGTTCGGACTTCGACCATAGGGCGGATCTAACGCAGGATTCAACTCGCGTAACGATGATGCAGCGTTCTGGCAATCGAAGAAGAATTCTATGATTTCCAATTTCAATAATAATGTTGTCATCTTTTATGAATATTTCCTTCCATTTGAACCTTTGTATCCGCCGAACTTTAGTTGAATGAAATAAAATTTGAATCATAATATATGTATCATTCTCATGCTTCTCTATGTCAAATCCTATTCATTATCACAGTATTTTCATTCTGATCTTTCAGTTCCTGCAACCGCATATTTTCCTATACTTCGTACCCTGAGCTTTCCTTGATGTATTCCACTGTCTAATCATGACTTCTCTTTTCAGGCCATGGCCCACCCTGGAGCAGCGCCTCATCTAGACGAGGATGCACAGTCATGCGTTTCCTTAGATCACACACTGACGAGTTCCGATGATGAGGTCAATGGTCCACAGGTCAATTTCGAAAACAACGATTCAGAGGACGAAGGAGCAGCCGCCCCAGAGTTTGACATGATAGCTGATTCTGACGAAGAAGAAGGAGATCTTGAAGAGAACCCTATAGAGGAAGACCCGATAGAGGAAGACCCCGAGGAAGAACCGATAGGAGAAAATCCAGCGGAAGAAAACCCAGAAGAAGAAAATCACATGGAATCGGATCTCGATGAAGAAGCTCTATCCGAGGAAGAAGGACCAGAAGATCAAAACCCTATTGTTGAAGAACTCCCAGCGGCGATGCCTGCGAGGCGATATGGGAATGGACGCCCCTACCTGAGTGCGCGAGCCTACCGCAACCTACTGAATCTCCACAACCGCGACTGACGGAATTTCTTTTGATGCTGTCTTTCTGGCCAAATAAAATGTGTATAGTTTAGGGCCACTTTTCGTCTTGGAGAATGCTTTGTTTCAAATTTTCTTGAATGAAATAAATCTTCTGAGTTTGTAAACCTTTTGATTATTGGATCGCTTAATACTTGTTTATTACCCATGTCCATTTATTTTCTGCTGAGTTCCCTGACTGTCCACCCCTACTCATTGTATAGTTTGCACCCCCGTTTCGATTAGAAGGTACCACACCCCAATCCTTGGAATGAGTCACCCTTCATCCCTCGTCTGTGCCCGTTTGAGATCTTTCTGGGAGGAGAACATTTCTTGTGAAACTTCCGAGTTCACTAACTCTTCAAATTTTGATTCGTGTGGTGTACCGACTGTTGTTTTCTCCCATACTTTTCTTTGGTGTTCCTTTGTTGCTCATCCTTACTTCCTGTGCAGACCCGATCACAATCTCCTTGATTTTCAACCTAAAGCCGCCACCCACCAACCTTTGAATGATCCACACTTCCTTGTAGTCATAACCTAACTAGCCTATGCAATTTTGTGTTCTTTCTATTACCCTAACTATATATAGGGACTGTGTTATTCGAAAATTTAGTTTTCATTATTTTGGTTTGTGTTATTGATTACTCCGTTTTTGTATTTTAAGTACAACTATTATTATTTTTTCATTTTCAGTAGCGCAACCTTACACCGCGCATACTTTTGGTCCATATTTCTTAATTTCACTATACAAGCTTTCTAAATTATTTTTAACCTATTCTGTCGATACCTTTCCTAAAATGTTTTAGCTTACCGACTAGTTTTCACTGCTTTATTGTCGTCAATTTATTTTGGGGATCTGTGCCTATGATTACTATTATAAGTGGTTGAGCCTTATATTTATTATTTCTGTTTGCTATTATGATATATTTAGATGCGCACACATTTGGTTTCGACGTTTACCGAGCACACTTTGATTAATATTATTCGTTAATTGTTACCTATATTCTTGTATATTTGTAGTTGCCCTTATAGTGTTCCTGTATTATACTTTTAGGCCTAACTTTTGTATGTGGTTCTTCTATATATGTATGTACCTTCAAAACTTGGTCTACCCGTTTTAAATGAATCAACACGTATTGGTTTTCGATATGATAATCCTTCGCTTATTATGTATAGCTGGCTGTTTCTTTTAAATTTCGAGGACGAAATTTTTGTAAGGGTGGTATGATATAATACCCAGATCCTTTATACCAAAGTCTGCATTTTGTTACTCTAGAATCCTATTTATTCTCATTTAAAATTTTAATGGTTTTATTTGTAATTTTATCTACTCTTATATAATTAATTATTTTTGTTAAAGTCCCCTTTTAATTTTATTGGAAATTTTTCCCTTTCAACCATTTCCTTTATCTACTTAAAACTAAACCCTAAAACCAAAAGAAAATTTCCTAAGCCTACTCCTTTTTATTTTTCTTTAATTCCCATAGCACACACTTTTTCCTTTTAAATAAATTTTCATTATTAATCTCCAGCCCGCTGCCTTTAATTTTCCTTCAGCCCATTCAAAATTCTTAATAAATTCCTAAACAAGAAAAACCCTAGCCGGCCCTCACTTTTCCCCAGCCCAAGACTCTTAACCCATTTCCCTATTTCTTTTTATTTTTGGCCGGCCCATCTTTTTTTAACCTCTTCAATTTCTTATTCTTTTATTCCCCAGCCTGTTTCCTTGGCCCGGCCCGCTTCTTTTTCCCTAAACTAATTCTTTTTCTCTGTTTTTTCTTCTGGCCCAGCCCACCTTCCTCTCCTCAGCACTGCGCCTTCTCGACAACCCGACTCGCTCGCGTTCCAACCCGACCCGCGACGCTGTTCATCTTCTTTAAATTTTCTCTACCGGCTCCTTGCCGTAATTCCCGCTCGCGTGCGCGCTTCTCGCGCCGCCTCCTCCGCCCGCGCCCTCGCCCTCGACGCACGACCCCGTCTCCACTAACTCTCCCCTCTACACACCTACTTTCCCTTCTTCCTCATCTCGTTTCCTTTCTCCTCGTTCTCCCTCCTCCTCGATCTCTCCTGCACCCTACCCAGTCGTCGTCGACGACGACGACTTCGACCCCATTCATCTTCTCTCCTCATCCCCTCACCGTCGTTTCAACCACCACGGCGAGCTTCCCTGCATCCATCAACGACGACCCATTCTCCCTCACTTCCTCCAGCCGAGATCCACCCCAAACCCACAGCCCGGTTGCCTTGTCGACCTCTCGTGCCCTCCCCGTCGACCGAGTACCACCATCATCATCACCTCGCCATCATCCCTGCATTCCCCTCCTTTGTTCTCGAGCTCTCTGCTCCCACCTTCGAACCCCTGCACACACCCGAGCTACATCCCTCGCTCTCCTCTCTCCCTGCAATCTCCTTTTCTCTTTCTCACTCTCTGTTTTCACCCCCATCTCAGATCTCACTCTCAGCTCTTTGCATCTCACTCTACCTCTCTCTCTAACTCTCAGCCTCTCTCTCTCTCTCTCTCTCTCTCTCTTTGTAACCCTCTCCCTCCCCCTCTGTCTCTCTCTAACACTCTCTCTCAGCTATCCCTCACTCTCTCTGTCTCTAACCCTCTCTCATTCTGTCTCTCTCTCTCTAAACTCTTTCTCTCGCTGCAGTCTCTCTCTCTCCCCTGCAAATCCCTCGCCCTCGGCCTCGACAACATCAGCAACCCCTAGCCCGACACCGAGTGAAATCGCAACAGCCCCTCCAGCTCAAACCAAGATCGTGCCAACCAGTTCAAGCCGAGGCCAAATCTTGACGTTACCGCTCGCGCGTGTGTCACTGCCGTGCCGCACGTGTGTCGTGTCACTGCCGTGTGCCCCAACGTGTCCAGGCAAGTTTTTACTTGCTACATGCTATTTATTATTAGTTTACAAATCAAAATCGTATATATATTCCATGTTTTGCCATATGCTAAAATTACAACAAAACTGTTCGATGCTTGTCCTCTTAGAAAATTATTATCACATTTGACGGAATTGGATATCATTGCTTGGCCCGTATTGCCGTGGACCTACTGTGTAAATTTCGCTGGAAAATTTGATCGTTTATGACCAAAACAACTGCCCCCAAGTTTAACCGTAAAACTGTAATTCTGTTGCACCTGAAAACCGTTAAATTCACCATAAATCATATACATATTAGAATGGTGCGTTCGAGGGCTCAAATCGAAGCTAACTCGACGAACTATAACCCTATACCAGTTTCCTGATATTCATGTAATTAAATTGGGATGATGGTCGTATCGGAGTACGACTCTGGACTGCAGTCCAGAGCGACTCCAGTCGTGCTTGCTGTTCCGTATTGGATACCATAGGATTTCCTTAACTCGTAGGTTGCGGGACTCCGCTGTTTATTATAGATAAATCTGTTATCTAGACAACACAATTGATTTCATTCTGTTTCGTTACCGTTTGATATTTAATCTGTAATTTAGAAGATCGGGACACATAACAGTCCCAGCAGAATCAGAATTGACATGTTAATATTAAACAGATTATAACTCCTAACGTACAGACGCGATTGAAGATACGTTTGTTGCGTTGAAAACTTTACTGAAAACCCTAGAATTTATCCAACTGTAGCGTCGCTAAAATCTGATCCCAACTGGGATCAAAATGCGTTGTGAAACGGACTTCTGATTCTGAAATTGGATTTCCAGCCGCGAGCGCTTAAAATGAAAAGGTTATAATTAATGATCCTGGAACCCGATTGGCTTGAAACGAAATTCTATGGATGGATAACTGAACATATTAATTACTACCTGTTTATCGTTTCGCAAAATTATATACATATGTTTCATGATAAATCGTGCAAATGATAAACGGTTGTTTTTATGACACCTTAATTGTGCTTCTTATACTGTTCATGCATCATATCATACCTATACCATTGTAGTGATAACCTAGTGACATCGTGCATTTACCCAGTGTTAGATTTTAGTGGTGATTGTGGCAAGTACGTCAGTGTTCGTGTATCCGTGATTAAGTGAAAGTGATACGTACTGGTACACAATCGGCGATCCTATTATTTCTTTGCATTGTCGACGTCTGTGAGATGCGTGCACGTGTGACTATAAGTGGAATGGGACATTTATGGAAGCGTTGCACGGGTGTCACAGATAAGATACCAGACACTGCCGTTTATCTTAGGTATTAGTCGGGACGTGCTTGATGGAGGTCCTGCCTCCAGTTCTCGCGCAGACTTGTCACGGATCGATTAGTATTTAGGTTGATGGTTAGCGTTTGATGTAGACCATGGGGTGTGGGGTAGTTTAAGTATGAGTTCAACAGAATCTCGGGAGTCCCATGCCGGCTTATATATTTAGGGAGTTATATGGAGTTTTACAGGGTATGTGATATATACACCGTGATATTCTCGTTACGTGTTGGGCCCGTGGTCCCTTGCCTTTGGGTTCTACCCTTGGGTGGAGGACACTCGCGAGTGGTTGACTCTCACACTTGGACTGACGATAGCCTTAGTGACCTGTATAGTGAGACTTAGATACTGATAGGGATACTGGCATTTATATTCCTTTTGTACTGTGTTGGCATACGTGACATATTGTTATACTGCTTTACTGTTCCGCTGCATTGATTACTGCACAGGCGTATTCATGATGTCATTTATTTACTGCTTCACATACCTATTATCACTGTTAGAACTGTCACTTGATTTTATACATATTATATTGCTATTGTGTCGCTCTGACGACCTGAGTATGCATGCTCAGTGTGAGGAGAAGATTTAGCTTGGATCAGAACTAGACGTGCATCACAGACTTCTTGACTTGCTACTCCGAGTTACTTTCGTTTGTTCCACTTCAGGTCAGTTTATAATATTGTATCTTTCAGTTACTGCATTTCTCATTACCTGCGCATTGTTTACTGTTTACCATGATAAACTAGAAGCCGAAGTGTGACTACGGCAAGACATTTCCTTGACCGTAGGAGCATGGATGGCCTTGTCTACCCCTCGTTTTCCGTATTTTGGGAAGCGGGGCGTGACACAGCTCATCGAAGGTAGAGATGGAGCGCGGCGTGAGTCCTCGGAACCAATCCCGTCCGGCGCGGATGAGAGTGGCAGGGAACGCTCAGCATTGGGCGGCGTCAGAGTTGTCCTGGAAGCTCATCCCCACCGTGAACGCGTCTATGTGGTCTTTCGGGTCGGACTTTCCATCGAAGAGGGCCACCTTTGGAGGCTTGTTTCTGGAGAAGATGCGGACAGCGGGGAGTTATTCAGTGAAGGGCTTCGTAAGAGAGTCGGCGGCATACTTGGCCCCCTCGTTTGAGGGACGACTCTCCTGATGTATACCTTCGATCTTCTTTTCGAGGGCATCGAGGCGGTCGTGGTTTCCCAATAATTCGGCATACTCGGAGTTATGGCCCTTCCCGCTGGTGGCCTATGCCTGGCCGCGGCTCTGGTTCCGTTCTATGAGGTTCCTCGGGTCCCCTGGTGAGGTCGTCCTTGAGCCACCGTGGTGAGTGCCATCCGTGCGACCCTGTCGTGGGAGAGGGTGCCGGCCATGCCTGGGTGCAGGTGAGATGACCGACACCTCCTCGGAAGGGACAGGTGCGCGATGGGCCTCGGGGCTGGGTGCTCTTGCGTGAGACCTCGGCGTGGAGCTGTGAAGTGCCCAGCGGGTCATTGAATTGGTCGCCACGGGGGATCTGTGGCCGCCGGAAATAGCGAGGCGCTGTTCCGTCGTGCCAGCATGGGCAGCGTCGTTTCAACCTCTGTGGAGGTCACGGTCCCGAGATGGGGGAACGGCGACCTGGGTAGCTTGCCCAGCTGTCTGGACACGGACAAGGGCATCCACGATGGACGCGAGCCTATCGATCCGTGCAGACACGGCGTGAACGGCATTCGGGAGAGGAGGGGATCCGTTCGCGCCTCCGTTGTGGGGAGGACGGCGGCTAGTGTTGGGATCGTCGCGATGATCACTCGCCATCAGCTTGAGATCGGAAGATCAACTTTCGATGAGCGGAACTTTTAGCTTCCCACAGACGGCGCCAACTAATGGAGCTCTGGATCTCATTCAGATGTTAACTTCCGACGATCTGCCGACGGCGCTGG
Source organism: Agapanthus africanus (assembly GCA_030015575.1). Classification (NCBI taxonomy): domain Eukaryota; kingdom Viridiplantae; phylum Streptophyta; class Magnoliopsida; order Asparagales; family Amaryllidaceae; genus Agapanthus; species Agapanthus africanus. The sequence goes on along the minus strand of JASDDO010000031.1, from coordinate 513,301,787 downwards.
CGGAAAGCTGAGATTAGGTTTGAGAGCTGTCTCCTGAGGCGTGTGGATCTCAGTGGGTTTGGTTTGATGTGAAGTCGGGCTACCTGCAAAGAAGTCCCGGGGTAGTTGTACCACCGTGGACCTTCCGACGATCAAGTTAGTCGAAGTATTTGGGCAGAGTAGCGGCCTATTGGATAAGAATTGCCTTACATGAGTCGTCCGAGAGAGAGGTTTATATAGCGGTAGCCATGGGCTAGCGGGCGCGATATTCTCGCCGGCCGTTACACCCCTGGCGTTGTGCCCGCGAGAATGGTGGGATCCCCCATTGATGACGGGATACGCTCATTAATGGGGGATGCGCCGGATCGTGGGGTGGCGGATATCTCGCGTTCGGTGAGATTCACGGATCCGTGGCGGAGACACCTGTGATCTGCGTTCTGCCTCGCCCAATAGAACCGAGGAATCTGAGCTCGGCGGGGCTCGGAAACGAGCGGGAGGCCGAAAAACTTCGGTGCCGTGATAGCTCGGAGACGAGCTGGGAGGGCTGAGGAAGCTCAGCGTGCAAGAGGGCTCGGAGGTGATCCATTGGTCGTCTACAGGACTCTTCAGGGAATTCTCGAAGGTAGGGCCCCAGCAACGGGAAGATAGCCCGGGGGACACCTCCAATGTGTAGCCCTCGTCCTGTTTCTGTGTGCATCGGGACACGTTTTCTGCCATGTATCATGATCTGGGGAGCTCCCACTTACGAGCATCATCACAGTCCAATTTAAATCATAAGAGGCACTCAGTTTCCTTTATCTTTGGATTGGATTTGCAAATCACAACTAACTAGCTGCGCCACACAAGAAGTTATTTAGTGTGACAGTTATAACACACTGGGGTAGAAGAGAGAGAGATGACCAATTTCGCATTCTCTATGATAGCTTATACGGTCCCATATGTTTATATCCTTTCACTATGGTGGTAAAATCGTAGAAATTTTCGCCGACAATAACATAACTATTGAACAGGGAGGATACAGCAACAGCCCTAAAGGCCTGTTTGGTTTTAGGATTATGAAATTTGGATTCCAAAATAGTACGGTTATAAATTTCTGGATTAGCTAATTTTGTGTTTGGTTGATATTGAATTTGTAAGGTTGGATTTGTAGATCATTGTAATCTTGTTTGGTTGGAAAAAAGAAAATGGGATTTGGATTTGAGAATTAAAGAGAGAGATAGAGAAATGCTTTTTTTGTGCATAAAAAAACATGGGACCCACCAAATAAGTACAATGAACAGTGCAAATCCAAGCAAATCATCTTTTTTTAGGATTCTTGAATCATGGGTTTGAGATGGACCCGCATAAAAAACAAAGGAATCCGAATGATCAAAATCTTGCAACCAAACACAAAATTCATGAATCCAGGATTTTTTTTAACGATTTCACAATCCAAACTTTAAAATCCTGCAACCAAACAGCCCCCGAGGGGCACCACACCATGTCCATGACAACCTCTCGACAAGGATGACGCAACCACATCTCCAAATGACGTCACCCGCAACGGATCGTCTCGTCTCGTCTCTCCTTGTCTTGTCCATGTCCCCATCCTTTTCTTTTCCGTCCTGATCCAATTCCCCACATTATTACTGCACCCCCCTTCGCTTACTTTTTCCCACCAGCCCCACCCCTTGGCGTGCCCTAATTTCTCGCTGCTCCCTTGAGTACCAAGGCCCCCAAACACCCTCTTCCTCCTCCTCTTTCTCTATCTCTATATATATTTAATCAAACAAGCCCCACCCCCACCCCCACCCCCTTCCCTTTCCTCTCTCTACTTTCTCTCTCCCCTCACAAGTGTTGATGAAGATCTCCTCCTCCTCCTCAGATGAAAGAGAGGCAGCGGTGGCGATCTGAGGAGGACGCGATCCTCCGAGCCTACGTGAAGCGTCACGGCCCCAGGGAATGGCACCTCGTCTCCCAGCGCATGGGCTCCCCCCTCGACCGCGACGCCAAGTCCTGCCTTGAGCGCTGGAAGAACTACTTGAAACCCGGGATCAAGAAAGGATCGCTAACAGAGCAAGAGCAGCGCCTCGTCATCTCCCTCCAGGCCAAGCACGGCAACAAGTGGAAGCTGATCGCCTCCGAAGTCCCCGGACGCACTGCCAAGCGCCTCGGCAAGTGGTGGGAGGTCTTCAAGGACAAGGAGTCCAAAAAGAAGTTCCACGACGACCTTTGCCACATCAGCACCACCAGCAGCAGCATCCAGCCCGGCAAGTACGACCGTATCCTCGAAAACTTCGCCGAGAAGCTTATGCCTCATGATGTTATATCTCCACCTCCAATGCAGCTGCCTCCTTCAGCTTGGCCGCCTTCGCCTTGTGTTGCGCTGACACTTGGAAGTGCCGCTGCCGCTGCCGCTGCTGCTGCCGCGCCTTGTACTGTTAATTCCATCGGGGAGTGCTGCAGAGAGCTGCAGGAGGCGCATATGGAGCTCATGGCGCATAGGAAAGAAGCGGGATGGAGGCTGAAGAGGGTGGAGATCCAGCTGGAGAGCGAGAAGGCGGGCAAGAAGAGGGAGAAGATGGAGGAGGTCGAGGCGAGGATACGGGCGTTGAGAGAAGAGGAAAGAATGGAGCTGGAGAGGATCGAGGCTGATTACAGGGAGCAGATGGGGACCTCGAGGAAACAGGTGGAGGCGAAGGAGGTGAAGATGGTGGACCAGTGGGCGGAGAGCCACGCCAAGCTGGGGAACCTTGTGGGGGAGTTGGGCGGCCGGCGGTGAGGTGAGGTGAGGGGTTGAGGGGATGTGTGTGTGTGTAAGTTGTGATACAATATTTTGTAGCTCCTGCACGTTAGTTGTTGTTTGTTGTAATGCATTCTGCCTGGTTTAGTGTCATCGTTCCGCGCGTCTCCACTTCACCATCATCTCATTATAGATATATTCATTATTATCTTAGAGTTTTTCTACAGCTAATGTAATAAGCTTTAGGATCCCCCTTTGTTTACGAGGAATCAACATGCATGAAAATGGTGCAGCGATTCTCATAGCAAAATGCTACGATGCGGAGTTGAATTCTGGCAAGAGGGTTAAAAACAACTAGTTTGTTACGTGTGCGGTGAAGAAAATTAACCTGTACTATTATAACCCACCACTTCAATGGTTCACGATTTTGCTTTTTAATTTTGATTGTATTAACACAGCTAAAAATAGCGCCACGTCAGCATTGAGAGAATAAACACAAGGCGCATGGTGTCTTTCTGTGTTGATTTCTGTTTCTCATCTCCCTTGTTCCTCTTAAACAAAGAGAGAAATAGGGCTTCTAGATTTTGTACTGTTGAAAATTGATGCAAATTAAAGTCTATGGTTAGGTAACCACTTTTTTGACATCTATGACATTGTTAGATGATGACAATGATAGGTGGTGACTTTGGTAGGTGCCACTTTTGACATCGATGACATTGTTAGGTGATGACAATGATAGGTGGTGACTTTGGTAGGTGCTACTTTTGACATCCGTGACATTGTTAGGTGATGACAATGATAGGTGGTGACTTTGGTAGGTGCTACTTTTGACATCCATGACATTGTTAGGTGATTACAATGAAAGGTGGTGACTTTGTTAGATAGTGACATTGTCCTGGGTGCTATAAAAGCACATCTTATGAGAGGCATTTTGAATTCATTATTTGTATCCATCACAAGTATCATCACAAGAGTAAAGGCCAAGAGAGATTTGTATAGAGAGATTTGAGAGAAATCTTCTAGGGTTGTTCTTGCTTGTAAACTTGATTCAAGTATAGTAGACGTTTGCAGATTCCGCTCTGCCGGGGACTAGCCATACGGTGGGTGAACCTCGTTAACAAATCTATCTTGTTTGTGATTGATTGTTTTCTTATTCCTGCATTTAATTTATATTGTCTTTCGTCGTTTAATTGCGTAATTGTATTTTTGCGTGATTTGGGTTTTGTCGCAAGCACTGTTCCGTGGATCGACTCCCCCTCCCAACAACTGGTATCAGAGCAAGGTTAAGAGAACCTAGGGTTTTCCGATTCTATAATCTAGGTAACGGTGGGTAACGACGCTTGTGTCATCTTCCCCACTTTCTTAGATTATAGTTTTGAAGGCGTTGGTTCAGATCTAGGAGGAAGTCGAGTTTGCTGCGATACAGACGAAAGATGGCAGAGGATAAGATAAGAATCGAGAAATTCAATGGTCACAATTTCGGTTGGTGGCGCATGCAGTTAGAAGACTGTCTATACCAAAAGGATCTATATCTTCCGTTGCTAGGAGAAAAGCCCGAGAAGATGACCGATGAGGAGTGGAACCTTTTGGATAGGAAAGCCTTAGCGACGATCAGATTGTCGTTGACTTCGCAGGTGGCCTTTAATATCTCAAAGGAGAAAACAACTAAGGCGCTAATGACGACGTTAGCGAAGTTGTATGAGAAGCCATCGACATCAAATAAAATATTTTTGATGAAGAAGCTTTTCAACATGAAGATGGTGGAGAATGGTTCGGTGATAGAGCACCTGAACGAATTCAACAGCGTGACAAGCCAACTTGAATCCGTTTCATCATCTTTGAAGACGAGATTCGAGCCTACTGTTCCTATGTTCGTTGCCAGAGAGTTGGGAGAACCTAGTAATGGCGGTTAGCAACTCTATCTCGGGGATTCTCACGTTTAATGATGCGGTAAGCTGCATATTAAACGATGAGATGCGAAGAAAGTCCGTGAGTGGGAGTTCTGGAACTTCTGCACTTTCGGTGGAGAATCGTGGCAGAACAATAGAAAGGGGGAAGTGGAAAAAGGGCAAGTCTAAAAGCCGAGGTAAATCTCAAGGAAAAATCCAAGGCGTTTGTTGGAATTGCGGAAAGAAGGGCCACAGAAGAAGTGAATGCAAGCTTCCGAAGAAAGGCTCAGATGAGAGACGGATGAAAAGGAAGCGAATGTGGTGTCTACACAAGAACAAGGGGAACAAGGTCTTTGTCTATCGGCAAGCGAGAACACAAAGGCGGATACTTGGTTCCTAAATTCAGGGCTTCTTTTCATTGCACTTCGGGCAGACACCACTTTAGCGAGTATGTTCAGGGCGATCTTGGACATGTGACGGTGGGAAACGGTCAATCGTGTAAGATCGTTGGAAAGGGGACGATCATCTTGCAACCGTCAGGAGGTGGTCAAATCAAATTGAAGAATGCTCGTCATATTCCTGATTTGAAGAAAAGCTTGATTTCCACAAGTCAGCTAGACAACGAAGGGTTTATTACAACGTTTGGGAATTCTCAATGGAAGATTTCCAAAGGATCGTTGGTGGTCGCAAAGGACAAGCTGAGCGGTTCGTTGTACTCATTCAATGGGAGCAGCGGAGGCTCGGCTGCATTGACGGCCAGTTCGGAGAAAGATTCGGAGACTTCGTTGTGGCATAAAAGATTGGGGCACCTCAGCGAGAAGAACATGAAAATTCTTCAAGCTAAGGGGGTTCTTTCGGGGCTGAAAAAGGTGGAGTTGGGGTTTTGCGAGAGCTGCGTTTGTGGGAAGCAAAGCGCGCTCAGTTTTCAAATTGGAGGCGTAGCGAAAAAGACCAAGAAACTGGAGATGGTGCATACGGACGTGTGGGGTCCGGCCTCGGTGGAGTCTTATGGCGGAAATCGGTACTTCGTGACGTTCATCGATGATACAAGTCGGAAGACATGGGTGTACGCGATGAAGAAAAAGTCTGATGTGTTTGGCATCTTCAAACACTGGATTGCGCAGGTGCAGAACCAAACGGGGATGAAGGTTAAATGCCTAAAGTCCGATAATGGCGGGGAATACTGCACCCAAGAGTTCGAGGAGTTTTGCTCGCAAAAGGGTATTCGTTGGTTGAAGACGGTACCTGGGACGCCACAACAAAATGGTATCGCTGAAAGGATGAACAGAACGATCCTAGAGCGAGTGCGAAGCATGACCTTGGATGCGAATCTGCCAAAATTCTTATGGGCAGCAACGGTCGATGTTGCTGTATATCTGATCAACAGAAGCCCGGCGAGTGCGCTTGATGGAGGCATTCCAGAAGAAATTTGGTCGGGTAAACCGGTCAATTATTCGCACCTTAAAGTATTTGGCTGTATCGCGTATTCTTTGATTGATAAGGCTGAAAGGAGTAAGCTTGACTCCAAATCTAAGAAGTGTGCTTTCATCGGGTATGGTGGAGACGAGTTCGGATATCGGCTGTGGGATTACACAAGTAAGAAAGTAATACGAAGCCGGAACGTTGTCTTTGATGAGCAGCACTTATATAGAGAAGAAAAGCAAGCCAAAGATGGTGTTGTATCTGAGTTCGTGGAGTTAGACGGAACTCAAAAGAACAATCAGGTATCTTCAAGTGGGGATCAAAACATGGAGGAAGCTGCAGTGCAGGATCAGGTTCAAGAACATGATGGCCACCATGTTCAGCAACCAGATGTACCAGTTTTGAGGAGATCTACGAGAGAAAGGAGACTACCTGAAAGACTTGTGACCGACTTCATTTTGTACACGGATTCGGGAGAGCCTGAATCCCTTGAAGAGGCGACGCAAGATGGTGCTAGTAAGCAGTGGGAGCGAGCTATGGACGAGGAGATGGATTCTTTGAAGAAGAACCGCACGTGGGACCTAGTGAAGCTACCCAAGGGTCGAAAAGTGTTGCTGAATAGATGGGTGTACCGGATAAAAGATGAGGCCGATGGTGTGAAGCGGTACAAGGCTTGCTTGGTAGTCAAGGGATATGCACAAAAGCAAGGAATTGACTATCAAGAGATATTTTCCCCTGTGGTGAAAATGACATCAATTCGGGTGATCCTTAGTATTGTGGCGGTGGAGGATCTGCACTTAGAGCAGCTTGATGTGAAGACTGCGTTCCTTCATGGAGATTTGGTGGAGGAGATCTATATGATGCAGCCACCGGGATACGAGGTGAAGGGAAAAGAATCTATGGTGTGTAAACTGCGAAAGAGCTTGTACGGCCTTAAGCAAGCTCCAAGGCAGTGGTATCTCAAATTCGATCAGTTCATGCTAGAGACGGGATTTGTACGTGGTGAGTCAGATCACTGTGTCTATATTCAGACTTTTTAGGATGGAGACTATATCATTTTATCACTCTATGTAGATGATATGTTGGTAGCGGGTCCAAATTTCGAGAAAATTCAAAGTCTGAAGAAGATGATGGCTGAAAAGTTTTCCATGAAAGATTTGGGAGCGGCCAAACAAATTTTAGGCATGAAGATCGTTCGAGATAGGAAGCAGCGGAAGCTGTGGTTATCGCAAAGCGACTATATCGAGAAGGTTTTGAAGCGGTTCAACATGGACAAGTCAAAACCAGTGAGTATGCCTTTAGCAAAATATTTCAAACTCATGAAGGAGTTTTGCCCTACAACTCAAGAGCAGAAAGACGAGATGGCAAGAGTGCCTTATGCTTCTGCGGTGGGGAGTTTAATGTATGCAATGGTGAGTACGAGACCAGATATTGCACATGCAGTGGGAGTTGTGAGCCGGTATATGCAAAACCCGGGGAAGGAGCATTGGAATGCGGTGAAGTGGATTTTGAGGTATCTTAAGGGTACGTCTAGTCACTGCTTATGTTTCGGGGGCGACTCTCTAAAGGTGCAAGGTTACGTTGATGCGGACTACTCGGGTGATCGAGATAGTGGGAAGAGCACAACAGGATACGTATTTACAGTTGGGGGAACAACGGTAAGTTGGATATCTCAACTGCAAAAAGTGGTAGCATTGTCAACTACGGAGGCTGAGTACGTGGCAATCACGGAAGCCAGCAAAGAGATGATATGGCTATGAGGGTTACTCGAAGAGTTGAGTAAGAAGCAAGACTTCAATACCTTGTGGAGCGACAGCCAAAGTGCAATACATTTGGCAAAGAATGCAGCATATCATTCTCGGACGAAGCATATCAAGGTGCAGTACCACTTCATACGCATGGCGTTAGAAGATGGTGAGTTGACACTACAGAAGATCGCGGGAGAAAAGAATCCGGCGGATATGTTCACCAAAATAGTAGACAGAGATAAGCTGAATCTCTGTTGCAGATTGGTGAATCTCTCCATGAAAATTTAATGAGGAGAGAGCAGCAGCGGAATCGTGTGAAGTTTACTAGTGCTGAGAATCAAGCCAAAAAATTACTCCAAGTGGGACAATGTCGAGATTGTGATGAATTTGCATCAAGGTGGAGTTTGTTGAAAATTGATGCAAATTAAAGTCTATGGTTAGGTACCACTTTTTTGACATCTATGACATTGTTAGGTGATGACAATGATAGGTGGTGACTTTGGTAGGTGCCACTTTTGACATCGATGACATTGTTAGGTGATGACAATGATAGGTGGTGACTTTGGTAGGTGCTACTTTTGACATCCGTGACATTGTTAGGTGATGACAATGATAGGTGGTGACTTTGGTAGGTGCTACTTTTGACATCCATGACATTGTTAGGTGATGACAATGAAAGGTGGTGACTTTGTTAGATAGTGACATTGTCCTGGGTGCTATAAAAGCACATCTTATGAGAGGCATTTTGAATTCATTATTTGTATCCATCACAAGTATCATCACAAGAGGCAAAGGCCAAGAGAGATTTGTATAGAGAGATTTGAGAGAAATCTTCTAGGGTTGTTCTTGCTTGTAAACTTGATTCAAGTATAGTAGACGTTTGCAGATTCCGCTCTGCCGGAGACTAACCATACGGTGGGTGAACCTCGTTAACAAATCTATCTTGTTTGTGATTGATTGTTTTCTTATTCCTGCATTTTAATTTATATTGTCTTTCGTCGTTTAATTGCGTAATTGTATTTTTACGTGATTTGGGTTTTGTCGCAAGCACTATTCCGTGGATCGACTCACCCTCCCAACATGTACACCGAACGAACAGTGTCTTGTCTCCTCTGATTCTGAAACCAATTTCTATTCTTACAAAACAAAGCTGGCTCGCACTATCTCCCTCCTTCCCCATGACCAAACCAAGCTTTGGCCACGGTTCTACATTGATCGACAACTCTCGTCTCCTAAATCAATGAAGAATAACCAACTGCTGTTGATGCCAGCTAAAAGCCTAAAGCATAAGGAGAGTTTCCAATGTGAAACAGTAAAATAGAGTTACTGGTTTAATGCGATTCATATTGACAACAGTTACTACAGCACTCCCAAATTCTGTATAGGCCTACCGCAGAATTATATAAGACCCCACATCTGTACATATTCCACTAGTATCTGTATTATATATTTTTTTTAAAATTAACTGGTAGCCATTGATAATTATATAGCATGGCTGTTGCTAATTGGATATAGATATAACTATCCTCTCCAAAATGATAATTCGCAGGTTTGATATCCCCGGAAGGTCGCATCAGAGCAAAAAATGAAAATTTGAGCAATGAATGAAAGGACCTGCAACATGGTGATCCCACCTCTATAATGATGCAAATGTATTATTAAAAGGGCCATAGATATACATAATTTGGAAAGGATGCACAATCATAATGCTGCATGCATCTACTTACTACCGCTGCTCTAACTGTACATTCACAGTATACACCCAATTATCAGGCATTTGCATGTGCTCGCTGCCATAATTTGTCTCTAGGATATAAAATCATTCCCTCTGTAAACTATCTGCAAAAAACAGTAAAAATCTGAATAACGTAGCTGCTCGATCATTATGTTAAGCCTATAAATTGGGTCTATTAACAAACAGGCTAAATTGCAGGACACCAATTAGGGGTGCGGTTTCGGTGAAAGGTGTCTTTGAAGCTTTTCTGTCAAAGATGGATATCTGTCGTTCATCACCTATAACAAATCAAGACATCAACAGCTGATATTATTCACTTTCTATATTTTAAAACGGAAATAAATAATAGCCGTTGATGTCTTAATTTCTTATAGGTGATGAACGGTGGATATCCACCTTTGACATAAAAGTTTTAAATACACCTTCCACCAGAACCGGACCCATTATTCTGCGCTCAATGGATAGGCAAATTTTATAAATTTTATTTCTTCTGTTGACGTAAAAAAAGTGTAAAATGTAGGTTTGAAAAGTTGGGATGGCATTGACTATCTGATATAAGGCACAAACAAGCAATCTACAACAATATAATTTGTTAAAATACATTATTAATTTAGTTACAGAATTACATCATCATATATGAATAGTATTGTTCATCATGGTTCTTTTCTCTTTTCTTCCCCCCAATTATCTCCCACGACCCCCACCAAAAAAAAAAATAGAAAAAAGAAAGGAGGGGGGACTCACAGGAAATACCATGTAAGATTAAGACATCGTTATTCTTTTGCCTGCGCCTGCCATAGGAACCCCATAAAAATTCTGGCCCCGACTTATTCCGTAAGGTCCATAAGAGTATTAATTATTATCTGTTGAAATAATCTATAGCAAAATCGAAGTGTTCTCTCTGCTTAGCTGCTGAGCAGAGAGGGCCTCTGTTTCCTCTCCAACTTCATCGTCCGCTTCTTATCGCCGTTCTTGTTGCCAGAGATCGAGCGCTTGAAGAAATGCTCCACGTCCATTTCGGACCAAAGAGACACCTTTAGCCTCCTCAAATATTCAATGCACTGGTCATGGTCAAATGAATTGCTGCAGTTAGAATCTCCTGTTTCTGATTTCCTCTCATAAGGGGAATGCCATTTTGATTGGAGATAGGGTAAGGATCTCCATGGGGGTAGAGGCATCGAGTTTTGCTTAAGCGACCATCTAGTTCCTTCAACCATTATTTGCAAGAACTGATCGAGTCTAGAGAGAGAACCAACATAGACTACCGGAAGAGAGGATAAGATTGTTTCGTAGGCCTCGACCGCTCTTGCTATCTCAAAATGGCTCTGGAAGTCGATTTCTATGATCAAGCGCTCGGAAACCCCGTTTTGGCCATTATTTATTACGTCGATATACTCATGATCGCCTATGAAACAAAGTAGATGCAAATCATGAGAATAGAAGCAAAAATTCTGATTTCCTAACGAGGATGCATTTTTTCCTGGTTTGCAAATTGCAATCTCTTGTGCATTTGTCTTCTCTTCAATCACTCCTAAACTATATTCAACTCTTATGTCTTGTATTTTAGAAGATGCTGCATACTCAAGGAATGTAGACCCCCACCACATTTTGGAGCATATGAGAAATTTTAGGAGTGGCAGTGATGTAAATTTATGTAGCTTAGTGGGCATTCGATATAAATATACGGTATATAAGAACATTAAGATTAGAAGACACGCGTGGGCACGTAGAGAGAGAGAGAGGCGGAAAATTTTCTATATTGACGGCTGTCAAAGTCAACCATCTGATGATTTTTCGGCGATCGGCATAGTCTTCATTGCTATTGTTGAATCTAGTTTATTAGACCATGTCCTATTTGTGCTCTGGAGTTAGGAAATCCGGAGTCGGGTTGTGGGTTATGGTTTGCAGGGCTCTACCTCAATTTAAAAACTAACTACACCTTTTTGTCTTGTCCAGCTATAGAGGCATATTATTTCTAATGGTATTCTTTGTTTGAAGTAAAGGAGGTCAGACAAGATTTTGGATTACTCCTGTTATCTCAAATTTTATCAACACCAAAACCATAGCTAAATAGGGAGGAGTTTGGATTTTAAAGTTTGGTATAGTCTTTAAGTAGCTCTACAAAAATGGAGTTATCAAAAGACATAAGATGGTAGAAATGAACATACCTCCAGGTAATTTGCCGTCGGCATTCCATTTGGATGAGCATACAGCTGCATCGTAACCAGCGAATTTTAAAAGTTTTACAAGTGAGTGACGAATGCAACTGGCATTGCACTGCCCATCATTGGCAACTTGGAGGTCACTTTCGTTAATTGAAACTACGAGGGAGTGGACCGCTGATAACAGGTCACTCTCATATTGCTCCCCAGTTCGTTTCCAGAACTGCAGTTAATAAAAAAGTTTATCACAATATTTTCAAATATGCTTAATACAAAAAATTCCATGCAGAGGTTAAAGCTGTTAATGAATATTGTTGATACAGAAAGAAGTCTCGCTCACCTAACGGTTTGGAATGAGGTTGAGTTAGGGTTGATACTTTAGGAAACAAGAATCATAAACAACTTGATCCAAACCAACATAGATCCAAACCAGCAACTCAGATCAATTATGTGTGTTCCTAGGCTGCTATTTACTACCATCCATAGGACAGTTGCCTTACTCCTTTCTAAGCTCCCTAGATGAACCAAAATATTGATATGAGATTATTTACATATGACGTTGTGGATTCCGGTTATGCTCAGTTATGTCTATTAACCATTGTCTAAAGGGATCTCCAGCGCATGTGAATTGCATGGATAGGAGGTCACAAGTTCAAGACATGCAACCGATGCAATGGAGAGGAGATAAGCCCAAATTATTTAAGGGGATGAATCCGTCGTTTCCACCCTTCATATCCTAGTTACAACTAAAGAGAAGAAAGTTTGAATTTAAGGCTTGCTGCACTTATAGGTAACAAGTAGAAGTTCGAGGCAGGAAAAAAATGTAGTTTAGATTGAGCCATCTAGGTAATCATACTACAAAAGGACATGACCCGTTAATACCTGACTCAACGAGCCAAGCTAGAACAAGCTTTCCGTGCTTGATTTAAGCTGCCTCAAGCCTTCCTTAAAGAATTTGCAAGCATTGTTTAGGAATGACATTGATTAACTTAAACTCCTACCCCATATGTTATCAACAGCCGATTTATAGAAAACAAAGCAAATGCTGCATTCCTGGGTGGTACCAGCTTTAAATTCACCTCGCAGCCACACAACTCGTTAGCAAATTGATTATATAAAAGATCACATAATCTTCCATTCTAGATAATTATTTGTTTAATTGTGTTGGACCGGCGATTCTTCTAACCACAGCATCTCTAAGGAATTAAGCCTAAAATGCCCTCAATCATCTTCAGACATTCATTAAAATTTTCACATTTATTAAATGCAACAGTATATAACAGCAGTAGCGAGGCTCTTACCTGTATGAAAGGTTCCTCTAAGGTATCACAGTAAACCCACATAATTAGATATCAATCAACCCTATTCTTAAAGTAAATCATCCTGCATCCATCTATTTTAAACACCATATCTAAAAGGCCCCAAAAACATAAGAAATCTTCGATTGTTCCACTAAGTTTTCATCTCTAAAATACCTTCACTAAACTTCACATTTTGAAATTTTGGCGCATCCATCTCTCTCAACGCTGAATCTAAGATGTCTTAGAGCATGAAAACATTTGGCTGTTCCATAAAGTGTTCATCTTTGCTATACTTACATTTGATTTTTAACTAACCTAAATAAATTAAGGAGGGGAAAAAAAGAGCTAACCAAAATTCTATCGGCAAGATGATGGAGATCAGAGAACCCCGATTCGCTATCGCTACTATACCACGATTCGGTCCCGCTGCTGCCATTCTCCAAGAAATCGCTGACGAGGCTCGCTAGGTCGTGCTCGCTCTCATGGCTGAATCCTTTAACCACCACCTCCCCTGTCGCCGAAGCAGCGCACATCTTCAGCTCCTCCTCATTCCCTCCGGCAAAAGCACGCATCTCCAATCCGAGCTTAATCGGACCCCGCGGGATCGCCGGAGGCGGCGGCGATAGCTGCGGATTCTTCCTCTCTCCGATCGAAACCCTGAACTCCTTCGCCAATAGCATCGATCTCCCTCACTTTCCCTAATCAATGCAAAAAATCGTAGCTTTCGATGCCCTACTTTCAGAATTTTAGGGGAAATTCTCGCAGCGATGAAATTCGAGAGAAGGGGAGAGGAAATTGAGGATGGATTGGGGAAGGGATTTATAGATGAGAGGTGATTAGTAAATGACGAGAATGCCCTCCAGCGGGTAAGCTGAAGGGTCCGAGTCTAAAACAAGGTGGTGGTTTTAAATGGAGGCGGGAAATTGGCTAGGTTCATTTTGGGGTTGTTACTTGGACGCAAAGAAAGGTTGAAGGTTTTAATGTATAGCGACCGTTATTTGTGAGCTGGTAATGTGTTGGATTTCGATTCAAAAAATAAGATTTTTCTCAAGAATCACATATTGCATTTATATGTTTTCTTAACGCATATATTTGATAAAAATCATATATGTGGGCTATGAGTAGCTTGTTTTTTAGTTGAACGACCAATGAAGTTCAAATGAAAATAAATGAGACAAACCAATGTCTCGAATTTCGCAAAAAAAAAAATTGGTATATTTAGCAACCAAAGAAATTCAAAATATTTATAAAGAAAACTCCGGGATAAAAAAGACAAGACCCCTTTTTAGTTAATAAACCATTTTAGAGGTGATATAGATGTTGTATGCCGTTAGAATTTGGTTAATTAAGAAAAATGGTTAGAAATCAAAGTTCATATGGGCCTTGATTATTGCATGGCGCATCATGACTTGACCTAGGCCTTCTGTTGATGACCCAGTGGGCCTAATTTTGCCAAACTAAATTAGCAAACAATATATCTTAGGGTGAATTGTAAATAAATAATTTTATATAAAAAAAAAAACCCTAACCTACTCCATGAATGGAATAAAACCCCATAGTTCTCAAAATATATGTGGAGCTCCTATTTTATTGATTCCTTGTCAAGAAGACATGCCCTCCAAACTACTTCTCCCTCCTTCTCCCCTCGCCCTACGCGGCTCCTCCTTTGACTTCTCCCCCCTCCATCGGTCCTCCCCATTTTCTCCTCTCTCCCATCACTCCGAAGTGGTTTCTAAGGGGGGAAAGGCGGCGGCGGCGAAATAGAATGAGATTAGAAACATGGGAAGAATGTATGTTGGTGAGAGTTTCATGAAATATGTATCAGGTTGCATCCAATATGTAACTACTCATCTGTAATATCTAATCATTTTCCTGTAACATGTAACAAGTTTCAGCCATGGCAAATTCCATGTAATGTATAACAAGTTTTATGTAATTTGTAATAAGTTTAATGCAATATGTAACAAGTTTCATGTAATATCCAACCACTTGCTTGCAATATCTAACAAATTGTCTGTAATATTTAATCGGTCGACTTGTTCGTAAGGTGGTCAGAAGCACAGCTGTAATATTAATTCTCCGCATGGGGTGTAATAAGCACACTTTGGGGGGTTGTGGTATTGTGGGTTAGGTTGGGATTTGGATGGCGAGGGTGACAAGGATTTGATAATGGACTATTGACCATGGGGTTTTCCACCAGAGAAAAATGCCCAAGGATAAACCTAGTTTCTTTTAAGATTTACCCTTTATCTTATATACAACTCTCAAAACTTCTAGTGTAAAATTAGAAATTTATCCTGAACAACACAGAACTGTGAGCATTAGGTTTTAAATGAAAAGCAAGTTAAACTTAGGTTCAAAGGATCAAATGAATAGCGACTGAATATTTATTTCTACTCGAATCATTGATCATATTGTATCAGAACAATTTACGTAACGATCTTCCAGACAAAAGCCAATAACCACAATAATTATGACAATAACAACAAGCTTTTATCGCTAGATGATCGCATGATGGATAAATATACAAGTGTGCGTTCTAACGATTGCCTCCGCTTTTGTTAATTTAGCAAGGAATCTGTACCTATCTTTTTCTACTAACCTTCACTTCTAACCTACATATTTATGACAAACTCCAATTAGTTCACTCTCATTCATTGTTTATGGGAGCTAACTATGACTTTATTAATGAAAACTTTTCTTATCGATTCTCTTGTTTAGGTCTTACTGGTTGTCCATTTCAACAAGTTAGATTCCTCTACGTTTAGTTGAAACTTATTGTATTTAATTGTCCAACAATTAAATACAATAAGTTTTGTTGGATGTGCGGTAACACTAGAAAAGGTTTGGTCATGTGCGACGCAGACCTATGGAAGCACCGGCTCGACTAATAGATACTCTCGATATGGGCAATGTCAAAAGGGCAAAATGGAGACCGAAGAAAATATGAATGGAGGTGATACGAAACGATATGGTTGCCAAAGGCCTCAATGAAAGTATATTGTTCGATAGGAGTGAGTGGAGGCGGAGGATTCATGTGCTGGACCCGGCGTGATTCTCATGTTGGTTCATGTAGCCTACCCCATATTCTAGGGATAAAAGGCTCAGTTGTTGTTATTGTCGTCCAACAATATTTTGCTGTATAAATTGACCGATGTTGGTATCGGTAGAAGAAAGAAATTTCAAATATATATATATATATATATATATATATATATATATATATATATAAAATTGAACTTTTTATATATTTATAAATCATGTAGTGAAAGCACGCACGATTCTCTTGCATGATTCTCTTACATTATCTCATGAAACATACATTCTTTCAATGCATGAAACGATTATTGATTGTGTCATAAAATAATGAAATGATTAGTTCTGGATGATTATGTCAAACTATATTTTTCTGTTAAAGAAAGTAAAGCCTAAATTTTATTTTAATACACTTTTTCTGTAGGAGCAACGGAAGAGGATCATCTTTCATGTTAATTATTTTATTTTATTTTTTGAAATATGAAACCAACAGTTTATAATATTCCCTGCTGCAGACTATTTATTTATAAATTACCCTATAATGAAAGTCGAAAGTCGGGATCTCTCTCAGATGTTATCCTCCGTCGATCTAGCTACCCGCGGGGCTGGACGGTTGAGATTTGATGTGATAATTGAGCGTATGGGTCTCAACCGGTTTGTTTACCCCAATCAGAGCAAAGCTCTGTTCAAATTCCAAGGCACGAAACGATGCAACGCTTCCGTTTCCACCAATCAAAGCAAAGCTCTGTTTAAAATTCAAACTTAAATAAAGGAAGCAACGCTTCAGATGGTTTGCGCTCTGCGCTGGCGACACGTGGCAGCGCAGTTGCACTGGCGCAGTTGCGCTGCGCTCTGCGCTGCGCGACACGTGTCAAGCGTAGGTGCGCTTGCGCCAACTGTGCCAGCACTAAAACAGAATTAAAATTCTGAAGGATCTTTCTGATCTTATTAAAACAATAAGATTCTCTACTGTAAAACAGGAGCCCTTGGATCAAAGATCCAATGGTAGGGAAAATCCCTAAATCACTCAGAGAAAGATCTCTTTAACTAATTTAACAAATCAAATGGCAGTATAAAAAGGCCTCTAGACGTCAAGTCTAAAACACACAGAGATGTTGAGAACTCCTCTAGAGAAAATTTTGAGAAAAAACTCAGAGAAAAGAAAAAAGGTAAAAACCTTTAAATAAAAGAAGAACTTTCTTCTATAAAGATCAATGATCTAAGAATAAAATCAAGATCTTCAATTAAAAAGGAAAAAAGATCAAAAAGATCCAATCACAAAAAGATAAAAAAAAAAAGAAGTATTACTTCACAGATCATATGATCTATATAAAGGCATTGCCTTTTGATGAACCACTGGTTCTTGAAAACAAGAAAAACTTGTTTTCTTTTATCAAGAAATTAAACAGTGCCCTGCACTTGAAAAATTTGCACTGTTGCGCTCTTGGTTTGGCGCAAGCCACCAGAGAGTGACACGTGTCAGCCCCAGAACAAACTGCGCCGTGCGCTTCTGAAAATGAGCATTGCGCTCTTAGGCTGGTGCAACTCACCAGAGCGCGCCACGTGTCAGCAGCGCAACAGCGCAGCGCACTGCGCTTGCGCTCACCAGAGCATGACACGTGTCGCCCCCACATGAATTTGCGCCTTGCGCTCCTCAATTGGCGCAAAGCGCCTGACAAGCCACGTGGAGCGCTGTTAGGACATTAAATGCAATGCATTATTAAAGGGGCAGAGCCCAAACAAAGGTCTGTCAGACCCAAAACAGATGCTGTGCATCATTTTAAAAAGGGCAAAGCCCAAATAAAGGTCTAATAGACCAAACAAAAATGCCATGCATTATTAAACAGGGGCAGAGCCCGAGTAAAGGCCTAATAGGCCAAATGCAAATAAAATGTTGCACATTTTCAACTGGATCCTAGAACCCGGTTACTTGTGCTCCCCTACTTGGGTCTATCCTAATGCGGAAAAGTAAATAATATACAATGGTGACATCATCTTCAACCCGGAAGTACCCCAATAAAAGAATATTACATATAATGAATTTTACATGAATGAAAATAAAAACCCTCATCTCACATAAAACCCCCGGCTATTCAAAACACGACGATCCAATATAACATATCATAGCAATACATAACATCACATGTCATCAACGTAAGTAAATATGCGTATCCCAATTGTCGTTGACATATAGTATCGAAACCGGCGATACACCACATATTAAACTTACGGTCGCAGAAAAGAAAAATAAAATACTACAACAATTGAAATCATAACTGCCCTTAGACAACACAAACCCGGGATATCACATATCCAAGATTTCATGCCTAACAATGTAAAGCTCGCATTTAGGTCTCACCCCATGAAAATACTTTGTCAAAATAAGTCGGATAATTCGACAAGATTTTCGATTACACCCGAGACCGAAATGTTAGATTTATACGCAACAAACAAATTTGTAGATTCCAATTATTGTATCTCATTACAGAAAGCTAGACGACGTTAAACAATTCGATCGAATCAACGAATTCCCAAAATTCCGATAGAGCTCAACACTTAAGCAGAATTAAAAATTCCCAGAAGAATTCCCCAGTACCTACGGACCTACAGCTGAAGGGCCCGACCCAAGCCTCTTAAGTGGCGTCGCGGATCCGTCGCCAAAACCATGTTTTGGCCGCAGATCCGCGGTCACTTAGACGAGTTAGGACTTCGTTCTTCAGGTGTGTCCATAGAATTACCTACATGATTTTCTGAGTATTTTTAACATGAAAAATTTTAACTTTTTGAAAAATTTCCAGAAAGTGGGAAAATTATGGTTTTCTGAGTTCGATCGGACTTTTAATTTCGTCTACACAACGCCTAATGCTCTAGCTAGGCTCTGATACCACTGTTAGGTTCTTAGGCACTAGAACAAGGTTCTACAGAGCATCAAACATGCCGTATTAAAAAAAATTCAAGTGCAAAACATCCATAGCAAGGATCTTGACTAGAGAATTGGGGTTATAAACAACAAGTAAACTACTTTACTTCTAAATGAGAGGGATTACAACCTTTGTAGTCCGTTCCTTCGCTTCATAAGCTCCGAGTTGAAGTTCCTTCACAGCGATCATCAAGTTCCCGGACTCTCGAGAGGCTCCATGAGGTGAATGATACATCTTGCTTGAAGTCATCGAAATCCAAGACGATCTACCTTGAGGAAACACAAACCCAAGCTGTCACTTCACTAATGAGGTATTAGTGAAACAAACACCCTAATCTAAGTGGCTAGAATAGATGAGGATGGTGAAGTAGGAAGTTTGCTCTCTTTTTATTTCTTTTTCTCACAAACATTTATCACTTATGAAAAGGTTAGAAAACCTTTTTGTATGGAGGAAGAAGAAGATGCAAGTGATAAAATGAATTATTGTTTTTGGGTTTGAAAAGCAACCATGGGTGAAGCATGACATGCTTAACCCTTATATAGAATAAACCATGGGCTAGGATTAAGAGGTTAGGTTAACAAATATCTAGAAAATATCTAAAATGTGGACTTTAGTCAACTAAGCAAAATATCTTAGCATAAATCCACAAAATAGTATTATCCAAAATAAAAATGTAAACCCTAATCTTAACCCTAATCATGGTTTAACTCTCATAAACCCTAGTTGCATTTGTAACCAAGCATGTTACAATATTATATATCACATATATAATATTTAATGTAACAAAAGAAAATAATACAATTAACATATATCGCATATATATCAATGTATCATCAAGTGAGAAAAAGAATTATTTAAGTGAGCTTATATTGGTTAATGTAATGTAATATATCACATATATAATTATATATTAAATTATTAAATCAACACTTGATTTAATAACCCAGCTATATTACATATAACCGACTAATATAATATGTATCTTTTTATCGAATCAACACTTGATCCGATAACCCGGCTATATCACATATACCCGGACGATATCACATATCGCGAGAATGGAATACAGTATCTCATATCGTATTAATCTCGATCCCGCACATATCACATATGTGGTCCTACTCCGTTTTGCCTGAGCCCGGAAAACTCTGTGTAGGACTCTAAAGACTCGTCAATACGCCGGCAGTAGGTGATGATCATATCAAACACCCACAAGCTGCAAGCGGTCAGCTAAACGTAACAGCCACCCGGGTATTGAGCGATCAGAAGATCAACAAGCAAGCCTGTACACACTCCTGTGAATCCAATCAGTAACACTCCCGTACAGTCCGATCTCTTCGTCTGATATGTCGCATATCCAGTCTAGGGGTGGTAAACGTCAAACCCCAGTAACCGATAAGTCGTGTCGATATGAGGCTCATAACGGGTAGAGAAACTACTGATAACACTTACCAGTAGATCTCCATATCAGCCCTGGCCAGGGACTTCCAGTTATAGCCAATCGAACACAGCGCAACATCAACCCCCAATACCGGGAGAGACGAAACCCCACCTATCGCTCGTTGCCTCCATATGATTCAGGACCGTACCCAAAAGCCACTATTTTGCACGTTCTCATGAACGTGGTAAGGTGGAAATCAAAGCACAGTGGGAATCACACAAGACTCTATGACGATCTCGGGTCTACAGACTAACCTGTACTGGTGTCACTAGAGAACTGCTATCTGACGATAGGTATAATACCATCTAGGAGTTCTCGGCGAGTCTGTTCAGTGTACCCAGTCTCCACTGAGCACCTGTATACCATCTTTGATGTCAAACACCAATAGATATGGGATCATCCATCGCCCATCACATGGGTCAAGATGCGTATACGCTAGTCTACTCTGGAGTATCGATACCCTGTCTCGATACTCCCTCGACTAGGAACAGTTATAGGATGTACTCTTGGACTACCCTGGCCCCACTAGTATGATCTGCATCATAGTCCTAGTAGTCGAGTACATATCCTAAGGGCTTTATCAACATGTGAGAGAAAAACAGTAAATCAATACAAGTCAACATGTTAAGACAAAGTGAAACCAGATAGCATACTATCATATCGAGCAAGAAAGTCCTCTCTATATATATCCAAGCATCCACTATAATATACATCATATGTAGAACAATTGCCTCCAGGGCATATACATAACTAATAGGGAAGGCTCGGCACTGAGCCGCGTCTGAGTTGTCGTGGAAGCTTATGCCTGCCGTAAACGCATCCAAGTGGTCCTTCGGGTCAAACTTCCCGTCGAAGAGGGCCACCTTGGACGGTTTGTTCCGAATCAAGACCCGCTCACTAAGTAACTGCTCCGTAAAAGGCCTTATGAGCGAATCTGCGGAATATTTTGCCACTCCTCCGGCCGAACGGGTAGCATGCCGCATATCTTCAATTTTCTTCTCGAGGACCTCGATTCGCTGATGGTACCCTGAGAATTCTCCGTAATCGGAGCGCCTGCTATACCCGCTTAAGGCTTGCGCGATGGAGCGGTTTCGGCTTCGCTCTATCACGTTTCTCAGGTCCTCGGAGGGACCCTTCGTGGTTGGCCCCAAGGTGCGCCATGTGCACGGCCTCGATGGGTATGGGAACGTCGGTCTTCCCAGGAATCGGATGACCCGACCAACGTTCTTTCGGAGGGCGATAGAGCACAGCGAGCGTTGAAGCGACGATCTAGCTGATCACCTGACCTCGGTGTCGAACTTCTTGGCACCCAGCGAGTCATGGAATCATTTCTTGTACGGGGATTGTGACTGACGGAATCGGCCTGTCGGTGTTCCGCGACATCGAAGTGGGCACTGGCGAGGCCAGGGGCTTGGATGCGCCCTTCTGCTGCCTCGGGAACGCTGTCGTTCCTGAGAGCGTGGGCGGCTGTTTGGACATGAACGAGTGCGTCCACCATCGCCGTGAGCCTGTCCATCCGTGCGGATAAGGTCTCAATGATGTTGGGAGGCGGGCTAGAACCGCCTCCATCTCCGTTGTGGAGAATGGGACGACTTGTGCCGGGGTCTCCATAGTGATGATCGCTGACCATTATATCGAGGGCGAAAGATCAACTTTTATGGTGGAAAAGTCTCTCATTCTCACAGACGGCGCCAACTAATGGAAGTCGGGATCTTTCTCAGATGTTGTCCTCCGTCGATCTGGCTGCCAGCGGGGCTAAACGGTTGAGATTTGATGTGATGATTGAGTGTGTAGGTCTCAACGGGTTTTTGGTTGTCGTTGGCACCGAGCCACGTGCAAGGGAAGTCCCGGGATCGGAAACCACCGTAGGACCCTCCGACGATCAAGTACCGAGAAGTAATTGGGCAGAGTAGCGGTATATTGGAAATGAGTTCGACGTACCTGAGTTGTCTGGAAGAGAGGTTTATATAGCGGTCGCCTGGAGCAAGCCGATGTGAGATTCTCGCCATTCGTTACGCCCCTGCGTCACGTTCGCGTTGATGGAGAGATACACTCATTAATGGAGGGATACGCTGATTAATGGCGAGATACGCTAGCGTGAGATACGGGACGTGGAACGGTAGAGATCTTGTCGTGACGAGATACACGGAGCCGCTACATGGCGCTTGAGTTCCATGCTCCCGGCCAGACGGGGAGACTGAGGAAGCTCGGCTCTATAACAGTTCGGAGACGAACGAGGAGGCTGAGGAAGCTTGGCCATAAGATAGCTCAGAGACGAGCGAGGAGGCTGAGGAAGCTCGGCCATAGGATAGCTCGAAGACAAGCCGTTGGCTGACGGTCAGTCGAAAGGGGGAACGTACTCCGAAGAGGTCCTCCAAAAGATCGAGTGCAAACTTGGAGGCGAGACGTCGAGAAATGTCTCCATTGCATCATACTTGTTTCAGCTCCGTAACCCTCAGGAATCTAGTGGGCTTACGTGGGTGATCCGTCATCTGCCGCGTGTCGTGATCTAGGAAATTCCCTTTTACGAGCACCATCACCCTCTTATCCTAACCCTTAATTGTGTTTTTTTTTATCACTTTTGTTTCTAAATCTTATATATTTTTGTAACAAAAATGCCATATAGATGCCTTGTTTTAATTGACACACCTCTCAAGTCCTACACCGCATCTATTAATTTAACAAAAAAACAGAAACAAGGTTTATTTAGATTATCCAGCATGATGCATTCATATGAGTGGAGCCATTCTCCGGATGAGATTAAAATAATGCAGATAATTACAGTTTTATCGTGTATGGAAATGTATCTTAAAAAGATGTAAAATGGTCGATTAGTATTGTCTAAAGATATGAAAGCTGAGGAATCAATTAGTCTTAGATTAGCCAGCATAAAAATCATATATCTTTTTTGGAAACTGTGCCGTAAACCTAACCCATACACTCATTACACATTCACGAGATGAAATATCAATTTATCATGCAATGGTTGAGAAAGAGAGAGAGATCCTCCTCCTTTTTTCGGAAGGAAAAACTCCAAGCTCAACATTAACAACCGCAACACAAAGATTAAGCAACATAATTAATAATCTGCGTCGCGCGTCTCTTTAATTAAACCTTTAATCCTTAATTATACCCAACCATCTCCTCACCAATACCTCCTAATTCCTAACCACCTCTTTGTCTAGAAGCTCACAAAAATCAAACATACCCATTGGGTATTGGTGGGTTAATTATATAGGGGATCCCCATGGCATCCACACCATCACAAAACAAAACAAGCTCAAATGTTAAGTGTTTATTTAGATAATTACTTTTAAACATCATATCTTCTTCATTTTTTTTGCTTTTTTGCTTTTTTTATAATTAAAACGAAGACTAAATGCCTCCGCATTCCATTAAACGACGATTTAACGAAACTATATTGAAAGTCTGTCAAATAAAAAACAACAAAAAGAAACGTAAAAAAGACAAATACAATTATTATTCTCATTTAAAGTAAATCAGCATTCCCCTCTTCCATAGATTGCGGTCACTCAAAGCAACGATTATTTTAATATCATTAACTTTAGTCTTTAATTCAAATATCATTCTTTCTTTTATTTTATTTTAGTGAAAAGGTTGTAATAAGCCTAATTAAACATCTAAATTCCTTTTTTAATTCTATAAAGTATAAATGACTGGATCCAATCACAGTAAAACTGATAAGAATCTTGTACTTGGTTATCAGTTAAGCCAAGTCTCGTGGTATCAAAATGATAAAATCCAAGTTCATGCAACTTTGGGTAATTTATGAAATTTAAGTTATCTAACCGAAAACCAATGAAAGAACTAGTTATTCCGTATATGTTGATTATTCTTGTGGTTTTGAGTAAATTAAATATGTGATTATTTTATTTGTTTTACTAAAAAGCCACCGGTAGTGCAAGCTGGCTAAAGTTGAGACCATATCGACCAAAGTAAATCATCTACGAGACGCACACGGGTAAATTTTGGTATTGGGAAAGCTAATTTTTTTTATTGGATAGCGTGTTTGGTTTAAATATGAGCATGAGCATGGTTACAACTTCATTGAGTTTTATATTGCTTGAAAAATAAGTTTTATTACGTTGAAATACGGCTTTCGGTAAATTCCCACGTCGATAAGAGTTGATTGTAAAACTTTATCACCTTTGGAAGGGAGAGAGCTGATGATGATTTGGGCAAAAAGTTATATAAAAATTATTACAAAATAAACGTTGGTGGATTAGTAGCGGAAAAAAATAAACAAAATTAGGTTGCAAGTTGAAAATAAATATGCAAGAAAGAGAAAAGTGGGAGAAAATGAACTTCCATTCTTTTTGGTCCGTGTTGGGCTCAGTGAGCCCACGTGTCTATTTGCACAAAGATGCGTGTGATCATGGGAGTCTTGTTTGGAGCCCCAATCACATCCGCATGATCAAAATCCAACGGTTGATGATTAAGAGCCCAGCTTCCAAGAACCGAAGCCCAAAACCCACGACTAGTCTCGGTAATAAACAAACAACGATAATTGATAGTACTAATTAAAAGAGCTTTTCTCAAATTAAACCCCAACTTATTCCTTATTAACCACTTTTATAACCCAGCTTTATTCTTCATAACTAAAAGGACTTACATGTAGGGATGTAACGGATAATGCTGGATGCTGTATATATATAATTTTTGCAATATTCGTTTTATATCTGCGTTCGAATTTTCAAATACGGATAGTGGTTTTCATTATTCGTATCCGTATTCACATTTCGTAGTGATTGTTGGATGTTGATATTGTTACATCTGTATCCGATCCGTTTACATTTTCAAACCAACATTTAAATCGGTTATAAAATCACATTAAACTATTTCTTCAATGCAATCATGGTTCAAGAACGTTTGAAACAAAAATAGAACAATTCATTTTACATGTTAATACACTTATTTATAATTAATATATCCTTTTCCTTTTTCAGACTTATTTATGTTGTACCGAATGGCCCGTGGTCTGAAAATACATTCATGCTTTGGTACATATGCCCCCGTCCTGTTAAAATAGAGTAATGCTTTTCCTATCGATACGGTAGAATTCATGTAAGTAACATAAATTTTCATTTGATACAAGATAGATCATATTATCCACTGCCTAGGTAATTGTATCATATTTCTCACATTGTATACAATGGGAATCCATGTATTTTATATGGATTCCACTACACATGAAGAAAAAATATTACTCGTTAAAGAAAAAGCCGGAGGGATCATGGATTCCACACAGCTGCCTGAAAAGGTCACAGGTGCATTGCATGATTTGCATGTAGCATAAATGAACAATAATTATATGTTTTAAGATATTTAGCAGTGAAATATAAAAATATGAGATTATATAGGGTGATGGATAGAAAAAATAATTTGTGGTGGCGTGAAAAAAACCGCATAAATAAAATGATAAATAAATTAATGGAAAAGGACAAAAAAATGGATGAAAATGGCACAGTATTTATAAAGTGGCGACACAAGCTTTCATATTAAGAACGAGGACGCTTGGGGCCGTCGCCCGCCATTAATGCTTCTATACCTTCTAGTTACCGAATTAGGGCAAAAAAGTTCCTCAAATAAAGGTCTCGACTTTCTCTCGCTTTCACTCGATCGAAGAGGAAAGGAGGCGCCTTTGTTGCTAGATTCGCTTGATCTCGATTCGGAAACCTTTGGTTGAGCTGAATTTGTGAGAATTTTGGGGTTTTTTTGATGGGGAATTGTTGGGGGGTGAAGATTAAGGCGGTGAGCCCTTCTTATAGCGCTTCGACTTCAGGTACAGTGGTCAAATTGATTATGCGCTATTTTATTTATTTCAATTTTAGTTGTTTATTTTGATCGGAGCTTAATAGTAAGTGAATTGAAAGGAGGTATTTTGATGATTGAATTTGTTATTTACGTTGATTTAAATGATTATTTTTCATCTTTAAAGCTCGATGCTGAAACTGGCAGGTTTTTTTCTTGCACCTTCGAAGGGTCGAACCTTTTTGGTTTTATATCAATTTGGACTTTGACTTGCTAAAATTAGTGCAGTTTTAATTTGAGGGGATTGTGTCCGATAATGGCTCCTCTAGCTCAGAATCGTCTATCATAATATGGAAATTTTGAAGCTTTGGTTGTGAATCGTATTTGATTTTCTATCAGAACAGTTGATACATTTGAAGTGCAATTTCATGTGATTTTCTTGATCTAAGTAAACCCCTTTCTTTATTTTCAGTAGTTTTTAGGTGTTAAGCATAGAGAGCTCATGGTTTAGCTTGAGATCTTAGTTTCTCTTAGCCTTGATTTGTGTCCATTTTGCCAATAATTAGATCAATGTGAATTAAATTGGTGAATACTCGAAGCAAATTCTTTGTTTGTGTTAATTGGCTTTACACCATTTGTTTCCGAAGATAAAACTATCTCTCAACCCATAGCATAACCATTGCTGGAGTGGCACGAACTTGAGCACTATTCAACATGCGAATTCTACTCCGCGAATAAGTATCGAGTATAATTGTTTCTCTCAGCCCTCTCAATTACTTTGGAGTTGTAGTGCAGTTTCAGAGATTTTAAGATATATAACTTTTAAATTTGGCTAATGCTACTATGAATTGTGTTTAGGTGCAAACTCTAGGCGCAGTGCCAAGGATGGGAAAGGATTTAGTAGCTCCAGCAGTAGGCTTTCCTCCTCTTCTGTGCCTCCTACTCCACGGAGCGAGGGCGAGATCCTGCAGTCTTGCAACTTGAAGAACTTCACCTTCAGTGAGCTCAAGAGCGCTACGAGGAATTTTCGTCCTGATAGTGTGTTGGGCGAGGGAGGGTTCGGTTCTGTCTTCAAAGGGTGGATCGATGAGCACACTCTCACTGCTTCAAAGCCTGGGACAGGAATTGTTATTGCTGTGAAGAGGCTCAACCACGAAGGGTTCCAAGGCCACAGAGAATGGTTGGTAAGTATCCCTATGAGATATATAATTCGCTTTAATAAACTGGAGTTAACTTAGCTTGATGTGTTTTTTTAATACAACCCAATAGCTATGCTTTAGGGTGAAGTGGGTCTTGACATAGTATAAAAGCTCTAGAATATAAGAGGTCCTGGATTGAAACTTCTTCATTGTTTTATTATAAAAGTATGTATTTAGGCTTATTTATTCCTCCTTTCCTAGCCAGTTATGTTCCCACTTATGAGGGAGCATTGGAACGGTAAGTAGTTTGATATGTACTGTTAATCCACAACTCAGTATCTTAAGCTTTTGGGAACCATGACTTGGAGACGCATAATGTTTACCGCTTGAGATGTCAATAGCCTAAGCTTTCGAGCGGAGGAGTTGTTGGCAAATTTTTACAAATTAGTAAACTAAGTTTGTTCTTATCTGGAGGTTGTGAAAGATAAATTGGCAAAGCAACAAGATTATATCTTGTAATCTTCTGCAGATATTGACAGGATTTAAAAGATGGAACAATCTCATTTTTCTTCTTATGGAATCCGCAGGCCGAAATTAATTATCTGTGTCAATTGCACCATCCCAATCTTGTTAAACTGATTGGATATTGCTTAGAGGATGATCACCGCCTGCTTATCTATGAGTTTATGTCCCGAGGGAGCTTGGAGAATCATCTCTTCCGGAGTAAGTCTATATACTAATCATTACTTACTAAGTAGTTAGTTCTTGCAGCCAGATTAGGGTGTTGTATTGTGATCTTATTGTTTTAAGGTTATTTCGTGTAATGTATCACAATGGTTCGTCCTAAATGAAAATAATAAAGACTAAAAAACTTCCTGCAGGGGGTTCCAGTTTTCAACCTCTTTCTTGGAACCTTCGTATGAAAGTTGCACTTGGAGCCGCAAAAGGACTGGCTTTTCTGCATAATGCCGAGTCAAAAGTTATATATCGTGATTTCAAGACCTCTAACATCCTTCTTAATTCCGTAAGTCGAGTACAATGCGGTTTCAGTGCATACAAACTGGTATTTTACTCATGCCTTGATATTTTTGCATGATTTCAGAATTACAATGCAAAGCTTTCTGATTTTGGATTGGCGAAAGATGGTCCTACCGGTGATAAAAGTCATGTCTCAACTAGGGTCATGGGGACTTACGGCTATGCAGCACCTGAGTATCTTGCTACAGGTAATTTCAAACCTCCTCGCAATTAAAATTTCCAGTGATAGCTGGTTCCTGCGAGTTATAGCCTTACTTTCTTATAGGTGGTGTTGCTATTAAGAATTTTCATGAGCTGTAATCCTTCTTGGTTTCTACTTGTTGATGTATCTGAAAACATATCACATCTTCTTGACACCAATTTGCTTTATTTGCTAGTGCTCATATAGATAACTGATTAATTGAGTGCCAAGATAAGATACGTGGCTTAAACTAATTAATAAAGGAACAACGACAAGAAGAAGAAGAATTAGCCTTTTCCCCAAACTATACAAAATCGGCTATACAAATCTTTTTCTTCCATTTTGCGTTGTTAAATGCCGTCTCTTTGGTTAAATTGACAGCTAACATATCTTTTCTTACTGTCTCTATCCGTCTTCATGAACAGAGTAAATTTGCTTATATGATTTGAGTCAAGTATACATCTTGATGCACACGTTTAAAGCATGTCTCTTTAGTTTATTTGCTGTCTGTTTCATCTGTACTCCAAAAATGGATGAAGTCCCCCGCAGCTGATATTGGTTAGTTTATTCATAATCGTGTATTCTGGATGAGGAAATTAACTTCTTTCTAATAGCTGGAATTTCTATCTTTTTTCATGCTTAGGAGTTGCCAGTCACTGATGTATACATTCACTGTTCATTCTTTTGTTCCCTTTGCTATAGAAATATAGTTTCTAAGCTGTTCAAGAGGCAGATCTAGGATAGGCCAAAATTAGGCCTCGCGGCCTAAGTCGAGAATTTATTAGATATCTATATAAGAAAATGGGTTCAGATAATATAAAAGAAAGTACACATTTTAAACAACAATAGAAGTGAACATACAGTTGAAGGCCAACTACGGGTCCAATAACCAAGTGGGTTAAGGTTCCAATCTTTTCTATCAGACTTTTCTTGAATTATCGAGTATAAATTTGTAAAAGAATTAGGTAAAAATTTAAAACGATTATTCTTCTTAGCTTTTAGAACTTATGAACGTTGGACTTATTCAAGACCCGTTACCATTCCCTAATTAAAATAGGATAGTCTCCTCTCTTGATGTCAGTTGCATGCCTTGAACTTTTCCATCATCCGGGTTTTGACAAGCATTTTTAATATTATAGGTCACTTGACCACCAAGAGCGATGTCTACAGCTTTGGCGTTGTGCTTCTCGAAATGCTCTCGGGCCGACGAGCTGTTGACAAAAACCGTCCAAACGGCGAACACAACCTTGTAGAGTGGGCCCGACCTTACCTCACAAGCAAACGCAAGGTTTTCCGAGTTTTAGATGCTCGGCTGGAAGGGCAGTATTATCTCGAGCGGGCCCAGAAAGCCGTGCAGCTCGCCATGCAATGCCTATCCACTGAATCCAGATACAGGCCGACCATGGACGAAGTCGTAAATACACTCGAACAACTTCAAGAGCGGAAAGTTGGCAATTGAAGACTCGGGACCATGGGACTGGGGCCGCGTCAGAATAGCAAGATGGTGCCTTATCCGGGACGCTCGAGTTAAGATTTTTAGTTTATCAAGTTTGCGATGGTGATACAAGATAGTGGCTTTTAAGGAGGGAGGGGTCTAAATCACATTAAACTACCCTTAACTATTAGTGTAAACTACCTTATAAGTTCCTTTATTACGGTAATCTCTCTTAAAGCAATGCAATTAAAGGTGTTCTAGGGGGGGGGGGGGGGTTGCATTTTGATTTTTCTAGGATCTTGCTGCTATTGCATCTTATGGTAATGCCAAATTATACTTTAGTCCTTGATTCCTTTTCTTTCTTTGACTGGATGCTCAATTGCTTGAAAAAGACAACTGTTATTTGGCAAATGACCTGTTTTGTTTTTATTTTGAGTGGCTGCTTGTTTATTGAATTATTGTTTAGATTTTATCTGCATCATCTACTCATTTCTGTGAATATTTTAGTCGTAGTTCTTTTTACTTTTCCCCCCTTCCAATATCTGTATTTGATTCGGTACTGTGAAATACAGCAATATGCATCTAATATTGTAGTTTACCTTTGGTGCTTAACTCAAGCTATGAGTTAGCTGCCTATTATCTAGAGCCCTGGTGGCAATTATTACATCCTTTCACAAATTTGTGTTATCTAATGTCCCAAAATGGTTATTGTTGAAAAGTTGCGCCTGTAAAATATTGTTTTCAATATGCCCTAATATTCCGTATTTTTAAGAAAGATTAACGAACGTTTGAGAAGGACACTTGAATCTTTTTTTTAACTAAAAGACCAACCACTTTTTTAGCTTGGTGTTAGATTAGTTCTTAAGTTATTAATTTGCTATGCACAATGTTATGCACAATGTTAGTTTGGATAACAATAGTTCTGAAGTGATGGCTTTACTTGCGGCTTCTCTTATCTCTGCTATTATAGTGGTGGCTTCTTGTGGAGAATCCAAATTGATTTTATAGTCGAGACATCCTCGGATTTCATGGAAAAACAAGGAAAAAAGGATGAAAAAATATCACAAGAAAAAAGTATACGGTAACATTTCCTCCATAACAATATAATAAATTGTACATTTCTTTTAATAAATAAAATAATACACAGAAGAAAGGCTATTTCCCTCATAATTTCAAAATTCAAACCTAAAAGTTGAGGTCAAACCATCATCTAGAATTTTCTTCATAATAAATTAAGTTATTATATATTTTAATAATTAAATCACATATTACTTATTCAAACCATAAATATGCTATACATATACGTGCAACTCGTGCAAATTACTTGTCTCTCTAACCCCTCTTTGCCAACCTACTGTAATGCACGTGCTGCTTCATCTCCTCTCATTCATCGATTGTCTTTTGATGTGATATTTTTTTATTTTTGAATCCAGCATGCGAACCCCTGATAAAAAAATGCGAACCCCCTCTTCAAGTGGATGAAATATTTAAGCCCTACAAACTATAATAGTGTTAATATTTCATCCACAAGGTTTTATAACAAAATTTTCCATTCTCTATTGAATCCATACTCTGATGTTTACTTTGAGAAAGAAGAGGATAATATGTAAAATTAAATTGGAGATTCTAGAGAAGAAAGAAGACAAACATATTTTGAGAGAAACGATTTTAGGAAATGATGAGGGTGGAATCTCCTTCGGATGTTGTTTCCCGTTGATCTGCTGATGGCTGCGATGGGTGGATAAAATTGGATCTGGAGGCTGTCGCTTCTGAGGCGTGTGGATCTCAATGGGTTTGAGGTTGTGGTTGCCGGGTTACCTGCAAGGAAGTCCCGGGGTGGTTGTACCACCGAGGACTCTCCGACGATCAAGTTAGTCTAGAGATCTGAGCCGAGTAACGGCTCAGTGGAGTCAAAATGGCTTACCTTGACCGTCTGAAAGAGGGGTTTAAATAGTGGTGGCAGCAGGTGCGGCAGGAGCGAGAATCATGCCGGCCGTTACACTCCCGACGTCACGCCTGCGTGATGAGTGGGACCTTCCATTAATGGTGAGACAGGCTCATTAATGGGGATCGTGGTGGCGTGGAACGTGGGATGTGGCCGACGGAGATCTTGCGCATGGTGAGATTCGCGGGATGGCGGTTACGCCTGCAAGCAGTGTTGTTGGTCGGTCGATGAGACCGAGGAACATGACCTCGGCGGGAGAGCTCGCGGACGAGCGGGAGAGTCGAGATATCTTGGTTCTGCGGTAGCTCGGAGACGAGCTGTGAGGCCGAGGAGGCCGGTTATGCAGGGGGGCCCGTAGGTGAGCTAGCGTTTGCTCGGTAGGACGAGCATAGGTGTGGTCTGGTCGGCCGTTGTAGGCCCTTTCTTGCATGCTCTGGGACACGTCATCTGCCACGTGTCATGATCTGGGAGATCGGTGATATCGAGCATCATCATTAGCCCCCACTCTCGTCCCGACTAGCTGACGGGTCGGGTCGAGGGTGGTCTGCCGGGTCATCCGAGGTGAGCCCCATTTTCAAAGATATCGTTGGGCGTGTCCCCGGGCCATCTGTTGAATTTTCTGGATGATGTCAGCGAATCAGGGCGAGATCTTCTGCATTAAAGAGGGTGCGCCGGATCGTGTGCACTTTGGTGAAGCAACAGGACACGTGTCGGGTGCCGGTTGGCTGATGTGACGTGCTGCAGGCTTCTGGCGTCCGATGGGATGCGGCCAATATGCTCGCGACAGGTGGAGCAATCGTGGTCGTCGAGCGCTCTGAAACGTTTTGATGGGAGTCGACCGTCGCCGTTGGATGAGTACGCCGCTTGCATAAATCTAGGGGAGGCCTGATTCGGGGTCACTCCCTCTTCTCAATTTCTTCATTCTGAGTCTTGTTAGTTCGGCGCTCTCCCCTTTAGGTCGGATCTCAGCGTTTTCTCTCTTCCCATCAGGTTAGATATCTTGTTTTGAGGAGATTGTAGATGCCGTAGGGGTAGATCCTAGGAATTCTTCCCCCGGGTCGGAGTCCCTTCGGGAAGTTGGGATCGGATCCTCTTCCCGGGGTCGCGCGTCTGGGGCGACTCCTGGAGCGGTGGCGGCGGACGCACCTGGTGCGTCGTCCTCTGTAAGATATGAGGACGAGCTTGTCACCGCTCGGGCTCGTTTCCACATTCCCTCCGGCTACACGCTAAGATTGGCTGAGGAGGGAGAGAGGGCAAATCAGGTGAGGGGTAGAGAGATCGCCTTGTACCTGGAAGCCCTTTGGGCCGGAATGCACCTGCCTTTTTCTCTCGAGGTTGTAGCTGCGTTAAATTACTTCGGGTTAGCCTCGTGCCAGCTAGTGCCGAACTCCTAGAGGATTCTCCTTGGGTTCCTGGTCCGGTTGAAGTTGCAGGCGATCCCTTTTAGTTTGTCCATTCTTGCCTCCTCCCTTATTTACAAAAGTCATCCCGGAACTCGTGCGGGCGACCCGAGCTGGGTTTACCTCTCCTTTAGGAGGCAGCGGGGGAGCGCAGCCGGGTCAGGAGTTGTTGTCATGCCTTCTTTCATCCATGATTGGAAGAAGAAGTTTTTCTTCGTTGGGCCGCCAGAGGGTGATGACTGGCCCGTACCCGTCCAGTGGTCTAGAGATAGGTGCTGGCAGGGAAATCCATTCAATGACCCCGACGTGGAGAGAGTGGCGGCGTGGGAGCCTATTCCTCGGGCTGACGTGCTGCTTTCTGAGCGGGCCCTCAGTTGGGCCAGGCTCAGCCCCGCCCAGTTCGTCGGTAAGTTAGGAGCTTGTATTTGTTTTTACTCTGTTTGTGTCGCTGATTCCATTATATCTTGTCTTGTGCAGAAACCATGAATGCGAGCATTCTCCGAACAGCTATGCGCAAGCCGAAGAAGGGTTCGAAGGCTGGAGGGGCCAGCTCTTCCCGTCAGACGCCGGTCCCAGCTTCCCCAGCAGCCGTCCTGCCCCAGCGCTCGAATACGGATAGCGCCCCGGAGCCCAGCCAGGCGCAGGGCAGAAAAAGGGCTCGGGGAGAGGACCTTCGATGTCACGCCCCGCTTCCCAAAATACAGAATACGAGAGATGACTAGGCCAGCCGTGCTCCTACGGTCAAGGAATAATCCCGCCGTAGTCACACTTCGGCTTCTAGCATTACATGGTAATCAGTAAACACAGCACAGAAGTAAAATAAATACATCACTAGTTATTTCATCAACTTTCATTATTCACAATTTACAACAAAACAAAGAAAAGAACTACTAACCAAGTGCGAATACAAGGTTTCTTTAGGGAACAGTAAAGGTACTGGAGGCACGACCGTCTAGATCTCTGCAAGCTCGAAGGGCGGGTCTGACTCCTGAACTGGTTCTTCCTCAAGGTCCGAGCATGCATACTCAGGTCGTCAGAGCGACACAATAGCAATATTATAATAATAACAAAATACAAGAAAATGAAAGTAATAACGATGGAGATAAAATGCAGGTAATCAGTATGTCACTAGCTAATGCACTGTATAATCTGTGTCCCTATCGGTCACTAAGTCACTTTTGAAATTGAATTGTGGAAAGGAGGATCATTTTTAACGAGGGTCTCGTACGTACCCGAGACTACGGCCCGCTGTTGCCCGGGACATAACCCTGTCAGCCGGACCGCTAGGCCCAACCTAATATATATAAGAGTCGTTGTTCGAATGATCATCCTCTAAATCACTGACCTCGCTAAATACAACTCCCTTTCCATTTCGATTTCCCCATTTTCCCCAGGTTTCACTATTCATGAATATGGGCTAGTTGTGTACAAGTACGCATCAGTAGCACGATTTTATTCACTGTTCACTGTGTAGTTCATTATCACGAATCACTCACTATTCACTGGCGTACTTGACACAACCACAACAACACTTCACACGTTCGACAATGCAATATACACTGAGAATTAACACGAATGTTCACTCTCACTAAAGGTCTTGCAGTCGGGTAGAACTATGAATCATGCCGCTAAACAGTTTATGTGCAGTACAAGTCGTTATGCGTCTTATGAACATAGAAAATTCGTATTGAATCATGCACTCATAATTTAGCCAAATGATACGAAAGCGGTAATAAGTAAACCCAGTCGGCAGTTAAACAAAATTAATTTCAGGACAATCAGGTTTCGGGTTTGCAAGTTACAGTCGTTTCATTTTAAGTGTTCGCTGCTGGAATTTCAGTTCCTGAACTGAAGGTCCATTTTGTAACACAATTTTCATCCTGTTGGGAACAAAATTAGGCGATTCTATAGTTGAACAAAATTTAGGTTTATCAGTTAGGCTTCCCACGCACCAGACGGATCGATAATATTCATGGTGTACTGGAAGTTATGCTCTGTACAACAATGGGGTATACGTTCTGTCCCTGTTTGGGACTGCTATATGTTCTGTTGATTTAAAATACAGTTTAAATAGTAAACGACAGTAGAAATGGATGAAATCACTTTCATTAGTTAGCTAACTGTTTCATCTTCGCTATGGTATAGGGTTCCTCATTATAACATGTCCATACAACAGAGTGAAAGCATTACAAAACGAGAATCAACAGCCAGTGCTGCTCTGGACTGCAGTCCAGAGCCGCACTCCGAACCAGTTTCCGTCACCTTTTATCATAGAAGCAAGTTAAAACTCTTATGGGGTTCTATTTCGTCGAGTCGGCTTCGATATGAGCCCTCGAACGCAACATTCCAATTTGTAATCAATTAACTGTGATTTTTACGAGTTTCAGGTACGGGAAAATTTCAGTTTTTCACGTCTAAATGGGAAAGACCTAACACGTCATTAAAGATCGTATTTTCCAGCCAAATCGTAACACGAAGTTCGTTATTAAATGGGACATCCTATGTGATCAGTTTCCGTCAATTTAATGGGGGTTTTTCGTTCGGGTTTTGCATCGAACACTGGCATTATTATTAATTTGCACGACGTGTATATACGGAATTTATTGGTATTTCGATTTGTAATAGGTCAAAATTAGTATGAAGCAAATAGTGTACTTGCCTGATGACGTGTTTATGACGGTACGGCAACGGTGGTAACAAGGCATGGCGTGGGGTTGATATACGCACGGCACAAGAAGTAGCACAGCCACTTAGGGCTCGGCTGTGGTGCAGTAGTGGGCACGGGTGTTTGGTCTTGGAGCGGCGATGACGGCGAACTGCAGCAATGGCACGTATGGCGCAGCAACAACACGACGGGCTCAGCTAGGCTTGGCCTCGGTTCGAGGAGGAAGAGCTGAGGAGCTCAGTGGGTTGTCGGCGATCTCGATAGTGAGAAGTCGAGGGTTGCAGAGGATGGATCCTCGGCAGTAGTGAGAAGTGCTCTAGCGAGAGTGCAGTCGATTGGTGGTCGGTCGCCAGCGATGCTCGCGGTGGGGACGCGGTGCTTTCGGTTGTGCAGGCGGGTAATGGAAGGTGGCGAGGAGGTGGCCGGTGGTGTGAGGAGTGGCGATAAGAGGAGGAGGGGCTGTTGGGGAGAGTGGTCGGAGCTCGGTGGCTGGGGAAGGTTTTGGGTGAGGAGGCAGTAGTGCGGTGAAAAAAGGGCAGTGGAGATGAGGGCTCGGCTTTGTATGGGGGAGGGGGAGACGAGGTCGAGATGAGCTTCGCGAGCGCGTGCGTGCGAGATCGTGGGTAGCGGCGTGGGGTCGTGGTCACGAACGGGGAGCGGGGGTGTGGGGCGAGCGGCGACGCGGGGAAGAAGGAAGAAAGGCGGGAAAAGAAATGGGAGTGGGGAAAAGAACGGGTCGGGTATGGGCCGGGGGTTTTTCCTTGGGCTTTTTATTTTTGTTTAGGAAAAATTTTCAGAATTAAAAATATACATAAGCATCTAAATTCATTCACAAAATATAGAGAAAATAGAGAACAATCAAGGAGACTTAGAAATTATGGGAAAAATTTTATTTACGGAACTGGGAATTTACATCATACCCTCCTTACAAAATTTCGTCCTCGAAATTTTGAAAAGAGAACGAAACAGCACTACACAAACAGATGTGAAAAACGCGCACGGATATCCTCCTCACGCTCCTAGGTAGATTCTCCTAGGGAATGACCGCTCCAAGACACTCGGACTAACGGAATGACTTTATTCTTCAGCACTTTCTCTCTGCGGTCGAGGATAGTGGTGGGTTGCTCCTCGTAAGACAGGTCAGTGCCCAAAGCTAACTCCGAATGGTCCAGAACATGGCTCTCATCCCGAACATAACGCCGCAACTGAGATACGTGGAAGGTATTGTGCACACCAGCTAGCGACAGAGGCAAGGCAAGTCGATAGGCCACCTCTCCTTCTCGCTCCAGCACCTCAAAAGGTCCGATGAAACGGGGACTGAGTTTCCCGCGACCTCCAAACCTGATAACTCCAAGGGTAGAGGAAATCTTCAGGAATACGTGATCTCCGACTTCAAATTCTAGTGCTCTCCTGCTGGCATCTGCCCAACTCTTCTGTCGATCCTGAGCCGTCTTAATGCGCTGTCTGATCATTTGGACTTTGTCTACCGTCTGAACAATGAGTTCAGGGCCCAGTAATCTTCGTTCGCCCACATCATCCTAACAAACAGGGGATCGACATTTACGCCCGTAAAGTGCTTCGAAAAGAGCCATCTGGATGCTATCCTGGTAACTGTTGTTATAAGAAAACTCAACTAGATGCAGATGATCCTCCTAAGAACCTTAGAAGTCCAACATACAAGCCCTCAACATGTCCTCAAGCGTCTGAATCGTGCGCTCGGATTGTCCGTCCGTCTGTGGATGATACCCTGTGTTGAACTTGAGGCGGGTACCCAGACTCTCCTGTAAGCTCTTCCAAAAATGCAAAACAAATCTGGTGTCTCGATCTGACACAATACTAACCGGAACTCCGTGAAGTCGCACTATTTCTTGCATGTATTTCTCCGCCAGCGACTCTGTCGACTGTCCCACCTGGAAGGGTATAAAGTGTGCAGATTTCGTAAGGCGGTCGATGATAACCCAAACGGCGTTGTTGCCTTTAGGGCTCTATGGCAAGGCAGTCAAAAAATCCATAGTAATGTGCTCCCACTTCCATTCTGGTATCGGAAGCGGTTGTAAAAGTCCCGTTGTTCTCTGGTGTTCCACCATCACTTGCTGACATACCAAACACCTGGATACAAACCGTGCAATCTCTCGCTTCATCCCGTTCCACCAAAAGTGTTGCTTCAGATCTCGATACATTTTCGTGCCTCCTGGATGCACAAAATAAGCTGAACTATGAGCCTCAGCTAGTACCTCTTCTCGAACCTCTCCTTTGGGTACGCAGAGTCTGCTACTGAATCTCAAAGAACTGTCTTGATATATGAGTAAGTCTGTTCTCAGCCCGGCTTCCACCTGCTCTCTGAACTTTTGCAATCAAGGATCATCAGGTTGCGTAGCCTTGATGCGATCTACGAGAGAAGACTGCACCTGTAGTTGCCAAAACTGCCCTATTGCACTCGGCGTAATAACCTCTAGCTCGAGCTTCTGAAAATCTTCAACGATGCTCCTATGGTTGGTCAACATCATGACCGCTAGTTTGCGACTGAGTGCATGTAGTACAACATTTACTTTTCCCGGATGATACTGCAAGTCTAAGTCATAGTCCCCCATTAACTCTAGCCATCGGCGCTGCCTCATATTCAGTTCTTTCTGAGTGAAGACGTACTTCAGACTCTTGTGATCTGTGTATGAAGGGTTAACCTAGCGTCCCGGCCAACTCCCGTGGCCAAATGCGGAACAAAAATTTTATAACGAACAAAAACTTTGGCGCTAGAATAAAACCTAACCGGATCTTTAACCATAAACGTAGTTAGCTAAAAGAGTTCTACCTACTATGAAAGAAGATATACCAAACGAACCAAGTCCTTCGGTCTTCGTTCTTCATGCTTAGCTCCTTGTGGCCTCCTTGAACTTGATCGATTTCCATCTCCGGCTCCATCGGTCCTCCGGGATCGAGCTTGTTCTTCGGCCCTCCTTCGTCGTAGATGATCCACCCGAGGGGTATAATCCATGGCTCTAGCTCTTTGCTAAATGTCAAAAGAGCAACTAGAGAACTTGGGATGCTATTCCAAGTGATCTAGGATGTAGTGAGGGTGTCTAAGTGTTTACTATCTCTTTTCTAACATCTTCACTTGTTTCTCAATACATGAGAATGTTAGTGAAGAAGAAGAAGATGAAGATGAAGATGGAG
Source organism: Agapanthus africanus (assembly GCA_030015575.1). Lineage (NCBI taxonomy): Eukaryota > Viridiplantae > Streptophyta > Magnoliopsida > Asparagales > Amaryllidaceae > Agapanthus > Agapanthus africanus. The sequence goes on along the minus strand of JASDDO010000031.1, from coordinate 513,262,685 downwards.
GAAAGCAAGAGAGGGGAGGAGCTTGGAGAGAAAATGGAGCTCAAGAAAATAATGATCAAACATGAGAGAGAAAATAACACACTAAGGTTTTGTATGTTATTTTCTTTCATTAAACAATAGCAACCATGCTTCAATAGTAAACCCAAAATGAATTATAAATTCATTTGCTCACTATTGAAGCATGGTCACCTCCATTCCTCCCCCACCTCTCACTTTACACCTCATTTCCATTTATCAAATAAATGGAAAATCCAAAATGAGGTGGCCACCTTCTAGAAGGAAAACTGTAATAAATACGGATTTCCGTCTACAGTACATATATACCGGCAATCAGATAAAAATCTGAACGCCCAAAGAGATAGAATAACACGAAAAACGTAATACTAGAATATATATATATCGAAATACATATACGTAAATTATTAAATCAATACCTGATTTAATAATCCGGCTCAAACCCGAGCCGGCTAATATTACCAACTGTCCGATCGAAAATCCGAGTACAAAGTACATCAATCGATCGAACCCTGCACGTATCCAATACGGCTACTACATCATTTCGCCTGAATCAGAGAAACCCTTTGTGTGGGACTATAAAGACTCGACAGTACTCTGGCAGTGGCTTTAACTACAAGCACGTCAGCGGCACTAGCTGTACGTAACGGCTACCCAGGTACCTGTCGAAAAGAAGGCCGATGAGCAAACTCATCCGGATATCCTACTGAGCCTATCTGTGACAATATCCGTACAGTCCGGTCTCTTCGTCAAAGAGTATCACATACCGGGTCTAGGAGATGGTGAACGTCAAACCCTAATAACCTGATAAGTCGTGCCGATGTGGCTCAGGACCAATCCGGAAAACTACTGATCAACCTATCAGTAAATCCCAACTGCCTTGGCCAAGGTCTTTGGTCCTGACCAATCGAATCACAGTGCGATATCGACTCCCTATACCGGGAGAGACGAATCCCCGACAATCGCTTACTGCCTCCATGTGGCTCGGGACTGAACCCAACCAAAACCTGTTTGCATGACTCAGTAGAGCCGTGGTAGGGTAATGATCAAAGTTCAGTGGGAACTCACACGAGACAAATGTCAATCTCGGGTCCAAAGACTAACCTGTACACATGTCACCTGAGAACATCCATCTGACGATAGGTATAGTACCATATGGAAGTTCTCGGCGAGTCCGTCCAGTGTACTCACACCCAGTGAGCACCTGTATACGATCTTAGGTGCATCAGACTAATGGCTGCGGGACCAACCATCCCCCTGACGGGGTTAGAAACGTATACACCAGTCTACTCTGGAGTATCAATGCCCAGTCTCGATACTCACGCGACTATGGACCATTTAAGGATGTGCTTATGGACTACCCTGCTCCCACATGTATGATCGCCATCACAACGCAGGTAGTCAAGCAAGATCCTAGGGGCTTTATCAACATGTAACCACAATATGTAATAACGAGTATGACATATGCCATGTTAAAATAAAGACAAACCATAATAGTATACTACCGTATCGAGTCTTTATCAATATGTGCAAGCCAGATATAACAACAATACAAATAAATACATATATCCCGATAAAGACAAGTCAAATAATATACTATAAAACTAAGCAAGATTGTTCTGTATATACATATCCCTAGTATTCATATGTATACATATACAATACTGGCCTCTAGGGCATATACATCCAACAATCTCCCACTTGCACTAAAGGCCAGCGATTGGCGTACCGAATACCCAACATCTGCTCTAAGACCAGCTGCTGGCGTACCGCATACCCAACATCCCAAAAAGTCGCTCGAACTGTGCTTGAGGGAGGGCCTTTGTAAATGGATCCGCCGTGTTGTCTTTCGTATCCACTCTCCGACCTCTATCTCCTATCGATCTACGATCTCCCTGATCAGGTGATACCGTCTTAAGATGTGCCTGGATTTCTGATGGGACCGTGGTTCCTTCGCTAAAGCTAAAGCCCCATTGTTATCACAATACACTGGTATCGGATCAACAATGGACGGAACTACCTGAAGTTCAGCTATGAACTTCTTCATCCAGACCGCCTCTTTTGCGGCATCGCTTGAAGTAATGTATTCAGCCTCCATCGTCGAGTCTGCGACGGTATCCTGTTTGGAACTCTTCCAACATACCGCCCCTCTGTTGAGGGTAAACACAAAACCCGAGACAAACTTGCCGTCATCCTTGTCACTCTGGAAACTTAAGTCAGTAAAGGACTCGACCCTGAGGTCTCCATTACCGTATATCAGGAACATCTCCTTAGTCCTTCTCAGGTACTTGAGAATGTTCTTTACTGTTGTCCAGTGGTTCTCACCTGGGTCTACATCTGGTCTTGTACATAGTATCGCATACATTATAGATCCTACCGCCGAAGCGTAGGGTATAGTGCTCATGCGAACCCTCTCCTCGTCAATCTTGGGAAACATCTCCTTGGAGATGGTGATTCCATGCAATGCGGGTATGTTACCGCGCTTGGAATCTTCCATACTAAATCTCTTTAGTACGGTCTCTATGTATCTGGACTGTGAAAGTCCCAATAATCTCTTGGATCTATCTCTGTAGATCTTGATCCCCAGAATGTACGAGGCATCACCTAGGTCTTTCATGGAGAACCTTTGTGATAAGAATAGCTTGACCGATTGTAGCATAAGAATGTCATTTAATATCAAAAGAATGTCGTCCACATATAAGACTAGGAACACGACAGTTCGTCCTACAATCTTCTTATATAAACAAGGCTCATCCTCGTTTTTGATGAAGTCAAAGTCCTTGACCGTCTCATCAAAACAGATGTTCCAACTCCGCGATACTTGCTTTAATCCATAAATGGATTTAAGCAGCTTGCACACCTTTCCGTTGCTCCCACTGTCTACATAACCTTCTGGCTGATCCATATAAACGCACTCTTCTAAACTTCCGTTTAGAAAAGCCATTTTTACATCCATCTGCCCTATTTCATAGTCATGGAAAGCAGCAATAACAAGCAGGATCCTAATGGATTTGAGTATAGCCACTGGAGGAAAAGTTTCGTCATAGTCCACTGCTGGTCTTTGACGAAAACCTTTTGCAACGAGTCTAGCCTTATAGGTTTCCACCTGCCCATCTACACCAAGTTTCTTCTTGTAGATCCATTTGCATCCAACGGGTTTTATCCCAGGTGGAGCAACTTCCAGGTCCACACTTTATTGGTGTACATGGACTCCATTTCAGATTGCATAGCATCCGGCCACTTATTAGAGTCCCTACTGATAATGGCCTGCCTGAAACTAGTAGGATCATCTTCTTCCAAGATGCAATCCTCTCGATCCCCATCAATGAGAAAACCGTAGTACCTCTCGGGCGGATGAGAAATCCAACTAGATCTGCGGAGAGGCTGATGTTCGTCCGGGGTTATTGAATCTTCTAGTTCCTCCAAACCTTCAGTTATTGTTTGTTCTTCTGGAATTTCTTCCAGTTCTACCGTGTTCCCACTAATTTCTTTTGCAAGAAATTGCCACTCTAAAACTGTGGCGTGCTGAGCAACAAACACCTTCTGTTCCTCGGTGTGGTAGAACTGATATCCATAACTGTTCTTAGGATATCCCACAAACTTACACAAAACTGACCGTGCCTCCAGTTTATCCGGATTGTGTTTTTTAACATAAGCCGGACAACCCCATATCTTAAATCTTTTAAGATACGGCCTTTTTCCATTCCACGTCTCGAATGGTGTCTTAGGCATGGATTTGGATGGAACATCATTCAACAGATATGCCGCTGTTAAAAGCGCATGTCCCTAAAATGAAAGAGGCAACCTGGCATTACTCATCATGGAGCGAACCATATCCAATAGGGTACGATTCCTCCGCTCCGATATACCGTTGTGCTGTGGTGTATAAGGGGGAGTAAGCTGAGAGAAAATTCCATTCTCTTTTAAGTATTCTAGGAATTCCGTGCTTAAGTACTCCCCTCCTCTATCAGATCAGAGGATCTTAATACTTTTGTCAATCTGGTTCTCTACTTCGTTCCTGAATTCTTTGAACTTCTCAAAAGCTTCAGATTTGTGTTTCATAAGATACACATATCCGAATTTAAAGAGATCGTCAGTGAACGTGATGAAGTACGAGAACCCATCCCTTGCATGTATAGACATCGGACCACACGCATCACTATGTATGAGTCCCAAGAGCTCTTTTGCTCTTTCTCCATGTCCGGTGAACGGAGATTTGGTCATCTTTCTTTTGAGACAAGACTGACAAGTTTCATAAGATGAAAATTCGAACGTATTCAAGAGTCCATCTTTATGTAACTTACCGGTCTTTTCTCTCTGATATGACTAAGTCTACAATGCCACAAGTAGGATTCGTTTGCATCTGAACTCTTTCTCTTGCGTGTGTTTTGTACATTGAGAACTGTATTCTGATTTAGAACATAGATACCATTACACAGTGTACCTTCTGCAACTAATACCTTATCAAGGTAAATGTTCATGATATTTCTATCAAGAACAAAGTTATATCCATCTTTATTAAGTAAAGAAACTGATATGATGTTGCAAACCATGGAAGGTACATAGTAGCAATTGTTCAAAATTATAGTATTGCCATTTGGCAACACTAGGTGATACTCACCGACGGCTTTAGCATTAACTTGTGCTCCGTTCCCTACTCTGAGGAACATATCACCGGGTCCGACTATCCTACTTTTTCTCAGTCCCTGCAATAAATTACAGATATGAGATCCTGATTCGGTATCTAGTACCCAGGAGGTAGGACTGACCGAAAAGCATTTCTCAACTACAAGAACATCTGAAGAAGATGCAATAGTGTATTTCTTCTTCGATGGGGTTATCAAGGAATTCAAACTTTACTCCTTCCCAAGCCCATACTTATGACTGTTGTCGTAAGTTAGAGTCGAACCGACGTTCCCCAGCCCCGAATAAGAATTCGGATCGATCAAACGATATATTTTATTATCTTGATTAGGGCGTGAAATGGTTGCTACCTGGAGAGAGAGAGGGAAAAACACTCAGCGTGCGCTCTTGCAAGATTAGATTGGTTATTAATTTAACTAACCGCGATGGCTCCCACAGTTTCCTCAAATTCTTCTTCAAACCCTAAAAGAAGAACTAGTCAGGATTAATCGCACGTCACAATACTTGCTTAACCTTTCAGCCAGGCTGGTGTTGGTACTTTGAGGGAGGTTTTCCAACGCTTTCGCAAAGTTCCTTAATTACATAACCTCTTTTTCCTGGAGGCGTAGCCCCGCTAACACCGTTCTAGACACCTACTTGGTTTATAGCATTGATTGTTAAATGAAAAAATCTCCCAAGAGTAATCCTACTCATCAGTGGGATCGGGATCCAACTATCATTGTGTGATGCACTAGATGGAATCCACTATAGTCACCACACTCCAGAAGGTATGCTAAATCTGCAAGTTTCCTGTATGTTTGAAACTCCCGATGTAGTTTTTTCCCCTAGTGGTTTATGACCTTGACTAGGTCAACATATTATAAGCCGCTAGTCAAGTTCAACCCGTCATTATCCTGGATTAACTTAGACCCATCCGTATATACCCTTGACTAGGTCAAAATGGTCATACGGCTGTCCTAAATAATCACAATACATGCAACAAACAAGCATTACTTAGCTACCGAACACTACGTCTTGACTAGGTCAAAATACGCAGCACGAATACTAAGCAACACTTGTAAGAATGACGGAGGGCTACGACTGGGATTTTGGCGAAAAACCCGTTAACGTAATGAACGTGGTATCGTTGAAGGAACCTGAGTGGTTTTATAAATATATAGTGGCGAAAACCTTTGCTAAAGAGGTCACTCCCTGTGAAGGGATCTCGGCTCTTTCCTCGTCGAATGAGGTGCAGGATATTCCAAACTGAATACCATGATGCAAAACAAAAATTAATCGACTATAGTGAAGTTATTACCCTGACGCAAACTTTTACTCAGGGGTCACTCCCGATGAAGGGATCTCAGCCCTTACCTCGTCGAATGAGGTGCTGGATATTCATAACCGAATACCACTGTGCAAAGAAAAAGAGAACATCTGTAATGTCAGTTTTTAAAGCTTGGTTCCAACAACATCTTTTAGGTTTATTATTTTGCATTAATCAAAATTAATGCGGTCCAATCAGTTTGTAACCTATCACACCAGAAAAGAACGAAAATATGATGTACGTATATGCCATCCGCATTCGCCACTGGGCCCCGTCATCACCCGTTAGGTTACTTAACTAACGACAGAGCGGGGGCTGGACTAGCGCGGGTACAAAACATATACAACATCTACTAGTATATATATAAGTATATATAACATTCGTCCCAAGCATGATAATAAACAACATCACAGATAACAATACAGAATGGTGGATAATCTTGGAGCCCCGGGTTTCATTTGATCCGTAAATAAAACCCGACGTTCCCGGTTATGTGGATAGCCTATGCAATGAAAACCTGTACCCCGTACGAGTGCAGTGAATAGCCCGCCAGTTCTAGAATGAAGCCCCTTCCGTCTCAGCGCCATGAGATGCGGGCTTGTTGCCTTCTAGAACCCGGCTATTCGTGCACCCTACCGTAGAGTAATCCTAATATAGAAAATGAAAATAATATATACAAGCGGTGATATCGACCTCAACCCGGTCGTGCCCCAAAATAATATACAACCCGGCAAAGACGGCAGTCCACATGTCGGATGCTCGCCCCGCAATAACAAATGTACAAATGAATTATAAACTGTATTTCTAACATTGAACCACATGCTATCTACCACGACAATCCAACCACAATCACAGCACAACCACAAAACATCAACGCGAATGTCACGTTTGCAAAACCCGTCTAAAAGAACATATAGCGATTAGACGAGTTTTACCGATCGAGTGACATTCCCGGTCTCAGATAAAATTGAATGAACTGTAAACTGTTAAACAGTGTTAAATATAACGAATTCGAAACACCACAAGTTGCCTCAAACTGGAATCTACAGAGAATCAAATTTGGGCAAAAAATAAACAACACCAGGAAACCAAACTCCCAGAGATAAGCACCCAGAGACAAAAAAATGTGCACACCCCCCAAAAAAACCGAGGACGTCGGAAAAATAGCCTATGTGGCCGGCCATGGGTTGTCCAAATTGACTCGTTTTGGTTATGGGTACATCTCATAAGGTAAAGACCACTCTGCACTTGTTTAAAAAATTTTCAGAGACTTTTTCAAAATCAACAGAAACTGCAGATAATGGATTTGGTTTCACGTAGTTGTTTCGATTTCGTTGTTTTGACGTTGCTTAAACTTTCTAACCTAGGGTTTATGGGCTGGCTCTGATACCATGAAGGGTTACTCTAGCGTCCCGGCCAACTCCCGTAGCAAAATGTGGAACAAAAATTTTATAACGAACAAAAACTTTGGCGCTAGAATAAAACCTAACTGGATCTTTAACCATAAACCCAGTTAGCTAAAAGAGTTCTACATACTATGAAAGAAGATATACCAAACGAACTAAGTCCTTCGGTCTTCGTTCTTCATCCTTAGCTCCTTGTGGCCTCCTTGAACTTGATCGATTTCCATCTCCGGCTCCATCGGTCCTCCGGGATTGAGCTTGTTTTTCGGCCCTCCTTCGTCGTACATGATCCACCCGAGGGGTATAATCCATGGCTCTAGCTCTTTGCTAAATGTCAAAAGAGTAACTAGAGAACTTGGGATGCTAGTCCAAGTGATCTAGGATGTAGTGAGGGTGTCTAAGTGTTTACTATCTCTTTTCTAACCTCTTCACTTGTTTCTCAATACATGAGAATGTTAGTGAAGAGGAAGAAGATGAAGATGGAGGAAAGCAAGAGGGGGGAGGAGCTTGGAGAGAAAATGGAGCTCAAGAAAATAATGATCAAGCATGAGAGAGAAAATAACACACTAAGGTTTTATATGCTATTTTCTTTCATTAAACAATAGCAACCATGCTTCAATAGTAAACCCAAAATGAATTATAAATTCATTTGCTCACTATTGAAGCATGGTCACCTCCATTCCTCCCTCACCTCTCACTTTACACCTCATTTCCATTTATCAAATAAATGGAAAATCCAAAATGAGGTGGCCATCTTCTAGAAGGAAAACTGTAATAAATACGGATTTCCGTCTACAGTATATATATACCGGCAATCAGATAAAAATCCGAACGCCCAAAGAGATAGAATAACACGAAGAACGTAATACTAGAATATATATATCGAAATACATATACATAAATTATTAAATCAATACCTGATTTAATAATCCGGCTCAAACCCGAGCCGGCTAGTATTACCAACTGTCCGATGTAAAATCCGAGTACAAAGCACATCAATCGATCGAACTCTGCACGTATCCAATACGGCTACTACATCATTTCGCCTGAATCAGGAAAACCCTCTATGTGGGACTCTAAAGACTCGACAGTACTCTGGCAGTGGGTTTAACCACAAGCACGTCAGCGGCACTAGCTGTACGTAACGGCTACCCAGGTACCTGTCGAAAAGAAGGCCGATAAGCAAACTCATCCGGATCTCCTACTGAGCCTATCCGTGATAATATCCGTACAGTCCGGTCTCTTCGTCAAAGAGTATCGCATACCGGGTCTAAGGGATGGTGAACGTCAGACCCTAATAACCTGATAAGTCGTGCCAATGTAGCTCAGGACCAATCCGGGAAACTACTAATCAACCTATCAGTAAATCCCAACTGCCTTGGCCAAGGTTTTATGGCCCTGACCAATCGAATCACAGTGCAATATCGACTCCCTATACCGGGAGAGACGAATCCCCGACAATCGCTCACTGCCTCCATATGGCTCGGGACTGAACCCAACCAAAACCTGTTTGCACGACTCAGTAGAGCCATGGTAGGGTAGTGATCAAAGTTCAGTGGGAACTCACATGAGACAAATGTCGATCTCGGGTCCAAAGACTAACCTGTACACATGTCATCTGAGAACATCCATCTGACAATAGGTATAGTACCATATGGAAGTTCTCGCCGAGTCCGTCCAGTGTACTCACACCCAGTGAGCACCTGTATACGATCTTAGGTGCATCAGACTAATGGCTGCGGGACCAACCATCCCCCCGACGGGGTTAGAAACGTATACACAAGTCTACTCTGGAGTATCAATGCCCAGTCTCGATACTCACGCGACTATGGACCATTTAAGGATGTGCTTATGGACTACCCTGCTCTCACAAGTATGATCGCCATCACAACGCAGGTAGTCAAACAAGATCCTAGGGGCTTTATCAACATGTAACCGCTATATGTAATAACGAGTATGACATATGCCATGTTAAGATAAAGGCAAACCATAATAGTATACTACCGTATTGAGTCTTTATCAATATGTGCAAGCCAGATATAACAACAATACAAATAAATACACATATCCCGATAAAGACAAGTCAAATGATATAGTATAAAACTGAGCAAGATTGTTCTGTATATACATATCCCTAGTATCCATATGTATACATATACAATACTGGCCTCTAGGGCATATGCATCCAACAGTGTACACCTCTACCTTCTCACCTAATAAGTAATGCTTCCAGATCTTCAATGCGAAAACCACTGCGGCTAATTCCAAGTCGTGAGTAGGGTAGTTCCTCTCGTGATTTCTCAACTGTCGTGAGGCGTAAGCAACCACCCGACCGTGCTGCATCAGAACACAACCTAAGCCCTTCCCTGAAGCATCGCTATGTATCACCAGACCACCGGAATTATCTGGTACTGTAAGAGTAGGCGCCGTGGTCAATTTCTGCTTCAGTGCTTCAAAAGCCCGAGTACACTCCTTCGTCAATACATACGGCTCATCCTTCCGATGTCAGCTTCGTCAAGGGTTCAGCGACTCGTGCAAAGTCTTGAACGAACCGTCGATAATATCCGGCCAGTTCCAGGAAGCTTCTGATCTCGGCAACTGACTTCGGTGTTGGCCAATCTCTAACAGATTATATCTTTACCGGATCCACTGAGATGCCTTCGCCCAAAACAACGTATCCCAAGAACTGCACCTTATCGAGCCAGAACTCACACTTGCTCAATTTCGCATACAGCTTCTCTTCCCGAAGAATTTGTAATACTGTTCGCAAGTGTTCGACATGCTTCTCTCGAGTCTTAGAGTAGACTAGTATGTCGTCGATGAATACAACGGCAAAAGTGTCCAAATATTTCGCGAATACCCGATTCATCAGATCCATAAATATAGCTGGAGCATTGGTAATACCAAACGGCATCACAAGGAACTCATAATGCCTATATCGGGTCCTGAAAGCCGTCTTGCATATATCCTCGGCCACTACTCTAATCTGGTGATAGCCCGAACGGAGATCCAACTTCGAAAATACTCTGGCCCCACTTAACTGATCAAATAAGTCGTCGATGCGCGGAATGGGATAGTTGTTCTTTATCGTGACTTTGTTCAGCTCCCGGTAGTCTATGCACATCCGTAGCGATCCATCCTTTTTCTTTACTAACAAAACTGGTGCACCCCATGGTGAAGCGCTTGGGCGGATAAATCCCTTCTCCAGGAGTTCTCCAATTTGTTTCTTCAATTCGGCCAACTCAACCGGTGCCATTCTGTACGGGGCCTTGGAAACTGGTGCTGTACATGGAATCAAATCAATCGAGAATTCCAAGACGCGGGGAGCTGGTAGACCTGGTAAATCTTCAGGGAACACATCCAGGAAATCCCGAACAATCTCTGGGCCCGGGCTCTCATCAATCTCCATAGCTGTCAACTCCTTTGGCTTGGCTCTAAACTTGGCTGGCTCTAAAGATTCGCTCCCGCCTTCAAAAATAAACTCTGGGTGATTGGGAATGCGGGAAGTCACATGCCTTGCTCGACAATCAATAACTACATGGAATGTACTCATCCAATCCATCCCGAGAATTGCGTCATAGCTGCCTGTTCCGATCACAAGGAAATTCGCATAGAATTCCCTGCCACACACTACAACTGGACATGATCTACATTCTCGACTGGATACTATAACACCATTACCCGTATGTATTTCCCAACCCTTGGTTATTGGTTCATGTGGTATGGAGTGTGTATCAACGAAATGCGCAGATATGAAACAGCGTGATGCTCCAGAATCAAACAGTACTCTAGCTGGCATAGAATGTACGAGTAGAATACCTGTAACAACTTCGCCTTAAGCCTCTGCCTGCTCGGCGGTCAAGGTGAAAGCCCGTCCCTGACCGTGTCCTGTGCAGGATTGCCTCTGCTCCTGTTACCTCTACTGCTGCAGTCCAGACCCTCCCTGTAGCTCTGTTCGTTCGGGGCAACCACTGACTCGGTGCTGGCTGGATCCGTAAATCAAACACTGTCCCTTAGCACGGCGACAGTCCTTCTGGGTATGCCCATCCCTGTTGCAGTAGCCGCAAACTAAGTTTTTACTCTGGGGGCGATGCTGGGGCGTGAATGAACGCTTCATCTGCGTCGTCCCTGGCCTGTAAACTGGTATGACTCCTCGATACGGTGTGTGAGCACACGCTGGAACAACTGGGGGCCTCCTATCACTCGAACGGGGGCCTCTAAATTTATTGATCAGCTTCTCCTGAATTCGTGTCGTGTTGAGCACCTTCGCAAAAGTCTGCAACTCGAGTGACGTGATCAACTGCTGTAGCTCAAAATCAAGTCCGTGTAAGAAGCACCTGGCCCTGGTGGCCTATGAAGCGACCATATATGGAGCAAATTGGCTCAGACGGTTGAATTCTGCCGCATATATGTCCACGGGACGGCCATTCTGCTTCAGTAAGATGAATCTCTCTTCCATCTCTGCCTTGGCGGTGGAAGGAAAGTAGCGGTCCAAAAAGCACTCCTTGAATTTGCTCCATTCGATTGGCCCTTCTAGTCTGCTTTCTTCAACTGACCACCAAGTACGGGCTTCGTCCTCCAACTGGATCTTTATCGCATTCACTTTCTCTTCATCGGGTACCTTTGCGGTCGTCAGTAGGTTCTCCATGTTGACCAGCCATTGCTCGGCCTCGAGTGGTTTGGCTAGTCCCGTAAATGCAGCTAGATGTAACCTCCGAAAATCTGACACGGTACCAGCCCTGGCAGAAAAAGCTGGGGGAGCAGTGCCCTCGGGGGCGGTAATGAGAGCGGAGGGTCCCCCAACTGCGGTAATTGCCCTGAGTCCCTCGGTGAGTAGGTCCGTCTTTCTCTCTTGAGCTTCTACGAAGGTCATCAGTGCACTCAAGATCCTCTCCGTGCGATTCTGAGAACTTGAGTCCAAGGAATGGTCGTTCCGGGACGTCATGTCGCTAGAAGACATTTAAACGGACATGATTAGATATAAGGATGAAAGTGAGGGATAGTGAAGCGAAACTAATGTAATAAAGTCTAGTTAATGTTATCCCTTGCTACTAAACACGGTTCTGATACCAACAAAACCATGTCACGCCCTGCTTCACAAAATACGGAATACGAGGGATGACTAGGCCAGCCGTGCTCCTACGGTCAAGGAATAATCCCACAGTAGTCACACTTCGGCTTCTAGCATTACATGGTAATCAGTAAACACAGCACAGAAGTAAAGGAAATATATCACTAGTTATTACATCAACTTTCATTGTTCACAATTTACAACAAAACAAAGAAATGAACTACTAACCAAGTGCGAATACAAGGTTTCTTTAGGGAAAACAGTAAAGGTACCGGAGGCACGACCGTCTAGATCTCTGCAAGCTCGAAGGGCGGGTCTAACTCCTGAACTGGTTCTTCCTTAAGGTCCGAGCATGCATACTCAGGTCGTCAGAGCGACACAATAGCAATATTATAATAAGAACAAAAGACAAGAAAATGAAAGTAATAACGATGGAGATAAAATGCAGGTAATCAGTATGTCACTAGCTAATGCACTGTATGATCTGTGTCCCTATCGGTCTCTAAGTCACTTTTGAAATCGAATTGTGGAAAGGAGGATCATGTTTAACGAGGGTCTCATACGTACCGGAGACTACGGCCCGCTGTTGCCCGGGACATAACCCTGTCAGCCGGACTGCTAGGCCCAACCTAATATATATAAGAGTCGTTGTTCGAATGATCATCCTCTAAATCACCGACCTCGCTAAATACAACTCCCTTTCCACTTCGATTTCCCCTTTTTCCCCAGGTTTCACTATTCATGAATATGGGCTAGTTGTGTACAAGTACGCATTAGTAGCACGATTTTATTCACTGTTCACTGTGTAGTTCATTATCACGAATCACTCACTATTCACTGGTGTACTTGACACAACCACACCAACACTTCACACGTTCGATAATGCAATATACACTGAGAATTAACACAAATGTTCACTCTCACTAAAGGTCTTGTAGTCGGGTAGAACTATGAATCATGCCGTTAAACAGTTTATGTGCAGTACAAGTCGTTATACGTCTTATGAACATAGAAAATTCGTATTGAATCATGCACTCAGAATTTAGCAAAAAGATACAAAAGAGATAATAAGTAAACTCAGTCGTCAGTTCAATAAAATTAATTTCAGGACAATCGGGTTTCGGGTTTGCAAGTTACAGTCGTTTCATTTTAAGTGTTCGCTGCTGGAATTTCAGTTCCTGAACTGAAGGTCCATTTCGCAACACAATTTTCACCCTGTTGAGATCAAAATTAGGCAACACTATAGTTGAACAAAATTTAGGTTTATCAGTTAGACTTCCCACGCACCAGATGGATCGATAATATCCATGGTGTACTGGAAGTTATGCACTGTACAACAATGGGGTATACGTTCTGTCCCTGTTTGGGACTGCTATATGTTCTATTGATTTAAAATACAGTTTAAATAGTAAACGACAGTACAAATGGATGAAATCACTTTCATTAGTTAGCTAACTGTTTCATCTTCGCTATGGTATAGGGTTCCACATTATAACATGTTCATACAGCAGAGTGAAAGCATTACAAAACGAGAATCAACAGCCAGTGCTGCTCTGGACTGCAGTCCAGAGCCGCACTCCGAACCAGTTTCTGTCATCTTTTTAGCATAGAAGCAAGTTAAAACTCTTATGGGGTTCTAGTTCGTTGAGTCAGGTTCAATATGAGCCCTCGAATGCAACATTCCGATTTGTAACCAATTAACTGTGTTTTTTACGAATTCAGGTACGGGAAAATTTCAGTTTTTCAGGTCTAAATGGGAGAGACCTAACACGTCATTAAAGATCGTATTTTCCAGCCAAATCATAACACGGCGTTCGTTATTAAATGGGCCATCCTATGTGATCGGTTTCCGTCAATTTAATGGGGTTTTTCCATTCAGGTTTTGCATCGAACACTGGCATTATTATTAATTTGCACGACATGTATATACGGAATTTATTGATATTTCGATTTGTAATAGATAAAAATTAGCATGAAGCAAGTAGTGTGCTTACCTGATGACGTGTTTACGACGGTACGACAACGGTGGTGACAAGGCACGGCATGGGCTTGACACACGCACGACACAAGCAGTAGCACAACCACTTAGGGCTCGGCTGTGGCGCAGTAGAGGGCACGGGTGTTTGGTCTTGGAGCGGCGATGACGGCGAACTGCAGCAACGACACGTATGGCGCAGTAACAACACAACGGGCTCAGCTAGGCTTGGCCTCAGTTCGAGGAGGAAGAGCTGAGGAGCTCAGTAGGTTGTCGGCGATCTCGACAGCGAGAAGTCGAGGGTTGCAGAGGATGGATCCTCGGCAGCAGTGAGAAGTGCTCCGACGAGAGTGCAGTCGATTGGTGGTCGGTCGTCGGCGATGCTCGCGGTGGGGACGCGGTGCTTTCGGTTGTGCAGGCGGGTAATAGAAGGTGACGAGGAGGTGGTCGGTGGTGTGAGGAGTGGCGATGAGAGGAGGAAGGGCTGTTATGGAGAGTGGTCGGAGCTCGGTGGCTGGGGAAGGTTTTGGGTGAGGAGGCAATGGTGCGGTGAAAAAAGGGCAGGGGAGATGAAGGCTCGGCTTTGTATGGGGGAGGGAGAGACGAGGTCTGTTCCCCGCCGAAAGACGCGCAAAGACGCGGCGAACGTCTCGCCTGAATTTTGGGGCAGATGCTAATTGGTGCTATCCGTCCACCTCTCCGAAGATGCCAAGTTGATTTATGGCACCATGTATCGAAGGTCTAAACGGATGCGACCGATGTAGCAGACTTCATCAGATTCCCCCTCGTTTGAGGGGGTTTTGATTGTGGGGACGCTCTTCCCTGCAGGCGCAAGCCCCTGCAGTTAATTACGCTACCGCATCGCGGTAACAACTTTCTCCTTCTCCAGATGGTCACTTCGTGTCGTGGGTGTTTGTTTTGTTTGTGGTTGCCCGTGGATTGTATACGGAGACTAATTTATGTTGTCGCCCGTAGGGCGTGGATTAGTCCAAATCCGTATCTTCTTAGATTTGGGTTTGGGGGTTGTGTTTAAGGATACGTTAGCCTCATTTGAGACTATGATCAACTTAAACGTTTGTTAAGGATACGTTAGTCTAATTTTTAGGCTAAGATCAACTTAACGGGATCGTTTAGATCCAGCAAGAGAGCATTTGAACTCTATTGTTTAGTTTAGGGACATTGCGGTCGATTACCAGTTTAAGGACATGGTGGTCCAAGGTTAAGGACATCGTAGTCCGTGGGTTTAAAGGGACCCCACAGTCCGAGGTTAAGGACATCGTAGTCCATGGGCTTAAGGACCCCACAATCCGGTTTAAAGACATCGTAGTCTATAAAGTTTAAGGACATCATAGTCCATGAGTTTAAGGACCCCCACAGTCCGGTTTAAAGATATCGTAGTCTATAAAGTTTAAGGACATCATAGTCCATGAGTTTAAGGACCCCACAGTCCGTGAAATGTGTGGTTGTCGGGACCCGTCACCTCTCTGAAGACATTGAAGGATTACAACGATAAATATCAGAGGAGTAAAGAGATGTACCCTTGAACCGGTGTGAGTTGGTTGAAAAATCTGTAGTCCAGTTTGGGATTGAGATCTGTTAAATATTCGTGAGCAGGTGGGCTCAATTAAATATAAGTTGAGGACTTAAGGCTAATTTTGGGCTAAGTCCAAGAAGATTAAAATGTTTAACATTTTATTGTTCTGGGCTGTTGAGCCTTTATTCGGGCTTGACCCTTTTTAACAATGTTGAGCATTAGATCCTGACATTTTTTTTGTCTTGTATTGAATGCATAGCATTCATCAGAACAATGCGTGTTCTGACAGTGCGCCACATGGCGCGTCAGGCGCTTTACGTCAATTAACGCTTCTACCAAGTAGCGCACACAAAAAGGACACGTGTCGCGCTTGGCGCTAAGCGTCAGATGATGAGCGCATTGCGCCAGTTTATGAGCGCTGGGCGCTAATTTCTGAGCGTGTTGCGCTAGTTTAGTGGCGCACAAGTGAATGACACGTGACGCACTTGGCGCTGGGCGCCAGCCCATGAGCGCAGTGCGCTGTTTCAGAAGCGCAAAGCGCAAGTTGCATACGTGGTTGACACGTGGCACGTTTCGGCGCTGAGCGCCGGTCCAAGGAGCGCAAAAGCGCAGTTCAAGAGTGCAAGACACTTTTCAATAGCGCAAAGCGCATTTGATCAAATTTTTGATCCGTGAACAAATTTATGTTCTTTTTAAAGGAGGCTTTGTCTCAAGATTCAAGAACAACAGTTCTTACTTTTGAAAGGGCTTTGCCTTTGTAGATTAATGATCTGTGAATGAAGTAAGTGCTTCTTTTGTTTTTTATGATGAGGTCTTTTGATTTCTTTTTATAAAAGACCTTGGTCTTTTGTAGATCTATGATCTTTTAAGAAGATAATTCTTCTGTTCTAATGAGATGATTTCATCTCTTTGTTCAAGAATCATTCTTTTTACCTTGTAGAAATGTTCTTTCAAGAGCTTGCTTTCTTTCTTTTGAGTTTTCTCAAAATTTGTAGGGGGGTTTCTCTATATCAGATTTAAAGTCTTGGGGCCTTTATATAGGGTGAATTGATTTGTTGAATCGGTTAAAGAGATCTTTCTCTGATTGATTTGGGGATGTTTCCTCACTGTTGGATCTTTGATCCTAGGGCTTCTGTTTTACAGAAGGCAATCTTCTTGTTTTTAACAAGATTGGAAAAATCTTTCCACAACAGAATTTTAATTCTGATTAATTAATGATTTATCATTTTTAGATCTTTTGATCTAACGGTGGGGAATTTTATAATTCCAGTGCGGGCGCACCCATGCTTTGCACGTGGTGCGCTGCTCAGAGCGCAGCGCACTTTGCGCTAGCGCACCTACGTTTGACACATGGTGCGCTGCTCAGAGCGCAGCGCGGCCTGCGCTAGCAAACCTGTATTTGAAACGTGGCGCGCAGCGCGCCTAGCGCTGGATCTGAAGCGCGGCTTCAATTTTGAATTTTGAATTTTAAAACAGAGCTTTTCTTTGATTGGGGGTGCGCTGCCTAGGGCGCAGCGCACCTGGCGCTAGCGCATCCGTATTTGACACGTGATGCGCAGCACGCCTAGCGCTGAATCTGAAGCGTTGCTTCAATTTTTAAATTTTGAATTTTAAAATAGTGCTTTGCTCTGATTGGGGGTGCGCTGCCTAGGGCGCAGCGCACCTGGCGCTAGCGCATCCGTGCCTAGCGCTGAATCTGAAGCATTGCTTCAATTTTTAAATTTTGAATTTTAAAACAGAGTTTTGCTCTGATTGGGGGAAACAAATGCCCCCCCACCGTTGCGCTCACGTGGCGCACATGTGAGTGCAGCGGTGGCAGCATCTGAACCCTGGATCAACTCAGAAGTTGAAGAGGCGGTTCAATGCCTATAAATAGGACCTTTGGTCTCTTAGATGATTTTCATCTTCTTTCTTGAGAATTTTTATTCAGAGCATTGCTCTTCAGTTTAAGAACTTTTCAAGAGTCAGAACTCTATCAATACTTAGGTAAAGTTTATTTTTTTTAATAAATTAGGGTTTTACCCATTAACAGAGCATTGCTCTTCATAGATCTTTGATCTAAAGAAAACCCATTTAGGCTTTCATTAACAGAGCTTTGCTTTCATGAACCCATAGATCTAAAGAGATCTTTTCTTGGGGTTTCTTAACCTATGAATCAGAGCTTTGCTCTTTGATAACATGTAGATTTATTAATCTTTGATGAAGAACTCTTAGAGTTTTTTCATGGATCTTGAAGATCCCAGAATTTTTAATTCATGAATTAATTTAATTAATTCTTTTCTGATGGATTTTTCCATCATCATTACAGAGCCAGGCTTTTTAAGGAATTTTATTCCTCATGATCAGAGTTTGACAAGTGTTACTCTGTCATAGAGCTTTGCTCTCAAAGGGAGATTATCTCCTTTTCCCGAGGGATCTCTCATTCAATGAGAATTTTCTTGAGTATTTCCTCATTTAATTAACAGTTTCATCCAATGGTGAGGCTGTTTTATTAATTGATGCATTGTCATCTAGATTTCGCGGGTCCCCCTATCCACTGCATTGCAGTGTGGTACAAATTTTAAAGTACCGAGTGTCGAAATTTAAAATTAAATTATAGCACTGACAGTTGACTTCTGTCCCCCCTTTTTGCAGGCGACATGTCTTTCGATGCTACGTTTCTGTTCGTCCGTTCAGAGGGAGGATTCCCTGAGGCACCTGTGGACCGGGAGGTTCTCGCGCTCATCAAAGACCGTGACCCGGAACACAAAAATCTTCACTTGTGGGGTAGATGGTACGACCAGATTATCAGAGATCGTCGAAGCTTCTCTTGTGCGATGCCTTCGGAGCCTATCTCGGCGATCCCGTATGCAGATACACCCCCGATGAACTATGCCGTGGAGGTTGTTAATTGGACTTCGGAGCGTCTCCTTCAGCCTTCGATTGCCGCAGTACCCATGCAGCCGCCAGCGGCTTTGGATACCCTGGGGCGGCACATATGCCAGGACGAGTCGCGCCCTTAGGGACAACCCTACAACATTGGGCTAACTCCCCGTCATCCGGCCGGGTACTTGCAGTGGGCCCGGTACATCTTGTCGGCGAAGAAATCGCAGGTGCTAAAGCTCGGCTTATACCCTGCGGTTTACGCTTCGCCGTTCCAGTATTCTGCCCCTCCCACATGGTGGATCAAGGCGTTCTTGGAGCAGTGGAACATCCCGACCCATACCTTCCTTCTACTGGACAGAGAGGTTTCCATTTCCTTGGAAGAATTCGCCGAGGTTTGTGGTCTGCCGGTCAGGGGGGAGCACTACAAAGATCTGCTTCCTTTGGATGAATATATTTTTGCCACCAAGCCAGTGGTGATGGGCCTCATGCCAGAGAACGCCATTCAGCACCAGTTCCCCAGCCTGATAAAGGTGTTGAATCTGTACGAGAGCCTCTTCCTTGAATCCGGAGACCGGGGGGGGGGGTCAGTTTTGCGGACTTCTTCGCCCGGTTTCTTCGCCCGGAGATTTTGTCGCGACAAGGCGAAAAGTTTGCTAAGCTCGATGATCCCTTCGGCTTTGGCTTGGACCGCCAGCCGGTACTGGAAGCTGATCAGAAGAGCTTCTTTCTTCCTGACGCTGCGATCATCCCTCTATCAGAAATCGCCGCCCCGGGCATTGACGAGGATGCGTTCTTTCTTGGATTTCTCAGGCTACGGTTGAGTTGGTTCACGCTCCCTATGCATCCTCGTTATATAAGGCCTTCCGTCTTCTACCCCGCGCATCGCATGGTTGCCGGAATAAAAGTAGCCATCAGGATCGCCGGGTTAGCCCACTTATATCATGGTCTTAGCATAGCGGCGGATACCACTAAACCAGGGGTGCATCCTGCCAACTTCCCGATGCATTACTTCACTTCATGGATGGAGATGCACGTGGTCGGAGTTTTTGGCATTCACAAGAGACCTCTGTTTTACGAAAGATGCAAGTTCCCTCGGATCATGCGGCCGGTTGACGCCTCCATCGTGAGTTTGTCACAGCGGGAAGCTAGGGGCTTGCTCCTTCGTCCGCGCACGGTCGAAGATGGTATGTCTTTCACGGACAAAGTCTTGACCATCGGCTAGGAAACTTCAAAGGCGGTGCTGTCACTGCAAGACATTTTTAAGGATGGGGCCTCTGTGTTGAAAGCCCGGGAGATTCTCTACTTGTACTCCATTAGGCCGGGCTTTCTTGTATTCAGGCAAAATGATGCGGTGCTATTCATGAGATACAACCCCCATCATTTTGCCCAGCAGCTGAGTTATAATTAGGGAGTCCCGCTAGAGGGTTTTTTGGTAGAACCCGCTGCAACCGAAGAGGGAATGCGGGGTGCGCTGCATCACTTCATGCGCTTGAATACGGGCTCTCACTTTTTTATCAGCGAACCGAGTTGTATTCCGAGGGCCCTTAACGTACACGTGGCCTGGTATCAACATGAAACGGAAGCTGTTATCAGGGAAGAGAAGCGGCTGCTACTCGACCGCAAGGGTGCACCTCCTGCTAGTGACTGAAACCTTCCCTTGAAGCGACGGACCATTGTCATCCCCCACTACGAGGAGCTGCCGTGATTGAAGTTCCCGAGGACAGGTCTGAGCTACCGGTGCCCCGTGCTCCTGTGGAGACGGTGGATGTACAACCGGTGCCCCGTGCTCCCACGGAGACGGTAAATGTAGCTTCCCCCGAATCTGGCGTGGGCTCAGATATCGGGACTCGTCGCCCCAAAGTGCCCACTAAGCGTAAGCTTATGCTTGCTGCGACTGGAGCTCGCGCGCAGAAGAGGAAGAAGAAGTCGGTCCTCTCTCTAGATGCTGTACTCGGCCTGGAGCCTCAAGCTCCTTATAACGAGGGCCTGAGCGAATATGGGACCAACGAAGGTCTCTTCATAGCGCCGGAAGATACTGATCTCGAGACCGCTATTGCAGCTTCTGTGCGATCCGCAAGCCACCAAGCAGAAATGGTCACCCTCGTGCAATCAAGTAAACATCAGTCGCACCTTATTATTGCATTATATCTTTATCTTTATTATCATATCTTGACTGAAATTTTTCCTTCTGTAACAGGCTTTACCACTGAAGAGGCTCTGGCGGCTTCCCTTAGGACCTTTGAGGAGGAGAAGAGGAATCGCGCTTTGTTGGGCATCGGTATGTCTCGGCTCATTGCATCTTCATTCTCCTTTCTTATGGACAATCTAAACCTTTCTTTATCTTATCGCAGGGACCACAATGCCAATCCCGCAAGGTGATGCGGAGATTCTTCCCAGGCCAGCCACAGAAGTCCCGGCCTCTTCGGCACTGTCGAAAGAGGCCTTTCTCAAACGACCGATGACGGAAGCTATAACGGCTCTAGAGGTAACCCTTGGCACGGATGATAACGTCCTATTGATGGAGGCATCCAGAAGATCCGCTTTGACGGCCCGAGCGGAAAGGAATCGCCGAATGCGTGCGGCAAGGGAGTGTAGTGCTGCCTTAGCCGTGTGTGCGAGTTTGAGCACCGCTACCCCTGCCCTTACTCCTTCAGAGGAATCCCCGGCTGCCTTGTCTACTGCCTATAGACGGGCAGCACGTGCGACTCGGGAAGCGGTCGGAAGACCAGCTCAAGGTAATGTGACACGGGGTTCCGTTGTCAAAGTTTTAAATATCAATTCTCATATATCTTATCTTGCAGGGCCGAGTTTTACCGAAGAAGTGGTGGCGACCGCTGAGCCTGGGTAGTGGTAGAGGAGGTAGTCGTGATTTCCGAACCCGAGGCGGCGGTAGGCGAGATGGCTGCGATTGCCGAGCTCGAGGTAGCGGCGGGTGAGACAGTCACGATCGCCGAGCCTGAGATGGCGGTAGGTGAGATGACCACCATTGCCGAGCCTGAGGTGGCGATGGGTGAGACGGGTATAGTCGCCGAGCCTGAGGTGATGATGAGTGAGACGGCTACAGCCGCCGAGCCCGAGATAGTCACTCTTTCGCAAAAGTCGGGCACTGCCCCGATCGTCGCTCTTTCCGCCTGCGGCTCTTTGCCATCTTTTGGCATCGCAAGCGTTACGACGACTCTCGTAGAGTCAGGGGATGAGGCGATGGGAGGTGAGACCATCCCGATGGAGGAGGGTGAAACAATCACTATATCAAGTGACACCCTCGTCGTGGTTCCGACTGGCGACTCACCAGGTAGATTTTGGGTCATTGCTTTTCTTTTTATTCTGCAATCCTTTTCAATCTTTCCTGACAGTATTTATCTCGCTTCTAATGCAGGTGTGGCGAGCGTTGAGGTTGCGTTACCCGAGGCAGCGCCATCAGCTACCGCTTTGACGGTGACACCTCCTCTACCCTCTCTCGTACCATCTCAGATGTTGGAAGGTGCGGATTCGTGACCCATCAGTCTTATTATTTTTTTAGGCTGTATAACCTATGTACTGACGTTGCATTACTGCGTCCCTGCAGGAGTCCTTTTTGACCACCTGTATCAGGTGCTGCACCCACACTTCTCCTTTCTGTCAGAGATTAGTCCGCCTGCTGGTGTCGGTGAGTATCTTTTCTAAACGATGTCCTTTCTTTAACGGGTAGTCACATTATTGCTAATCCCTCTTTGTGTTGCTTGTAGCCTTACAATCGAAGGCGGGGACGAGGCTATCGTTGCGCCACCAGTACTCCCAGCTCTGCCCCCTGTTGCAGCCGGTATAGTAGACTTTATTTTTCGTGTATTTTCTTTATTTCTTGAGCCGACATCTGACTATGATTTATTTTGTAGATATCATATCGACTCCAGCCCCGTTCGAGTCTCGCATTATGATGCCGGCAGGGCCCTTTTCCAGAAGTCCTTCCTCGAAAGGCGCCGCGAACAGTCTGCGTATGCTGAGCGACTATATTGAGGAGCTCGACGTGGAGACTCCCACTTCTGCTGCGGATTTTGCTGCGGAGGTTAACCCTATGCTGGCGACGCTCGTGAACTTTCATAGTGAGGGCGTCGTTGAGTCTTGGGTTAATCGCTGCAGGGAAATTGAGCCTTGCCTGCATGAGCTTGAGCTTAGGCGTCTTGCTCCTGAGATTCTGGCTGTGAGCACTCAACGGGCTGCGTGGATTGAGCAGAGTACTTCTTACTTCCGCCATCTTGAACAAGAATTGGCTTTAAAGCAGAAGGAATGTAAAGAAACTTCAAGCGAATCTGCTCGACTTCATGCTCAGGTTGATGCGAATGCTGTCTAGTTGAAAGTTATCTTCGAAGGCCTTCTGCGATGCATTTCTGACGGGTTAACACCGAGGCAGAAGCTCGACGTCGTCGAGAGGGATGCACAAGATCGTGAAGCAGCTCAGCGGACCGTCGAGGAACAACTTTTGTCTTACTTGCAGCAGCGAGCCCATGTCGAAGCAGAGTTGGCCGCATTAGCTGATCAAGAAGAGGGGCTGAGGGAAGTGCGCGAGCGGTTGATCGGACTATTGACAGCGCTTCCCTCTCAATAATTGTTTTTTTTGTACCATTTGTAATTTTGAATAAAATGTATTCATTCTTTTATTCTTTCGTATGATGTATTTTGTACCCAATTGAATTCATGAATAAAAGATATATTTTTTTTGCAATGTCTTGTGTCATCTCTCTACTTTCTTCTTTCTTTTGTTATCAGCATATCACCTTAGCAAGCATAGCCGGCAGATGATAGAGTGAGCATCTTGTCTTGGCTTATTTGAGGGGTACTGACGGCTTAGGAAGCAGGTTCAGATCTGCTGCCTAAGAGCTTTCAACTTTATGAGCCGTGAGGGTCTCGTAAATACTTTTCTCCCTACGAGTCGTGAGGATCTCGTAGGTGTCTTTTCTCCTTAGGAGTCGTGAGGATTCCTAAGTGTGTTTTCCCTTATAAGTCGTAAGGATCTTATAAGAGAGTTTTCTTCCTTACGAATCGAGAGGACCCGTAAGTGTTTAATGAGATTGACGTGTAGATGACGTATTTCCGCGACGGGGTCATATGGATGACGTATTTCCGAGACGGGGTCATGTGGATGACGTATTTCCGTGACGGGGTCATGTGGATGACGTATTTCCGTGACGGGGTCATGTCGATGACGTATTGCCGAGACGGGGTCATGTGGATGACGTATTTCCGAGACGGGGTCATATGGATGACGTATTTCCGAGACGGGGTCATATGGATGACGTGTTTCCGAGACGGGGTCATATGGATGATGTGTTTCCGCGACGGGGGCATATGGATGACGTGTTTCCGCGACGGGGTCATATGGATGACGTGTTTCCGCGACGGGGTCATGTGGATGACGTGCTTCCGAGACGGGATCATATGGATGACGTGCTTCCGCGACGGGGTCATATGGATGACGTGTTTCTGAAACGGGGTCATATGGATGACGTGTTTCCGAGACAGGGTCATATGGATGACGTGTTTCCGAGACGGGGTCATGTGGATGACGTGTTTCCGTGACGGGGTCATGTGGATGACGTATTTCCGTGACGGGGTCATGTGGATGACGTATTTCCGAGACGGGGTTATGTGGATGACGTATTTCCGAGACGGTGTCATATGGATGACGTATTTCTGATACGGGGTCATGTGGATGACGTATTTCCGATACGGGGTCATATGGATGACGTATTTCCGAGACGGGGTCATGTGGATAACGTATTTCCGAGACGGGGTCATATGGATGACGTATTTCTGATACGGGGTCATGTGGATGACGTATTTCCGAGACGGGGTCATATAGATGACGTATTTCCAAAACGGGGTCATATGGATGATGTATTTCCGCGATGGGGTCATATGGATGACGTATTTCCACGACGGGGTAATATGGATGACGTGGTGTCTGTTGTAATGAGACGAATATCGAAGTGGTCTCCAGGTTGTATTGAACCGTTGAGATTTGGCTTCTTTTTCTGATGGAACCTGGGGAAGGAAGGTGTGATTCCTTCTTTGTTTGCGCCCCTGGATTGTATACAGGGATTGATGTGATATCACCTGTAGGGCATAAATTTCATTTTATTTTATTTCTTTCCGCGATGCTCTATCATTTCAGCTTTTACGATGGCCCAATCATTTCGGCTATTTTTCGCGGTGCCCAATCATTTCGGCTATTTTGCATGCATACATTTTTACTTGCTGATTTTGTTGCAAGTTGCCCCATCATTTTGGCTATTTCGTATGCATGTGTGGCTCGCTAGCTTCTTGCTGCAAGCTTGGAATTAGACACCGATTTCGGCATCAGCATCGCTACAACTGGGATGTTGCCATGAGCGAATCATCATTTGCCTCTGTCGATGTCGAACAAAGGTGGCTTAGCGAACAGGGTTACGATCCTGTCGACTAAGGCTTTCGACTTCATGAGCCGTAAGGGTCTCATAAAGGTTTTTCTCTCTACGAGTCGTGAGGATCTCGTAGGTGCGTTTTCTCCTTAGGAATCGTGAGGATTCCTAAGTGCATGGTTTCTTATAAGTCGTAAGGATCTTACAAGAGTGTTTTTTCCTTATAAGTCGAGAGGACTTAAAAGGGCTGTTCACCGTGTAGACATATCCCTTGTCACGGATGGGACTTTGTTAGGGAAATGTTTATTCGCGCCCATGGATTGTATACAAGGGTTAGTATTGAACTGCTTGTAGGGCGGTGCTGGAGGTTGTGGTGGTTGCTTAAGAATAGGTTCAGATCCCTGTAGCTTAAGACTTTCAAATCTTATGAGCCGTGAGGGTCTCATAAGAGGGTTCTCCTTACGAGTCATGAGGATCTCGTGAGTGTAATTTCTTCTTAGGAATCGTGAGGATCCCTAAGTGTGTCGCTCCCTTGTGAGTCATAAGGATCTCACGCAGGTGGTTTCTCCTCATAAGGTCGAGAGGACCTTGCAAGTGTCTTTTAATGAGATTGCGCCCTTTCGGGTTTTCACAAAACTCGCCGTTAGCCCTGCTGTTTTTACTCACGGAGTCCTCTCGGGTTTTCATCCGTGCCCTTTTTGCTTATGGACATACCGTTTTTATTTTTCTTTCTTTTTTTTGTATTCTTTTCTCTTTCTTTTTTTTGTATCAGCCTTGGAATGCTGCCGTCTACAGTAGTTTATCGACGTCTCGGTCGGCAGCTAGTTTTAGGACGTAGTGGTCCATTGTTAGTTTAAGAACGTTTCGGTCCGATGCTAGTTTAAGGACGTTTTGGTCCGTTGTTAGTTTAAGAACGTTTTGGTCCGTAGTTAGTTTAAGGACGTTTCGGTCCGTTGTTAGTTTAAGGACGTTTCGGTCCGTAGTTAGGAAGTCGGCTACTACTTACAGAGTTTAGGCTTAGGAAGATAGTGAGCGGACATAGGTGTCGTCATCTATGGTTGACCTAGGCCGTGACTCGTCAGGCGTAGTACTTTTCAGGAAGCGACCATTTATTGGCCTGAAGGGCCTTTCGCCATGCATGTCCATGAGTAGGTAGGCCCCACCCTGGTAAACCTTGTCTATGATATATGGGCCTTCATAGTTCGGCTCGAATTTCCCCTATTTGGCACGATTAGGGATCATAGGCCTTTTGACCACCAGCATGAGCTCGCCTTGGCGGAATGTCCTCGGCCTAGTCAACCTTTCTTATGAGCGCGTCATCTTTTCTTTATAAGCCTCCAGATTTTGTTGCGCTATGAGCCTGGTTTCATCAAGGGCATCGAGCTCCTCAAGCCGAAGGTGTGCATTCTCCTCGTTCGTTAGCTCGTAATGAATTGCCACTCATAGAGAGGGTAGCTCTATCTCGAAGGGGAGTACCGCCTCTGTTCCGAATACCAATGCGTACGACGTTGTGTTCGTGGCCGTTTTGAACGTAATTCAATATGCCCAGAGAGCTTCATGCAGTCTCTCGTTCCAGTCCTTCTTATTTCAAGACACCGTCTTTTTCATGATCTTCGTCAAGGTCATGTTAAAAGCCTCAGCTAGACCGTTAGCCCGGGGATTATAGACTGAAGAGTATCTCCAGTCTATATTATGCTGTTGTGCGAAGCGGCTGATCTTGTGGCTTCTGCAGGCTGGCCCGTTATCGGAGATGATCCGTCGCGGAGTTCCAAACCGATAAATGACGTGTGTCTTGAAGAAATGGAGGATATTCTCTGTCTTCACTTCCCTCAGTGGTATCGTTTCTGCCCATTTGGAGAAGTAATCAGTTGTCGCCAAGATGAATCGGTGTCCTCTGGACGATGCTGGTTCGATGGGGCCGATTATGTCAGTCCCCTACATTTCGAACGGCCAGCTAGCCACTGTTGGATGTAGTGGATTTGGATGCTGATGGATAAAGTCTCCGTGAATCTGGCATGAGTGGCACTGCTTCGCGTATTCGAGGCAGTCCTGGATCATTGTGGGCCAATAATAACCCATCCGTTTGATCTTCAGCTTCATCTTCGGCCCGGCTTGGTGAGAACCGCAGAGTCCGTCGTGAGTTTCTTAGACGACTCTCTTTGCCTCTTCACGTCCCAGGCATCTTAACCACAGAGAATCAAATGATCTCTTATACAGAGTATCGTTGATGAAGGCGAAAGACAGAGCTCGTTTCATAAGCTGATGTCTTGAGGACGCATCTTCATGTGTTCGACGGGATTTGAAGTAATCTATAAAGACTTCTCTAGCCTTTTCCTGGTCTTTTATTTATAGAGCCGTTTGCTCGGTCGCTCCCTTTTCTTCGGATGACTCCGAAGATATTTCTGCCGTGCGAGAACTCGACGGCTTTGCACAATGATCCTCACGTCATCGAGGTTTTCGTCAGCCGGTTCTTTAGCGAGCTTGGCTAATGCATCCGCTTTGTTATTTTCCGTGCGCGGTATGATTTCTAGGGTGTAGGAAGGAATTTGAGTCAACAGTTGCTGTATACTCTCGCCGTACTTCACCAACTTTGGCTTGCACGTTTCGTAGTCGCCGTTTATTTGACTAACGACCAGTTAGGAGTCTCCATATATGAGGAGGTTTTCAATTCCCATGTCGATGGTGATCTCAAGACCTGCTATCAAAGCTTCGTATTCAGCTTCGTTGTCCATCCTCGGCTCTGTTAAGGAGAAAGCAAAGCGCATTATCCCTCCTTGTGGAGTTACGAAGATGAAGCCCACCCCTGATTTGATTATGAGCGTGCTTTGTTTGCGCTTCTTCATGGAAGACGCTCCATCAAAATAGAGTTCCCACCGGGTATCATCCCCGTCGATTGTATCAAACACATGTTCGTCTGGCAATTCGCAGTTCAAAGGAGAATCGACAGGTATCGGATGCTCAGCGAGGAAGTCGGCGATGGCCTGACCTTTCACTGCCCTGAGAGGACAATAAGTTATCGAGAACTCCATCAAGAGCAGAGCCCATTTAGCGAGCCGCCCTGTTAATATGGCTTTCGACATCAAAGAGGATCCACTTTTGATATGAGATGGACCTCATATGCCAATGCATAATGTCTGAGCTTCGTTATTGCGAATATCAACTCCAGGCAGTGTTTTTCAATAGGAGAGTAATTGCCTTCTGCCCCCAGGAGAACACGACTCAGATAGTAGAGAGCTCTTTCTTTCCCTTGGTCATTCTTTTGTGCCCATAGCGCGCCTAAAGAACCTTCGAGGGCTGTTGTATACAGAATGAGAGACTTTCCTTTGACCGGAGCAGCCGGCACTGGCGGATTCTGCAGATACTGCTTGATTTCGTCCAGCGCGCTTTGGCATTTGCTATCCCAGACAAACAGGGTTCCCTTCTTCATCAGGTGACTGTAAAGACGGCACTTGTCTGAGAGATTGGCTATAAATCGCCGGATATATGCGAGCTTTCCTTGGAGAGACTGCAGCTGTTTGAGAGTCCTTGGCAGAGGCATTTCCATGATCGTCTTGATCTTCGACGGGTCTATCTCGATACCTCGGTGTTGGACGATGAATCCTAGGAATTTGCCCGAGGAAACTCCGAACGCGCATTTAAGAGGGTTCATCTTCAAGCTGTATTGCTGAAGGCGTTGAAATACGATCTTCAGATGCTTTAAGTGTTCCTCGTATGATTTGCTTTTAACTACGAGGTCGTCGATATAGCATTAGACGATTTCATGTATGAGGTCATCGAAGATCTCCTTCATGGCCCTCTAATAAGTGGCACCGGCGTTCTTTAGACCGAAAGGCATCACCTTGTAGCAGAATATACCCAACGGAGTCCGGAAAGCGGTATGCTTCTGGTCTTCGGGATGCATCTTTATCTGATTGTATCCTGATGGTCCGTCCATGAAGGAGAAGACTTCGTGAGTGGACGCGTTATCTATCATCAGCTCGGTAACCGGTACAGGAAAATCATCCTTCGGGCAAGCTTTATTGAGGTCCCGAAAGTCCATGCAGATGCGCACCGTCCTATTCTTCT
Organism: Agapanthus africanus; assembly: GCA_030015575.1. Taxonomy (NCBI): domain Eukaryota; kingdom Viridiplantae; phylum Streptophyta; class Magnoliopsida; order Asparagales; family Amaryllidaceae; genus Agapanthus; species Agapanthus africanus. Next base: position 513,233,433 of record JASDDO010000031.1, on the reverse strand, counting down.
TCATCACTTGGACGTTGTTGGCGATCCAGTCGGGATATTGAACCTCTTGGATGAAACCGGCGTCGATTAGCTTCTTGACTTCGGCGTCGATGCTCATCTCAAGCTTGAGCCGCATTCTTCTCAGCGCTTATTTGATCGGCTTGACGTCCGGAGATATTGCTAATTTGTGCACAGCAATCTCTGGATCTAGTCCCGGCATCTCGGAATAGTTCCATGCGAAACAGTCTCTATGCTGCTTAAGCACGTCTTTTAGTGTAGCCACCCTTTCTTCAGACAGAAGCTCGCTGACGAATGTCGACCGCGGGTCACTTGCCGTCCCCCAATCAATTTTCTTGAGGTTATCTGCAGTAGTATGTATTCCATCTTCCAGCTCTTTTGGTGCAGGTGGAAATTCTGAGATTACTTCGTCATCATCGTTTTCGAAGCACCAGGGGAGGTCATCCATGTTGGATATAGTGTCCTCAGAGTCAATTATTGGATCACAGGCACGTGATTGCAATGATTGAGGGAGGACCTATACCGGTAGTACGGTCTTACTCAAGATGATAGTATGCTATCTGGTTTATCTTTATCATCGTGTACTGCTTTAGGTGACATTACTGATCACTATTGCACGTTGATAAAGCCCTTAGGATTCTTGCTTGACTACCAGCAGTATGATGGCGATCATATACGTGGGAGCTGGGGTCTATAAGCACATCCTTAAAAGGTCCATAGTCGTGGGAGTTTTCGAGACAGGGTATCGACACTCTAGAGTAGACTATTATATACAGTCGAGACCCCGATGAGGGGCGGTGGCCGGTCTCACAAGCCACTGGTGTCAGTTGGTTCACCTAAGATGTATACAGGTGCTCATTGGGTTATGAGTACACCGGACAGGACTCGCCGGGAACATGCTAGTTGGTCTTATACCTGACATCAGATAGCAGTTCCCTGGTGACATGTGTACAGGTTAGTTCATCGACCTGAGATCGTCATTTGTCTCGTGTGAGTTCCCACTGTACTTTGATTACTACCCTACCACGGCTCAAAGGAGTCGTGCAAACAGGTTTTAGTTGGGTACAGTCCCGAACCACATGGAGGCAGTGAGCGGATCTGTAGGGGTTCGTCTCTCCCGGTATTGGGGGTGAGGTCGTGCTGTGTCTAGGAGAGCCATTACACGAAGTCCTTAGCCAAGGCAAGAGATTTACTAGTAGGTATTCCAGTAGTATCTCAGGGTGTTCTGGGCTACACTCCGACACGACTTGTACCGCTTTTGGGGGTCTGACTTTTACCAACCCCCTAGGCTCGACATGCGATGCTCATAGACGAACGGACAGGACTGTACGAATATTGTCACTGACAGGCTCAGTAGGGTGTCAGGATGAGTTCGCTCATCGACGTCCCTTTTGGTCAATACTTGGCAGCCCGTTACGTATGGCTAATATCTCTGACGTGCTATTGGTTAAATCCGCAGCCAATGTATTGACGAGTCTTTAGAGTCCCCCACAGACAGTTTCTCAAGTTTCGGGCGAAACGCTGTAGAGGCCGTATGGATATATGATAAGTTCGATCATATACGTGCGGTATTGCACGGATCATGATCGGACGGATAATACTAGCGGGCTTTGGTTTAAGCCGGATCCTAGTATTATACGGTGTAGATTTTGTCTCTTTGCATTTGTATTCGGTCAGAATACAAATGCGGGTATGTATATACAGTCGCGGGGTTTTCCTGTAATTTATTACTGGATCGGTTTTTTTGAAGTTGCCAGTTTACATTCCGTTTCGGCCATATTTCCTTTCTTCCTCTCTTTGGCTGAAAATTGATGGAGGGGCTAATTTGCAAATGTGCAAATTAGCAATTTGGAAGGTGTTATTTGTAAATGGAGGGTTCATGATGGTTCTTGCATTATTAGATTCTTTTTCCATCTTTTCCTTTGCATTAATTAAATGAGAAAGGATTTGGATTAGAAAGTGATGTGATCTTTTTATCTTGTTATCACCTATTTCTCTTTCTTGCTTTTTCCTCTCTCTCTCATTTTTTTTTGAGTGAGGCCGGCCACATTTTGAAGGGGGTGAGGATTCTTTATGTGTGGGAAAAAATTTCATTCTCATTTTCATTCCTTGCAAAAAAATGAGAGCTCCATTTCTCCAAAGTTCATTTTTCTTCTCCAATCAAAAATGGCAACTTCATAAACCCTTGAGGCAAAATGATTCTACACTTAGCCTACAACATTCTTGGACACGTCGGCTTGCCAACTTCGTGTCCGAGTTGCCTCGGTCCAGAGGTGGGAGCCCATAAAAGAACCCGGCGATATGGTGCCCTTTCCGACGAGGAGATGAAGACCAGAGATTCCGTGAAGAGATCGGGATGGAGGCCGAAGACCGAAGGACACGGATCACTCGGTATAGCTTTCTATCCATTCTCTAGTTTGCTAGTATTAGGTTAATGGCCCGATCCGGGATTTTAGTACGCGGTAGCGCCGGTTTTAAAGTTTAAAAAAAAGTTTCATTTCCGCATTTTGGCCTCGGAATGATGGCTGGGGCACTGCCGTGCACTTACATTGGTATCAGAGCCACGCTATTAACTTATACTAGCTTGCTCTAACGTGTTTACATGTTCGATCGAACGAAAAATCCGAAAACCCCATTTTCAAGTCCAGCTTTCTGTCGAATTTTTGCCGTGCTCTAAAAATTATTTGGTATATCGGAAAAATACGTGCAGGGTTTTTTAAGAAGACTGCAGAAAAATGGTGGCATAAAAGCACTGTAGCGCCGCGGAACCGCGGCCGTAACCCCACTTTGGCCGCGGTTCCGCCGCCGAACAGTAGCTGCGCTGCACCATTTTTCTACAGTGCTCTTTATACATAGAAATAGGGTTTCTGGTATATTCTTTTTGGGCCCAGATTTATTTTGAGTGCTACAGTAGTGCTTGGGGCCCACTTCGGGAAATTTAGTCGATCAAAAATTTTAAACATGTTAGTTCACAGTATTTACATTATATCTGCGACCGTGAATGTCATTTGATCGGTAAATCCCTTCTAACTGCTATAGCCCTTGTAGACGGATTTGCGAACGTGACATTCACGTTGATGTTCTGTGTTGTGCTGTGATATTGTGGATTTGTCGTGGTGGATAGCCTGGATGCAATGTTAGTACAGTTTGGTTATTATGTACATTTGATATTGCGGGGCGAGCGTCCGACATGTGGACTGCCGTCACTGCCTGTTTGTATATTATTCTTTTGGGGAACGACCGGGCTGAGGTCGATGTACCCGTTGTATATTTTACTTTCTGTACTAGGATTACCCCGCGGAGGGGTGCACGGATAGCTGGGTTCTAGAAGGAAACGGGCCCGCATCTCATGGCGTTGAGACGGAGGGGGCTTCACTCTAGAATTGGCGGGCTATTCGCCGCACTCGTAGGGGGTATAGGTTGACCCAGGAGGGGTGCCCAAGTTACCGGATTCCGTGAAGTGCTGGGTGGTCCATTCATGTTGCTGAAGGGGGCTGCCTCGCTTCAGGTTTTGGCGGGTAACTTGCCGCGCCCGTAGGGGTCTAGGATTTCATTGCACAGGCTATCCACACGACCAGGGGAACGTCGGGTTTCAGTAGCGGCTCTATGAAACCCGGGGATTCCAGATATCTGTATTGTTCTGTGATACTTATTACATTTCTGTGATGTTGCATTTTATCACGCCTTGAGCGAATATTATATATTGATATATATACTAGTAGATGTTGTATATGTTTTGCATCCGCGCTAGTCCAGTCCTCGCTCTGTCGTTAGTTAAGTAACCTAACGGGTGATGACGGGACCCAGTGGCGAATGCGGATGGCATATACGTACATCATTATTTTCGTTCTTTTTTGGTGTGATCAATTAATGGGACCGCGTTGATTCGGATCAATGCAAGATAAACAAACCTATTCTGATGTTGTTGGAACATTTTTCAAAAAGCTATTATTGCAAGGACGTTCTCTTTTGTTTTGCACAGTGGTATTCGGTTATGAATATCCAGCACCTCAGTCGACGAGGCAAGGGCCGAGATCCCTTCACCGGGAGTGACCCCTTGGACAGAAGTTTGCGTCAGGGCAATAACTTCACTATAGCCGATTATTTTTTGCTTTGCATCATGGTATTCAGTTGGAATATCCTGCACCTCATTCTACGGGGAAAGAGCCGAGATCCCTTCACCGGGAGTGACCTCTTTAGCAAAGGTTTTCGTCACTATATTTTTATAAAGCTATCTGGTTCCTTCAACGATATCAAGTTCATTACGTTAAAGGTTTTTCGCCAAAAACCATTTGTAGCCCTCCGTCATTTCAGACAGGTAGCATGTAGTATTCATGATATGTTTGTTGGCCTTAGTCAAGGTATAGTGTATGGTAGCTATTTGTTACCTTTCTGCAGTATAGATAGATGTGTTGGTTTGGGACAGTCGTACAACCTTGTTGGCCCTAGTCAAGGGCTTGAACGGGTGGGTTCAAATTAACCTGGACAATGACGGGTAGAACTTGACATGTGACTTATGATTTGTTGGCCTTAGTCAAGGTCATAAGAGCATGGGGTAAAAATCACATCGGGAGTTTCTAAAGAAACTGAAACTTGCCAGATATGCGCATACCTTCTGGAGTGTGATAACGTGAGTGAATTCCATCACGTTATCATGCAATGATAGTTGGATTCCGATTCCCACTGATGAGTTGGTTTACTCCTCGGGTGATCCCGACTAATTCTTCTTTCAGGTTTGGAGGAGAATTTGAGATTACAGTGGGAGGTTTCCTGATTGGATAAAGTGATAACCATTCTGATCTAGGTTAGAGTGTACGCTGAGTGTTTCTTTTCTCTCTCTCTCTTTGGCAGCGACCATGACCCGACCCTTGACTATGACTCAGTGACCAAGTTAACCGAACCTTTTTAAAACACAGGCTTTTGGATTGTCTGAGTTGCATACCTCATTACCACTCCTACTTTTACCCTTTTCTCCAGAACACCCCGTATTATTACGAACGTCCACTTCCATTGGATAAAACCATCGTATGGTTATATACGAACTCGAAGGAATTTATTCGAGGATGGTTTCTGGTTCTGGAGAAAACGAATAGGACTATTCAGTTGTCTTTTCCTTTTACCTTCTCTCAGGTTGCGAGTGTTCCTTGGATTAGGACAGTACACCTATTACGCTTATTGGATAATCTTCATCCAAACCATAGGCAGGTGCCGAATGGTAGGGAATGAAGAAAACCAATTAGCCTAACGGTGGTGTACAGAAGGTATTAAGTAAAGACTAAGAAATGGATTAGTAAGAGGGCAAAGTAAACTGCGACTTCTATTCACGACCAAACCAAGTATTTCTTCGCCAATCCTACATCACCTTTGTATTTCTCCAGAACACTCCGTATCACTACGAAGATCCACAGTTTATTGGATACTCCATCGTATGGTTATATACGAACTCGAAAGGAACTTGTTCCAGTTCGGGGATGGATTATGGTTCAGGAGAAATATGAATAAGGTTTTATTCAGTTGTCTTTTATCCTCACCTTCTCTCAGGTTGCGAGTGCTCCTAGGATTAGGACAGTACACCCATTATGCTTATTGGATAGTCTTCTTCCAAACCATAGGCAGGTGCCGACCGGTAGGGAATGAAGAAAACCATTTAACCTAAAAGGTGTACAGAAGGTATTAAGTAAAGACATATCAAGGGATTAGTAAGAGGGCAAAGTAAATTGCGACCGCTATTCACGACCAAACCAAGTATTTCTTCGCCAATCCTAAATCACCTTTGTATTTCTCCAGGACACTCCGTATCACTACGAAGATCCACAGTTATTTGGATGCACCATCGTATGGTCATATACGAACTCGAAAGGAACTTATTCCAGTTCGGGGATGGATTCAGGTTTAGGAGAAATAGGAATAAGGTTTATTCAGGTGTCTTTTATCTTTACCTTCTCTCGGGTTGCGAGTGCTCCTAGGATTAGGACAATACACCCATTATGCTTATTTGATAGTCTTCTTCCAAACCATAGGCTGGTGCCGAACGGTAGGGAAGGAAGAAAACCATTTAGCCTAAGAGGGTGTATAGAAGGCAATGACTAAAGACATATAAAGGGATTTGGAGAGATGACAAAGAAATATACGGTTACAGTTGTGAATCTGATAATGGAAGAGGCATTACTAGGAATACCCGGATACCCCATCGAAACATTTCAATGTTTCAGTTTCACTGTGTATTGTTAAAAGAAAACTGATTTCCCAATTAGTCCTTACTCCAGGGTATGTATTTACCAGGTATGATTCTCACATCTGTATGGTTTTACAGATGATGAGTGGGAGTAAGTTATTGGGACTTATGTGATCATCCTTATTATATCGGAATTCGTTGTAATTGGTGATATTTGAGGAAATCGCCTGGGCTATTTGCCGGACGGCAAATATTTGGTTTTGAATATCCGCTGTTATGCACCAATTTCAAATTGATATATCTGTACGTCTATTTTTATAGAGTGAGATACACCCTTTTGAAATTATGTCTATGACATTTACCTATATCAGTGGATGGTTAAGTAAGGAGCATTAAACATCGGTGTAATTCTTCATAACCATAAGTACAGTTTTCAACCTACGACACACAGGGTTTGAGTTATTAGACTCAGGGGACTTATATAGAGGATTGTATATTGTCCTGTGTCCATTATGGACAGAGGGGTTGGTACTCGTACTACATTCTGTTTACTTGTGACTTCTCTAGTTCTTAGACATGTGTTTCGTATAAATGCAAGGTCTAAGTTTTGAGAAGTTGAGGTATAAGAATAAAGCAGAGAACCAGGTGTTGCAAGTATCAGGATTCTTCAAGGTGATCGAAGATGTAGATACTTGTGTATGGTATTCAGTTGATAGTAATGATTAAGAGAACTTGCTTCTCTTTCAGGTTACTCATAATTGGAAGCATTCCTAAGTTGAGTAACGCTGATCGGCCTCCTTCCATTTAGTTGACATGCACTGGAGACATATGCATGATTTGAATCTGGTTTTAATTAAATCAGTGTCTCTGTTTCTGTATTGGATATAGAACAGTTCATATCTTGACATTGTTAAGGTACGGGGAGTTGTCCAGCTTATGCTTAAAACCAGACTCTGGACAACTCATGACATGTTTCTGTAATGGCTGTTTGTGGGTTGACCCAGGCTATGACGAAGGTTGACTTTCTACCATCTGGAAGATCAATAGTGATATTGTTCTTGACTCGCCACAGTTTTAATAAAAATGTTTTTTTTCAGAAAACAGTAGCGAAAGTATGGTAGAACTGGAAGTGATTCTAGAAACGCAAACGATTACTGAAGATTTGATAAGAACCTTAAGATTCAATCTGGTTTGACATTCCATTGGCCACTCCGCAGACATGATAGGTAATCGCAGGCACCCGAGAGGTACTCCGGCAGCCTCAAAGACGGTGACAGGGAGGTTCTTGTTTACCCAGACTTGCCATTGCTGTTGTTCCAGACTGTGAGACCCGGCAGGAGGATGAGTATAGCGTCGTTCTAAACTACCTTTATAAGTGTACGTCTATATGACTCTGCCAGAGGGTTGTCGTAGTCAGTGGGAGCAGCGGAAGCATAGTGGACAAGTGGCTTATGTCTATTTATAGACTAAAGCAGATATAGCGAAGATAGATCATCTATTTCTGATGCGACAGTCATAGGTTTGACTTCATCAGAATAGGGGATGGATCTGTTAAGAAGGTAGTAGGGTGTGATGTCCTGGTATTTGGATGACATACACAGAGTAGGAAGTGATGTTCCGATACTACGATCGGTTATATTTTGGTTGTCACACAGTGGTTTCTCCACAGAGGATATAGATGTAATATCTGATATTCTGGTTACTAGATCTATGGTTTTAGCTCTAGATTTGGGTGGTTTCCCAATCTGGGTACTCAGATAACATTCTAAAGGTGTTTTAGAATGGACGACTCCTGGCACGGTAGTGTACCTGCAGGTGGTGGAGTCACACTCTCTAAAGGTGTCTTACAGACTAAAGGGGAGAGGGATGTGCATGATTGGCAGATCACTTGCTTAGGCAATTGAGTCAATCATGAGATGTCAAGTACCACACCAGATGTTTTTGCACTAGATGCAATAAGGTGATATTGATCCAATCCTGGAGAAACGTTCGGAAGCAGTTTTAGAACATAAGTGGATGTTCTAGGGATATGATAACAACAGCCACTTTTAGGAGACAGTTATCATTCCAGGCTTCTAAGGTGACCTGGATGACAGAGTGACTGTCAGAGTTATAGTTTTCCCTCTGACGAGGGGCAGTATTTTGGACAGGTGGTCCAGGAGGATACCGAGGGAGGCATGACGCAGGATACTGATTAAGTTCAGTTGACGATACAGTCTAAGAAGTTTGGATTTGGAATTCATTTATGAACTAGGTCCTATCAGACATCCAGACATATTCTAAGACAGGCATTGCTCATTTCGGGAGATGGCTTTCTCCGCGAACTTAAGATAAAGAGAGACATAGAAAGAAACATCAGAGCGGATCCACTCACTGAGGCTATTCCTCGAACGCAATAGTTTCGCAAACGAGCTTTGTGAGACTGATTAGTAGAGGAGTTGGGTGTTCGGTATCACACGGGCTGTGAGTAAGTGACATCGCAAAAATTAGCCTTGAGTGCAAGTGGGAGATTGTTGGATATAGTGCCCTCAGAGTCAATTATTGGATCACAGGCACGTGATTGCAATGATTGAGAGAGGACCTATACCGGTAGGACAGTCTTAATCAAGATGATAGTATGCTATCTGGTTTATCTTTATCATCATGTACTGCTTTAGGTGACATTACTGATCACTATTGCACGTTGATAGAGCCCTTAGGATTCTTGCTTGACTACCAGCAGTATGATGGCGATCATATATGTGGGAGCTGGTGTCTATAAGCACATCCTTAAAAAGTCCCTAGTCGTGGGAGTTTTCGAGACAGGGCATCGATACTCCAGAGTAGACTAGTGTATACAGTCGAGACCCCGACGAGGGGCGGTGGCCGGTCTCACAAGCCACTGGTGTCAGTTGGTTCACCTAAGATGTATACATGTGCTCATTGGGTTATGAGTACATCGGACAGGACTCGCCGGGAACATACTAGTTGGTCTTATACCTGACGTCAGATAGCAGTTCCCTGGTGACATGTGTACAGGTTAGTTCATCGACCTGAGATCGTCATTTGTCTCGTGTGAGTTCCCACTGTACTTTGATTACTACTCTACCATGGCTCAAAGGAGTCGTGCAAACAGGTTTTAGTTGGGTACAGTCCCGAGCCACATGGAGGCAGTGAGCGGATTTGCAGGGGTTCGTCTCTCCCAGTATTGGGGGTGAGGTCGCGCTGTGTCTAGGAGAGACATTACACGAACTCCTTGGCCAAGGCAGGAGATTTACTGGTAGGTATTCCAGTAGTATCTCAGGGTGTTCTGGGCTACACTCCGACATGACTTGTACCGCTTTTGGGGGTCTGACTTTTACCAACCCCCTAGGCCCGACATGCGATGCTTATAGACGAACGGACCGGACTGTACGGATATTGTCACTGACAGGCTCAGTAGGGTGTCAGGATGAGTTCGCTCATCGACGTCCCTTTTGGTCAATACTTGGCAGCCCGTTACGTATGGCTAATATCTCTGACGTGCTAGTGGTTAAATCCGCAGCCAATGTATTGACGAGTCTTTAGAGTCCCCACAGACAGTTTCTCAAGTTTCGGGCGAAACGCTGTAGAGGCTGTATGAATATATGGCAGGGTTCGATCATATACGTGCGGTATTGCATGGATCATGATCGGACGGATAATACTAGCGGGCTTTAGTTTAAGCCGGATCCTAGTATTATACAGTGTAGATTTTGTCTCTTTGTATTTGTATTCGGTCAGAATACAAATGCGGGTATGTATATACAGTTGCTGGGTTTTCCTGTAATTTATTACTGGATCGGTTTTTTTGAAGTTGCCAGTTTGCATTCCGTTTCGGCCATATTTGCTTTCTTCCTTTCTTTGGGTGAAAATTGATGGGGGGGATAATTTGCAAATGTGCAAATTAGCAATTTGGAGGGTGTTATTTGTAAATGGAGGGTTCATGATGGTTCTTGCATTATTAGATTTTTTCCCATCTTTTCCTTTGCATTAATTAAATGAGAAAGGATTTGGATTAGAAAGTGATGTGATCTTTTTATCTTGTTATCACCCATTTCTCTTTCTTGTTTTTCATCTCTCTCTCATTTTTTTTGAGTGAGGCCGGCCACATTTTGAAGGGGGTGAGGATTCTTTATGTGTGGGAAAAAAATTCATTCTCATTTTCATTCCTTGCAAAAAAATGAGAGCTCCATTTCTCCAAAGTTCATTTTTCTTCTCCAATCAAAAATGGCAACTTCATAAACCCTTGAGGCAAAATGATTCTACACTTAGCCTACAACATTCTTGGACACGTCGGCTTGCCAACTTCGTGTCCGAGTTGCCTCGGTCCAGAGGTGGGAGCCCGTAAAAGAACCCGGCGATGTGGTGCCCTTTCCGACGAGGAGATGAAGACCGGAGATTCCGCGAGGAGATCGGGATGGAGGCCGAAGACCGAAGGACACGGATCGCTCGGTATAGCTTTCTATCCATTCTTTAGTTTGCTATCATTAGGTTAATGGCCCAATCCGGGTTTTTAGTACGCGGTAGCGCCGGTTTTAAAGTTTAAAGAAAAGTTTCGTTTCTGTATTTTGGCCTCGGAATGACGGCCGGGACGCTGCCGTGCACTTACAATCCATATTCTCGGGCTCTTCTTCTGACCACATTATCATATGATAAGTACGAGATCGTTTCCATGACCGATGTTGATCTGGCTCTATTCTCGTGGATTTGGGTTCATGCTTCTGCGGTGGGGTTACCCTCCAGCTGTTGGATAGAGCAAATCTGCCTTGCTGATACTGGTCTTCTACCCAGTCTTTAAAATTGAAGCAGTCTTCGAGAGGATGTCCTATTGCCCTATGATAGGGGTAAATGTCCTGGTGAGAGACTTCGTCTGCTTTCTCGGGGTACTTAGACTCCGGGAGTGTCATCATCTGATGTTTTATGACCAGATCGAATAACTTCTTTGTCTTGTCTTGAGGAAAAGAATATTCTCGACCCATCTTCTTTATAAGAGACAAATCCGGACTGCTCGATTCCTGACCGCGTGGATTCTTGGACCCACTTTGTCGCTGTCGAACGCCTTTCCCGCTCTTTGGTTTATTTCTGCCTCTGCGTCGGGCCTTTTGTACAACGGGTTGACAAGGAGGAGCATCTTCAATTTTCACAGCTTGTTGAAGGAGGCGTTGCGTCCTGGGTTTTTCGTAGATGGCCATTTCGCGATTATGGTCGTCTCGAACCTTTTGACCTGCTTCCCTTATAAGCTTGTTCAACTGTTCTTCGAACGACGGACTGGGCATTTTCATGGCGGGAGCTCTCTCTGATTTAAGGTTAGCATCTTCTCACAGAGCATCTCCTTCTTCATCAAAGTTATGTATGACGTAGCAGTCACGGAGTAGCTCACGTTTCTTGGATTGAACATACCCAAGCCCGGTCGTTTCCATTCTCCCGTTAGGCAACTTTCGTTGAGTTCCGGGAACGTTCCAGATCCTGTTATAGAACCGTGCTTGTCGTACAGTTTTCTTAAGGGGTACACCTTGGCGTCTCAAGAGTCTCTTTAGTCCGTCTGTGTAATAACAGGGCAACCGGATGGGCTGGAGCCTGTCAAGTGTAGAATCTGAGCCGTGCCAGATTTCTTTCTCCACTTTGGTTTCCCCGGATCGGTAGAATAGGATTGCCTTTTCACCTTTTCGCGTGGGAGGGACGTAGAATGTCTGCAGTTCTTCCACGCTGTAGGTATCAAGCGCGTCTAGTTCTTTATGATGCTTGGGCGGAACCATGGCAACTTGCAAACTTTGATCTCCATCAACGAAGGTTTGTATTGATGGCCGAGCAGAGAATACGACATTGACCTCATCTTCCAAGTCACTGCCGAAGATCAATATAGGGGTGGACGGTCCCGGCTTGTTGCACTGGGGCGGACCTGAGTAAATTATGTCTTCTTCCTCCTCGGTATCACTCCCGAAGACTGGAATAGTGGTGATAGCTTTGTTCTTATCCTCCGGTTTGTGGTATCTTTCCGTGTCGTCAAAGTCTGGTAAGAAGTATTTTGCATCTTCGTATTTGCGGACTTCATTCATGGAGAATGGGTTTAACTCTCCTGTCACAGTATACTCGAGAGCATCTTTGAAATATTTCATACACTGATGTTGTGTAGAGGGGATGATATTGTACTCGTGTAACCAAGGCCGGCCGAGCAAAGCGTTATAGCATGTCTTACCGTCAATGACGTGAAACTTAATGTCCGTGACTAGTAGCCCAAAGCGCAGTGTCAGTATCACAGACCAGAGCGTCCTTGATGACTGGAAGTCAAACCTGGAGATAGTGATCTTATCCCGAGCGAGGTGTTGAAGCTCATGCAGATTTCCTTCAACACTCTTACATTGAGGATGTTAACGGAGGACCCATTTTCGACCAAGATTTTGCCTATCTTGATATCATGACAGTATCCGGAGACATATAAGGTACGGTTGTGCTCGCATGTCCCAAGGAGGAGACCTTCATCGCCGAAGGTGATATCGGCTGTGTGTACTTCTTCCATCTCGTCTTTCATCTTTTCTTCGGCGAGGAAAGCTTGAAATTGCTCGGGCTCTTGCAGTGCCTTGATCAAAGAATCTCTTACTTCTTTCGATAGCAGAAGGGCGTCGAGAATGCTTAACTGCGAAGGTAGCTTTCTTAAGTGTGCCAGAACGTTGTAATCCACCTTGTTTTTCTTAGCCGGTTCCTTGGTTGCCAGCTCTTTGACGACTCGATCATCGAGGACGATATCCTCAGGGATCTTTTCTTTCCCCTTATCTCTTTTTTTTGACCCACTGTTTGAGGGCCCACGATTCTTTTCGGGCAGCGTACGATTGCGCAGCTGAATGTTCTCGCAGTTCTTCGATTTTTCATCTTTTCCCGAGGTGGATTCTTTGAAGAGAGGGCCAAGAGCTATTTCTTCATCAGAATCGCTTCCAAAGGTGAGAACTTGCGATCCCCCATAGTCAACCATGTGGCAGTTGCCGGCGGTTCTTTTGTGCTCCTCGGTCGTATTTCTTTGCTCCCGATGGGTTGCGTTTCATCCGCTTGTAATGTTGCCGGTGAGCAACATATCCCTGCCACCATCTTTTAAAGGCGTCGCACTCTTCGGTGGGGGTGCGAAATCTTTCGATGATATAAGCAGTAGCTAGGATGTGTTTCTGCTTCACCAAGGGCGCTCGCTTCGGAGGATGGCAGCTTCATTCCCATCGATATGGCTTTGGCGAACCTTTTCCTCGCCTTGAACCTGTTTTTATTTACAACGGCGGTACTTTGACCTGGTGAGAGTGTTTCGACCCTTTCGTCCAGTCGCCGGCGTTTGGCTTTTTCAAATATGGCCATCTCACGCTCCCGATCAGCTTTGCTTTTCGAAAGAGCTTCGTTCAGGAATGCATCAATCATTTCGTCTGACGGTTCTAGATGTTCTGGTTTAGAATTTACCCACAGTTTTTTGGTGTAAGGAGCTTCTTCATCATCTGTCGACGAGTGGGAGATCACATGGCAACTTGCCACGTAATCCTCAGATTCATCCGACGAATCTTCTCCATCATCTCCGTCCTCAAGGACGTGGCTAAGAAACTCCTGGAGTGTGACCGGAGTCCGCGCCTTCTGCTTATACTCTTCCAGCGCGTCAATCTGCTTTTGCAGGTCCGTGCGCTTGTCACCAGGCTTCACGGGCTTCTTGGATTTCTTCTTCTTCTTTGAAGATTTTGACGGCTGGATGTGAGTGCTTTGGCTATTACCACCGATCTTTGGAGTTGGGCGCGGCTTCAGCATCCCTTCGATAATCTCTGGTTCGAGTGGATTCTTCCACCTGATCGCCGGGCATGTATGGAGATCCTTTAGCATTCTTTCCGTCTTGGCTGAAAGAGCGACCTCCCATGGAGCTTCTTCTACGAAAGAGCATGATGCCTCCGGTGTATCCGTCTTCTTGGGAGTGTGTGGCCGAGGCGGGTTCACCTTCCAATTCTCGGATAATACGAATTTGCCCTGCTGGTATTGATCTTCTATCCAGCTTTTGAAGATGTAACAATCCTCGATCGGATGGCCTAACATTCGGTGATAAGGGCAATAGTTTGGATTGATAATGTCGCCGGGTTGCGCTGGGCGTCTTGGCTCCGGCAGATTGATGAGCCTGTTGCGCAGTGCAAGCTCGAATAACCTCTTTGTCTTGTCTCGAGAGAACGAGTAAGGGCGTCTCATTTTATCTTCGAGAGATCGGGTTCTGTTATTTTGGCGATCAACTGGTCTCGAGCCACTGGGCTGCTGTTGAGCATTAGCGACGACGATCGCTTTCCCCTTTCCCTTCTCGTTCCACGGCTCCGACTTTGGAGGAAACGGTCTATGACCCATCAGGTCCATTTAGGCCAGCTTGTCAATTAAGGCTTGGAACATGGTCGGCTTAAAGAACATCATGAATTGTGAAATAGTTGCATGAGGGTCCAGGGTGCCCACGAACATGCCCACCGCCGGCGCTTCTTCGATGCGCTGTTTGCATTTCGACCACAGATTCCGCCATCTTATTGCGTATTGAACCCATGTCTCTCCAGGTTTCACCCTAGCGTTAATCAATGCTATAATCGGGGTGCGTTCACTAGCACTCACGAATCGCTGGGTGAATAATAGCCCCATTTCCGCAAAAGTCTTGACGGAGTCGTTCGGGAGTTCAGAGTACCATTCGAAGGCCGTCTCCGACAAGCTGCCGACGAACTGGCGAAGTAGCAATTTATCATCACCTCCGGTGTTACCACATAGAGCCCTGAACTGGGCTACATGCTGGTGGGGATTACCCACCCCTTTGTATATGTCACGTCCCGCTTCCCAAAATACGGAAAACGAGGGATGACTAGGCCAGCCATGCTCCTACGGTCAAGGAATCATCCCGTTGTAGTCACACTTCGGCTTCTAGCACTACATGGTAATCAGTAAATAAAGCACAGTATTAAAGGAATCACATCACTAAATTATTACATTAAAATTTCATTGTTCACAGATTACAGATAATAAGAACAATAACTAACCAAGTTCAATATCACGATCACTCTAAGAAAAGCAATAACGATAGAGAGTACACCAGACTATATCTCTGTGAACTCGAAGGGTAGATCCGTCTCCTGTGCTGGTCCTCCCGCGGAATCTGAGCATGCATACTCAGGTCGTCAGAGCGACACAAATAATAATATTATTATAATCAGATGAAACAGGTAAATGAGGTAATACTGGTATGAGAATAATGCAAGTAATCATTGTGTCATAATAATATGCAGAATATGTTATGTGTCCCTATCGGTCTCTAGGTCATGTTTGAAATCATATAGTGGAAGGAGGATCATGTTTAACAGGAGTCTCGTACATACCCGAGACCACGGCCCACATGCCCGGGACATAACCCTGTCAGCCGGATCGCTAGATCCTATCCTACACGTATCAGTATCACTGTTCGAATGATCATCCTCTAAACACGGTCCGGCTAAATACGATACTCTTTCCACTTTGATTTCCCCTTTTTCCCCAGGTTTACACTATTTATGATATTGATCTAGTTGTGTACAAGTATACCAATGAGCACGGTTTCATCACTGTCCACTGTATCAATCACTGTCACGAATATTCACTTCGCATTGGTGTACTCGTCACTCCTAAACCAACATCTATCACGCACGATAATGCAATGTCCACACGCACTAACACTGAGTATATGACAAGGGTATGATATATGTATTGTATGCTACCAATAAGCTCTGTATGTTATGAATTAACATGCATGTCATGAACTAAAATAAATTGCACAAATTAATATGTTAAGAATTCAGCAAAAGTTATGTAAGTAAGATATATAGAACAATCAGTCAGTAATTCATCAAAATTTGTTTCAGTTCAATCGGAATTTCGGTTTTCAAGATGTAACTGTTTCAGTTTAAGAGCTCGCGGCTGAAATTTCAATTTCAGAACTGAACGTCTGTTTCGCGACACGAATTGCACCCAGTTGGGCTCAGAATTTAGCGATGTCACAGTTAAATGAAATCTAGGGTTTTCGATAAAGTAATCAACTCAACAGACGGATCCTCAATCGCATCCGTACGTTGAAAGTTATACACAGTTTAATCTCAATATGTCATTTCAGAAATTGTTCTGAACAGTTTTACGTTCTGCCCTTTTAAATGTAGTTTAAAATAGCAAACGGCGATGAATCGGAATGAAACCACTTGTTTTGTTTAGCTAACAGAATTATCTATAATCTACTATAAAGTTCCATAAAGTACGATTTCAGGAAACATAGTGACGCAGGTCCTTGGACAGAACACACTAATCAGAAACGCTCTAGACTGCAGTCCAGAGTCGCGTTCCGATCCAATTATCTTCATGGTTACATAACAGAAATGATCAGAAATTTACATAGGATTAAAGTTCGTCGAGTCGGCTTCGATTTAAGCCCTCGAACGCATCTTTCCAATATGTATATGATTTATGGTGATTTTATTCGTTTTCAGGTACGAGAGAATTCTAGTTTTAACAACATATATGGGGGTATCACCTTTTGTCACTAACAATCGTATTATCCAGCGAGTTTCACACACAATATTCATCATAATAAGGGCCAACAGAAAGTATCGGTTTCCGTCAAATTGCACAATTATTTCCATTGGGATCTAGCATCGACACCTAGGTCACGATACGTATCGGTAATCGGTAAGTTTGTAAACTACGTGATCTAGGTTTGTAACACTATTATTATAGCATGAAGCAAGTAAATACTTGCCTGGAAGAAGCCTCAGGGTCGCAAGGCAGCAACGTCGTCACGAACGCGTGATATGCGCCACGTACCGGATTCTCGCGAGCCTAGTTCGAAACACGAGTTTCACGTCGGAGTTTCCCGGAGTCGTCTTGCGCGCGCTGGAAGCTTAGGGGTGCTCAGTGGTTTGCCAGAGAAGTGTTGGGGTTGCCGACGATCGACGGCGTCGCTCCGGCAGCGTGTACAGAGCAGTTGTGTTTGAGACTTGGGTTATGGGATATTTGAAGAGAGAGAGAAGAGGGGCAATGGGGTCGGGTATTGTTGTGTTGATGATGAGGCTGAGGAGGTGGAAGGTCGATGGGTGTTTCAGATGAGATGGGGGTTCACCGGCGTCGATGGGGTGAGGTGGCCGAGCTCGCTTGCAATTTGGGTTGTGTGCAGGGGAGTTGGGTATGCAGTGCTGGAGGCGAAGGTGGTTGTGTAGGGAGTTTAGTTGGTGGAGGAAAGTGAGCGAGGGAGAACGGTGGGGTCGACGAGGAGGTTCGCCGTCATCGGAGGGAGTCGATTGCGGTGGGTTCGTGAGTTTTCGCGAGATGGAGATGAGGAAATTTTTTTGAAAGAATGAAAGGGAAGTGAGATGTGAGGGAGATAAGGGAGACGAGGTTGAAAACTTGGGGGCAACGGCAGGGCGAGGGCATGGGCATAAGCGACGGCGGAGGAGGCGGGTCGCGCGCGAGTTAAGAGATGTTACCGTTAGGATTTGAAGAAGGAGATGCACAGTGTTGTAGCGGGTCGGGTTGAGTGGAGGTAAGGGGTCACGGGCCGTAGGGATTTGGGCCGGGAAAAAAAAACAATTTCCTTTAAAAACTTTGTGGGCTGCAGGAGAGAGACGGGCCGGCCAAAAAGGATTCCCTTTAAAAAATAAAACAGAAGTGGCTGAATGAAGTTTAAGGGGGGTAGGCCGGGGTAAAAATTTCCATAAATTGGTAAAAATTTTATTAGTGGGCCGAGGGAAAAATATAGTTTGGGGTTTTTCTTATGATTGGGCTAAGGGAATTTATGAATTGGTTAATAAAGAAATGGAAGTGTGGGTTAGGGTTTTGGTTGTTAAAATTTTGGTTTTAGTTTTGGTTTTAGTTCAATTGGCTTTGGTTTTAACTCTTAGAGTTTGGAAAAGTATAAATATTAAGCCTAACAACCAATTAAAAATATGCGAAGACAAGAATAAGGTAATCTCTAGAACTCGGAAAAATAGGAAACTTCATTTAGAAAGGAAACGGGGATTTACAGTATACATGAAATATAGGGATCGTATATCCAGGTGGGTACTTTATTTGGTCATACCAGCCTGGATATGGACGCCCAGTTTTGACGACTTGGCCGGCTGCTTCATTCGCCTGGTGAGCTTGTATTTGCTGAGCAATATAGTCATCCAGATCGGTCTTGGAAATAGTTTCCTCTTTGGCTGATGAAAGAGCCGGAAGAAGGTTTGATGTCTCTCCTCCGTCGTCTTCAATGATGATCGGAGGGATTTCAGCTGGAGGTTCCGGCTGTAACATCATCCCGACCATGTCTTGGAAGAGAAGCGTCATTCGTTTTATGTTGGCAGCTTGTTCTTCTACTTCTCTGTCCTTCTTTTCGAGAACTCTGCGGAGGAAGTCAACATCGGTTTCTTGTTCATGACGCTGCTCTGACGATGCCTCAGGGCTTTCTTTTGGCCCGGTGAGTGCGGCCATTTGCGTTAGCATTTCCTGAAGCTTCGCTGCTACTCCTGGCTTTCGTCACGGATCGGGTGAGCGGTCGGTGACCCGTTGAAGCGCGGCTTTCCTCTTTTTCGGAAGCCATATAAACGGTATGCACCATCATGCCCCCAGACTTGGGGCATTTGGGCTTAGCGTCTTTGCGGTTTGCCGTAGTCACAGGGGCTTTCTCCGGCCTCCCTCTTTTTTGAGTGGTTGACATTGAGGGGGCTGTCATAGCGGGCACCCAGGTGGTTGTCGTCCTTTGTGGCTTGACAGGACGGTTCTCTTCCTGCTGAACCTTCGCTTTTTTCTGTCGGCGTGAGTAATCCTGATCAATTACTGAGTGCTGAACCCATCGCCAGACTTTATAAATTTTGGAGGACAACCGCTGAGGGGGTCGCTCCGGCTTTGTTTCTGTAACATTATCCGCGGGTGGAGGAGATCTTCTCAGTACGGCGGTAGGAGAGTTCCTGCGCACCTTGTTCAGCAATTCAAAGATGTTCCCGGTTGGAACAGAAGCATTGACTTCCACCGTTGGGGCTGGTAGAGTTAGCTCAGAG
The DNA here is from genome assembly GCA_030015575.1 of Agapanthus africanus. NCBI lineage: Eukaryota > Viridiplantae > Streptophyta > Magnoliopsida > Asparagales > Amaryllidaceae > Agapanthus > Agapanthus africanus. The sequence goes on along the minus strand of JASDDO010000031.1, from coordinate 513,214,233 downwards.
GGGGAGTTGCCCCCAGCTTTTCTTACTCGGCGCCAGTGGCGACGTCGAGCGTGTCGAGCCGTTGGGATTGTTTAAGCTTGAGGGGTGACTTTGTTATGCCCCCTGTTCTGGTGAGGCGCTACTGGCACCAGCCTATTGGAGACCGACATCCGTCGAGTGGCAGTATCCAATCTGTCAAAGACAGACTTTTGAGCAGGAACGGGAGTCAGATTGGGAGCCGGAATAGTCAGTCTTGTAAAGACCGACCCTTTGGCAGGAGAAGCCGCCTTGACGACTTCGGGAGCAGGGATGGCTATTCTCTTCGGAATAACCTTTTCTGGATTTGCAGGCTTCATCACGGGCCCACATGAATTTTGGCCCAATCTGGCGAAAACTGATGCACTGGAGTTGGACGACCCATCGAGAGGGGTCGCAGTAGTGGCAAGTCGATCAAAAACCGACTTCTTTTGCACTTCTTGCGGTACCGAGCTATTAATGATTACTGGTGGGAGCATGGTCCCGAAGAACAAACCGGTGGTGGCCTGCGTCACCTGTTCTATCGGCATCATGAACAGGGAGGCTGCTTGGGGCCCGTAAGCTATGCCTCCATATGAGGTGGAGCGTGAGTTGCAATTGCAGTTGGAACACTTCGCGCAAGTAGACGCCATTGATGTTTCGTTTTCTGAGCCAAGCAAGAAACCAAATCTTAGTACCTCGAACCAAAGGGCAACCATTAGCAAACCGTGATTCGTTCGCGAACACGACACACGAAGTGTGGAGTGGAAAGAGGAAAAGGTCCAACCGGGCGTGCCAGAATTTGTTCCCCGCCGAAAGACGCGCGAAGAGCAGCGAACGTCTCACCTGAATTTCGGGGCAGATGCTAATTGGTGCTATCCGTCCACCTCTCCAAAGATGCTAAGTTGATTTATGGCACCATGTATCGAAGGTCTAAACGGATGCGGACAATGTAGTAGACTTCGTCAGATTCCCCCTCGTTTGAGGGGTTTCTGATTGTGGGGACGCTCTTCCCTGCAGGCGCAAGCCCCTGCAATTAATTACGCTACCGCATCGCGGTAACAACTTTCTCCTTCTCCAGATGGTCACTTCGTGTCGTGGGTGTTTGTTTTGTTTGTGGTTGCCCGTGGATTGTATACGGAGACTAATTTATGCTGTCGCCCGTAGAGCGTGGATTAGTCCAAATCTGTATCTTCTTAGATTTGGATTTGGGGGTTGTGTTTAAGGATACGTTAGCCTCATTTAAGACTAAGATCAACTTAAAAGTTTGTTAAGGATACGTTAGTCTAATTTTTAGACTAAGATCAACTTAACGGGATCGTTTAGATCCAGCAAGAGAGCATTTGAACTCTATTGTTTAGTTTAGGGACATTGCGGTCGATTACCAATTTAAGGACATAGTGGTCCAAGGTTAAGGACATCGTAGTCCGTGGGTTTAAAGGGACCCCACAGTCCGAGGTTAAGGACATCGTAGTCCATGGGCTTAAGGACCCCACAGTCCGGTTTAAGGACATCGTAGTCTATAAAGTTTAAGGACATCATAGTCCATGAGTTTAAGGACCCCACAGTCCGGTTTAAAGACATCGTAGTCTATAAAGTTTAAGGACATCATAGTCCATGAGTTTAAGGACCCCACAGTCCGTGAAATGTGTGGTTGTCGGAACCCGTCACCTCTCTGATGACGTTGAAGGATTACAACGACAAATATCAGAGGAGTGAAGAGATGTACCCTTGAACCGGTGTGAGTTGGTTGAAAAATCTGTAGTCCAGTTTGGGATTGAGATATGTTAAATATTCATGAGCAGATGGGCTCAATTAAATATAAGTTGAGCACTTACGACCGATATTGGGCTAAGTCCAATAAGATTAAAATGTTTAACATTTTATTGTTCTGGGCTGTTGAGCCTTTATTTGGGCTTGACCCTTTTAAACAATGCTGAGCATTAAATCCTGACATTTTTTTTGCTTGTATTGAAAGTATAGCATTCATCAGAATAATGCGTGTTCTGACAGCGCGCCAGGTGGCGTGTCAGGCGCTTTGCGCCAATTAAAGAGCGCATTGCGCTTCTACCAAGTAGCGCACACGAAAAGGACACGTGTCGCGCTTGGCGCTAAGCGCCAGATTATGGGCGCATTGCACCAGTTTATGAGCGCTAGGCGCTAATTTCTGAGCGCGTTGCGCTAGTTTAGTGGCGCACAAGTAAGTGACACGTGGGCACTTGGCGCCGAGCGCCAGTCCATAAGCACAGTGCGCTATTTCAGAAGCGCAAAGCGCAACTTGCATGCGTGGTTGACACGTGGCACGTTTCTGCGCTGAGCGCCGGTCCAAGGAGCGCAAAAGCGCAGTTCAAGAGTGCAAGGCATTTTTCAATAGCGCAAAGCACATTTGATTAAATTTATGATCTGTGAACAAATTTATGTTCTTTTTAAAGGAGGCTTTGCCTCAAGATTCAAGAATGACAGTTCTTACTTTTGAAAGGGTTTTGCCTTTGTAGATCAATGATCTGTGAATGAAGTAAATACTTCTTTTGTTTTTTATGATGAGGTCTTTTGATCTCTTTTTATAAAAAAACCTTGGTCTTTTGTAGATCTATGATCTTTTAAGAAGATAATTCTTCTGTTCTAATGAGATGATTTCATCTCTTTGTTCAAGAATCATTCTTTTTACCTTGAAAACATGATCTTCTTTCAAGAGCTTGCTCTCTTTCTTTTGAGTTTTCTCAAAGTTTGTAGGTGGGTTTCTCTATATCAGACTTAAAGTCTTGGGGCCTTTTTATAGGGCGGATTGATTTGTTGAATCGGTTAAAGAGATCTTTTTCTGATTGATTTGGGGATATTTCCCCACAGTTGGATCTTTGATCCTAGGGCTTCTGTTTTACAGAAGGCAATCTTCTTGTTTTTAACAAGATTGGAAAAATCTTTCCACAACAGAATTTTAATTCTGATTAATTAATGATTTATCATTATTAGATTTTTTGATCTAACGGTGGAGAATTTTATAATTCCAGTACTGGCGTGTGCGCTGCTCAGAGCGCAACGCACTTTGCGCTAGCGCACCTACGTTTGACACGTGGTGCGCTGCTCAGAGCGCAGCGCAGCCTGCGCTAGTGCACCCGTGTTTGACACGTGGCGCGCAGCGCGCCTAGCGCTGGATTTGAAACGTTGCTTCAATTTTGAATTTTGAATTTTAAAACAGAGCTTTGCTCTGATTGAGGTGCGCTGCCTAGGGCGCAGCGTACCTGGCGCTAGCGCATCCGTGTTTGACGCGCAGCGCGCCTAGCGCTGAATCTGAAGCGTTGCTTCAATTTTTAAATTTTGAATTTTAAAACAGATCTTTGCTCTAATTGGGGGTGCGCTGCCTAGGGCGCGGCACACCTGGCGCTACCGCATCCGTGCCTAGCGCTGAATCTGAACCGTTGCTTCAATTTTTAAACTTTGAATTTTAAAACAGAGCTTTGCTCTGATTAGGGGAAACAAGATCGAGATGAGCTTCGCGAGCGCGTGCGCGCGAGATCATGGGTAGCGGCATGGGGTCATGGTCGCGAACGGGGAGCGGGGGCTGGGGCGAGCGGCGACGTGGGGAAGAAGGAAGAAGAGGCGGGAAAAGAAATGGGAGTGGGGAAAAGAACTGGTCGGGTATGGGCTTGGGGTTTGGGCCGGGGGTTTTTCCTTGGGCTTTTTATTTTTGTTTAGGAAATTTTTTCAGAATTAAAAATATACATAGGCATCTAAATTCATACACAAAATATAGAGAAAATAGAGAAGAATCAAGGAAACTTAGAAATTATGGGAAAAATTTTATTTACGGAACTGGGAATTTACATCCGAGCTTCGGAGGTGGAGACGAGCTCTCCGCCGTCGTCTCTCAAGAGGTTCTCCCGAACCGTTCCGCGGACCCCGGCCTCTCCAATCTTTGTGGACGAGGGGGAGCTCATCTTTGAGGTGCCCTCGGGGCTTTCCGTCGCTGACAGCTTGCTGCACGACATTGAGAGGTCGGCCGGGGGCCAGGTCGCTGGGGGGGACGCTGAAGGGACAACTGGCGTCCATCACCCAAGAGGCCCTGCAGGTTAGCGCTCGTACATCGTCTCATTGTTTGTGAGATTTGGTGTCCCTTTTTCTTTCTGACCCCTCTCCGATTTCTTCAGGTCCTCCAGCACGTCGCCATCGTCGTCCGGATGGAGGAGGAGGAGATAGCCCCGGCGATGCGAGCCCGGGCGAGTTCTCCTCACTGAGGGAGAGCTCGAAGCGAGAGCTGGAGGTGGCGATGGCGAGGGTTGCTGCCCTTAAGTGCGAGGTAGCCTCCAGGAGGCAGGAGGCGGTGGCCGCGAAGAAGGAGGCGGCGGCCGCGAAGTAGGAGGTGGCGGCCTCGAAGAAAGAGGTGGCCAGGCTCCGCGAGGCTGCCAAGGCCAAGCTTCAGGGCTCCGAGGTGCTCGTCAGCACCATGAAGAGGTCAGTGACCACCCTCCGCAAGGAGCTGTGGACTGCGGTAGAGACGGCGAAGAGAGCCGACCTCAGGGCGGCACAGGTGGTGGAGAACTTCCAAAAGTCAGAGCAGTTCTACACCATCGTAGCCTCAGCCACCACCCTCATCTGGCACGAGGCTCTCGACGCCGTCAAGTCCTGGGTGCCGGAGTTTGCTGATGAAGAGCTCCGCACAGAATATCCTCGCGAGGTTGACGAGCAGGGGGATGCCCTCAGGAGTACTACCATGGAAAGGACTCTCGGCGAGGGCGATGCCGAGGCCCCTGCGACCGACGCATCCCCAATTGTGGTGGACGTCGAGCTCGTCGACTTCGCGCCCGGCCCCGTGGCCTGAAGCCCCTTGTCTTCTCTTTGTCTTTTCTTTTGTCGTGTCGGGTATTTTGTAGGCCTTCGGGCATTTTTGTAAGGATGGGGAGCCCACAATACCCTTGTAAAAGCTTTGACTTTTTTAATAAAAACTTTTTGTTTTTGCAGTAGTGTTTGTGCTTGCACTTCCTTTTGTTGGTAGACACTTGTATATGCACAGTACTGCTTTATGGTCGGCATGTTCCTCGTCTAGCGATTACTCATCGACTTGACTCTGATCATTTGCCGAGTGTACGAGGACCGGTGTGAAGACGGTGTCTCCATGGCCCCAAATTCGAAGTGTAGATCGCTAAGACATTGATAGACTGGATGCCTCTTGTTGAGTTCGCATTCCTTAGTTGTTGGAGGGGCCGTAATTGGCCAACCGAGGATGGTGCCGAGCAGGGTAGCTGCTCGGTTCCTCTTGGCGAGGGCTTTGATCCTTAACGCGGGAGGGACCGTGAGAGGTCTGCTTAGGATGGCCGAGCAGGGTAGCTGCTCGATGCCTCTTGGCGAGGGCTTTGATCCTTAGCGCGGGAGGGGCCGTGAGAAGCCTGCTAAGGATGGCCGAGCAGGGTAGCTGCTCAGTGCCTCTTGGCGAGGGCTTTGATTCTTAAGGATGCCCGAGCGGGGGTTGTCGCCCGGTGCCTCTTGGCGAGGGCTTTGATCCCTGGTAGGGTGCCAAGGATAACCGAGCATGGTTGGTGCTAAGCGGTTGCCTCTTGCGAGGGCTTTTCATCCTTAGCGCGGGAGGGGCGTAGGAGGCCTACTAAGGATGCCCGGGCGGGGTTGCCGCCCGGTGCCTCTTGGCGAGGGCTTTGATCCCTGGTGGGGTGCCAGGGATAACCGAGCATGGTTAATGCTAAGCGGTTGCCTCTTGCGAGGGCTTTTGGGTCCTTAAGGATGGCCGAGCAGGGTTGCTGCCCGACCGCCTCTTGTCAAGGGCTTTGATCCTTAGCGCTGGAGGGGATGTTGGAGGACTGCTAAGGATAGCCGAGCAGGGTATCCGCTCGGCTGCCTCTAGGTGAGGGCTTTGATTCCTGGCGTTGGTAGGGTAGCTACCAGACAGGGATAACCGAGCACAGTAGCCGCTCGGCTGCCTCTTTCGAGGGCTTAGATCCTTGGCGTTGTAGGTAGGGAAGCTACCGGCCAGGGATAGCCGAGCAGGGTAGCTGCGGAGCTGCCTCTTGGTGAGGGCTTAGATCCCTGACGTTGGTAGGGCAGCTACCAGCCAGGGATAGCCGAGCAGGGTAGCTGCAGGGCTACCTTTTGGTGAGGGCTTAGATCCCTGGCGTTGGTAGGGCACCTACCAGCTAGGGATAGCCGAGCAGGGTAGCTGCAGGGCTGTCTCTTGGTGAGGGCTTAGATCCATGGCATTGGTAGGGAAAACTACCAGTCAGGGATAGCCGAGCAGGGTAGCAGCAGGGCTGCCTTTTGGTGAGGGCTTAGATCCATGGCGTTGGTAGGTTAGCTACCAGCCAGGGATAGCCGAGCAGGGTAGCTGCAGGGCTACCTCTTGTTGAGGGCTTAGATCCCTAGCGTTAGTAGGGTAGCTACCAGCCAGGGATAGCCAAGCAGGGTAGCTGCAGGGCTGCCTCTTGTCAAGGGCTTAGCTCTATGAGGAAGGACTGAGCAGTGAAGTTGCTCGGTTGCCCCTTGGCGAGGCTCTTGTCTGACCTTCCCAAGGTGAGCACCGAGGAGTAGGACAATCGCAGGGACACGTGTCGTGAGGGCACTGTGAAGGCGAAGCTCCGGAGTCACGTCGTTTCGGTTTCGCATGGGGAGGCGCGACGCTTGCCGCGTTGCGCCTGCGTTGCGGGTGAAGCGGACGACTGTTGGACTCCCAGGCGTCATTGGCTATAAAACGGACTCGTTTGGGAATGTTGATTACTCTTTTCCTTGCAACCGAAACGCAAAAATGCAGGACTTTCCCTTCACCATCAAAGACATAGTAAGCTTCGAGGATTTCTACCTCTATGACCCGTACTGTACTGAGGACACGGTGCAGTTGGTAATAGGCAGGATCGAGGACCACTTCGGCCGATTGCTTCCCCGGCGGTCCTCCCTCTTTCAGCTGCTGATGTACTCCATCTGGAGGGCGTCGCCGGGGATTTACAACCCTTTGTCCAAAATGTTGTTCGACGAGGGTATAGGCAAGCTAAGGTCTCTAAGGCACTTCGGCCTGATCTCTGCGAGTCGGATAGACCGCTCGGAAGCGCTCGTCCATGAGTGCTACCAGTTGAGGCTCGGCGCCGAAGCTCGCGGGGGGGGGAGGGGATCGGAGGCAGAGGTTAGACGCTGCGAGGGCTCGGCTGGAGGAGATATGCTTAGAGTACCACGAGCAGTGCTCTCTGCACCCCATTCCCCCGCTGTTGTAATAATTTTTTTTCTTTTCATTTTTTTTGTACGGCTGAGGAGCCTACAGTACCTCTTGAGTGAATAAAATTCTTTTTTCTTTTCTGCAATGCTCTATTGATCCCTTTATTATTTAAACAAAAGATCTCAAGAAGATGGTACATTGCTCTGAAAAGAAAATACACGCTAGTAGATGCTTTTATTCATGGAGCTTGAGCCCCCCATACGTCTGTTGGCAGCTATGCTCGGCATAGGGTACCGAGCTTCGGGGGTACCAGACCTATCCTCTGCTGACACCACCATGATCTGGCCAATGGTCAGCTCGGCGGGAGGGGGTGCTGCTCCAGTTCGCAGTCAGCCTGTCGCTTATCCCTCAGGTACGCCGTGAGGTGCCCCGAACGGATGAGCTCCTCGATGTAGTCCCGGAGTTGCTTGCATATAAAGATCACAATCAATAATCGATGTAGTCCCACGAGGTACAATTGATTCGATTCTTCGTGATGTGTTTTGAAAATTGTATATAAAGATCACAATCAAAGAATTTTTGTTAACCGCAATCAATAACTGTGTCAATTATAGCGCGTTAGCGAGTGCGGATCGTCTACAGGGAAAGTGTGATCCGTTCGTAATTGAATTAGATGAATTGAAGATTAAAAAGAAAAGAAAAGACAATTCAATTCAAGATTTAAAAATGAATTTCAAGAATTATCAAAATCTAGATCCAATAACAAGAAAACATTAAAATCAAGAATCAAGAATTGATGATATCCAATCCAATTAGTAATCAAGAATCGAAGTGAGGCTCGTAGGAATCGATCGAATCTATAGACGTGATGAAAACTATTGATTACGTTTTCTTATCCATCGATGATTTGATACTAGATCGATGACGATCAACGAGAATTAGGGATTTCTTGCGGAAACTAGGGTTTCATCATCTATCGCTTGTCCTTTCGTTGATTTCATTCACATTCTAGCCTCTGGTAAATTCAAGAATCTATCGTAGATCGCTAATTAAGAGCGAACATAATCAAGAAAGCATCGCTCGAAACTAGGTTGTCGATTCTTCAATTTACTAAACTTTACAAAACTCATAGGACTTAAGAATCGTTTCAAGATTTGTAATCGTCATCATCTATTGATTCTCTCGACTCCTTCACGAGCGGAGTTTTACTTAAACATCATAACAAGAAACACAATCAAGAATTGAGATCTAATCATGATACAAGAATGTAAAGAAAGCAAGATAAAGAATTTCACCTTTTATTTATCAACAATTTTGTTACAATTCTCTCAAGATCTACAATGAGGAAAGAACTTGATCGTCGATTTGGCGCCGCACGTCTTCGTGAGTCGCGGATCGTCTTAGACCACTTGCTCAGATGAAGATTGGCTTCGCTCCTAAAAGGTTGAAGGTTTCTTGCTTGAATTGTACTCGGGGATCTTGAATTTGGTTTTGGTGATTGGATTAGGGTTAGGGTTAAAAGTTGTGTCACTCAACTTGTGTTGGGAATTGATGGAATGATCAACTCAACAACTCAACAACCCAACCACTCAACAACCCTGAGATAGAAGCCTTAGGGTCCCTTTTATAGCCTTGATTAGGATTAGCTTCCTTTAGAATCTAGGTTTAGTTTAGCTTCCCTTGTAAGCTTGGTAGTTAGGTAGAAGGTTCTAGAGGTAGTTAGTTAGGGTTAGCTTCCTTCATAAGCTTGGAGGTTAGGGAGAAGCTTCTAGGCTTAGATAGTTAAGTAGCTTGCTTTGGAAGCTTGAGGGTGTTTAGCTTGAAATATAAGCCTTGCTGTTCTGTCAGAAACTTCTGGAGAATTCTGGAAATTAGAGTAGCTTGAAGATGTCTGAAACTGAACTGAGAAACCCGGGCTAAAGATATGCTGACGTCAACATGACATGGCCGCGGAACCGCCGCGGGAAGGGCCTATTGGCCGCGGATCCGCGGCCTATTGGAGGCTTTAATGTATGTAATTTCTTGTGCTGCTTTGTTCTGGCCTTTTGGTGTTTTTCTAATGTGTGGAATCTCATTTTGCTTTCTTGATTTTTTCCAGATCTCAAGTTTTGGACATGGCGTATTTTTAACAGCACTTTTAACTGTTCTGGCTCTTTTCCTGAAATTTCCTGCACAGATTCTCAAGACAAGTGTTGCGCTACACAAAGATTATGCGATGCAATGATAAATACTCAATTTCCCTCAGAAATGTCGGTTTTAATATATAACACAAGTTATTTGGTATTTTACAGTCAATTTGCTAATATGTACTATATTCATACCGAACACCTTTAGATGATTGCAAATAATAGGGAAATTGACGTGTTAAAAATGCAATATTTTCGACTGATCAAATTCCCCCAAACTTATTTTTGGTCGTCTCGAGCGAACTGTTTTTTTAAAAAGAGAAGGAGAAAATAAAGAAAGAGAAAAACTAACAAGCATACTTTCGTAGGCAACACAATTGCACTGAGCATGTGCAACAAGCCTTTAAACCTCTAGGTGTCCCTAGTAGGAGGAGTGTTGTCTCCTGAGGGTTTTCAGCGGATTGCACCCACAAAATCCAATAATAAAAGGAAGACCGTGAAAGTTACATATAAAGATAATAATTGTAAAAGAAAAGCTTTGAAAATTAGAGTTTCCAACTATGCTAGCTTTTCGGTTGTCATGAGCCCTATCTTAATAGTCATGAAAAGATGTCAGAAATCAGATCATCCCTCAATAAAACATCGTCTTTATTCTTCATTCATATCTTTCTTCCAAACATCGATCATATAACCCTACATGTGTGTAAAGACATCCCTACACTCAGAGAATTCAATTCAAGCTATCATACTCTTGTCCATCTGCCTCAGTACTTTTTAATTGATGAATATTTAGATTTGCTCACACATTTTCATGTGACCGTTAATACTTCTTGAGGTACTAACCGACCGATTACTCATGTGCTTGCTTATATGGTGTATTTTTCTCGTCTTGCACCACCTAAGGCTTAGCAGTGACTCCCAGACCAGTTGGTCTAAGGCACTAGGTGAAGAGGCATCCTCGCTATATTTTTTTATTGCTGCCTTGGCGATAACAAAACCAGTGTTCATTTTTCTTCACCATTTATTTATTTATTTTTTATTCATTTTTTATTTCCTTCATACTTTGGTTTTTAGACAAGAGTATTTCAAGGTATCCTCTACTATCCCGAGCTTCAAGACGTGTGTAAGTGCGAATAGCAGGGTATCAACGTTCAAATGTTTGGCTTCCAGAATAGGAACTATTTTTCAGACTTATTTTTATCCTCGGATTAATGACTTCCTTCATCTTACTAACCTTTAGGACAACGGCTCATAACTACTTATTACTAGTTCGTATAAGAAAACTTCTAATTTTCTTGGTTTTCTTAAATTTTTCCAATCTTTTAGATGTAATTTTTCACTATCTAATCTTTTATTATCTTATTTATGTAAAAAAAAATTATATTTTTGAAATTTTTTAAATTTTTATAGGTTTTCAAAAATGTTTTGTGCTTATGCAAAATGATATGCAAATGATGCGAAAATAAGCACAAACCTCCCCCAAACTTGTTTTCAACAGTGTCCTCACTGTTGCCATCCGCTAAATCTCAAAAACCTGTAAGCCTGGGAGAAAATTTATTAATGGGGGCATGAAATATGATCGTGAAAATCCTCCCCCAAACTTATTTTTGTGGCTCACCATTTTTGAGTAAAATTTTCATTTCAGGAGCCAGATTACACCCCCCCAAACTTGAGTTAAACAATATTAATCTTTGAAAATCACAAGAGGGGGTCAAGATTATTGGTCGATACCAAGCTTTGCAAAGACCGAAGGTCAACACCAGCCATTCGAAAATTTTATCAATGTAGTGCTCTGGTTGGTGGAAGAAGAAGTAGGGAAAGGGTAAGTGGTGGAATAGAATGTGTTTGCGTCTTGTTTTGGAGAGATGATGCAGTGATTGTGATGGATTACTCGCATCCTTTTTACAATCCAGACGAAGGGGTGGAGGTTCAATTTCATTGTTTGGGAGATGATTCATCTCAACACCCGTGTTGTTTAGAAATGCGAGTTCATCAGCGAAGATTTCCTCAAAAGTCTCATCAATACCCCGAAGAATAATGTCATCACAAAGCGCGGGGTGATCTTCAGACTCCAAAAAAAGTTCATAATCAGTGTTAGATGTTGACCCGGACAACTCAGTGGAAGAGTCCGTATGTGTATGATATATAATTGGGTCAAACAACAACGTATGAAAAGAGTCAAGATGAGGATCGTCAATTTCACTGCTGTCGACATCCATTAATTCGAAAGAACAGATCTGAGCAGTAGGTTCGGAGGGTACACTTCCCAACTTGTAAATGTTCAGCTCAATTGAACTATTCCCGAAGGATAGGGTTATAGAACCATTACGACAGTTGATGATAGCATTGGAAGTGGCCAAAAAGGGACGACCAAGAATCACCGGAATTTGATTCCGTGGATTCGCTACAGGCTGTGTATCAAGTACAATAAAGTCCACATGGAATACAAATTCCCCGATTTTTATTAACACATCCTTCAGTTCACCCCTAGGTTTGGTGCTTGATCGGTCAGCCATTTGGAGAGTGCAATGGGCTGGTTTCAACTCTCCGATCCCTAACTGCTCGTATACTGAGAAAAGAAGCAGGTTGACACTTGCGCCAAGGTCAAGTAGAGCACGGTTAATGTGTTTTTCCCCAATAGAAATGGAAATAGTAGGATAGCCAGGATCCTTACGTTTCCTCGGTAATTGTTAGGGGAAAGCCGTGTCTACAGTCTTTGCCATGAATATCTTCTTGGGCACTTGAGTCTTCTTCTTTCTAGTGCACAAGTCTTTAAGAACTTTCGCATAAGTGAGGACTTGTTGTATTGCATCTAGAAGAGGGATGTTGATATTAAACTGTTTAAAGATTTTCGTGATCTTCTCCATTTGTGGACTCAGTGCGTTTCCCCTTAACCGATTTGGATAAGGAGCTTGAGCAATTAGATCGGGGTCCAACATTGGAGAAGATCGTGTGGGTGGGAAAGATCTAAGAATAGGAGTGGGGATCGTTTTCAGTGTGGGATGAGGTGTCGAACCTTGGGGAAAACGGAGAATAGGCTCGGAAGAAGGTGGTGGGGTAGAAGAACTGGGGTCAGAATTAGAAGCAGAAGAGGAAGGAAAGGTCTCAGCCGGGGTGTTATTGATAAATTTTTCAGTATCATCAATCTCTTCCCCAACGTGATTGTCAAGCACTCTTCCAGATCTCAACGTGGTGATTGCATTCACATGATGTGAATAGTCAGGATTGGGTAAAGGTTGAGCTGGAAGTTTCCCTTTCTCTCTTGCACTCCTTTCGGCTTTTAATCGTGCAATTTCTTCTTCCATCGATTTTATAGTCTCATTTTGAGAGACAGTATTTCTTTTCATGTCATCGACAGAAGACTTCGTCTCAGCCGAAACTTGCATGATATTTGTTAGGACCAAATTCATGTATTGTGCAAATGAAGAGGATTCATCAGTCCCGGTCAACTGCAAAGGACTAGACGGTGCAGGTGTGTTGACCGGATTTTGGAAGTTTTGTGCTTGGAAGGGGTGCTGACTCAATTGAAGTGGTTGCTGTTGTGGTGGAAGAGCCCTTTGGAAATTGTTTTGGTTTGGAACCGTGTTTTGAGTTTGTGATTGGTTTCAACCAAAGTTAGGGTGATTCCTCCAACCCTGATTATATGTAGAAGGATACGGATCGTTTCTAGGTCTTTGAAAAGCAGCATTGGTATGCTCGTGACCTTGAAACGGAGAATTTAGTGGAAATTCTTCCGTCAAATGAGAAGGATCAGAACAGCATCCACATACAGTTTTGGAGAGTGACATTTGATTTAGGGCGGCGGCTAAAAATTTATTTTCCACAGTCTCGAGTTTCTTTTGCATAGCTGACATCTCAGCTCTAACTCCTATGGAAACATCAGATTGGTTATTGCCCCCTAGACGATTGACTCACACCCTCCCACTGTAAAGATTTTTCAGCGAAATCTTCTAGGAATTTCCTAGCTTCCCCATCATCTTTGGTCATGAAAGTGCCTTGACACATGGATTCAAGGGTCTGTTTTGTAGTAGGATTAATGCCCTCATATAAGATTCTGCACAGATCCCATCTGGGGATTCCGTGATGTGGACATTGAACTAACAGATCCTTGAAGCATTCAAAACACTTCGAGAATGTTTCATTGGGAAGCTGGGTAAATTGATTTATTTCGCTTCGGACTCGAGCTGTTTTACGATTCGGGTAGAATTTCTTTAGGAATGCTTTTACGAATTCTCCTCAATTTGAAATGGAATGTGCGGTTGTGTTATACAACCACTTCTCGGCTATATCGCACAAGGTAAATTGGAGAAGACGTAGACGCATAGCATCCACAGAAAGCTGTGAGGTACCCATCATTGCGCATACATTTTCAAATTTGGTGATAAAGACATATGCGTCCTCAGACTCGAGACCGTGATATTTGGGTAGAAGGTTGATGTATTGGGGTTTTATCTCAAAATTGTCCCCGTTGGCTGGAGGAATGGTGAGACAGGTCGAAAGAGGACCTCGCATAGGATAGCACCTCTCTTGGAGAGAGATGCGGGGTGGATTCTGCGCACCTGCGGACGGCGGCAGAGTAGTGATAAAGAAGTTCGATGAAGAACCATCCATCGATGTGGGTGTGGTGGTGGGTAAAGAAGAGGTAAATGTAGAATTACCGACTTTAGAGTCGATCGGGGGAACGCGGACTAAACGGGCTCTAGAATCCCGTGTCCAGCCTATCTTGCACTAAAGGGTTTAGTACAAGTAGCAGCATTATGATAATTAGGGTAAAGAATGAAGTGGTGTTTGTTTTGAAAAAGATACGGATTTTTGAAAAAAATGATGCAAATCACAACAAATGCACAAGAAAAACCCTAAGTCTAATGGTCGCTTAGGTCAAGTCTCTAGACCGCTCCTAACTGCCAGAAGACAAATCGCAGGATCAATCCTCTACTGCCTCTTTGTCCCTCCTGTGGCCAGGTAAGTGCCAGGTAAGTGGGAGGTTTTCCTCTACGTAAGTAGTGGGCCTAATTAAATAACCACTTGCCTTAGACACACTTGCCTTAGACACCACAAAAGAAACGTGGATAAGCAATAGATTACCCACGACCTTCTCCTGTTCTAATTGAGCGCGACGGTCCTTAGAGTCATGTCTAGATTTCTTTTAGTTAATGAGGGTAATGCGGATGCAAGTTTGTGATTTTCGGGGCTTAGGAAGGGTAATGAACTCCCCACCTAATCTGGATTAGGTCTTTGCCCTTTAATTTCCGTATTAAAAATGCAAACAACCAAGATCAAACACGCACGATTTTTATTTTTTACGGCGCTGCGAATTTTTGCAAAGAAACCTGCAGAAATTTGTTAATGGAGCAGATTGAGGAGAAGATAAGAAAGTCAGGAAATACCAGAGAAATTTTCGTGCAATGACGAAACAGTACCGCCGCGGATCCGCCGCGGGAGGCTCTTATTGCCGCGGAAACGCGGTCTCGTAATTTGATCCCTGCACAAAAATTCTTGCAGCAGCTCCTGTTCACTTCCTGAGCTCTCTGGAATATTCAGAAAATTTTTCCCTTCGCTCCACAGATTCCAGATTTCCTCCCAACAAATCACAACGAATCGTTTAGTGTTTGCGCGAATTTTGATCTAAAAATTTTGACGGAATAAATTTTTCAACTCAAATTTCAAAAACGAACAAATTAGCACACTATCCCCGGCAACGGCGCCATTTGATTGATTCGATTCTTCGTGATGTGTTTTGAAAATTGTATATAAAGATCACAATCAAAGAATTTTTGTTAACCGCAATCAATAACGGTGTCAATTGTAGCGCGTTAGCGAGTGCGGATCGTCCACAGGGAAAGTGTGATCCGTTCGTAATTGAATTAGATGCATTGAAGATTAAAAAGAAAAGAAATGACAATTCAATTCAAGATTTAAAATTAAATTTCAAGAATTATCAAAATCTAGATCTAATAAAAAGAAAACATTAAAATCAAGAATCAAGAATTGATGATATCCAATCCAATTAGTAATCAAGAATCGAAGTGAGGCTCGTAGGAATCGATCGAATCTATAGACGTGATGAAAACTATTGATTACGTTTTCTTATCCATCGATGATTTGATACTAGATCGATGACGATCAACGAGAATTAAGGATTTCTTGCGGAAACTAGGGTTTCATCATCTATCCCTTGTCCTTTCGTTGATTTCATTCACATTCTAGCCTCTAGTAAATTCAAAAATCGATCGTGGATCGCTAATTAAGAGCGAACATAATCAAGAAAGCATCGCTCGAAACTAGGTTGTCGATTCTTCAATTTACTAAAGTTTACAAAACTCATAGGACTTAAGAATCGTTTCAAGATTTGTAATCATCACCATCTATTGATTCTCTCGACTCCTTCACGAGCGGAGTTTTACTCAAACATCATAACAAGAAATACAATCAAGAATTGAGATCTAATCATGATGCAAGAATGTAAAGAAAGCAAGATAAAGAATTTCACCTTTTATTTATCAACAATTTGTTACAATTCTCTCAAGATCTACAATGAGAAAAGAACTTAATCGTCGATCTGGCGTCGCACGTCTTCGTGAGTCGCAGATCGTCTTGGACCACTTGCTCGGATGAAGATCGGCTTCGCTCCTAAAAGGTTGAAGGCTTCTTGCTTGAATTGTACTCGGAGATCTTGAATTTGGCTTTGGTGATTGGATTAGGGTTAGGGTTACAAGTTGTGTCACTCAACTTGTGTTGGGAATTGATGGAATGATCAACTCAATAACTCAACAACCCAACCACTCAACAACCCTGAGATAGAAGCCTTAGGGTCCCTTTTATAGCCTTGATTAGGATTAGCTTCCTTTAGAAACTAGGTTTAGTTTAGCTTCCCTTGTAAGCTTGCTAGTTAGGTAGAAGGTTCTAGAGGTAGTTAGTTAGGGTTAGCTTTCTTCATAAGCTTGGAGGTTAGGGAGAACCTTCTAGGCTTAGATAGTTAAGTAGCTTGCTTTGGAAACTTGAGGGTGTTTAGCTTGAAATATAAGCCTTGCTGTTCTGTCAGAAACTTCTGGAGAATTCTGGAAATTAGAGTAGCTTGAAGATGTCTGAAACTGAACTGAGAAACCCGGGCTAAAGATATGCTGACGTCAGCATGACATGGCCGCGGATCCGCCGCTGAAGGGCCTATTGGCCGCGGATCCGCGGCCCTTTGGAGGCTTTAATGTATGTAAATTCTTGTGCTGCTTTGTTCTGGCCTTTTGGTGCTTTTCTAATGTGTGGAATCTCATTTTGCTTTCTTGATTTCTGCCAGATCTCGAGTCTTGGACTTGGCGTATTTTTAACAGCACTTTTAACTGTTTTGGCTCTTTTCCTGGAATTTCTTGCACAGATTCTCGAGGCAAGTGTTGCGCTACACAAAGATTATGCGATACAATGATAAACACTCAATTTCCCTCAGAAATGTCGGTTTTAATATATAACACAAGTTATTTGGTATTTTACAGTCAATTTGATAATATGTGCTATATTCATACCGAACACTTTTAGATGATTGCAAATAGTAGGGAAATTGACGTGTTAAAAATGCAATATTTTCGACTGATCAGTGCTGCTCCTGTTCGCGGTCAGCCTGCCGCTTATCCCTCAGGTGTAAGTCTACGGTAGCGCCCCGGCCGTCTGTCCGAGGCAAAAATGTGGAAACAAAACTTTTTCTAAACTAGAAACCGGCGCTACCGCGGACTATAAACCCAGATCGGACCATTAAACTACTACTAGCTAACTGGAGAAAGGGTAGAGAGCTATACTGAGCGATCCGTGTCCTTCGGTTTTCGGCCACCATCCCGATCTCCTCACGGCATCTCCGGTCTCGATCTCCTCGTCGGAAAGGGCACCACATCACCGAGTCCTTTTACGGGCTCCCACCTCTGGACCGAGGCAACTCGGACACGAAGTTGGCTAGCCGACGTGTCCAAGATTGCTGTAGACTGAGTGTAGAACGGTTTGTCTCAAGGGGTTAATGAAGTTGCCACAATAGAGATGGAGGAATGAACTTTGGAGATGAGCTTTGAAATGGAGCTATGGAATTTTGTGGCAAGCAAATGAGATCAATATTTTTCCCATACCAAAAGAATCCCCTCCCTCTCAAATGTGGCCGGCCATGTATATGGAGAAGGAAAAAGGCAATGAAGGAAGGTGGGTGTAGGAAAAAGGCAAGAGGTGATCCTAAGCCAAAAAGCAAACCTCGCTTTCATTAATCCAAATCAATCCCATCTCCATAAAGTAAATCATGATGCACGAAATAAATCAATCTCATCAAGGAGCTTTCTAGAACCAAGCCACCACAAAAAAACACCCTTCTTTTTGCTAATTTGCACATTTGCAAATAAGCCCCTCCCATCAATTTTCAGCCAAAGAAAGAAAGAAAGGAAAATGGCCGAAACGGAATGCAAACTGGCAACTTCAAAAAAGCGATGCCGTAATAAATTACAGGAAAACCCCGCGACCGTATATACATAGCCGCATTTGTATTCCGACCGAATACAAATGCAATGAGACAAAATCTACACTGTATAATACAAGGATCAGGTTTAAACCAAAGCCCGCTAGTATTATCCGTCCGATCATGATCCGTGTAATACCGTACGTATATGATCGAACCCTGCCATATATCCATACGGCCTCTACAGCATTTCGCCCGAAACTTGAGAAACAGTCTGTGGGGGACTCTAAAGACTCGTCAATACTTTGGCTGTGGATTTAACTACTAGCACGTCAGAGGTATTAGCCGTACGTAACGGGCTACCAGCTATTGACCAAAACGAAAGTCGATGAGCGAACTCATCCTGACACCCTACTGAGCCTGTCAGTGATAATATCCGTACAGTCCGGTCCGTTCGTCTATGAGCATCGCATGTCGGGCCTAGGGGGTTGGTAAAAGTCAGACCCCTAAAAGCGGTACAAGTCGTGTCGGAGTGTAGCCCAGAACACCCTGAGATACTATTGGAATACCTACCAGTAAATCTCCTGCCTTGGCCAAGGACTTCGTGTAATGGCTCTTCTAGACACAACGCGATCTCACCCCCAATACCAGGAGAGACGAACCCCTGCCGATCCGCTCACTGCCTCCATGTGGCTCGGGACTGTACCCAACTAAAACCTGTTTGCACGACTCCTTTGACCCATGGTAGGGTAGTAATCAAAGTACAGTGGGAACTCACACGAGACAAATGACGATCTCAGGTCGATGAACTAACCTGTACACATGTCACCAGGGAAGTGCTATCTGACGTCAGGTATCATACCAACTAGCACGTTCCCGGCGAGTCCTGTCCGGTGTACTCATAACTCAATGAGAACCTGTATACATCTTAGGTGAACCAACTAACACCAGTGGCTTATAAAACCGGCCACCGCCCCTCGTCGGGGTCTCGACTGTATACACCAGTCTACTCTGGAGTATCGATGCCCTGTCTCGAAAACTCTCACGACTAGGGACCTTTTAAGGATGTGCTTATAGACCCCAGCTCCAATGTATATGATCGCCATCACATTGCTGGCCGTCAAGCAAGAATCCTAAGGGCTCTATCAACGCGCAATAGTGACTGTTCCCCTCCGAACGGCGGCGCAGACTTTAGGTCTATGCCTGAGATTCGGGGCAGATGCTATATGGTTTTATCCGTCTACCTCTCCGAAGATGCCAAGTTGATTTATGGCACCGTGTATCGGAGGTTTAGACGGATGCGGCCGATGTAGCAGACTTCGTCAGATTCCCCCTCAGGGTGAGGGGTTTTTGATTGTGGGGACGCTCTTCCTTGCAGGTGCAAGCCCCTGCAGTTAATTACGCTATCGCATCGCGGTAACAACTTTCTCCTTCTCCAGAATTTCACTTCGTGTCGTGTGTGTTTGTTTTGTTTGTGATTGCCCGTGGATTGTATACGGAGACTGAGTAATGCCGTCGCCCGTAGGATGTGGATTAGTCCAAATCCGTATTTACTTAGATTTGGGTTTGGTGTTTTTAGTTTAAGGATGCATTAGTCGCGTTGCGGCTAAGATCAACTTAAACGTTCGTTAAGGATACGATAGTCCTGTTTGAGACTAAGATCAACTTAACGTGATAATCCATTTAATATCTGGCCATCGGGATTCGTCACCTCTCTAACGTCGTTGAAGGATTACAACGGCAGATGTCAGAGGAGATCGGAGATGTACCCTCGAACCGGAGTTGATTGGGAGTTTTATAATCCATTTGAATGTTTTAAGGATACGTTAGCCGTGTTTAGGGCTAAGATCGACTTAAACGGGATCTTTTAGATTCGATAAAGAGCATTTGGAGGCTCTATTATTCCAGTTTAGGGACGTAGTGGTCCATAGGTAGTTTAAGGACGTTGTGGTCCATTGCCAGTTTAGGGACGTGGTGGTCCGTGTTCCAGTTTAAAGACGTGATGGTCCGTATTCCAGTTTAAAGACGTGGTGGTCCATGTTCCAGTTTAGGGACGTGGTGGTCCGACATTAGTTTAAGGACGTTTCGGTCCGACATTAGTTTAAGGACGTCCCGGTCCCACATTAGTTTAAGGACGTCCCGGTCCGATATTAGTTTAAGGACGTCTCGGTCCGATATTAGTTTAAGGACGTTCCGGTCCATGAGTTTAAGGACCCCGCAGTCCATATTCATGTATGTGGTCGTCGGGACCCGTCACCTCTCTGACGTCGTTGAAGGATTACAACGATAGGTGTCAGAGGAGCTCGGAGATGTACCCTCGAACCAGATATAAATTGATTTAAAAGAGCAATCTTGCTCAGCCAATTTAATTTAAGGACTTATGGCCAAAATTGGGCTAAGTCCGGTTTCAACATTTTTTTGTCTTTGGCCTGTGCTAGGGCTTTACCCCTTTTTTTAGTAATGCACTGCATTACTCTTGTTTTGATTGGGCTTTGCCCTTTTATAAATGATGCAGAGCATCTATTTTTTTGTTTGGGCTTTGCCCTTTCCCCCCTTTTTAAAATGCATAGCATTTTATCAGGCCTGTTAGGCCTTTTAATTGGGCTCTGTCCCTTTTTTTTTAATAATGCAGAGCATTAAATACTCTGACAGTGCCCCACGTGGCTTGTCAGGCGCTTTGCGCTAAGTATTGAGCGCAAACTCGTATGGTGATGACACGTGTCACGCTCTGGTGAGCGCAAGCGCAATAGCGCAGTGCGCTGCGCTGTTGCGCTGCTGACACGTGGCACGTTCTGGTGAGTTGCGCCAATTCCAGAGAGCAAACCTCTATTTCAAGAGCGCTTAGCGCAAGTGGTTCTATAGCCGACACGTGGCGCTCTCTTAGGAGCGCAACGGCGCATTTTGTAAGTGCAGAGCACTAAGAATCTT
Organism: Agapanthus africanus; assembly: GCA_030015575.1. Lineage (NCBI taxonomy): Eukaryota > Viridiplantae > Streptophyta > Magnoliopsida > Asparagales > Amaryllidaceae > Agapanthus > Agapanthus africanus. The sequence goes on along the minus strand of JASDDO010000031.1, from coordinate 513,193,619 downwards.
TTAGATTCAAGAACAGAAGTGCAAAGCACTGTTTTAATTTCTTGATCTAAATTTAGATCAAAGAAAAATAATAAATTTTTCTTCTCTTTTGTTTCAAGAACCAGAGGTTCATATCAGTGCAAAGCACTATATTTTTTTTATTTTGTTTCTTCTTGTTTTTAAAGAACCAGAGGTTCATAAGAAGTGCAAAGCACTATATTTTTTTGTAAAGATCATTGATCTTGTTTTTAGATCAATGATCTATTAGAAGAAATTTCTTCTATTTTATGAAGGCTCTTTACCTTTTTCTTGGAATTTTCTCAGAGTTCTCTCTGTTTGAAGCTCTTGACTTTTTTCAAGAAAATGTTGATGCCTTTGAATTGAGGCCTAGGGTCCTTTTTATAGTGCCCATAAATTAGTTAAATTTGTTAAAGAGATCCTTCTCTGAGTGATTTGGGGAATTTTCCCCACCGTTGGATCTTTGATCCAAGGGCTTCTGCTTTGCAGAAGAAAATCTTCTTGTTTTAACAAGAACAGAAAATATTTCTTAGAAATTTAATTCTGTTTGGCGCAGATACCCCAGCGCGTGACACGTGTCGCGCAGCGCAACTGCGCTAGCGCATCTGCGCTGACACGTGTCGCGCAGCGCAACTGCGCTAGCGCATCTGCGCTGACACGTTTCGCGCAGCGCAGAGCGCAGCGCAACTGCGCTAGCGCATCTGCGCTGACACGTGTCGCGCAGCGCAGTGCTTGCGCAGCTGAAGCGTTGCTTCATTAAAATAGAGCTTTGCTCTGATTGGGCGCGCCTTCTTAGGCGCTGCGCTGACGTATCAGCGCCGGACACGTGGCGCGTTGCGCCCAGGATTTGAAGCGTTGCTTCAAAATTTGAATTTTGAATTTCCAGCAGAGCTTTGCTCTTGCTTGGGGGAAACAAATGCCCCCCACCGTTGCGCTCACGTGGCGCGCACGTGAGTGCAGCGGTGGCAAGCCCCTGACCGTTGGATCGAGGGGTGAACTGAAGGGGCGTAAGCGCCTTATAAATAGGACCTATGGCCCTTTAGAAAACTTCACCATTTTCTAGATTTTGATTTCAGAGCTTCGCTCTTGCTTAGAACTTCAGAACTTTGCTCGTTCCCACAGTTAGAACACTTTTTAGGTAAAATTAATTTAAATCAATCTTAATCAAAAGTGCTTTGCTCTTATAGATCTTTTGATCTAAAGAAATTCCCTTTGGGGTTTCACCAACAGAGGTTTGCTCTCATGAATCCATATATCTATAGAGATCTTGTTCATGGGTTTTAACCCATGAGCAGAGCTTTGCTCATGGATCCAAAAATAGATCTTTTTGATCTGAAAACGAAGAACTTCTAATAGCCTTCAAAAGATTTTAATTTCTTTAGGAGTTTTAAATAAATTTTTTTTATCATCATCACAGAGCTAGGCTCTTTTAAGGAATCTTATTCCCTTGAGACCAGAGTTTGACAAGTGTCACTCTGTGACAGAGCTCTGCTCTGAAAGAGAAGATTTTCTCCTTGTCTCTAGGGATTCTTTATTAATGGGAATGTTTTCCTGGGGACCAACTGACAATCTCATCCAATGATGAGATTGTCTTATTAACTGACGTACTGTCATCCAGATTTTGTGGGTCCCTCCTTGGTCTCCTACTCACTGCACTGTTGTGTGGTGTAATTAATTAATGCATTTTCCTCTCTCTCTTTTTATACGCCAAGCGTTGGAAATACAACACTAACGGCTAAATTGTTCTTTTGCGGCGATCATGTCTTTAGACACTTCATTCCCGTTCGTCCGCTCAGAGGAGGGGTTTCCCGAGGCGCCCTTGGACCGTGAAGTCCTGGCTATGATCAAGGAGTACGACCCGGAATACAAGAGTCTCCATCTTTGGGGGTCGTGGTACAATCAGATCATCATGGGCCGATGGAGCTTCACCTGCGTGGTGCCGTCAGAACCCATCACGGCAATTCACTATGCTACCCCACCTTCAGTGCAGTATGCCGTGGAGATGATAGACTGGACCGCGAATAGCTTTCTTCATCCCGCTATGGATGCGGTTCCGGTTCAGCGTCCTATGGTCTGGGATATCCTAGGACGCCGTATTTGTCAGGGAGAAGCACGACCCTGGGGGCAATCATATAACCTTGGTTTGATTCCCCGTCACCCGATTGGCTATCTGCCGTGGGCCCGGAACATCCTGTCGACGAAGAAGTCGCAGTTGGTAAGACTAGGACTGTATACCGCGGTCTACATCTCTCTCTTCCATTATCCCACGCTCCTCACTTGGTGCTTCAAGGCTTTCTTGGAGCAATGGAACATTCCCACCCACACTTTCCTCGCTATGGATCGGGAAGTGTCCATCTCTTTAGAGGAATTCGCGGAGGTATCCGGCCTACCGGTCATGGGAGAACATTACGAGGAGTTGCTCCCGACAGATGTGTACGTCTTTGGTGCTAGGCCAGTGGTCAGGGGGTCACGCTGGAGAATGCCGTTCAACATCAATTCCCGAGCTTGATTAAGGTGTTGAACATCTATGAATCTCTCTTTATCGAACGCGGGAGTCGCGGAGTTAATTTTGAGGATTTCATTGCTCGGTTTCTTCATCCAAACGTCCTCTCGGCAGAAGCTACCAAGTTTGCCACCCTTGAGGACCCTTTCGGTTTAGGTTTGGATAACCTGCCAGCCAGAGATATAGACCAAAAGGACTTCTTTCTTCCTAACTCCCCAACTACTTCCTTTGCAGACATTGCGGCCCCCGGAATGGATGAGGAGGCCTTTTTCTTAGGATTTCTCGGACTGTGGCTGAGTTGGTTCGCGATCCCAATGCACTCTCATCGCATGCGGCCTTCTGTCTTTTACCCAGCCCACCGAATGGTCATCGGGGTAAAGGTGGCTGTGGGGATCGCTGGCCTGGCGCACCTATATCATGGCCTCAGCCGAGCAGCGGATGCCAATGAGCCCGGGGTACTGCACGTGATCTTCCCGATGCACTACTTTGCATCGTGGCTCGAGCTACACACGGCGGGTGTCTTCGGCATGCATAAAAGGCCTTCATTCTTTGACAAGTGCGGTTTTCCTCGCATTTTACAGTTGATTGGCTCATCAATCGTGACCCCTTCACCACGGGACGCCAGGGGTTTACTGCTTCGCCCTCACACCGTTGGAGTCGGGATGTCCTTTATTGATAAGGTATTAACCATTGGAAAAGCGTCCACCACTGCGGTGCGACCATTACAGGACTCCTTCAAGGATGGAGCTTCAGTGTTAACGGCCCGGGAGATCCTCCATTTGTATTCTATTAGACCGGGTTTCCTAGTCTTCAGGCAGGGCGGTGCAGCAGTCTTTATGAGATATAACCCGCATCGTTTTGCCCAACAACTGGGTTACGATCAAGGGGTACCCTTGGAAGCTTTCTTACTGGAACCTGCTGTCAATGAAGAAGGGATGGAGAACGCGTTACATCACTTTATGCGCCTGAACACGGGTTCTCGTTTTTTCATCAGCACGCCGGCCTGTGCTCCACGACTCCTTAATGTATATAAAGAGTGGTACAATCATGCGACGGGGGCTGTTGTAAAGGAAGAGAGGCGAGTGTTGATCGACCGCAAAGAAGTACCCCCTGGCACCAACCGTAACGCTCCCTTAGCGCCAAGGATCCTGGTGGCTCCTCCTCTAAAAGATGCCGGGGGCAGACCATCACGTGCGCAAAGTCCTCCACGTAAGCTGCCGCTCCCTGATATCACAGATGCACCTCCCGCACCCTGTGCTCCAGTGGAGACAGTAGTTGTACCCTCGCCGGAGTCTGGCGTGGGTGCGGACATTGGGACCCGTCGTCCCAAAGTGGCTGCTAAGCGGAAGTCGATCCCCGGCGAGTCTAGGGTCGGAAGGAAAAAGAAAAAGAAGTCGCTCTTCGCTGCGGACGTCGTGTTCGGCCAGGAACCCCATGCTCCCTATGCTAAAGGTCTGCTCGAATATGGGACTAACGCAGGATTAGTGATGCCGCCGCCGGACGATACAGACTTGGAGGCTGCTCTCAAAGCTTCGGTATGGTTGGCGAGGCGTGACGCGTGGTTAGCTAAGCTTGCGCAGTCAGGTAACTACTAGTCACATTTTCCTTATTACAACATATCTTCCTTATCGCCCTTGATTAACGCTTTTCTCTCCTTTCTTTCAACAGGCATCACTGATGAAGAAGCCATTGCCGCTTCTTTGAAGACTTTCCAAGAGGAGGAATGTCTTAGAGCGTCTATGGGCCTTAGTAAGTTTTAATTCATCAAGTCTCCATCTCCCTCGTGTTATGGTTGATCTAACCTCTCTCTTTTTATTGCAGAAACCTCAATGCCGTTCCCACCAAGCGACACAAATGTTCCGCCAGCCGCTGATATTCCTGCTTCCTCTGGGCCATCGCAGGAGGTTCGTCTTGAAGAGCCGATGAGAGATGCCTTAAAGGCTCTGGAGGCATCCCTGAACGAGGATGACGACGCCTTGAAGGAGGCGTTACAAAGGTCTGTCGCGACAGCCCGGGAGGAAAGGAAGAGGCTGAGGCGTGAGGCGAAGGCACGCAGGGCTGCCTTGGCTATGGGAGCGGGTCCCAGCACTGACCCTCGCGCTGATACTCTATCCGAAGAGGCCCCTGTCGCCCTATCCACTGCCCGCAGAGAGGTGGCACGCGCAGTTCGGAGCGCAAACGGTAAATCCACTTCAGGTAATGTTTCTCTCAGAGTTTTTGTTATAAGGATTTTAATGTCGTTGGTCCTTATATCTCTTATCTTGCAGAGCCAAGTCCGATCAAGGGGGAGGCGGAAACCGTTGATCCCAAAGAAACAGAGGAGGCGGTACCTGCCGAACTCGAGCCGACGGTGGGCAATGTCGTTGTGGCTTTGGAGCCTGAAGTGGAGGTCGAGGGGCCTACCGCCGAGAAGGTCATTGATGCCGAACCTGAACTGGTGGCAGATGATATGATCATTATAACTGAGTCCAGGGTAGTGGCGGATGAGGCGCTCGAGGCCGGCGATCCCCCGGCGACGGTGGACGATACAACCGCAACTACTGAACCTGAGAGAGTAGTGGGTGAGGTTGCCATAATTCCCGAGGATGAGCTAGCCGCTCCTTCTCTGGAATCTGGTAATACTCCAATCATAGCCTTTCCCGTCTATGGCCCTCCGCCGTCTCCAGGTCTTGCGAGCACGACGACGGTCCCCATCGAGTCGGGAGACGAGGCCACGGACGGTGGTCTCATGTCGATAGAGGAGGGAGTCGCCTCCGTTTCAGCCGGGAGCTCCTCAGGTAAACCCCAAGTGGCTGCTTTTCTTTGCTTTACAATCTTTTCTGACAAGTTCACCTTTTCGTAATGCAGGTGCAGCCAGTGCCGATGCCCCACTGCTCGAGGGAGCGCCTTCAACGACTGCCTTGGCGGTGGTCACCTCTCAACCCTCTCTCATACTCTCGAAGATGTTGGAAGGTATGTGTTTACGATTTATTAATCTTGTTTTCCAGACATATAATTCGTGTACTAAAGTCACACTGTTGTGTTTTCAGGAGTGCTTTTTGATCATGTATATCAGATGTTGCTTCCACACTTTTCCTTCCCATCTGAGCTTGCTTCTTCCTCTGGTGGCGTTGGTGAGTATGATTTCCGTTGACATCCTTCCTCTCTTTTTTCTTATTGATGGAATTACCTCTAACCTCTTTTTCTCATCTCAACTGCAGTGCTACAGATTGAAGGAGGGGATAAGAGATCAGCTGCGCTACCAGCCCTTCCGACCTTACCACCTGTCTCAACTGGTACAATGACCATCATATTGGTAACTTCCCTCTCTTTATTTTCTGTACTGTTATCTGATCGCATCCTGTTTCTTTCAGCTGTCGTTCTGGCTTCGGCATCCTTCGAACCTTGCATCACAATGCCGGCGAGTCCTTATCTGAGGAGTCTGTCTTCAAAAGGCACCGCGAATAGTCTGCGCATGTTGAGTGACTACGTCGAGGAACTCGACGTTGAAACTCCTACATCTGCTGCAGACTTCGCCATGGTGGTTAACCCGATGCTAGCAATACTCGTGAACTTTCATGATGAGGGCATCATTGCATCCTGGGTTAACCATTGTAAGGAGATCGAGGGTCGCCTATATCAGTTGGAGTCACTGCGTCCCGCTCCCGAGACCGTGGCCGCCAGTAATCAAAGGACAGCGTAGATTGAGCAGAGCGCTCCTTACTTCCGCCATCTCGAACAAGAAGTCATTTCAAGGCGTAAGGAGCGTGGTGAGACTTCGAGCAAGTCTGCTCGACTGCATGCTCGGGTGGAGGCCAACGCCGCACGGCTGAAGGTTATCTTTGAGGGCCTTCTGCAATGTCTCTTCGAAGGGTTATCATTGAGGCAAAAACTTGACGTTGTTGAGCGAGCTGCACCCAGCCAGGAAGCAGCCCAGAAGGCGGCGGAGGAGCAACTTTCATCCTTCTTGCAGCAGCGGGCCCAGGTGGAGGCCGAGGTGGCCGCGGCTGTCACTCGAGAGGAAGCGCTGAAGGAAGTGCGAGAGCAGCTTGTGAACTTACTAAAGACACTTCCTCCTAAGTAGCTATCCATTTTTGTATCGTTTGTACTTATAGATAAAAGAATGTATATATATATTTTTTTATTCTTTAACATAATGTATCCTGTATCCAATCGAGTTTATGAATAAAAGATGCACCTTTTTTGTAATGTGTCATTTTCTGTCTTTTCCTTCTTTTATTATCAGCATATCACCTTAACGAACATGGTTGACGGATAGTCGGGCACGCATCTTGACTTTCCTGGGAATCAGCGATGGCTTAGGCCGCAGGTTCAGATCTGCTGCCTAAGACTTTTCAACTCCATAAGCCGTGAGGGTCTCATAGAGACTTTTCTCCCTACGGATCGAGAGGATCTCGTAGGTGGGTTTTCTCCATAGGAATCGTGAGGATTCCTAAGTGTGGTTTTCTCTTATAAGTCGTAAGGATCCTATAAGAGAATTTTTCTCTCTTACGAGTCGAGAGGACCCACAAGTGGTTGTTTCCCTCCTTGTCGAAATTCGACTTTGGAGAGTGAGACCCGTGAATAGTATGCAAGAATCTGTTCCCCTCCGAACGGCGGCCTGGACTTTGGGTCTGGCCTGAGATTAGGGGCAGATGCTATTTGGTTTTATCCGTCTACCTCTCCGAAGATGCCAAGTTGATTTATGGCACCGTGTATCGGAGGTTTAGACGGATGCGGCCGATGTAGCAGACTTCGTCAGATTCCCCCTCAGGGTGAGGGGTTTTTGATTGTGGGGACGCTCTTCCCTGCAGGCGCAAGCTCCTGCAGTTAATTACGCTACCGCGTCGCGGTAACAACTTTCTCCTTCTCCAGAATTTCACTTCGTGTCGTGTGTGTTTGTTTTGTTTGTGGTTGCCCGTGGATTGTATACGGAGACTGAGTAATGCCGTCGCCCGTAGGACGTGGATTAGTCCAAATCCGTATCTACTTAAATTTGGGTTTGGTGTTTTTAGTTTAAGGATGCATTAGTCGCGTTGCGGCTAAGATCAACTTAAACGTTCGTTAAGGATACGTTAGTCCTATTTTAGACTAAGATCAACTTAACGTAGTGATTCATTTAATATATGGTCGTCGGGACTCGTCACCTCTCTGACGTCGTTGAAGGATTACAACGATGTATGTCAGAGGAGTTCAGAGATGTACCCTTGAACCAAGGTTGATTTGGAGTTTTATCATTCGTTTAAATGTCTAAGGATACGTTAGCCGTATTTGGGGCTAAGATCTACTTAAACGGGACCGTTTAGATCCGAAAAAGAGCATTTGGATGCTCTATTGTTCCAGTTTAGGGACGTGGTGGTCCATGTTCCAGTTTAGGGACGTGGTGGTCCAACATTAGTTTAAGGACGTTTCGGTCCGACATTAGTTTTAAGGACGTTTCGGTCCAACATTCCAGTTTAGGGACGTGGTGGTCCATATTCCAGTTTAAAGACGTGGTGGTCCGTTATTAGTTTAGGGACGTTTCGGTCCAATATTAGTTTAGGGACGTTTCGGTCCAATATTAGTTTAAGGACCCCGCAGTCCATATTGATGTGTGGGGTCGTCGGGACCCGTCACCTCTCTGACGACGTTGAATGATTACAACGGCATGTGTCAGAGGAGTTCGGAGATGTACCCTCGAGCTGGATATAAGTTGATTTAGGGAGCAACCGTGCTCAGTCAATTTAATTTGAGGACTTATGGCCATGACTGGGCTAAATCCAGTTAGATGTTCAACATTTTTTATTTGTCTTTGGCCTATTAGACCTGAGTTAGGGCTTTGCCCCTTTTTAAATAATGCACTGCATTATTTTTGTTTTGTTTGGTCTCTGCCCTTTTTTAAATGATGCAGAGCATCTATTTTGTTTGGGCTCTGCCCTCTATAAAATGATGCAGAGCATCAATTTCATTTGGGCCTTCCCTTTTATTGCTCTGCAGTTTAATTTGGTCCTGGCCCTTCAAGCAATGCATTGCATTGAGAATCTTCAAGAAAACAAAAGTGCAGAGCACTTTTTAATCCTTTGATCTAAAGAAAAACAAGTTTTTTTCTTCTTTTCTTGTTTTTCCTTATTTCAGAGAACCAAGGGTTCATAACAAGTGCAAGGCACTACTTCTTTTTATTTTATTTACTTATTTATTTATTTATTGAAGATCCATGATCTTGTTCTTAGATCAATGATCTGTTCCCAAGAGAATTTTCTCTTTTAAAGGTTTTACCTTTTGTGTTCTTCCAGAATTCTCAAGAGTTCTCTTTCTCTCCTCTTTCTTCTTTTTTTAGCAAGATCTTCCTCCCCTTGAAATGAGGTCTGGGGTCCTTTTTATAGTGCTCATAAATTAGTTAAATTTGTTACATAAATCTTTTTCTGAGTGATTTGGGGAATTTTCCCCACCGTTGGATCTTTGATCCAAAGGCCCCTGCCTTATACAAGAAAATCTTCTTGTTTTAACAAGATTTATTCTGTTTTGCGCGACTCCCCCAGTGAGTGACACGTGTCGCGCAGTGAAGCGCTTGCGCAACTGCGCAGAAACGTGTCGCGCAGCCGTGCGTTTGCGCAGTTGGGTGTTGCTTATGTTTTTTTAAAGAGCCTTGCTCTGATTGGACGCACTGCCTTGGGCGTTGTGCTGCCGTGTCAACTTCTGACATGTGGCACGTTGCGCGCAGCGCACGGGATCCGAAGCGTTGCTTCAAAATTTGAATTTTTGAAATTCAAACAGAGCCTTGCTCTGATTGGGGGAACAAATGCCCCCCCACTGTTGCGCTCACGTGGCACGCACGTGAGTGCAGCGGTGGCAAGATCCCGACCGTTGGATCATGGAGGTCAGGTGAAGAGGCAGAGGCGCCTATAAATGGGACCCTTGGTCCTTTAATTTCTTTACCGTTTCAAGAACTTTGATTCAGAGCCTTGCTCTTGCTTAAGAACTCTCAGAGCCTTGCTCTTGCTTCTTCCCAAGAACTTTAAAGTACAGAACTTAGAATCACTCTAGGTAAAAATTTAAATTAATTTAAATTAAATTTAATTAACAGAGCCTTGCTCTTATAGATATTTGATCTAAAGAAAACCCCTTTGGGGTTTCATCCACAGAGCCTTGCTCTCAAAAATTTACAGAGATCTTGTTCCTGGGTTTTAACCCATGAACAGAGCCTTGCTCATAGATCAAATGGAGAACTCCTAAAAGTTTTCATGGATCTTTAAGATCCCAAAATTTTTCTTTTAATCCTTAGGAGTTATAGTTTTCATTACTATTACAGAGCTAGGCCCCCCTTTTTTTAGGAAGTTTTATTCCCTCGAGATCAGAGTTTGACAAATGTCACTCTGTGACAGAGCTTTGCTCTAAAAGAGGAGATTTTCTCCTTGTTTCTAGGGATTTCCCCCCAATGAGGATATTCTCTTGGGGGTCTTTTTCATTAACTGACAGTCTCATCCAATGATGGGACTGTCTTATCAAATGTTGCGCCGTCATCTAGATTTTGTGGGTCCCCCTTTGGTCCCCTACCCACTGCATTGCAATGTGATGTAGGACTTTAAAATGTGAAGCATTGGAAGACTAACGGTTATTATTTTCTTGCTTTTTCTGCAGGAAACATGTCTGAAGATTTGTCTTTCCCTTTCGTTCGCTCGGAAGGAGTGTTCCCCCATTCGCCAGTGGACCAGGTGGCGTTCGCCTTGATTAAAGATCATGACCCCGAGTGCAAGAAACTCCACCTGTGGGGAAGGTGGTACAACCAAATCATCCAAGGCCGTCGCAGCTTCAGCTCCGTCTCGCCCTCTGAGCCCATAGTTACGATCCCTTATGCGGACGAGCCCCCGGTGAAGTATGCCGTGGAGGTTAAAAATTGGAATTCTGACGATCTCCTCCAGCCTGCTATTGGTGCCATCCCAGTGCAGCCGCCGCCGGCGATAGAAATCTTGGGGAGGCGAATCTGTCAGGGTGAAGCACGCCCTTGGGGACAGGCTTATAATATTGGACTGATCCCGCGACCGCTTGCCGGCTATTTGCAATGGGCCCGCTACATCTTAGCGGCGAAAAGGGCTCACCTGACGATGATTGGTTTATACTCGGCCGTCTACGTTTCGCTTTTCGAGTATCCTTCTCCTCCAACATGGTGGATGAAGGCCTTTATTGAACAATGGAACATCCCCACCCACACTTTCCTGATAGCGGATAGCGAAGTCTCCATCTCTTTGGAGGAATTTGCTGAGATTTCAGGTCTACCAATGAGGGAGGAGCACTACGAGGAGCTGCTTCCTCCGGACGAGTACGTCTTTGCCACTAAGCAGCTGGTGTTTGACTTAACTCCAGAGAACGCCATTCAGCATCAGCATCCGGGCTTGGTGAAGGTGTTGGAGATCTATGAGGAACTCCATTTGGAATCGGGCGATCGGGGCGTCAGTTTCGCGGATTTCATTGCTCGCTTTATTCGCCCGGAGTTCCTATCAGAGCAGAGTGAGAAGTTCGCTCAGCTTGTTGACCCTTTTGGTTTCGGCTTGGACCGCCATCCTACATCGAAAAACGACCAGCGGAATTTTTATCTCCCCAGCACTGCCAGCGTCCCTTTCTCAGAGATCGCCGTTCCTGGCATGGACGAGGAGACTTTTTTTATAGGGTTCTTGGGTTTATGGTTATGCAGCTTCGCGCTCCCCATGCACCCGCGCCTTATGCGGCCCTCCGTCTTTTACCCGGCGCATCGAATGGTGGCCGGTTTGCAGTTATCGGTAGGGATCGCCGGATTGGCTTACCTTTACAATGGACTTAGCGTAGCGGCGGACGCTAGTGAGCCTGGGGTACAGCCTGCCAACTTCCCGATGCACTATTTTACTTCTTGGATGGAGATGCACGTGCGAGGAGTGTTTGGTGCCCATAAGACTCCTCCGCTCTTCGAGAAATACAGACTCCCGAGAGTCAAGCGGTTGGTCGGGGCTTCAATTGTGGTTCCAGCCCCGCGGGAGTCTAGAGGGTTGCTCCTTCGTTCACATCTGGTCGGAGCGAAGGTTTCCTTTGTAGATAAGGTCATAACCATAGGCTCAGAGACCACCAAGTCAGTGGTGCCCTTGCGTGATGACTTCAAAGATGGGGCTTCTGTATTGAAAGCTCGGGAAATCCTCCATCTCTACTCCATCCGGCCGGGCTACCTAGTGTTTAGGCAGAATAAGACAGCCTTGTTTATGAGATATAACCCACACCGATTCGCCCGGCAGTCAAGCTACAACCAAGGGATCCCGTTGGAAGTTTTCTTGGAAACGCCCGTGGTCGGCCCAGAGGGGATAAAGAATGCGATGCATCATTTTACACGGCTTAACACAGGTTCCTATTTCTTCATTAGTGAACCCAGCTGTACCCCTAAGATGCTTAATTCATATGTGGCCTGGTATGCACACGCGATGGGCCCAATTATCTTAACGGAGAAGCGTATGCTGGTTGACCGTAGGGGTGCGCCTCCCGGCGGCGATCGCAAGGCCCCTTTGCAGCCAAGGCTCCCGGTCGTCCCTCCGCTAAAAGATGCTGGAGTCGATCGACCACGCGTGTTGAGCCCCCCGCGGGGATTGCCACTGCCTACTACGGTGGATGCACCACCGGCGCCCCGTGCTCCCACGAAGACGGTTAATGTGGTATCGCCAGGGTCCGGCGCAGGAGCAGATATCGGGACCCGCCGCCCTAAAGTGACTGCCAATCGCAAATCTGCTCCGGGTGGATCTAAAGCTGGTGGACAGCAGAAGAAGAAGAAGTCCGCCCTTTCCCTCGATGCGATCCTCAGCTTAAAGCCTGCGGCTCCTCCCACCGAAGGCATATGTGAATATGGAAGCAACGAGGGCTTCTTGGTAGACCCCGCGGACACCAATTTGGCTGCCGCCATTGCAGCTTCGGAGCGATCGGCGAGGCTCGAAGCGATGTTAAGCAGACTCGCTGAGTCAGGTAATCACCAGCCGCTTTATTTGTCATTTTATTGTACTTTTTATTATTATCTTTAGCTAATATTTGCCTCATTCTCAACAGGTGTTTCTACTGAAGAGGCCATTGCTGCTTCTTTGAAGACCTTCCCGGAGGAGGAGAAGAAGTGTGTCCTAGCAGGCGTTGGTATGTCCCACCCCTTTCTCTTTTATAAGGAAAGTTCGTCATCTTTTCTGATGGTCAACCTAACCTTCTTTGTTTCTTTGCAGAGGTTGTATCAGTTGATGCGGGGATCCTTCCTGAGCCTGTCACTGAAGTCCCGGTCTCGTCGAGGCTACTGGAGGAGCCTCGACTTGACAAGACGACGAGGGATGCCTTGAAAAATTTGGAGGCATCCCTATTCATGGACGAGGACACCTCAATTAGAGAAGCCCTAGTGGCATCCGTCTCAACGGCTCGTGAGGAGCGGAAGCGGTTGAGACGCGAAGCAAAGGCGCGCAGAGCTGCTTTGGCCGCGGGAGCGGGCCCTAGCACTATTCCTCGCACTGACACTCCTTCTAAAGAGGCCCCTGTCGCCCTATCTACTGCTTATAGGCGAGTGGCGCGCGCGGCCCGAAGTGCAAACGATAAATCCTCTTCAGGTAGCATTTCTTTCAGAGCTTTGTTGTAAGAATTATAAAGCCGTTGGCTCATATGCGTTTCATCTTGCAGGGCCTAGTCCGACTGAGGGGGAGGCGGAGACCGTTGGTCCCAAGGAAACGGCGGAAACGGCACCTGCCGAGCCCGAGCCGACGGTGAGGCGCGTCGTTGGGGCCACGGGGCCCGAAACAGAGGTTGAGGGATCCGCCGCCGAGAGGGTCATGGATGCCGACCCTGAAGTGGCGGCAGATGAAATGATCGTCATAAACGAGCCGAGGATAATGGCAGGTGAGGCGTTTGAGGCTGGAGACCTCGCGGCGACGGCGGATGAGACAACCGTGACCACAGGGCCCGAAGGAGTAGCGGGTGAGGTTGCCACGATCCCTGAGGATGAGCCAGCTGCTCTTTCTCAGGAATCTGGCAATGCTCCAATCATAGCCCTCTCCACCTATATTCCCCCGCCTTCTCCAGGGCTTGCAAGTGTAACATCGGTTCCCATTGAGTCGGGTGATGAGGCCACGGGCGGTGGCCTGATGTCAATGGAGGAAGGAATTGCCTCAGCCTCGGCTGGCAGTTCGTCGGGTAAATTTCGAGTTACTATCATTTTCTCTCTTCTTTTTTTTATCTTGCAATCTTTTCTAACAAGTTTGTCTTTCCAGGTGCGGCCAGTGCCGACGCTCCATTGCTTGAAGGAGCACCGTCAACTACTGCTTTGGCGGTGGTCACTTCCCCGTCTTCCCTCGTGCCGTCGCGGATGTTGGAAGGTATGGATTTGCGACTCACAAGTTAATCTTTTAAACGTGTAGTTCATGGACTAACGTCATACCACCGTGTCTTTTCAGGAGTGCTCTTTGATCATCTATATCAAGTGTTACTCCCACACTTCTCCTTCCCGTCCGAACTCGCTTCTCTCTCTAGTGGTGCCGGTGGGTACATTTTCATTTTGATGTCTTTGTTTACTCCCTTTTTTAGCAGTGGGATGATTTCTGACTTTTCTTCTTCCTTATTGCAGTGCCACAAATCGAAGGAGGGGACGCAAGACCTGCCACGCCACCGGCCCTTCCAGCTTTGCCGTCTGTTGCAGCTGGTACAGTATACTCCTCCCCCCTTTTAATATGATCCTTTAACATCTTTTCGAATCATTGTTGAACCATGTTTCGTTTTGCAGCTATTGTTCCAGCTCCGATCCCCTTTGGGTCTCGTGTTCTCTCACCAGCGGGCCCTTTCTTGAAACGTCCGTCTTCGAAAGGTGCCGTGATGAGTTTGGGGATGCTGAGTGGGTATATTGAAGAGCTTAACGTGGACGCTCTCCCTTCTGTCGTGGATTTAACCAGATGTTGGCGGCGCTCGTAAACTTTCACAATGAAGGTGCCGTCGAATCTTGGGTTAACTACTGCAGAGAGATTGAGGTCTGCTTGCATCGGTTGGAGACGACGCGCCCTTCTCCCGAAGCTTTAGCCCTAAGCACCCAACGAATAGCTTGGCTCGAGCAAAGCACTTCTCACTTCCGCCACTTGGAGCAAGAAGCAGCTTTAAAACTAAGGGAATGCCAAAAGGCCTCGAACGAAATGGCTCATCTGCGCGCTGAGGTTGAAGCAAATGCTGCCCAAGTGAAGACTATCTTTGAGGGGCTCTTGGAGCGCATCTCACATGGACTAAACTTGAGGCGGAAGCTTGACATAGCTGAGAGCAATACCCCAGGTCGGGAAGCTGCTTATCAAGTCGTCAGGGAGCAGCTTGCGTCTGTCTTGCAGCAACGAGCCCAAGTGGAGGCGGAGCTGGCGGTGGTAGCCGATCAAGAGAAGGCGTGGAAGGAAGTATGCGAGCAATTGCTAAATCTATGCAAGACGCTTCCTTCTCAGTAATTCTCCTTGTATCATTTGTACTTCTAAAATATATGTATATTTTTTTATTCTTTAGTACAATGCATCCTGTACTCGATCAATATTTATGAATAAAAGATACACATTTTTGTAATGTCTTGTGTCATTTCTCCGCCTTTTCTTTCTTTTATTATCAGTATGCCATCTTAGTAACCATGATTGACGGATGATTAGGATGAGTATCCCGACCTTCTTAAGAAATAGCGATGGCTTAGGCCTCAGGTTCAGATCTGCTGCCTAAGACTTTTCAACTCTATGAGCCGTGAGGGTCCCATAGAAGCTTTTCTCCCTACGGGTCGAGAGGATCCCATAGGTGGATTTTCTCCTTAGGAATCGTGAGGATTCCCAAGTGTGGTTTTCTCTTATAAGTCGTAAGGATCCTATAAGAGAATTTTCCCCTCTTACGAGTCGAGAGGATTCGTAAGCGGTTGGTTCCCTCCTTGTCGAAACTCGACTTTGGAGAGTGAGACCCGTGGATAGTATGCAAGAGACCATTTTGGATTGACTTGTAGGGCCCCATTGTTCAGGAAGCAAGTTTTTTAATCCTTGCTGCCCGAGACTTCATCTTGCAAGGTGGGACGAACCGGGAATTCTCTCATGGAGACAGTGGTGGCTCTGCGAGTTGACGCGGGTTGGGAGGCTCTCGTCACGGAGTGTTTGTATCCGTGAGTCGAGGAGTTTGCTAGGGATTATTTGTTTCCCAAGCGCTAAGGATTATTTGTTTCCTTGGAGTTTGAAACGAGTCGAGGATTCCTGCGGGGGCATTGGTGGCTCTGCAGGTCGACGCGGATCAGGAGGCTCTCGTCAAGGAGTGTTTGTATCCGTGAGTCGAGGAGTTTGCTAGGGATTATTTGTTTCCCAAGCGCCAAGGATTATTTGTTTCCTTGGGGTTTGAAACGAGTCGAGGGTTCCCGTAGAGGCTCTGGTGGCTCTGCGAGTCGACGCGGATCAGGAGGCTCTCGTCAAGGAGTGTTTGTATCCGTGAGTCGAGGAATTTGCTAGGGATTATTTGTTTCCCAAGCACCAAGGATTATTTGTTTCCCTAGGGTTTGAAACGAGTCGAGGGTTCCCGTAGAGGCTCTGGTGGCTCTGCGAGTCGACGCGGATCAGGAGGCTCTCGTCAAGGAGTGTTTATATCCGTGAGTCGAGGAATTTACTAGGGATTATTTGTTTCCCAAGCACCAAGGATTATTTGTTTCCTTAGGGTTTGAAATGAGTCGAGGGTTCCCGTAGAGGCTCTGGTGGCTCTGCGAGTCGACGCGGATCAGGAGGCTCTCGTCAAGGAGTGTTTGTATCCGTGAGTCGAGGAATTTGCTAGGGATTATTTGTTTCCCAAGCACCAAGGATTATTTGTTTCCTTAGGGTTTGAAACGAGTCGAGGGTTCCCGTAGAGGCTCTGGTGGCTCTGCGAGTCGACGCGGATCAGGAGGCTCTCGTCAAGGAGTGTTTGTATCCGTGAGTCGAGGAATTTGCTAGGGACTATTTGTTCCCTCTTTGTTTGCGCCCTTGGATTGTATACAGGGATCGGTGTGATCTTAACTGTAGGGACAAAGTTTTATCATCTTCCTTTTTTTTGTTTTATTTCCGCGATGCTCTATCATTTCAGCTTTTATATCGCGAAGGTCGCGATTGCCCAATCATTTCGGCTATTTTTCGCGGTGCCCAATCATTTCGGCTATTTATTTTATTTTTACTCGTTGCTTTTTATTACGAGTTGTCCAATTATTTTGGCTATTTTGCATGCATACATTTTACTTGCTGCTTTTTATTGCAAGTTGCCTCATCATTTCGGCTATTTCGTATGCATGAGCGGCCTACTGGCTTTTCGCTGTAAACCTGAAATTGGACACCGATTTCGGCATCAGCACCGCTGCAACTGGGATATTATCAGGAGCGAATCATCATTTGCCTCTGTCGTTGTCGAACAAAGGAGGCTTAGTGACCAGGGTTAAGGTCCTGTCGACTAAGGCTTTTGACTTCATGAGCCGTAAGGGTCTCACAAAGGTATTTCTCCCTACAAGTCGTGAGGATCTTGTAGGTGTATTTTCTCCTTAGGACTCGCGAGGATTCCTAAGTGTTCGTTTCCTCTGTAAGTCGTAAGGATCCTACATGAGGGTTTTCTCCTCATAAATCGAGAGGATTTACAAGGGTTGTTTATCATGCGAACATATCCCCAGTCACGGATGAGACTTGGTTAGGGAAATGTTTATTCGCGCCCGTGGATTGTGTACAAGGGTCAGTATTGAACCACTTGTAGGGCAATATCGGAAATTGTGGGGATTGCTTAAGCACAGGTTGAGGTCTCTGTAACTTAAGACTTTCAAATCCTATGAGCCGTGAGGGTCCCATAAGAGAGTTCTCCTTACGAGTCGTGAGGATCTCGCAAGTGTATTTTCTCCTTAGGAATCGTGGGGATCCCTAAGCGTGTTGCTCCCTTGTGAGTCGTAAGGATCTCACGTGGGTGGTTTCTCCCTACAAGGTCGAGGGACCCTTGTAAGTGTCCTTTAACGAGGTTGCGCCCTCTCGGGTTTTCACAGACTCTCGCCGGTAGTCATGCTGTTTTTACTCACGGAGCCCTTTCGGGTTTTCATCCGCGCCCATCTTGCTTATGGACACACCGTTTTTTTAATTTCTTTTTATTCTCTTTTTCTCTCTCTTTTTTTTTACGAGGTCGCGCCCTCTCGGGTTTTCACGAACACTCGCCGGTAGCCCTGCTGTTTTTACTCACGGAGCCCTTTCGGGTTTTCATCCGTGCCCTTTTTTCTTATGGACATACCGTTTTTTTTTGTTTTTTTTATATGTTTTTTTTATCTCGTCAGCCTAAGATGCTGCGGTAGTAGTTTAAAGACGTTTCGGTCTGCTATTAGTTTAAGGACATTTCGGTCCGTCATTAGTTTAAGGACGTTTTGGTCCGTCGGCCAACTACTACTTATAGAGTTTTGGGCTTGGGAAGACAGAGAGCGGACATAGTCGTCGTCATCTATCATTGACTTAGGCCGTAACTCATTAGGCGTAGTATTTCTTCAGGAAGCGACCGTTTATCGGCCTGAAAGGCCTTTCACCGTGCATGTCCATGAGTAGATAGGCTCCACCTTGGTAGACTTTGTCTATGATGTATGGGCCTTCATAGTTTGGCTCGAATTTTCCCCGCTTGGCGCGATTGGGGATCATAGGCCTTTTGACCACTAGCACGAGTTCGCCTTGGCGGAATGTCCTCGGTCTGGTCAATCTTTCGTATGAGCGCGTCATCTTTGCTTTATAAGCTTCTAGATTTTGCTGCGCCATGAGCCGGGTTTCATCAAGGGCGTCAAGCTCCTCAAGCCGAAGGTGAGCATTTTCTTCGTCCGTCAGCTCGTAGTGGACTGCCACTCGAGAGGGTAACTCTATCTCGAGGGGGAGTACTGCTTCTGTACCGAACACCAACGCATATGGCGTTGTGTTCGTGGCCGTCTCGAACGTAGTTCGATACGCCCAAAGAGCTTCTTGCAGTCTTTCGTGCCAGTCTTTCTTATTTCGTGACACCGTTTTCTTCATGATCTTCGTCAAGGTCTTGTTAAAGGCCTCAGCTAGACCGTTAGCTCGCGGATTATAAACTGAGGAATACCTCCAGTCTATATTATGCTGTTGCGCAAAGCGACTGATCTTTTGGCTTCTGTAGGCTGGCCCGTTATCGGAGATGATCCGTCGCGGAGTTCCAAACCGATATATGACGTGCGTCTTGAAGAAGTGGAGGATATTCTCCGTCTTCACCTCTCTTAGCGGTACTGCCTCTGCCCATTTGGATAAGTAGTCAGTCGTTGCCAGGATGAAACGATGTCCTCTAGACGATGCTGGTTCAATGGGGCCAACTATATCAGTTCCCCACATTTCGAATGGCCAGCTAGCCACTGTCGGGTGTAGCGGATTTAGATGCTGGTGGATGAAGTCCCCATGAATTTGGCATGAGTGGCATTGCTTCGCATATTCGATACAGTCCTGAATCATCATAGGCCAGTAGTAGCCCATCCGTTTTATCTTCAACTTCATCTTAGGGCCTGCTTGATGAGAACCGCAGAGTCCGTCGTGAACTTCCTGGACGACTCTTTTTGCTTCGTCAGGTCCTAAGCATCTCAGCCACAAAGAATCAAATGACCTCTTGTACAGAGTATCGTTGACGAAGGCGAAAGACAGGGCTCGTTTCACGAGCTGATGTCTTGTGGACGCTTCTTCAGGCATTCGGTGGGTCTTGAAGTAATCTATGAAGATTTCTCTCCAATCCTTGGTATTTTGCCAATCTTTTACTTGCAGGGTTGTCTGCTCGTTCGCTCTTTTTTTTTCCCGGATGATTCCAAAGATATTTCTGTTGGGGTAAGCACTCGACGGCTTTGTACCACGATTCTAACGTCATCGAGGTTCTTGTCAACCATTCTTTAGCAAGTTTGGCCAGTGCATCCGCTTTGCTGTTTTCCGCGCGCGGTATACTCTCCAAAGTATAGGAGGGAATTTGGGTTAGCAGTTGTTGCACCTTTTCACCGTATTTTACCAATTCCGGTTTGCATGTTTGGTAATCGCCGTTCACTTGACTGACGACTAGCTGGGAGTCCCCATATATGAGGAAGCTTTCGATTCCCATGTCGATGGCGATCTCGAGGCCTGCTATCAAAGCTTCATATTCAGCTTCATTATTCGTTCTCGGCTCTGTTAAGGAGAAGGCGAAGCGCATTACTCCTCATTGAGGGGTCACGAAGATAAGGCCCACTCCCGATTTGATCATTGACGTACTTTGTTTGTGCTTCTTCATGGAAGATGCTCCATCGAAATAAAGCTCCCAACGGGTATCACCACCGTCGATTGCGTCAAACGCATGCTTGTCTGGCAAATCGCAATTCAGGGGAGAATCGGCAGGTATCGGGTGCTCAGTAAGGAAGTCGGCTATGGCCTGACCCTTCACTGCCTTGAGGGGTCGATACGTTATCGAGAACTCCATTAAGAGCAGAGCCCATTTAGCGAGTCGCCCCGTCAAGATGGCCTTTGACATTAAATATTTGAGAGGGTCCACCTTTGAAATGAGATGGACTTCATGCGCTAATGCGTAATGTCTAAGCTTTGTTATTGCGAAGATCAACGCCAGGCAGTGTTTTTCAATGGGGGAGTAATTGCTTTCTGCCCCCAACAGAACCCGACTTAAGTAGTAGAGTGCTCTTTCTTTCCCCTGGTCATTCTCTTGTGCCCATAATGCGCCTAAAGAACCTTCAAGGGCGGCCGTGTAAAGAATGAGAGGCTTTCCCTTAACTGGAGCAGCCAACACTGGAGGGTTTTAAAGATACTGCTTGATCTCTTCCAGTGCGCCTTGGCATTTGTGATCCCAAACGAATGGGGTTCCCTTCTTCATCAGGTGACTGTAAGGACGGCACTTTCCTGAAAGATAAGCGATAAACCGCCGAATGTATGCAAACTTTCCTTGGAGAGATCGCAGCTGTTTAAGAGTTCTTGGCGGAGGCATTTCCATGATCGCCTTGATTTTAGACGGATCTATCTCAATACCTCGGTGTCGGACGATGAATCCCAGGAATTTGCCCGAGGAAACCCCGAACGCACATTTCAGAGGATTCATCTTCAAATTGTATTGCCGAAGGCGTCGAAATATGGTCTTTAAATGCTCGAGATGTTCTTCGTATGATTTGCTTTTGACCACAAGATCGTCGATATAGCATTCGACGATTTCGTGTATAAGGTCGTCGAAGATCCTTGTCATGGCCCTCTGATAAGTAGCACCGGCGTTTTTTAAACCGAAGGGCATCACTTTATAACAGAATATACCTAGAGGGGTCCTGAAGGCGGTGTGTTTCTGGTCTTCGGGATGCATCTTTATCTGGTTATACCCCGATGAGCCGTCCATGAAGGAGAAAACCTCATGAGTGGATGTATTGTCTATCATCAATTCGGTGACTGGCACTGGGAAATCATCCTTCGGGCAAGCTTTATTGAGATCCCGAAAGTCCACGCATATGTGCACCGTCCTATTTTTCTTCATCACCGGAACGATATTAGCGATCCATTCAGGATATTGAACTTCCTGGATGAAGCCAGAGTCGATAAGCTTCTTGACCTCGGCGTTGATGCTCATTTCAAGCTCGAGGCGCATTCTTCTCGGCGCTTGTTTAACTGGCTTGACATTCGGGGATATCGCTAGTCTATGTACAGCAACTTCCGGATCTAGTCCTGGCATCTCGGAATAGTTCCATGCGAAGCAATCTTTATGCTGCACAAGGACGTCCTTTAACGCAGCCACCCTCTCTTCAGACAGCAGTTCGTTGATGAATGTCGGTCGCGGATCATTTACCGTCCCCAACTCGATTTTCTTGAGGTTATCTGCAGTGGTATGTATTCCATCCTCCAGTTCTTTCGGAGCTGGGGGAAATTCTGAGATTACCTCATCATTGCTGTTTTCGAGGCACCAAGGAAGGCTGTCCATGTTCTCGGGTTCTCCTTTTAGTATTGTTATCATGTGACAGGTACGACTTCGCTTCCAGTCCCAATGTGGAACTGTTTTTTCTTTCGTGGCCTTGGGCTCGTGCTTCTGTGGTGGCACTACCCTCCAGTTGTCGGACAGAGCGAACTTGCCGAGCTGGTACTGATCTTCGACCCAATTTTTAAAGGTGAAGCAATCTTCGAGAGGGTGTCCTATCACTTGGTGATAGGTGCAATAATTTGGGTCAGAGACTTCACCTGCTTGTTCGGGGTGTTTGGACTCCGGCAGTGTAAGTATCTGATGTTTTAGAGCGAGGTTAAGTATCTTCTTCGTTTTGTCCCGAGGAAACGAGTACGCTCGACCCATTTTCTTCATAAGGGATAGATCAATAGCGCTCGACTCCCGTTTGCGTGGCTTCTTAGTCTTGCTTTGTTGTTGTTGAGCACCTCTTTGGCCTTTCGACTTGTTTCTGCCTCCGCGTCGAGCCCTTTTTGTATCAGGTTGACATGGGGCAGCATCTTCGTCTTTCACTGCCTGTTGAAGGAGGCGCTGCGTTTTGGCTTTCTCATAGATTGCCATTTCACGATTGTGATCATCTCGGACTTTTTGACCCGCTTCCCTTATAAGTTTGCCCATCTGGTCTTCAAATGATGGACTGGGCGATTTTTTATCAGGAACTTTTACTGGTTCAGGATTAGCGTTTTTCCCTTGAGCATCTGCTTCTTCATCAAAATTATGCACGACGTAACAGTCGCGGAGCAGCTCTCGTTTCCTGGAGCGAATGTATCCGAGCCCGATCGTCTGCATCCTCCCATTAGGTAGCTTGTGCTGAGTTCCGGGGACGTTCCAAACCCTGTCGTAGAATTTGGCCTTCCTAACGGTCTGTTCGAAGGGTATCCCCTGGCGTTTCAGCAGCCTCCTCAAGCCTTCCGTATAATATCGGGGTAGACGGATGGGCTGAAGTCTGTCCAGCGTTGGATCCGCACAGTGCCAAAGTTCTTTTTCCACCTTGTTTTCTTCGGAACGGTAGAATAGGATTGCCCTCTCGCCTTTTCGTCCGGGAGGGATATAAAATGTCCGTAATTCTTCCACACTATCGTTGGCGAGCGCATCTAGTTCTTTATAATGTTCAAGCGGCACCATGGCTATCTGTAGACTTCGCTCTTCATCAGCAGAAGCTCGTATTGAAAGCCGAGCAGGGAATACAGCATGGACTTCGTCCTCCGAATCACTACCAAAGATCAGTGAAGGGGCGGATGGTCCCGGCTTGGTGTATTGGGGCGGACCCGAATAAATTACATCCTCTTCTTCCTCGGTATCACTGCCGAAGACAGGGATGGTTGCGTTAGCTTTGTTCTCTAGTTTGTGACACTTCTCCGTATCTTCGAAATCTGGCAAGAAGTATTTGGCATCTTCGTATTTGCGGACTTCGTTCACAGAGAACGGGTTCAGTTCTCCCGTCACGGTATACTCGAAACCATCCTTAAAATACTTCATACACTGATGCTGTGTAGAAGGGATGATATTGTACTCGTGTAGCCATGGTCGGCCGAGCAGAGCATTGTAGCACGTCTTGGCGTCTATAACATGAAATTTGATATCTGTGACGAGCAACCCGAAGCGTAGCGTCAATATCACAGATCCAAGAGTTTTTGATGATTGGGAGTCGAATCCGGAGATGGTGATTTTGTCTCGGGCGAGGTGTTGGACACTCATGCAAATTTCTTTTAACACTCGCACGTTGAGAAGATTGACGAAGGATCCATTGTCGATCAGGGTTTTGCCTATCTTAATATCGTGGCAGTATTCTGAGACATAAAGGGGGTGGTTGTGTTCACATGTCCCAAGGAGAAGTTCCTCGTCGCCGAAAGTGACATCGGCCGTGTGCACTTCCTCCAATTCATCTTTCATCTTTTCCTCTGCTAGGCAAGCTTGGAATTGTTCCGGATCTTGTAGTGCCTTAATCAACGAATCTCTCGCCTCCTTTGATAACAAAAGGGCGTCGAGAATACTGAGCTGTGAGGGCAGCTTTCTCAGATGTGCTAAGATGTTGTAATCCACCTTATTCTTCTTCGGCGGGTTGTTGGCGTTTAGCTCTTCCAGAACTTGGTCATCTAAGACGATATCTTCAGAGACCTTTTCTTTCCCTTTATCTTTTCTGTTCAAGGGTCCGAGGTTCTTTTCAGGCAGCGTCCGATTCCGCAGCCGGATATTTTCGCAGACCATTGGCTCTTCTTCTTTTCCCGAAGTTGACTCTTTAAAGAGAGGGGCAAGTTCTAGCTCCTCATCAGAATCGCTCCCGAATGTAGGCACTTGTGACCCGCCAGTGTTAACCATGTGACAATTGCCGGCAGTTCTTTCAAGCTCTTCGGTCGTATTTCTTTGCTCCCGACGAATTTTACGCTTTTCCCGTTTAAAGCGTTGTCGATTAGCGACGTATCCTTGCCACCATCTATCGAAAGCTTTGCACTCTTGAGTGGGATGCGAGACCTTCTGATGATATAAGCAATAGGAGGGGTGCATTTCTATTCCACCAGTAATTTTTCTTGCAGAGGATGGTAGCTTCATGCCCATTGATATGGCCTTAGCAAACCTCTTCTTTATCTTGAATTGGCTTTTGTCGGCGGTGGAGGCATTTTGCTCCAGCGGGATCATCTCAGCTCTTTCCTCAAGTCGCTGGCGCTTGGCCCTTTCAAATATAGCCGTCTCGCGTTCTCGATCAGCTTTACTTTTCAATCGAGCTTCATTAAGAAACGCGTCAATCATTTCGACTGATAACTCCGGAACTCTTGACTCGGTATCTACCCCCAGCGTTTTAGCGCCAGAAGTCTCTTCATCGTTCGGGATCGAATGGGAGATCATATGACAGCTCGCTACATATTCCTCGGATTCATCCGATGAACTTTCTCCCTCACCTTCTTCTTGAAAGACGTGATTGAGGAACTCTTGGAGCGTAATGGGAGTCCGCGCCTTTTGGTTGTATTCATCCAGCGCGTCAATTTGCTTTTGTAAGTCCGTGCGCTTGTCGCCAGGCTTCACGGGTTTCTTAGATTTCTTCCTCTTCTTTTTCGAAGATTTTGACGGCTGGTTGCGAGTGTTTGAGCCACCACCATCAGTCTTTGGAGTTGTACGCAGTTTCAACATCCCTTTAATGACCTGCGGTTCCAAGGGGTTCTTCCACTTGATTGCTGGACATGCCTGAAGATCGTTTAGCATTCTCTTTATCTTGGCTGATAATACAACCTCCCAAGGAGCTTGTTCAATGACGGAGCATGTTGCCCCCGGCGTATTCGTCCCCTTAGAGGTGTGGGGCTGTGGGGGATTCACCTTCCATTTGTCAGATAACGCGAACTTGCCCTGTCGGTACTGGTTTTCGATCCAATTCTTGAAAACGTAGCAGTCTTCGATCGGATGGCCTAGTACTCGGTGATAAGGACAGTAGTTGGGCTCGTTGACGTCACTTGGTTGCAACGGACGTTTCGGATCCGGCAGATTTATGAGTCTGTTGCGCAACGCCAGCTCAAATAACCTCTTCGTTTTATCGCGGGGAAAGGAATAAGGACGTCCCATCCTATCCTCAAGGGGTACGTACGGGCGCATATTATTTTGACGAGCCATTGGCTTCGAGTCGCTTGGTTGTTGTTGAGCATTAGCAACGACGATCGCTTTTCCCTTCCCTTTGTCATTTCGGGAGTCCGGCCTTGGAAGAGGAGGTTTATGGCCCATTTGATCCATTTGCGCTAGTTTGTCGATCAACGCCTGGAAGGTAGTTGGTTTGAAAAACATCATAAATTGTGAGATGGTTGCTTGTGGATCGAGGGTTCCCACAAACATACCAACTGCGGGAGCTTCTTCAATGCGCTGCTCACATTTTGACCATAAATTCCGCCATCGTATAGCGTACTGAACCCACGTCTCGCCGGGTTTTACCCTGGCGTTAATCAGTGCCGTCATCGGGGTACGCTCGCTGGCACTTGCAAAACGCTGAGTGAACAGCAGCTCCATCTCGGCGAAGGTTTTAATAGAGTCATTTGGGAGTTCAGAATACCATTCGAACGCCGTATCTGATAAACTTCCGACAAACTGGCGAAGCAACAGCTTGTCGTCACCGCCGGTGTTGCCGCAGAGCGCCCTGAACTGGGCAACATGCTGATGAGGATTTCCCGTCCCCTTGTAGACATGGAACTTAGGAATTGTATAACCTGGCGGGTACTTAATCTGATCATACCAACCCGGATATGGCCGCCCTGTCTTTACGGCCTGACCGGCTGCTTCAGTCGCCTGATGCACCCGTATTTGCTGGGCGATATATTCATCCAAATCAGCTTTTGATATGGTATCCTCTTTAGCTGTGGATAGAGCCGGTGGAGGATTCGACGTCTCTCCCCTATCGTCTTCAAGAATGATCGGGGGATCTTCAGCAGGTGGATCTTGTTGAATCATCATACCCACCATATCCTGGAACAGGAGGGCCATTTTCTTTATGTTGGCTGCCTGCTCCGCAGCTTTTTTAACTTTCTTCTCTAGTACGCGCCGAAGGAATTCGGCGTCCGTTTCTTGTTCTTGACGTTCCTCTGAGGATGTTTCCGGGGTTTCTTTCGGCCCTGTAAGTGCGGCCATAGCGTTCATCATCTCCTGGAGCTTCTGTTGCTGCTCCTGAGCCTTGGTCACCGACCGTGTAAGCGGTCTATGACCCGTGGATGTACGACTGTCTTCTTTTCCCAATGCCATGTAAATCGTATGAACTGTTATGCCCCCTGACTTGGGGCGTTTAGGTTCACCATTTTTAACTTTTGCCGCTGACGCGGGGGTTTTCTCTGGCCTCCTTCTTTTGTGGGCCATTGAGGTTGAAGGAACCATTGAAGGGGGCACCCTAGCAGCTGCTGTCCCCTGCTGTTTAATGGGACAATCCTTGTCTTTTTCCACCTTCTCCTTTTTCTGGCGACGAAAGTGACCTGGGTCAATCACAGAGTCTTGAACTCTTCACCAAACTTTATAAATCCTTGAAGACAGCCGTTGAGGGGGCTGTTCTCGCTTCGTTTCTGGAACTCTCTCCGCAGGTGGAGGAGCTCTCTTCAATGTTGCGATTGGAGAGTTCTTCCGTACCCTCCTCAGCAGTTCAAAGCTGTTCCCAGTTAGAACAGCAGCGTTGACTTCCACCGCTGGAGCCGGTGGAGTTATCCCTGAGGGAGAGTTGCCCCCTGCCTTCCTCACTCGTCACCAATGGCGACGTCGAGCACGACGAGCCGTTGGGACTGGCTCAGAGATAGAGATAGCTTCTTTTTGCCCCCTGTCTGAATGAGGCACCGCCGGCGTTAACCTCTTAAAGACTGAGGTTGTTCCTTGCGGGGTAATATCCAATCTGTCAAAGACAGATCTTTGTGCAGGGGCAGGAGCAGGAATCATCAGTCTTGAAAAGACTGACTCTTTGGCGGGAGAAGCCGTCTTAACGACCTCCGGAACAGCGGCCGTTGCCCTCTTTGGGACAGCCAATTTAGAGTTCTGATTTAGCCTGGCAAAGACAGAGGCTGTTGGCTCGGTGGTGGGCGACCCGCTGACATGGGTCGTGGTAGTAGTGAGTCGGTCGAAGACCGACTTCCTGTTCGCCTCCGGTGCAGGTATCGGCATAGAGAAGCTTGTCGGTGGGATCATGGTCCCGAAGAATAAGCCAGTGGTGGCTCGGGTCACTTGGTCTACTGGCAGAGTGAGGAAAGAGGCCGCTTGGGGCCCATATGCCACACCCCTAGGTGAGGTGGAGCATCCGTTGCAGTGGTACTTCGCGCAGTTGGTGCAGTTAGAATCCATGGATGCTTGAGTTCTGCGCCAGAAAAAAGACCAAATCTTAGCAACTTGAAATCCGAAGGCAACCTATTAACAAACCGCGATTGGTTCGCGAAGACGATACACGAAGTGTGGAGTGGAAAGAGGAAGAGGTCCCACCGGGCGTGCCAGAATCTGTTCCCCTCCGAACGGCGGCCTGGACTTTGGGTCTGGCCTGAGATTCGGGGCAGATGCTATTTGGTTTTATCCGTCTACCTCTCCGAAGATGCCAAGTTGATTTATGGCACCGTGTATCAGAGGTTTAGACGGATGCGGCCGATATAGCAGACTTCGTCAGATTCCCCCTCAGGGTGAGAGGTTTTTGATTGTGGGGACGCTCTTCCCTGCAGGCGCAAGCCCCTGCAGTTAATTACGCTACCGCGTCGCGGTAACAACTTTCTCCTTCTCCAGAATTTCACTTCGTGTCGTGTGTGTTTGTTTTGTTTGTGGTTGCCCGTGGATTGTATACGGAGACTGAGTAATGCCGTCGCCCGTAGGACGTGAATTAGTCCAAATCCGTATCTACTTAGATTTGGGTTTGGTGTTTTTAGTTTAAGGATGCATTAGTCGCGTTGCGGCTAAGATCAACTTAAACGTTCGTTAAGGATACGTTAGTCCTATTTTAGACTAAGATCAACTTAACGTAGTGATTCATTTAATATATGGTCGTCGGGACTCGTCACCTCTCTGACGTCGTTGAAGGATTACAACGATGTATGTCATAGGAGTTCGGAGATGTACCCTTGAACCAAGGTTGATTTGGAGTTTTATCATTCATTTAAATGTCTAAGGATACGTTAGCCGTATTTGGGGCTAAGATCTACTTAAACGGGACCGTTTAAATCCGAAAAAGAGCATTTGGATGCTCTATTGTTCCAGTTTAGGGACGTGGTGGTCCATGTTCCAGTTTAGGGACGTGGTGGTCCAACATTAGTTTAAGGACGTTTCGGTCCGACATTAGTTTTAAGGACGTTTCGGTCCAATATTCCAGTTTAGGGACGTGGTGGTCCATATTCCAGTTTAAAGACGTGGTGGTCCGTTATTAGTTTAGGGACGTTTCGGTCCAATATTAGTTTAGGGACGTTTCGGTCCAATATTAGTTTAAGGACGTTTCGGTCCAATATTAGTTTAAGGACGTTTCGTTCCACGAGTTTAAGGACCCCGCAGTCCATATTGATGTGTGGGGTCGTCGGGACCCGTCACCTCTCTGACGACGTTGAATGATTACAACGGCATGTGTCAGAGGAGTTCGGAGATGTACCCTCGAGCTGGATATAAGTTGATTTAGGGAGCAACCGTGCTCAGTCAATTTAATTTGAGGACTTATGGCCATGACTGGGCTAAATCCAGTTAGATGTTCAACATTTTTTATTTGTCTTTGGCCTATTAGACCTGAGTTAGGGCTTTGCCCCTTTTTAAATAACGCACTGCATTATTTTTGTTTTGTTTGGGCTCTGCCCTTTTTTAAATGACGCAGAGCATCTATTTTGTTTGGGCTCTGCCCTCTATAAAATGATGCAGAGCATCAATTTCATTTGGGCCTTCCCTTTTATTGCTCTGCAGTTTAATTTGGGCCTGGCCCTTCAAGCAATGCATTGCATTGAGAATCTTCAAGAAAACAAAAGTGCAGAGCACTTTTTAATCCTTTGATCTAAAGAAAAACAAGTTTTTTCTTCTTTTCTTGTTTTTCCTTATTTCAGAGAACCAAGGGTTCATAACAAGTGCAAGGCACTACTTCTTTTTATTTTATTTACTTATTTATTTATTTATTGAAGATCCATGATCTTGTTCATAGATCAATGATCTGTTCCCAAGAGAATTTTCTCTTTTAAAGGTTTTACCTTTTGTGTTCTTCCAGAATTCTCAAGAGTTCTCTTTCTCTCCTCTTTCTTCTTTTTTTTTAGCAAGATCTTCCTCCCCTTGAAATGAGGTCTGGGGTCCTTTTTATAGTGCTCATAAATTAGTTAAATTTGTTACATAAATCTTTTTCTGAGTGATTTGGGGAATTTTCCCCACCGTTGGATCTTTGATCCAAAGGCCCCTGCCTTATACAAGAAAATCTTCTTGTTTTAACAAGATTTATTCTGTTTTGCGCGACTCCCCCAGTGAGTGACACGTGTCGCGCAGTGAAGCGCTTGCGCAACTGCGCAGACACGTGTCGCGCAGTGAAGCGCTTGCGCAACAGCGTTTGCGCAACTGCGCAGACACGTGTCGCGCAGCGGTGCGCTTGCGCAGTTGTGTTTGCGCAACTGCGCAGACACGTGTCGCACAGCCGTGCGCTTGCGCAGTTGAGTGTTGCTTATATTTTTTTAAAGAGCCTTGCTCTGATTGGACGCACTGCCTTGGGCATTGTGCTGCCGTGTCAACTTCTGACACGTGGCGCGTTGCGCGCAGCGCACGGGATCCGAAGCGTTGCTTCAAAATTTGAATTTTTGAAATTCAAACAGAGCCTTGCTCTGATTGGGGGAACAGAGACCATTCTGGATTGACTTGCAGGGTCCCATTGTTCAGGAAGCAAGTTTTTTTTAGTCCCTGCTGCCTGAGGCTTCATTTGCAAGTTGAGACGAATCGGGGGTTTCCCGCGGAGACAATGGTTTCTCTGCGAGCCGACGCGAATCAGGAGGCTCTCGTCAAGGAGTGTTTGTATCCGTGAGTCGAGGAGTTTGCTAGGGATTATTTGTTTCCCAAGCGCCAAGAATTATTTGTTTCCTTGGGATTTGAAACGAGTCGAGAATTTCCCACGGAGGCACTGGTTGCTCTGCGAGTCGACGCGGATCAGGGGGCTCTCGTCAAGGAGTGTTTGTATCCGTGAGTCGAGGAATTTGCTAAGGATTATTTGTTTCCCTAGCGCCAAGGATTATTTGTTTCCTTGGGGTTTGAAACGAGTCGAGGATTCCCACGGAGGCACTGGTGGCTCTGCGAGTCGACGTGGATCAGGAGGCTCTCGTCAAGGAGTGTTTGTATCCGTGAGTCGAGGAGTTTGCTAGGGATTATTTGTTTCCCAAGCGCCAAGGATTATTTGTTTCCTTGGGGTTTGAAACGAATCGAGGATTCCCACGGAGGCACTGGTGGCTCTGCGAGTCGACGCGGATCAGGAAGCTCTCGTCAAGGAGTGTTTGTATCCGTGAGTCGAGGAGTTTGCTAAGGATTATTTGTTTCCCAAGCGCCAAGGATTATTTGTTTCCTTGGGGTTTGAAACGAGTCGAGGATTCCCACGGAGACGCTGGTGGCTCTGCGAGTCGACGCGGATCAGGAAGCTCTCGTCAAGGAGTGTTTGTATCCGTAAGTCGAGGAGTTTGCTAGGGATTAATTGTTTCCCAAGCGCCAAGGATTATTTGTTTCCTTGGGGTTTGAAACGAGTCGAGGATTCCCACGGAGACGCTGGTGGCTCTGCGAGTCGACGCGGATCAGGAAGCTCTAGTCAAGGAGTGTTTGTATCCGTGAGTCGAGGAATTTGATGAAGATACTGGTTTCTTCGGAGTTGGACTGAACCGTCGAGATTTAGCTTCGTCTTCTGGCTGAGCCTGCTGGGAAAGTATGGTTCCCTCTTTATTTACGCCCTTGGATTGTATACAGGGATCGATGTGATCTTAACTGTAGGGCCAAAGTTTTATCATCTCTTCTTTTTATTTCATTTTATTTCCGCGATGCTCTATCATTTCAGCTTTTTATATCGCGAAGGTCGCGACTGCCCAATCATTTCGGCTATTTTTCGCGGTGCCCAATCATTTCGGCTATTTTGCATGCATACATTTTTACTTGCTGCTTTTTATTGCAAGTTGCCCTATCATTTCGGCTATTTCGTATGCATGTGCGGCCTATTGGCTTTTTCGCCGTAAACCGATTTCGGCATCAGCACCGCTACAACTAGGATATTACCAGGAGCGGATCATCATCTGCCTCTGTCGATGTCGAACAAAGGTGGCTTAGCGATCAGGGTTAGGGTACTGTCGGCTAAGGCTTTTGACTTCATGAGCCGTAAGGGTTTCACGAAGTTATTTCTCCCTACAAGTCGTAAGGATCTCGTAGGTGTATTTTCTCCATAGGACTCGTGAGGATTCCTAAGTGTTCGTTTCCTATGTAAGTCGTAAGGATCCTATATGAGGGTCTTCTCCTCATAAATCGAGAGGATTTACAAGGGTTGTTTACAATGCGAACATATCCCTAGTCACGGATGAGACTTGGTTAGGGAAATGTTTATTCGCTCCCGTGGATTGTATACAAGGGTCAGTATTGAGCCACTTGTAGGGCAATAACGAAAGTTGTGGGGGTTTCTTAAGCACAGGTTTAGGTTTCTGTAACTTAAGACTTTCAAGTCTTATGAGCCGTGAGGGTCCCATAAGAGAGTTCTCCTCACGAGTCGTGAGGATCTCGCGAGTGTATTTTCTCCCCAGGAATCGTGAGGATCCCTAAGTGTGCTGCTCCCTTGTGAGTCGTAAGGATCTCACGCGGGTGGTTTCTCCTTACAAGGCCGAAGGGACCCTGTAAGTGTCCTTTAACGAGGTTGCGCCCTTTCAGGTTTTCACAAACACTCGCCGGTAGCCCTGTTGTTTTTACTCACGGAGCCCTTTCGGGTTTTCATCCGTGCCCTTTTTGCTTATGGACATACCGTTTTTTTTAAATTTTATTTTTATATGTTTTTTTTATATCTCGTCAGCCTAAGGATGTTGCGGTATTAGTTTAAAGACGTTTCGGTCTGTTATTAGTTTAAGGACGTTTCGGTCCGTCGCTAGTTTAAGGACGTTTCGGTCCGTCGCTAGTTTAAGGACGTTTCGGTCCGTCATGGAGAAGGCCGGCTACTTTTTATAAAGCTCGAGCTTAGGAAGATAGCGAGCGGACATAGTCGTCGTCATCTATCATTGACCTAGACTGTGGTTCATTAAGCATAATATTTCGTTAGGAAGCGACCGTTTATTGGCCTGAAAGGCCTTTCACCATGCATGTCCATGAGTAGATAGGCCCCACCCTGGTAAACTTTATCTATGATGTACGGGCCTTCATAGTTTGGCTCAAATTTTCCCCGCTTGGCGCGATTGGGGATCATAGGCCTTTTGACCACTAGCACGAGTTCGCCTTGGCGGAATGTCCTTGGTCGGGTCAATCTTTCATATGAGCGCGTCATCTTTGCTTTATAAGCTTCCAGATTTTGCTGTGCTATGAGCCGGGTTTCGTCAAGGGCGTCAAGCTCCTCAAGCCGAAGGTGAGCATTTTCTTCGTCCGTTAGCTCGTGGTGAACTGCCACTCGTAGAGAGGGTAACTCTATCTCGAGGGGGAGCACTGCTTCTGTACCGAACACCAACGCGTACGGCGTTGTGTTCGTGGCTGTCTTGAACGTAGTTCGATACGCCCAGAGAGCTTCTTGCAGTCTTTCGTGCCAGTCCTTCTTATTTCGGGACACCGTTTTCTTTATGATCTTTGTTAAGGTCTTGTTAAAAGCCTCAACTAGACCGTTAGCCCGCGGATTATAAACCGAGGAATATCTCCAGTCTATATTGTGTTGTTGCGCAAAGCGACTGATTTTGTGACTTCTGTACGCTGGCCCGTTATCAGAGACGATTCGCCTTGGTGTTCCGAACCGATATATGACATGTGTCTTAAAGAAGTGGAGGATATTTTCCGTCTTCACTTCTCTTAACGGTACTGCTTCTGCCCATTTAGAGAAGTAGTCAGTCGTCGCCAGGATGAAACGATGTCCTCTAGACGATGCTGGTTCGATGGGGCCAACTATATCAGTCCCCCACATTTCGAATGGCCAGCTAGCTATCGTTGGATGTAGTGGATTTGGGTGCTGGTGGATGAAGTCCCCATGAATTTGGCATGAGTGGCATTGCTTCGCATATTCGATGCAGTCCTGAATCATCGTAGGCCAGTAGTAGCCCATCCGTTTTATCTTCAACTTCATCTTAGGGCCTGCTTGATGAGAACCGCAGAGTCCGTCGTGAACTTCCTGGATGACCCTTTTTGCTTCGTCAGGTCCTAAGCATCTCAGCCACAGAGAATCAAATGACCTCTTGTACAGGGTATCATTGACGAAGGCGAAAGACAGAGCTCGTTTCACGAGTTGATGTCTTGTGGATGCTTCTTCAGGCATTCGGTGGGACTTGAAGTAATCTATGAAGACTTCCCTCCAATCCTCGGCCTTTCCCGGCTCTTTTATTTGCAAAGCCATTCGCTCAGTCATTTCTTTTTCCTCGGATGATTCGGGCGATGTTTCTGCTGGGGTAAGAACTCGACGGCTTTGTACCACGATTCTAACGTCGTCGAGATTCTCGTCAGCCAGTCTTTAGCAAGTTTGGCCAATGCGTCCGCTTTGCTGTTTTCCGCGCGCGGTATGTTCTCCAAAGTATAAGAGGGAAGTTGGGTTAACAGTTGTTGCACCTTTTCACCGTATTTCACCAATTCTGGCATGCACGTTTGGTAGTCGCCGTTTACTTGACTAACGACAAGTTGAGAATCCCCATATATGAGGAGGTTTTCAATTCCCATGTCAATGACGATCTCAAGGCCTGCTATTAAAGCTTCATATTCGGCTTCGTTATTTGTCCTCGGTTCTGTTAGGGCGAACGCGTAGTGCATTATCCCTCCTTGTGGAGTTATAAAGATGAGTCCTACCCCCGATTTGATTATAGGGGTATTTTGTTTGCGCTTTTTCATGGAATATGCTCCATCGAAATAAAGTTCCCATCGGCTATCACCACCGTCGATCGCATCAAACGCATGTTCGTCTGGAAGATTGCAATTCAGAGGAGAATCGGCCGGTATCGGGTGCTCAGCGAGGAAATCGGCAATGGCCTGTCCTTTCACTGCCTTGAGAGGTTGATACGTTATCGAGAACTCCATCAAGAGCAGGGCCCATTTAGCGAGTCGTCCCGTCAATATGGCCTTTGACATCAAGAATTTAAGGGGGTCCACCTTTGAAATGAGACGGACCTCATGCGCCAACGCATAGTGCCTAAGCTTTGTTATCGCAAAGATCAACGCCAGGCAATGTTTTTCAATGGGGGAGTAGTTACTTTCTGCCCCCAGAAGAACTCGACTTAAGTAGTAGAGTGCTCTTTCTTTCCCTTGATCGTTCTCTTATGCCCATAATGCGCCTAAAGAACCTTCGAGGGCGGTTGTATAAAGAATGAGAGGCTTTCCCTTAACCAGAGCAGCCAACACCGGCGGGTTCTGCAGGTACTGCTTGATCTCGTCTAGCGCGCTTTGGCATTTTTGATCCCAGACGAATGGGGTTCTCTTCTTCATCAGGTGACTGTAAGGACGGCACTTTCCAGAAAGGTTGGCTATAAATCGCCGTATGTACGCGAGCTTCCCTTGGAGAGACCGCAGCTGTTTGAGAGTTCTCGGCGGAGGCATTTCCATGATCACTTTAATCTTTGATGGATCTATTTCAATACCTCGGTGTCGAACAATGAATCCCAGGAATTTTCCCGAGGAAACTCCAAATGCACACTTGAGCGGGTACATCTTTAAGTTGTATTGCCGAAGGCGTTGAAATACGGTCTTCAGATGCTCGAGATGTTCCTCATATGATTTGCTTTTAACCACGAGATCATCGATATAGCATTCGACGATTTCGTGTATAAGGTCATCGAAGATCTTCGTCATGGCCCTCTGATAAGTAGCACCGGCGTTCTTTAAACCGAAGGGCATCACTTTATAACAGAATATACCTACAGGGGTCCTGAAGGCTGTGTGCTTCTGGTCTTCGGGATGCATCTTTATCTGGTTATACCCTGATGAGCCATCCATGAAGGAGAAAACCTCATGAGTGGATGTATTGTCTATCATCAGTTCGGTGACTGGCACTGGGAAATCATCCTTCGGGCAAGCTTTATTAAGATCCCGGAAGTCTACGCATATGCGCACTGTCCCATTTTTCTTCATCACCGGGATGATGTTAGCGATCCATTCAGGATATTGAACTTCCTGGATGAAGCCAGAGTCGATCAGCTTCTTGACCTCAGCGTTGATACTCATTTCAAGCTCGAGTCGCATTCTCCTCAGCGCCTGTTTGACTGGCTTGATGTCCGGGGATATTGCCAATTTGTGTACAGCAATTTCTGGATCTAGTCCCGGCATTTCGGAATAGTTCCATGCAAAGCAATCTTTATGCTGTAGAAGCACATCCTTTAACGCAGCCACCCTTTCTTCAGATAGCAGCTCGCTGATGAATGTTGGTCGCGGGTCATTTGCCGTCCCCAACTCAATTTTCTTGAGACTATCTGCAGTGGTATGGATTCTATCTTCCAGCTCTTTTGGCGCTGGTGGGAATTCTGAGATTATCTCGTCGCTACTGTTTCCGAAGCACCAAGGGAGCTCACCTATGTCCTCGGGCTCTTCTTTTAATATTGTAATCATGTGACAGGTGCGAATTCGCTTCAATCCCAATGTGGAACTGGTTTTTCTTCCATGGCCTTGGGTTCGTGCTTTTGTGGTGGCGTTACCCTCCAGTTGTCAGACAGAGCGAATTTGCCAAGCTGGTACTGATCTTCGACCTAATTCTTGAAGGTGAAGCAATCTTCGAGAGGATGTCCTATTACTCGGTGATAAGAGCAATAGTCTGGGTGTGAGACTTCGCCTGCTTGTTCGGGGTGTTTGGACTCCGGCAGTGTGAGCATCTGATGTTTTAGAGCGAGGTCAAGTATCTTCTTCGTCTTGTCCCGAGGAAACGAGTACGCTCGACCCATTTTCTTCATGAGGGATAGATCAATAGCGCTCGACTCCCGTTTGCGCGGCTTCTTAGCCCTGCTTTGTTGTTGTTGAGCGCCTTTTTGGTCTTTCATCTTATTTCTGCTTTTCCGCCGAGCCTTCTTTATAACAGGTTGACAGGGAGCAGCCTTTTCATCTTTCACGGCTTGTTGGAGAAGGCGTTGCGTTTTGGCTTTCTCGTAGATGACCATTTCGCGGTTATGGTCGTCTCGGACTTTTTGACCCGCTTCCCTTATAAGCTTGTCCATTTGTTCTTCGAACGACGGACTGGGTTCCTTTGCATCTGGCACTTTTATTGGCTCAGGATTAGCGTCCTCCCATTGAGCATCCGCTTCTTCATCGAAGTCATATATGACATAGCAGCTGTTTAATAGCTCTCGTTTCTTTGACCGGATGTATCCGAGCCCGATCGTTTCCATCCTCCCATTAGGTAGCTTGTGTTGAGTTCCGGGGACGTTCCAAACCCTGTCATAAAATTTGGCCTTCCTAACAGTCTGTTCGAAGGGTATCCCTTGGCGCCTTAACAGTCGTTTCAAGCCTTCTGTATAATATCTGGGGAGGCGGATAGGCTGAAGCCTGTCGAGCGTAGGATCCGCGCCATGCCAGATTTCTTTCTCCACTTTATTTTCTTCAGAGCGGTAAAGCAGAATTGCTTTCTCTCTCTTTCTTCTGGGAGGGATATAGAATGTCCGCAACTCTTCTACACTGTAGATATTAAGTGCATCCAGTTCTTTATGGTGTCTAAGCGGCACCATGGCTATCTGCAGACTTCGCTCTTCATCAGCAAAAGCTCATATTGAAAGCCGAGCAGGGAATACAGCATGAACTTCATCCTCCGAATCACTACCAAAGATCAATGAAGGAACGGATGGTCCCGGCTTGGTGTATTGGGGCGGACCCGAATAAGTTATATCCTCTTCTTCCTTGGTATCACTGCCGAAGACAGGGATGGTGGCATTAGTTTTGTTCTCAGGCTTGTGACACATTTCCGTATCTTCGAAACTCGGCAAGAAGTATTTGGCATCTTCATACTTACGAACTTCATTCACGGAAAACAGATTCAATTCTCCTGCCACAGTGTACTCGAGACCATCCTTGCAATATTTCATACACTGATGCTGTGTAGAAGGGATGATATTGTACTCGTGTAACCATGGTCGACCGAGCAGAGCATTGTAGCATGTCTTGGCATCTATGACATGAAATTTAATATCTGTGACGAGCAACCCGAATCGTAACGTCAATATTACAGATCCAAGAGTTTTTGATGACTGGGAGTCGAACCCGGAGATGGTGATCTTGTCTCGGGCGAGGTGTTGGACACTCATGCAAACTTCCTTTAACACCCGCACATTGAGTAAATTAACAGACGATCTGTTATCGACCAAGATTATACTTATCTTTATGTCATGGCAGTATCCTGAGACATAAAGGGGACGATTGTGTTCGCACGTCCCGAGGAGCAGGTCTTCATCGCCAAAAGCAACGTCGGCCGTGTGCACCTCTTCCGACTCATTCTTCATCTTTTCTTCGGCCAGGAAGGCTTGGAACTGGTCCGGATCCTGTAGCGCCTTAATCAACGAATCTCTCGCCTCTTTTGATAGTAACAGGGCATCAAGAATGCTGAGTTGTGAGGGCAGCTTCCTCAAATGCGCTAAGACGTTGTAATCCATCTTATTTCTTTTCGGCGGATTCTTGGCGGTTAGCTCTTCCGCAACTTGGTCATCTAGAGTAATATCCTCAGAGACCTTTTCTTTCCCTTTATCTTTCTTGTTTAGGGGTCCGAGATTCTTTTTAGGTAGCGTCCGATTACGTAGCTGGATATTTTCGCAAACCTTTGGCTCTTCTTCTTTTCCTAAAGTTGACTCTTTAAAGAGAGGGGCGAGTTCCAGCTCCTCATCAGAATCGCTCCCGAATATAGGCACTTGCGACCCGCCAGTGCTAACCATGCAACAATCGCCGGTAGTTCTTTCAAGCCCTTCGGTCGTATTTCTTTGCTCCCGACGAGTTTCGCGCTTTTCCCGCTTAAAGCGTTGTCGATGAGCAACGTATCCTTGCTACCATTTATCGAAAGCTTTGCACTCTTGAGTGGGGTGCGAAACCTTCTGATGATATAAGCAATAGGAGGGGTGCATTTCTATTTCACCAGTAATTTTTCCTTCAGAGGATGGTAGCTTCATGCCCATTGATATGGCCTTAGCAAACTTTTTCTTTATCTTGAATTGGCTTTTGTCGGTAGCAGGGGTGTTTTGCTCTAGCGGGACCATCTCAGCTCTTTCATCAAGTCGCTGGCGCTTGGCTCTTTCAAATATAGCCATCTCGCGTTCTCGATCAGCTTTACTTTTCAGTCGAGCTTCGTTAAGGAACGCGTCAATCATTTCAACCGGCAGCTCCGGAATTTTTGATTCGGTATCTGCCCCCAGTGTTTTAGTGCCAGGAGTCTCCTCATTGTTCGCGATCGAATGGGAAATCATATGACAGCTCGCCACATATTCCTCGGATTCATCCGATGAACTTTCTCCCTCATCTTTTTCTTGAAAGACGTGATTGAGGAACTCTTGGAGCGTAATGGGAGTCCGTGCCTTTTGGTTGTATTCATCCAGCGCGTCAATTTGCTTTTGTAAGTCCGTGCGCTTGTCGCCAGGCTTCACGGGCTTCTTAGATTTCTTCTTCTTCTTTTTCGAAGATTTTGACGGCTGGCTGCAAGTGCTTGAGCCACCACCATCGGTCTTTGGAGTTGTACGCGGCTTCAATATCCCTTCAATGACCTGCGGTTCCAACTGGTTTTTTCCACTTGATCGCTGGACATGTCTGAAGATCGTTTAGCATCCTCTTTGTCTTGGCTGATAATACAACCTCCCAAGGAGCTTCTTCAACAACGGAGCATGTTGCCCCAGGCGTATTCGTCCCTTTAGAGGTGTGGGGCTGCGGGGGATTCACCTTCCATTTGTCAGATAACGCGAACTTGCCCTGTCGGTACTGGTTTTCAAGCCAATTCTTGAAAATGTAGCAATCTTCGATCGGATGGCCTAGTACTCGATGATAAGGACAGTAGTTGGGCTCGTTGACGTCACTTGGTTGCAACGGACGTTTTAGATCCGGCAGATTTATGAGTCTGTTGCGCAACGCCAGCTCGAACAATCTCCTCGTTTTATCGCGGGGAAAGGAATAAGGACGTTCCATCCTATCCTCAAGGGGTACATACGGGCGCATATTATTTTGACGAGCAACCGGCTTCGAGTCGCTCGGTTGTTGTTGAGCATTAGCGACGACGATCGCTTTTCCTTTCCCTTTGTCATTTCGGGAGTCCGGCCTTGGAAGAGGAGGTTTAAGGCCCATCTGATCCATCTGTGCTAGTTTGTCGATCAAGGCTTGGAAGGTAGTCGGCTTGAAAAACATCATAAATTGCGAGATGGTTGCTTGTGGATCGAGAGTTCCCACAAACATACCAACTGTGGGAGCTTCTTCAATGCGCTGCTCACACTTTGACCATAAATTCCGCCATCGTATAGCGTACTGAACCCATGTCTCGCCGGGTTTTACCCTAGCGTTAATCAGTGCCGTCATCGGGGTACGCTCGCTGGCACTTGCAAAACGCTGAGTAAACAGTAGCTCCATCTCTGTGAAGGTTTTGATAGAGTCATTCGGGAGTTCAGAGTACCACTCAAACGCCGTATCCGATAAACTTCCAACAAACTGGCGAAGCAACAGCTTGTCGTCACCGCCAGTGTTGCCGCAGAGTGCCCTGAACTGGGCAACATGCTGATGAGGATTGCTCGTCCCTTTGTAGACATGGAACTTAGGAATTGTATAGCCTGGCGGGTACTTAATCTGATCGTACCAGCCCGGATATGGCCACCCCGTTTTTACGACCTGACTGGCTGCTTCAGTCGCCTGATGCACCCGTATTTGCTGGGCGATGTATTCATCCAAATCAGCTTTTGATATGGTATCCTCTTTAGCTGTGGATAGAGCCGGTGGAGGATTCGATGTCTCTCCCCTATCGTCTTCAAGAATGATCAGGGGATCTTCAGCAGGTGGATCTTGTTGAATCATCATACCCACCATATCCTGGAACAGGAGGGCCATTTTCTTTATGTTGGATGCCTGCTCCGCAGCTTCTTTGTCTTTCTTCTCTAGTACGCGCCGAAGGAATTCGGCGTCCGTTTCCTGTTCTTGACGCTCGTCTGAGGATGTTTCCGGGGTTTCTTTCGGCCCTGTAAGTGTGGCCATAGCGTTCATCATCTCCTGGAGCTTCTGTTGCTGCTCCTGAGCCTTGGTCACTGACCGTGTAAGCGGTCTATGACCCGTGGATGCACGGCTGTCTTCTTTTGCCGATGCCATGTAAACTGTATGAACTGTTATGCCCCCTGTTTTGGGGCGTTTAGGTTCACCATTTTTAACTTTTGCCGCTGACGCGGGGGTTTTCTCTGGCCTCCTTCTTTTGTGGGCCGTTGAGGTTGAAGGAACCATTGAAGGGGGCACCCTAGCAGCTGCTGTCCCCTGATGTTTAATGGGACAATCCTTGTCTTTTTCCACCTTCGCCTTTTCTTGATGACGAGAGTGACCTGGGTCAATCACAGAGTCTTGAACCCTTCGCCAAACTTTATAAATTCTTGAAGACAGCCGTTGAGGGGGCTGTTCTCGTTTCGTTTCTGGAACTCTCTCCGCAGGTGGAGGAGATCTCCTCAATGTAGCGATTGGAGAGTTCTTCCGTACCCTCCTCAGTAGTTCAAAGCTGTTCCCAGTTGGAACAGCAGCGTTGACTTCCACCGCCGGGGCCGATGGAGTTATCCCTGAGGGGGAGCTTCCCCCTGCCTTCCTCACTTGTTGCCAATGGCGACGTCGAGCACGACGAGCCGTTAGGATTGGTTCAGAGATAGAGATAACTTCTTTTTGCCCCCTGTCTGAATGAGGCGCTGCCGGTATTAACCTCTTAAAGACTGAGGTTGTTCCTTGCGGGGTAATATCCAATCTGTCAAAGACAGATCTTCGTGCAGGGGGAGGAGCAGGAATCATCAGTCTTGAAAAGACTGACTCTTTGGCGGGAGAAGCCGCCTTAACGACTTCCGGAACAGCGGCCGTTGCCCTCTTTGGGACAGCCATTTTAGAGTTCTGATTTAGCCTGGTAAAAATAGAGGCTGTTGGTTCGGCAATGGGCGACCCGTTGACAGGGGTCGTCGTAGCAGTGAGCCGGTCGAAGACCGACTTCTTGTTCACCTCCGGTGCAGGTATCGGCATAGAGAAGCTTGCAGGTGGGATCATGGTCCCGAAGAACAGGCCAGTGGTGGCCTGGGTCACCTGGTCTACCGGCAGAGCGAAGAAGGAAGCCGCTTGGGGTCCATATGCTACACCTCCTGGTGAGGTGGAGCGTCCGTTGCAGTGGCGTTTCGAGCAGTTGGTGCAGTTGAAGGCCATTGAATCTTGAGTTCTGCGCCAGGCAAAAGACCAAATCTTAGCAACTTGAAATCCGAAGGCAACCATTTAACAAACCGCGATCGATTCGCGAGGACGACACACGAAGTGTGGAGTGGAAAGAGGAAAAGGTCCCACCGGGCGTGCCAGAATCTGTTCCCCTCCGAACGGCGGCCCAGACTTTGGGTCTATGCCTGAGATTCGGGGCAGATGCTATATGGTTTTATCCATCTACCTCTCCGAAGATGCCAAGTTGATTTATGGCACCGTGTATCGGAGGTTTAGACGGATGCGGCCGATATAGCAGACTTCGTCAGATTCCCCCTCAGGGTGAGGGGTTTTTGATTGTGGGGACGCTCTTCCCTGCAGGCGCAAACCCCTGCAGTTAATTACGCTACCGCATCGCGGTAACAACTTTCTCCTTCTCCAGAATTTCACTTCGTGTCGTGTGTGTTTGTTTTGTTTGTGATTGCCCGTGGATTGTATACGGAGACTGAGTAATGCCGTCGCCCGTAGGACGTGGATTAGTCCAAATCCGTATTTACTTAGATTTGGGTTTGGTGTTTTTAGTTTAAGGATGCATTAGTCGCGTTGCGGCTAAGATCAACTTAAACGTTCGTTAAGGATACGATAGTCCTGTTTGAGACTAAGATCAACTTAACGTGATAAAACATTTAATATCTGGCCATCGGGATTCGTCACCTCTCTAACGTCGTTGAAGGATTACAACGGCAGATGTCAGAGGAATTCGGAGATGTACCCTCGAACCGGAGTTGATTGGGAGTTTTATAATCCATTTGAATGTTTTAAGGATACGTTAGCCGTGTTTGGGGCTAAGATCGACTTAAACGGGATCTTTTAGATTCGATAAAGAGTATTTGGAGGCTCTATTATTCCAGTTTAGGGACGTAGTGGTCCATAGGTAGTTTAAGGACGTTGCGGTCCATTTCCAGTTTAGGGACGTGGTGGTCCGTATTCCAGTTTAAAGACGTGGTGGTCCGTATTCCAGTTTAAAGACGTGGTGGTCCATGTTCCAGTTTAGGGACGTTCCGATCCGACATTAGTTTAAGGACGTTCCGGTCCGACATTAGTTTAGGGACGTCTCGGTCCGACATTAGTTTAAGGACGTCTCGGTCCGATATTAGTTTAAGGACGTCTCGGTCCAATATTAGTTTAAGGACGTTCCGGTCCATGAGTTTAAGGACCCCGCAGTCCATATTCATGTATGTGGTCGTCGGGACCCGTCACCTCTCTGACGTCGTTGAAGGATTACAATGATAGGTGTCAGAGGAGCTCGGAGATGTACCCTCGAACCGGATATAAATTGATTTAAGAGAGCAATCTTGCTCAGCCAATTTAATTTAAGGACTTATGGCCAAAATTGGGCCAAGTCCAGTTTTAACATTTTTTTGTCTTTGGCCTGTGCTAGGGCTTTACCCCCTTTTTTAGTAATGCACTACATTACTCTTGTTTTGATTGGGCTTTGCCCTTTTATAAATGATGCAGAGCATCTATTTTTTTGTTTGGGCTTTGCCCTTTCCTCCCTTTTTAAAATGCATAGCATTTTATCAGGCCTGTTAGGCCTTTTAATTGGGCTCTGTCCCCTTTTTTTTAATAATGCAGACCATTAAATACTCTGACAGTGCCCCACGTGGCTTGTCAGGCGCTTTGCGCTAAGTATTGAGCGCAAACTCGTATGGTGATGACACGTGTCACGCTCTGGTGAGCGCAAGCGCAATAGCGCGAGTGCGCTGCGCTGTTGCGCTGCTGACACGTGGCACGTTCTGGTGAGTTGCGCCAATTCCAGAGAGCAAAGCTCTATTTCAAGAGCGCTTAGCGCAAGTGGTTCTATAGCCGACACGTGGCGCTCTCTTAGGAGCGCAACGGCGCAGTTTGTAAGTGCAGAGCACTAATAATCTTTTAGATTCAAGAACAGAAGTGCAAAGCACTGTTTTAATTTCTTGATCTAAATTTAGATCAAAGAAAAATAATAAATTTTTCTTCTCTTTTGTTTCAAGAACCAGAGGTTCATAACAGTGCAAAACACTATATTTTTTTTATTTTGTTTTTTCTTGTTTGTAAAGAACCAGAGGTTCATAAGAAGTGCAAAGTACTATATTTTTTTGTAAAGATCATTGATCTTGTTTTTATATCAATGATCTATTAGAAGAAATTTCTTCTATTTTATGAAGGTTCTTTACCTTTTTCTTGGAATTTTCTCAGAGTTCTCTCTGTTTGAAGCTCTTGACTTTTTTCAAGAAAATGTTGATGTCTTTGAATTGAGGCCTATGGTCCTTTTTATAGTACCCATAAATTAGTTAAATTTGTTAAAGAGATCCTTCTCTGAGTGATTTGGGGAATTTTCCCCACCGTTCGATTTTTGATCCAAGAGCTTCTGCTTTGCAGAAGAAAATCTTCTTGTTTTAACAAGAACAGAAAAGATTTCTTAGAAATTTAATTCTGTTTGGCGCAGATGCCCCAGCGCATGACACGTGTCGCGCAGCGCATCTGCGCTAGCGCATCTGTGCTGACACGTGTCGCGCAGCGCAAAGCGCAGCGCAACTACGCTAGCGCAACTGCGATGACACGTGTCGCGCAGCGCCGTGCTTGATGCGCTGACACGTGTCGCGCAGCGCAGTGCTTGCGCAGCTGAAGCGTTGCTTCATTAAAATAGAGCTTTGCTCTGATTGGGCGCGCCTTCTTGGGCGCTGCGCTGACGTATCAGCGCCGGACACGTGGCGCGTTGCGTCCAGGATTTGAAGTGTTGCTTCAAAATTTGAAT
This sequence comes from Agapanthus africanus, assembly GCA_030015575.1. NCBI lineage: Eukaryota > Viridiplantae > Streptophyta > Magnoliopsida > Asparagales > Amaryllidaceae > Agapanthus > Agapanthus africanus. Next base: position 513,149,511 of record JASDDO010000031.1, on the reverse strand, counting down.
TTTGAATTTCCAGCAGAGCTTTGCTCTTGCTTGGGGGAAACAGTGACCTATAAGGTCACCTAAAGCAGTACACGATGATAAAGATAAACCAGATAGCATACTATCATCTTGAGTAAGACTGTCCTACCGGCATAGGTCCTCCCTCAATCATTGCAATCACGTGCCTGTGATCCAATAATTGACTCTGAGGGCACTATATCCAACATCAGGTACGCCGCGAGGTGCCCCGAACGGATGAGCTCCTCGATGTAGTCCCGGAGTTGCTTGCAACTCTCCGTGGAGTGGCCTAGCGACCTGTGGAAACCGCTGTAGAGGCCCCGGGTTCGCTTTGAGGCCGCGCGTGGGATCGGGGGGAACTTGAAGAACCCTTCGCCCCTGGTCTCCTCGAGTAGCACTGTCTGGGAGACGTTAAGCGGCGTGTACTCCTGGAACTTTGGTGGATAGGGCTTTTGCCGTTCCGGTCCCCTTCTCTCGTCCCTTGCCCTCTTCTTCTGGTCGGCTTTCTCTGCCCGGGGGAGGTTTGCGTTCACCTCGGATTCGAGCTGGAGCTCGCGCTCGGTCCAGGTCTTTACCTCGGCCATGGTCCTAGGTTGCGCCAGTGCAACAGAGCGTAACCACTCCTTGTGCCTAAGACCAGACCTCAGAGCCGTGATGACCGTTTCGTCTCGGTGTTCCAGGACCTCGAGAAAGGCATTATAGAAGCGGGTGACGTAGGCCTTGAACGTCTCCCTGTCCCCGCTCTTGATCGTGAAGAGGTGGTCGACTGTGCGCTTCTGCCTCCTGTTCTCGACGAAGTGGCCGAGGAATTGTGTGGCCAGCTCATCAAAGGTTGAGATCGAGCGCGGCTCGAGTCCTCGGAACCAGTTCGCCCGGAGTGGATGAGAGTGGCTGGGAAAGCTCGGCACCGGGCGGCATCGGAGTGGTCTTGGAATTTCATTCCCGCGGTGAATGCATCCAAGTGGTCTTTCGGGTCAGATTTGTCGTCGAAGAGTGAGACCTTTGGGGGCTTGTTGCAAGAGGAGACGCGCACGGCGAGCAGCTCCTCGGTGAACGGTTTGGTGAGCAAGTCAGTGGCGTATTTAGCCCCTTCGCTCGAGCGGTGACCTTCCCAATGCATACCCTCGATCTTCTTCTTGAGGGCGTCGAGTCGGCCGTGGTACCCCGACGATTCGGCGCACTCTGATCCCTGGCCTCTGCTGTTGGAGGCCTGGGTGTGGCCGCGGCCCTGGTTCCTCTCAATGAGGTTCCTTAGATCCCCCGGCGAGGTAGTCTTCGAGCCGCCGTGGCGAGTCCCGTCTGCGCGACCCCGTCGAAGGAGGGAGTGTCGGTCATGCTTGGTGACAGGCGAGCTGACCAACATCTCCTCGGGAGGGACAGGTGCGCGAAGGGTCTCGGTGTGAGGCGCTCTGGTGACGGACCTCGGCGTGGAACTGTGGAGCGCCCAGCGGGTCTCAGAACGTATTGACCCGGGAGATCTGCGGCCGTGGGAGGTAGTGTGGCGGTGGTTGGCCATGCCTACGTGAGCAGAGTCTTCCCGAGGTGGAGGAACAATGACCTGAGGATTTGTCTTTGCCGTTTGGACGCGGATGAGCGCCTCCACGACGAACGCGAGTCGGTCTATCCGGACGGTGAGGGCGTTGATGGCATTCGGCGGAAGAGGTTCGTCCGCGCCTCCGTTGAGAGGGAGGCGGCGATTAGTGCTTAGATCGTCTTGATGATCGCTCGCCATCGGAATGAGATCGGGAGGCGAACTTTTGTTTTTATGGAATCAAGGTGTTCTCACAGACGACGCGTGCTGATGGAGGATGGAATCTCCTTCAGATGTTGCTTCCCGTCGATCTGCTGATGGCTGCGATGGGTGGCTAAGATTGGATCTGGAGGCCGTCGCTCCTGAGGCGTGTGGATCTCAATGTGTTTGAGGTTGTGGTTGCCGGGTTATCTGCAAGGAAGTCCCGGGGTGGTTGTACCACCGAGGACCCTCCAATGATCAAGTTAGTCTAGAGATCCGAGCAGAGTAACGGCTTAGTGGAGTCAAAATGGCTTACCTTGACCGTCTGAAAGAAGGGTTTAAATAGTGGTGGCAGCAGGTGCAGCAGGCGTGAGAATCACGCCGGCCGTTACGCTCCCGACGTCACGCACCGCGTGATGAGCGGGACCTCCCATTAATGGTGAGCACATAACACACAAAAAAAACCCAACGGTGTTTAAATGTATGGGATAAAGTAAGAGTTTTGAATTTAAGATGGTCTCTTGTTATCAGGTATCAGGCAAAATTTGAGTTGGATGACGCGATGATACAGAATGATTTAACTAAAAATCTCACGTGTTCACTTTTCATCCATTTTCTTACTCGCTATACGGTCAGAGAGAAGTGATTTGTCACTTGCCGAATTCGCTATGGTTGAAAGTAAAACCAAAAATTCTTAGTAGTAAGTGATCAATTATTTTAACTGAAAGCGACTCTTTTGGTTGAGCATTGTATAATATTAACTCTTATGGACATAAAAGTGAAAGAGTTATTAAATTTCATGAGAACCGCATAAAAAGGATGCAAGATATGCAAACAACTAAAACAAAAGGTCTGAAACTGAAAAGATTTTAAGTTAACACAACCATTAGCCTTAAATTAAAGAAAATTCTTATGCTTATATATATCTTGAATATGTAATAATTACACTACTTTGCCCCTACGGATAATGAAATCCGTAGGGGTAGATGTCGTTTGGCCCTACGGATTTGTCCGTAGGGCTATACGGTTGCCCCTACGGTCCTGATGTATTAATTTAAAAAAATTTAATCGTAAATTATTGTTTGCCTTTACGGAGCCGCAAACCAAAGACCTACGGACTAATCCGTAGGGGCATCTAAATAGCGATTTAATTAAAAAGGCATAGATCGCCTACACTGATTATCTCTTTCTCTCTAATCTCTCGATCGCGCGCGAACCCAAAATCCCCAAATCTCTCCCGCCGTTCTCATCGTCGCCACCGCCGTTCTCGTCACCATTCTTCCTCGTCGCCGTTTTCGTCGTCGCCTCCATTTCGTCGTCGCCACCGATCGATCGTCTCCTCCACCGCACAGGTTAGTAAATCTTCAATTAAACAAATTTTTGATTATTTTAGGGCTAGGGTTCATGGCTGGGGCTGGGGTTGCGGTTGGGGTTCGGCAGGGGTTGCGGTTGGGGTTGGGGTTGTGCTTAGGGTTAGGGTTGGGGTTCGGCTGGGGCTGGGGCTGGAACTGGGTTGGGGCTGGGGTTAGGCTGGGGCTGAGGCTGGGCTGGGGCTGGGGTTAAGGTTAGGTTGGGGTTGGGGTTGGGGTTGGAATGGGGCTGGGGCTGGGGCTGGGGCTGGGGTTCGGTTGGGGTTGGGGCTGGGCTGGGGCTGGAGGATCACAGCCGCGGTAGATGGTGGAGGAGCTGGGGCCGATCTTATGCTTGTCCACAATGTAGTCTCTGACGATATTGCCCCAATTTCCATGGAGACATGAGGATACATGGGTAGAATTCGTGTCTTTCGTGTTGTAGTTTTTGGTGTCTTTAACCAAAAATAAATAATGATAATTAGAAACTACTGCTCAACAATTACTACATACAGATATTATCTTCAGACCGCGGAGCTATTATATTAATTATGAAAATTGTATTGCAATGTAGGATGCTGTAATAACTCTTTTGTATCCCTCATGCATGAAGTCAGTAAGTTGACACATTGAATCACAATTATCTCTTCTCATAAATTCAGCACAAATTTTAGTTGTACAATAAAAAATAGCTCAATATAATCCCTTATATCTCTTTGTAGATAAGTTGTTGCAACTATAGTGCCATCAATCAACAGGAGTAACTATCTTCAAGTAATTGAATTCTCAATTGAATCTATAAATTCTAAGTTTTTGCAATAATTTAACCCGAAATCTCAACCCCAACTCAAACCAAATCGAAACCTGTAGGAATTGTCAAATTTGAAAACAATGAAACGAAATTCGAAAAAATTTCTTAGAAAGCCAATAGGTTTTCGTGAACATTGAAAGTGTAAGGACGTTCTTAACTTTCGATAGGGTTCGGTTGGGATGGGGCTGGGGCTAGCTAGGGCTTGAGCTTCATCACCTGATATAGCGAAATACAAAGCGTACTTCAATTCACCCGACCTCATTGAGTTTCCTATTGAAGTTCCCGGTCAAACGGCATATGCATATTTTTATTCGCCATGAAATCCCAATTATCAAGCTACCGAGGACGAAAAGCCACCTTTGTTAGGCGAGAGTCATGGTAATAGACTTGTCATTATAGATCATAGTCAATTGTTTTTCCTATCATTTTCTTGATCCAGATGCTAATCAACTTGTTAATTAGTTACTGATTTTATGACGTATTTGTCTATATTTGTTGACATTGGCCTTTCTTTTGGATGAACATGTTTTTTTGATGCATGTTTCAGTCATGTGCATTCATATGTTGCGTATAACGCTTTATGACATTAGTATCCTACATTTGTAGTTTTAATTGTTGATTGTTATAGATGAATGCCATTGCAATAATAGTTTTTGGTAGATGAATGCCATTGCAATGTAGGATGATCAGTTCTATCAATCTTGATCTTAATGGTTTAAAATCATGTTACACATACAACACGAATGCACAACAAACGCATCATTAGAGAGTAATTCAAGATGTTCAAGTTAAAACCAATATATGATACTCGATGATAATATGAAACCTTCATATTCTCATCGATACTCATATATGAAACAAAAAGCGCCACTTAGTCCCCGTCTATCGGTTAACATACGTGCGATGTTCGTCGTGACATAGAACTATACGAAGGTTGTTAAATATCAAACGGTATAGCTCGATACTAACAACCGTCGTATAGTCTATACGACCAGAAGATTCAATCGTATGGTAACCGATAGATTTGTCCCGTGTGGACAAGTTAGCAATGTATAAAGCAAACACCTTCATTCACTTGTGTTTTCATCCGTTTCGAGATATTTCGTCGGTACATTTCCGCTGGTTTTCCGTGTATAAAGATAGATTAGATGTTCATTTCAATGTTGTTTCACAGCTTTGAAATGATTATCTATTCTATTACAGTGTACTCGGAGAACAGCGGGAAGGTGCTGCCGAAATTTACTCGAAACGGTTGAAAGCACAAGTGATGGGTGTTCGCTCTATACATTCTTAATGGGATAGAAGCATTACCCCCGACAGCCGGAACACACACATACAACAAGAATACACAACAAACGCATCATTAAAGAGTGATTCAAGATGTTCAAGTTAAAACCAATATATGATACTCGATGATAATATGAAACCTTCATATTCTCATCGATACTCATATATGAAACTAAAAGCGCCGCTTAGTCCTCGTCTATCGGTTAACATACATGCGATGTTCGTCGTGACATAGAACTATATGAAGGTTGTTAAATATCGGACGGTATAGCTCGATACTAACAACCGTCGTATAGTCTATGCGATGAGAAGATTCAATCGTATGGTAACCGATAGATTTGTCCCGTGTGGACAAGTTAGGAATGTATAAAGCAAACACCTTCATTCACTTGTGTTTTCATCCATTTCGAGATATTTCGTCGGTACCTTTCCGCTGGTTCTCCGTGTATAAAGATAGATTAGATGTTTATTTCAATGTTGTTTCATAGGTTTGAAATGATTATCTATTCTATTACAGTATACTCGGAGAACAGCAGGGAGGTGCTGCCGAAATTTACTCGAAACGGTTGAAAGCACAAGTGATGGGTGTTCGCTCTATACATTCTTAATGGGATAAAAGCCTTACCCCCGACAGCCGGAACACACACATACAACAAGAATACACAACAAACGCATAATTAGAGAGTGATTCGAGATGTTCAAGTTAAAACCAATATATGATACTCGATGATAATATGAAACCTTCATATTCTCATCGATACTCATGTATGAAACTAAGAGCGCCACTTAGTCCCCGTCTATCGGTTAACATACGTGCGATGTTCGTCGTGATATAGAACTATACGAAGGTTGTTAAATATCGGACGGTATAGCTCGATACTAACAACCGTCGTATAGTCTATGCGACTAGAAGATTCAATCGTATGGTAACTGATAGATTTGTCCCGTGTGGAAAAGTTAGGAATGTATAAAGCAAACACCTTCATTCACTTGTGTTTTCATCCGTTTCGAGATATTTCGTCGGTACCTTTCCGCTGGTTCTCCGTGTACAAAGATAGATTAGATGTTCATTTCAACGTTGTTTCACAGCTTTGAAATGATTATCTATTCTATTACAGTGTATTCGGAGAACAGCGGGGAGGTGCTGCCGAAATTTACTCAAAACGGTTGAAAGCACAAGTGATGGGTGTTCGCTCTATATATTCTTAATGGGATAGAAGCCTTACCCCCGACAGCCAGAACACACACATACAACAAAAATACACAACAAACGCATAATTAGAGAGTGATTCGAGATGTTCAAGTTAAAACCAATATATGATACTCGATGATAATATGAAACCTTCATATTCTCATCGATACTCATATATGAAACTAAAAGCGCCACTTAGTCCCCGTCTATCGGTTAACATACGTTCGATAATTTATTCTTTTCAACGACAAACGCACACACAAAGCATATACACGGATTTTCTCCTTTGTCAGTAACTATCCCGTTCTTATATTTCTCAATATAGTCACCATAACCTACAATTTATATGTTATACAGTCTAACATGGCCCATGAGTACGTCAGAGTTAAGGACTGGATGTATGTGGATTGGCAACAACGTATGCAACCTAAGTTTGTCGCAGGAGTCGCTGCTTTCATTGAATTTGCACGCGCACATAATAAGATCATAATAGAGAAGACTCTATGTCCGTGCGATAGATGTGGCAATAAGTACTGGCAGAAGGTAGAATTGGCAGAGTTTCATATTGTAAAATATGGGTTTACTAGACTTTATACAACTTGGAAATATCACGGGGAAGGAGAAGAATGCAGTAATGCGGCAGAAGAAGAAGGAGAACATGATAATGCGGCAGGAGAAGAAGGAGAATTCGGTAATGCGGCAGATGGAGAAGACGGTAATTTATTTCCATCAGTAGAAATGGAGGATATGGTAGAGACTGCCCTAGGTGAATCTATTCGTACTGAAGATGACATTCCTTCCGGTCAAGGACCCCGTGCGGATAAATATGAAAATTTCATGAATGATGCTAGAAAACCAATTTATAAGAATGCGAAGTATTCCACCCTCTCATGGTTCGTCCAACTTTTCCAGATTAAGTGCCTAAATGGATGGAGCAACAAGTCATTCACAATGCTTCTTTCGTTCTTGAAAGATTCTATGCCCCCGGGAAATAACGTGCCCGACAGCTGGTACGGGACCCAGAAGATGATGTCTGATTTGGGTCTAAAGTGCAAGAAGATTCAAGCATGTCCTAAAAATTGCGTGTTGTACCGGAAAGAGAATTCGAATTTGAAAGAGTGTCCAATATGCGGAGAGGCCAGGTATAAGCCGAAAGATTCTGATAAGAAGTCCGATATACCTGTCAAGATAGCACGATACTTTCCCATAACACAGAGGCTACAGAGGCTATTCAGGTGCAAGAAAACAGCCGAGGCAATGATTTGGCATCACCGTGCTCCTCCAAGTGAAGATGGAAAAATGAGCCATCCAAGAGATTCACCGGCATGGAAGGATTTCGATAGGAAGAATGCAATATTTAGTAGCGATACTCGCAATGTCCGGCTCGGACTGGCTACTGATGGCTTCTGCCCATTCAACTATATGGCTGGAAGTCACAGCACATGGCCCGTTGTAATGATAATTTATAATCTGTCGTCTTGGTTGGCTATGGACCAATCATACTTTATGATGCCTCTTCTTATCGACGGACCAAACTCACCGGGGAATAATATCGACGTCTATCTCCGACCTCTGATCGAGGAGTTGAAATCTTTGTCCATTGATGGTGTAGAGACATACGATGCAAACACAAATACAACATTCATACTGCGTGCGGCTTTAATATGGACAATTAATGACTTTCCTGCTTATGGAATGCTATCAGGTTGGTCCGTACATGGTCACAAAGCATTTCCTCATTGCCATGAGCACACAACATCGAAATTCTTGAATTTTAGCAGGAAGGTTTGTTATTGCGGCCATCAACGTTTCCTTCCTCCAGACCACCCCTATAAGTTAGATACGGTTCACTTTGATGGTCATCAAGAGCTTCTTGGACCTCCATCCCCATTGTCCGGAGAGGACGTGACTGTTCAATGGGATGGTTACAATAATGTGACCTTCGGGATGGATCCGACGAAACAGGTCAAACCACCATTTTAGAACAAGTTAAGCATTTTCTTCGAGCTTCCGTACTGGTCAACAAATTTAGTGCTTCATTGTCTGGACGTCATGCATATAGAGAAGGGAGTATTAGAGCACATACTTAACTTGTTTCTTTGTAAAGACGGGAAATCGAAAGACAACCTGAATGCTCGGATGGATCTACTGGAGTGGGGAATAAGAAGTGAATTGCATCCTAGACCGGTAGTGGGTAAACCGGGTAAGTTTGTACTTCCCAATGCCACTTATCATATGTCACAACCGAAGAAGAAAAGATTCCTGCAGGTGTTGCATGATTTGAAAGTTCCCACAGGTTTCTCAGGATCATTCAGCAAGAAAATAAAATTTGTGAAAGGCAAGATCGATAGGCTGAAAAGTCATGATCACCATGTTATCGTGGATCACCTTCTTCAATTAGCCCTCAGGCCTTCTCTCCCCGAACCGGCTGGTCTAGTAATCAACGACCTATATTGTTTTTTCATAGAGTTGTGTGCTAAAACACTGGAGGTTGTGACGCTGGATAAACTAGAAAATTCTATTGCGTTGATACTTTGCAAGTTTGAGCGTATTTTCCCACTGTCATTCTTCGATATCATAATACACTTGACGGTTCATCTTACAACTGAGGCTACGTTAGCCGGACCGGTACAATATCGATGGATGTATCCCGCCGAGAGGTACGTGTAATTTTTCGTTTCGCGCAATTTATAAATTTATTGTTGTCCTGTATGCCCGTATTTATTTATTCAACATATTTTCATTAGGTGGCTCTACACTCTTAAAAAGTATATACGCAATAAAAATTGACCAGAGGGTTCTATCATGTAAGGTTATCTTCTTGATGAAGCAACCACATTTTATTCCCGCTATCTGGACGAGAACATTGAGACAAGACTTAACCGGCCTCGAAGAATTCAAGACGGGCCATATAGTAAAGCCGAGTATAAGAGGGTAGACGCTATGTTTATCAACTAGATATACCGGTTTATCTTGCTTAATTGCGCATGTCTTGAACAAATTAGAGAGTAAGTTTTTTGGATTAATAGTTATATTTGTGTTTGTGTGTGTATGAAATGATATAATATTAATGTCACCATTATTTGTCGAAAACAGAATTCATTTTAACGAGGTACGTGAGGGGCATCCTGATTGGAACGAAGAACGATTGGAAAAATATCATCAGGATAATTTTTGTGATTGGGTCACAGATCATGTAAGTTATTCGAATAACATTTTATTGCTATCAGTTTTAATCTAAACTTGTATCGTTATGTATTTTTCGTAAAATTTGTTTTGTTAGATCCACGATCCGAACTTGTCTGCATCATTTGAGAGTGATTCAAGATGTTTAGCTCAATTTCCTAGTATGAAGGTTGCATATTACAAAGGATTTGGTGTCCTTGGATACAAATTCGAAGTTAAGGACATAGAAACATTTAGAACCACTCAGAATAGTGGGATTGCGACGGTAGGATCGGACGATGTGATTTATTATGGGTATTTAAATTGTATACTCGGCATCCACTATCCCGGACGATCAAAATCATTTTATATATTCCAGTGTACTAAGTACGATACGCGAACCGATACGGATAAGTGGAGAAGCAATCTTGGAACTTGAAAAGATGAATATGGATTGACCAGTGTGAACACACTTCGATTTTACGGTCAGGAAGATCCGTTTATCTTTCCGAACCAAGCGTTCCAAGTATTCTACCACAGTGTTTGAAGCATCCGAGATGGAGTGCTGTATGCCGATGGAAACCCAGAGATGTCTACGATGTCCCAGAATTCGAGGACAGCGATGAGGATGAAAAAGAGAGAAGGCTTAGAGTGCTCCGACCGTCTGTTTCGAAGGACGGGTTGTCTTCGGCCGTTTATGAAGTTACGTGGGTTAGAAATGACATCGACGATGAAATCCAAGTAGATATGTATAATTCGCCCACGAAACGAAAAAGGTTATCAGTAATGTTATATTATTACTTCACATTTTATGATCTATACATATATAGTCAATACTTTTAATGATTGTCTAATGCGTCCACGAACCGTTTATCTAAATTTGATGACGATGTCGGGAGCAACGAGGGGCGGCAGGAGCTCCAGCCGCGGCAAAGGCAGAGGCAGAGCGGTTCTGCCTCCCGGAGAGCTGCGTAGGGAGCTTCAGAGGGCCGGTCTTGCACCCAGATCGGAGACCCCTTCGGATGCTTCCTTCCGTGTGGATTTTGACACACCTCCAGGTATATTGCACGCATATCCATTTTGAATGTAATATTATAGATATTCATGCCTGTTTATGTCAAAATTACTTATATTGTCAATGTTTGATTGTCTAGTTGTTGGTGATGCATCCACATCAGGGACAGAGGCCACTCCCGCTCCTCCAGATATGTTTATATATCATATAGTGCATGTATATTGATTTAGAATGTTATATCATAAATATACACACATTCCTTTTGATCTTACTTAGATAGTAATTTTTATTATTGTCTAGCTGTAGGTGGTGACACCACCGCACCTGCGGGTATGTTTATATATCCTATAGTGCATGCATATTGATTTAAATGTTATATTATTAATCTACACATTCTTTTTGCAATTACTTATATAATCTATTTTTAATTGTCTAATTATAGGTGGTGCGTCCACATCTGGCGCAGGGGCCACTCCTGCCACTTTCTACCTTCCGCATCGTCTGTAGGTTAGTATGAATAAATATAAAATATTTATTCATTTTACATATGCTCTATAGAATAAATATGAACTTCATGGAAATTTAGCGTCAATGTTTATTTTCTAGTTGGAGGGGATGCGTCCGCATCCGGGACACCGGTTGTTCCTCACCGGAGGAACTATCGTCCCGCTCGTGCTGCTGCCCGGGCCCAGGTTCGTGCTTTAGTCACCGGAGGTATATATCACACTTCAATTTTCGTTGAATCTTGATTTCTTAATACAACTTTGTCTTAATATTGATTGTCTTGATATTTCTTGCAGACGCAGGGCCTCCCCATCCCCAGAGGGGGACTCGAGGCCCGAATCGGTCCCATAGGCTGAGGCCTGACAGAGCTAGGGGGAAGGCAGCATTCCCCCTCTTTTTTACCCTTGACTATCGCTATGCCGGTCCTCATGCCGAGAGGTTCGGCCGGTATATGGGGGATGAGAGCCGTCTCGTGAAGAACTATCCGCTTCACGTTGAGTGGGGTGAGCAGCACCGGCGCTCATTCGCCCTCTTCTTTGATCAGGCTCGGGTATTAATATATATTTTCATTTGATTTATCCAATATATTTATTATTAACACTTGCAATCTAATAACAATATTTTTTTTGTATTTTCAGTTGGATTACGATTTTCAGCCTGTACCCGACCCTGATCACCCTGGGAGGGTGCTCGACCTTCACGCTCTGTACAATGGCCTGATGAAGAACATGCAGGCCAAGGTCCGATACAACAGGAATGAGCTGAAGGCCGACTGCTACTCCCTATGGATGGCGACCCCCGAGGCAGAGAGAGTGTCTCTCCTATCTACTCCGACGTTTGCGAGAGTCGACGTAGAGACATGGCCTCTATTGTGCGAATATTTCGACTCTCAACGCAAACAGGTATGTATTTTAAATGTAATTCATTGTTTAGGATATAATTTAATTTTTTGTATTCCTTAATTAGAAAACTAAATGTGAATGCGTTGTGCAGAAACATGCCGCTTAAAATATAGAGAATAGGAAATCGGCGAAGAAGGGTCGCCCCACTTACACAGGTGGCTCGAGGAATGTTACTCGAGCCATGGAGTTATCGGTAAATTACAATAGACCGACCTTTGTGATATAATGCAATATTAAGAGTTATTTTCTAATATATCTAATATTAAGAGTTATTTTCTAATATTGCAGACAGCTCAGACCCTGGCGCAACGTGGTACACCGAGTGTGCTGTCCGCATATCTTGCCGTCAACGGCACCTCGACAGATCCCGCCACGGGCGAGCTTCTATATCCCGACGTCGCTACCCTGGAGTATTGCGTAAGTGTTAATATTTATTCAACTCATATTTAAAATTTTAGTTTTGGATGGTTCAAATTTAAATTTTATACTTATACTTTACTGCTTAATGTGGGTGTAGGAGCGGGTGGTTGAGCAGGCCGAGGCCTCGGGGATCGATTTTACTGGACAGAGCAATCCGAGGCTGCTGACCCCAGTCCTGGACGCCGCACACGGAGGGCACCACGGAGGTTGGGAGAGAGGCCGGGGACTGGGCCTTAGCAGGGCCCATATGAGGTTGGACTCCACCCCAGCGGTTACTTCCTCCGTCTCCAGTGAGCGACGTGTCCAGCAGGAACTGGAGAGCTTGAAGGCCACCGTTCAGGAGTTGAAGGAGATGCTGGTATGTATACTACTTAATAGTAAAATATCATGTCATATTATAGATATCAACATATCCAATATTAGTACGTAGCCTGAGCTTATTTGGTTGTAGACTTAGGTTTGATTAATCATACATACATATCTAATTAAAATAAACTACGGTTTTCCAAACTAAATATCCAAATAGGGTTTCGAAATAACTTGATAATGATACGAATTCGAATAATACACAGTTCTTACACGCTTATTACACACGTTAGGTTCAGATGCGACAGGGTACATCGGCTGAGCCTCCACATGCATCTCCTTCAGTTGCGGCTCCGAAAGCCACTACATCGGCTGCGATTCTGCAGACAGCTCCTATAGCTCCACCGCCCGCTCAGACTCCCGCAGCCGCGGCTCCGCAAGCCACTACCTCGACGGCGGCTGCGCAGACCATATCACCGGCTCCACAGCCCGCTCAGACTCCCGCACGCGCCGAATTGCATGATTTATTGACCGAGAAGCAGGCGCGCCAGATTCAAGCGTTTATCAGAGGTGGAGCTGGACCGAGCTAGAATAGCTTTTTGATTCTTATTTTTTGAAACATGTATTTATTTATATGATACATATTGTATTACATTTTGGACGATATTGATATTGGTGGTCTTACGGTGTTTATATTTATATCATATTCTGTTTTTTGGTTTCTTTTGTATATTATACGCATGAGATGTGATTATGAATACTGCGATATATGTTGTGTGATGATTAATTTTATATTTGATTGATGTATTTATTATTGTGCACAGGGCGAGAAAAAAATAGACAGCCCTTTTTTAAAAAAAAACTGATAATATGTACCTACGGATTAATCCGTAGGTACACACGTTGCCCCTACGGCTTGAACCGTAGGGGCAAAATATCAGAATAACTGATATTTTTCCCTGTGATCTCAGTATCAGGGGGTTGAGCTTGCCCCTACGGAGTTATCCGTAGGGAAAAAATATCAGGAATCCTGATATTTTTCCCCTACGGATAATTACCTACCCATGTATTCGTAGGGGCTTTTACTTGGTCCTACGGATTCATCCGTAGGTACAAGTAATCTATTTTAAAAAACCGTAAATAAAATAAATTTTTTGTCCCTACGGCCTACTCCGTAGGGCAAACGGGACCTACACAGAACTCTGTAGGGGCAGGTTTTTATCCGTAGGGACAAGTTCAGGGCTTCAACTTGCACCTACGGCGTTTGTACCTGCAGGGTATTTTCTTGTCCCTACGGCTATATCCGTAGGGGCAACCCTTATTTGCAGTAGTGTTAATAGAGTACCCACATTACCATGTGGCTTATGGTTAGTGACGATGATGATGATGATGAAGCAGAGGATAGGAGGGGCAAGAAGGATGGAGGAGGGAGCGGCGTTGTCGTTGCCGGAAGCGGGTGGTGGTGCCAGTAGAAAGAGGTGGAGGGCAGCTGGTGAAGATGGCAAGGGTATTTTTCAAAAAGAAAATTAATTTTTAATATTTTAGAAATTGGTTAAGGTTATGTTAAGGTGTTTTCGGGTTTTTAAATTTTTTTTGGCTGACGTGGCAAGCCTGCTGACATGGTGCCGACGGTGTTAAACTTGACCGTTAAAAAAGATGGTTTTCCGTCATTTTGAAAGTATACGATAGTTTTGTGGAAAACGGTGAAACTATATGGGTGTTTCTTAAAAATAAGTGTATAAATAAAGTGGAGCATATTAGCTCATTATTTTCTTTCTTATGCCACTTTAGCCAATTGTTGGAAAGTATTAATTTTTTTCTATTTTAGATGGGATACCTTCAGGAATTGTACCGGCAACCTTTCATTTTGGAGAGAAATCAACTGAACTATGCCCATTTGCTGAAAAGTAATACTTTATAGCTAAAGCTTGTTAATTGAGTTATGATTTTCATTTTTAGTTAAACCCCGTGCTTGTTTCTAAATTAATAGGAGTTAGTTGCATACTTTATAGTGATGACTTCCTTATGAAAATAAAATATTGGGTCATGTGTTACTTCCATTTTTAGTTGGAAGAGAAAATATAAAAAAAGAATATCAAGATGTCCACGACATCTCACTAAATTCCAGAAAAGGAAAAAAAAATTCCAAAAGTTTAGATGCAACTTTTTGAGGGGGAAAACCTATCGATTCCACTTGCGATGCCTGTGCATAAATTCTAATAACTTGTAATTCATTTGATTTTTTATGGTTGTTTAATGACTATCTTGATTACCCCTTTATTTAGGATCAGAACAGATTTCTTGCAATTTGTCCAAAAATAAGAAAATTATTTTCTGTTTTTAATAAACATTTTGAGCCGATTTTGTTTAAGTTGATATCGGGTATGCGCAATAAAGCAAGAATCTCTCAAGCACGGTGAATAATTGATGTGAGCATGGCATGACTCTTCATACGAGTGAGAATCTAATATGTCTAGACTTTCCATAAGCTACGGGAGACACCGTTTATACTTGAATTTGATTTTGTCGTTTAAGGATAAGAATCATTAATTGATCTTGCTCTAAATAATGTAACATCCCAAGTACCGAATCTCATGAGATTTGGAAATCATTAGCTTATACATAAAAGAAAACAAATTATTCTTGATAAACAACAGTTGATTTTGCAACCCTTCTACTTATAAGCAAATGATTTCAAATCGCCAGAATTTCAGTACGGCCTGTGGAAACGATTTTTCTTTTAAAAATTGTAGGTTTTTTTTTTGGAGGTATACGGGGCTTTCTCTAGTGTATGGAAAGCATGGACCTACGTACACGATCATAGGGGCTGTTCATGGTTCTGGTTGGGAGGGCTTTTAATTTCGCATTCAAACCCGAATTTCCGGACCAGTTTTCCAACATACAAACACTCAACCGATCCAACAGATCATAAAACCCGGACAAGTACCCGTCCTGTTCGGACGGGTTTTAGGTGCATGTCGGATTGACGCGACCTGGATCACGCCAAGATGTTATCTTCCGTTGATCTGCTGATGGCGGCGACTGACAGCAGGGATCAGATCTGGAGGCAGGCTTCTGAAGCGTGTGGATCAAAATGGGTTTGAGGTTGGTTGTCGCCGAGCTACCTGCAAGGAAGTCCCGGTATGGTGGTACCACCGAGGACCCTCCGACGGTCAAGTTAGAGAGGAAATCCGAGCAAAGTAACGGGTTAGTGGAGTAAAAATAGTTTACTTGAACCATCTGAAGAAGGGGTTTATATAGCGGTGGCAGCAGGCAGGGCAGGCGCAAAAATCACGCCGGCCAAAACGCTCCCGACGTCACGCCCGCGTGATGAGCGGGATCCCCAATTAATGGCGAGATAGGCTCGTTAATGGAGGATCGTGATGGCGTGGAACGTGGGATATGGCCGACGGATATCTCGTACATGGCGAGATTCGCGGGATGGCGGTTGCGCCTGTGAGCGGTGCCGTTGGTTGGTCGATGAGACCGAGGAAGATGACCTCGGCGGGAGAGCCGAGGTATCTCGGTACTGCGGTAGCCCGGAGACGAGCCGGGAGGGCCGAGGAGGCTCGAGCCTGTGATAGCTCGGAGTAGAGCAAATGAACACTTGGCTTGGCTGCTGAGGTGCTTGGAGGCAAGGAATAAGGTGCAACCTCGGAGACAGGATTTGAGGGAAGCCCCCACTGTAGCACACTGGTTCCCCCTCCGTGGCCCTCAGGGGCCTAACTGGCTTACGCATGTGACACGTCATCCACCACGTGTCACGATCTAAGAAATTACCGTTATTGAGCATCATCATTAGCCCCCCACTCTCGTTCCGATCTATTTTGTGGGTCGGGTCGAGAGTGGACTGCTTGGTTCTCTCTGTGCGGCTTAGCGCCGGTAATTCCTTGTGGTGGATTGTTCGGGAACGACACAGCGTTCTTGTTGTCGCGCATCGAGTATGAGTCGAACGAAGGACGAGTGTGGAAAGGTCGGTATCCTCTCTTTGCCGGAGTTGAGGCGCTGATCGCGAGTTGAGTATGAGTTTATTCGGCGGGTCTTGGATCCGTGTCTTTATAGGTTAGGAAGCTACCCGCTGGGGATACGCCGAGCAGGAAGAAACTCGGGGGCCTCGCAAAGAGGGCTTCAGATCCTCGGCGTCTGATGGACAGGAGGCTTCCCGCTGGGGATGCGCCGATCCGGAAGAAACTCGGCGGCCTCGCGAAGAGGGCTTCGGATCCTCAGCGTCTGATGGGCAGGAGGCTGCCCGCTGGGGATGCGCCGAGCAGGAAGAAACTCGCAGCTTCGCGAAGAGGGCTTCGGATAGCGTCTGATGGGCAGGAGGCTGCCCGCTGGGATGCGACGAGCAGGAAGAAACTCGGCGGCCTCGTGAAGAGGGCTTCGGATCCTCAACGTCTGATGGGCAGGAGGCTGCCCGCTAGGGATGCGCCGAGCAGGAAGAAACACGGCGGCCTCGCGAAGAGGGCTTCGGGTCCTCAGCGTCTGATAGGCAGGAGGTGTAAGTCCACGGTAGCGCCCCAACCGTCTAACAGACGCCAAATGCGAAACAAAAACTTTTACAACTGGCGCTATCGCGTACTATAACCCGGATCTGCCATTAAAGCTAAACTAACAAATTACAAAGTGGGTAGAAATGTTATACCGAACGATCCGAGTTCTTCGGTCTTCATCCCACACTTTGTTGCGGCTACTTCGATCTCCTGAATCTTCAGTCTTCTCGTCCAGGTGGCACCACGTCGACGGATCTTTAAACGGGCTCCCGCCTCTGAACCGAGACAACTCGGTCGTCAAGTTTGCTAAAAGAGACCACCAAGATGATGTAGAGAATGAGTAGAACACTTTGTCTCGCTTCGTCCAAAGCCATGGACGAACGGTTAATGAAGTTGCCTATTGGATCGGGTGAAATGAGAAATGAGGCTATCTAATTTCCATGAATCCAAATCTATCAACTTTTTTTCAAGCAACCATTAACCTCCACCAAATGAATGGCCGGCCAAATATATAGAAGGAGGGAGGTGAGTGTAGGAGCAAGTGGTGACCATTAGAAAAGCTTCTCACAAAAGATCAAGAGGAAAAGATAAATCCGCATTTAACCGAATGTTAAATACGGCCGATAGAAAACTGGAAACTGGCAACTTCCAAAAATGACCCTGAAACGAATTTCAGGATAACCCCGTATCAGTATAAACATACCCGCATTTGTATTACGACCGAATACAAATGCAACTGAGACAAAAATATTATATCTACACAGTATAATACTCGGGTCCGGCTTAAACCAAAACCGACCAGTATTATCTGCCCGAAATATGACACGTACGAAACGCACGTGCATTTTCCGAACCCTGCCATAAAACCATACGGCCTCTACAACGTTTCGCCCGAACTTGGGAAACAGTCTGTGGGGGACTCTAATGACTCATCAACACACTGGCACTGGGTATAACCACTAGCACGTCAGAGGTACGAGCTGTACGTAACGATTGCCTATGTATTGATTGGAAGGGAAGCTGACGAGCGAACTCATCCATAAACCTTACAGAGCCTAACAGTGACAATATACATACAGTCCGGTCCGTTCGTCTAAAGAGTATCGCATATCGAGTCTAGGGAGGTGGATAAAGTCAGACCCCTAATAACGCGATAATTCGTGTCGGTATGAAGCCCATCACCACCTGAGAAACTACTGATCCAAATCAGTAATTCTCCACTACCTCGGCCGAGGATTTCTAGTGATGGCCACCCGTGCACTGTGCGACATCAACCCCCAATACCGGGAGAGACGAATCCCTGACGATCCGCTCACTGCCTCCATGTGGCTCGGGACTGTACCCAAAAAATACCTGTTTGCATGTCTCCTTTGAGCGTGGTAGGGTAGGAATCAAAGCACAGTGGGAACTCACACGAGACAAATGACGATATCAGGTCGACAAACTAACCTGTACACATGTCACCAGGGAACTGCTATCTGACGATATGTATAATACCAACTAGCATGTTCCCGGCGAGTCATGTCCGGTGTACTCATAACCTAATGAGCACCTGTATACATCTTAGGTGAATCAACTGACACCAATGGCTTTTAAGACCGACCACCGCCCCTCGTCGGGGTCTCGACTATATACACTAGTCTACTCTGGAGTATCGATGCCCTGTCTCGAAACTCCCACGACTAGGGACACTTTAAGGATGTGCTTACAGACCCCAGCTCCCACGTATATGATCACCATCATACTGCTGGCAGTCAAGCAAAAATCCTATGGGTTCTATCAACATGCAATAGTGAACTAAAGCATGTATACGATGATAAAGACAAACCAGATAGCATACTATCATCTCGAGCAAGACTGTCATATCGGTATAGGTCCTGCATCAATCATTGCAATCACGTACCTGCGATCCAATAATTGACTTTGAGGGCACTATATCCAACAATCTCCCACTTGCACTAAGGGCTAATTATTGCGATATCGCATACTCACAGCCCGTGTGATACCGAACATCCAACTTCTCTACTAATCAGTTTCACAAAGCTAGTTTGTAAAACTCTTGTGTTCGAGAAATAGCCTCAGTGAGTGGATCCGCCCTGATGTTTCTTTCTATGTCTCTCTTAATCTCAAATTCGCGGAGAAAGATATCTCCCGAATCGAGTAATACATGTCTTAGAATATGTCTGGATTTCTGATGGGACCTAATTCATAAATGAACTCCAAATCCAAACTTCTTAGACTGTAATGATCACTGAACCTAATCAGTATCCAGCACCATGCCTGCCACAGTATCCTCTTGGACCACCTGTCCATAATACTGTCCCTCGTTAGAGGGAAAACTATAACTCTGTCAGTCTTGTCACCTTTGAAGCCTGGAATGATAACCGTCTCCCGAAGGAGGCTGCCGTCATCAAATCCGTAGAACATTCACTTATGTTCTAAAACTGCTTCCTTATTTTTCTCCAGGATTGGATAAATATAAACTTATCGCATCAAGTACAAAAACAATATCTGGTGTGGTACTTGACATCTCATGATTGACTCAATTGCCTAAGCAAGTGATCTGCCAATCATGCACATCCCTCTCTCCTTTAGTCTCTAAGACACCTTTAGAGAGGGTGACTCCATCATCTGCAGGTACTCTACCATGCCAGGAGTCATCTATTCTAAAATACCATTAAAATAATATCAAAGTACCCACATTGGGAAACTACCCAATTCTAGATCTAAAACCATAGATCTAGTAACCAGAATGTCTGATATTATATCCAACAATCTTTGTGGAGAAACAACTGTGTGACTACCAAAGTACAACCGAAAGTAGTATAGGAATTTTACTTCTTACTCTGTGTATGTCATCCAAATACTAGGACATCACACCCTACTACCTTCTTAACAGATCCATCCTCTATTCTGATGAAGTCAAACCTATGACTGTCACATCAAAAAAATAGATGATCTAATCTCCGCTATATCTGCTCAAGCCTATAAATAGACATAAGCTTCTTGCCCACTATGCTTCCGCTGCTCCCACTGACTACGACAACCCTCTGACAGAATGATATATTCATGTACTTCTAAAACTAGTTTAGAACGACGCTATATATATCCTTTTGCCGGGTCTCATAGTCTAGAACAACAGTAGTGTCAAGTCTGGGTAAACAATAACCTCTCTGTCACCGTCCTTGAGGGTACCGGAGTACCTCTCGGGTGTCTGAGGTTACCCACCATATCTGTAGAGTGGCTATTGGAATGTCAAAACATGATTGAATATATAGGCCCTATTAAATTTTCCTTAATCGTTTGCGGTTCTGGAATCACTTCCAGTTCTACCATACTCCCACTACTGTTTTCTGAAACGTCCATTTTAATAAAACTGTGGCGAGTCAAGAACAATATCACTATTGATCTTCCAGATGGTAGAAATGTCAACCCTCGTCAAAGCCAGGGTCAACCCACAAACTGCCATTACAGAAACGTGCCTTGAGTTGTCCAGTGTCTGGTTTTAAGCATAAGCCGGACAACTCCCTGTATCTTAACATCGTTAAGATATGAACCATTCTATATACAATATAGAAATAGAGGCACTAATTTAATTGGAACCAGATTCAAACCATGCAACTGTCTCCAGTGCATATCAACTTAATGAAGAGAGGCTAATCAGCATTACTCAACTTAGGAATCCATCCAATTATGAGTAACCTGAAAGAGAAACTAGTTTCTCAAAACCGTTACTATCAACTGAATACCAGTCACAAGAATTTACATCTTCAATCTCTTTGAAGAATCCCAATACTTGCGACATCTGGTTCTCTAATTTATTCTTATACCCAAAACTTCTCATAACTTAGACATTGTATTTCTATGAAATACTTGTCTAAGAACTAGAGAAGTCATAAGTAAACAGAACATAGTATGAGGACCTACCCCTTTGTCCTGACGGACACTGGACAACATGCAATACTCTGTATAAGTCCTCTGAATTGAATAACTCAAAAACCTAAGCATCGTAGGTTGAAAACCGTACCCAGGAGATTTCCTCAAATATCACCAATTACAACGAATTCCGATATAATGAGGATGATCTCCTAATTCCCAATAACTTACTCCCACTCATCATCTGTAAAACCATACAGATATGAGAATGAAACGTGGTAAATACATACCCTGGAGTAAGTATCTAATTGGGAAATCAGTTTTCCATTAACAATGCACTGAAACATGAAAATGTTTCGTAGGGGTATCCTGGTATTCTTAGTAATGCCTCTTCCATAATCCAATTCATGACTATAATCGTATATATCTTTGCCATCTCTCCAAATCCCTTTATTTGTATTTATTCATTACCTTCTGTACACCACCGTTAGGTTAAGTGGTTTTCTTCCTTCCCTACCATTCGGCACCAGCCTATGGTTTGGAATAAGACTATCCAGTAAGCATAATAGGTGTACCCTCCTAAACCAAGGAGTACTCGTAACTTGAGAGAATGCGATGATAAAAGACAACTGAATAATACCTTATTCTATTAAAGGTGAAACAGAAGTGGCGATGAAGTACGTGGTTTGGTCGTGAATGATAACAGTCGCAATTTACTTTGCCCTCTTTCTAATCCCTTTATTTTGTCTTTACATATTACCTTCTGCACACCCTACTTAGGCTAATTGGTTTTCTTCATTCCCTACCTGCATATGGTTTGGAATAAGACTATCCAATAAGCGTAATAGGTGTACTCTCCTAAACTAAGAAGCCCTCGCAACCTGAGAGAAGGTGATAATAAAAGACAACTGAATAAACCAATTCTATTTCTCCTGAACCTGGATCCATCCTCGAAGAAGTCCCTTCGAGTTCGTATATAACCATACAATGGATCTATCCAATGGAAGTGGATGTCCGTAGTACTACGGGGTGTTCTGAGAAATACAAAGGGTAAAAGAAGGAGCGGCAATGACTTATGCAACTTTAGACAATCCAAAAGCCAATATTAAGAAGGTTTGGTCAACTTGGTCACTGAGTCATAGTCTAGGGTCGGTCAAAGGTCGCTGCCTAAGAGAGAGAGAGAGAAAAGAAACACTCTGCGTGCACTCAAACCTAGATCAGAATGGTTATCACTTTATCTAATCAGGAAACCTCCCACTGTAATCTCAAATTCTCCTCCAAACCTGAAAAAAGAATTAGTCGGAATCACCCGAAGAGTAAACCAACTCATCAGTGAGAATCGGGATCCAACTATCATCGCATGATAACTTGATGGAAGCCACTCAAGTTATCACACTCCGGAAGGTATGCGCATGCCTGGCAAGTTTGCTGTATGTTTGAAACCCCTGATGTTATTTTTTGCCCCATGCTCTTATGACTTTGACGAAAGCTAACAAATCATAAGTCACATGTCAAGTTCTACCCGTCATTATCCAGGTTAATTTGAACCCACCCGTACATACCCTTGACGAAAACCAACAAGGTAATACGACTGTCCCAAACCAACACATCTATCTATGCTACAAATGAATACCCAGCAACTACCAAACACTATGCCTTGACGAAAGCCAAAAAACATATGTTGAATACTACTGACCATCCATAAGATACGACGGAGGGCTATGACTGGTTTTTGGCGAAAAACCTTTAACGTAGTGAACTTGATCTCGTTGAAGGAACCTGATAGCTTTTTATAAAAATATAGTGGCGAAAACCTTTTGCTAAAGAGGTCACTCCCGGTGAAGGGATCTCGGCTCTTTCCTCGTGGAATGAGGTGCAGGATATTCCAACTGAATACCGTGATGCAAAGCAACTTGTAATCGACTATAATGAAGTTATTACCCTGACGCAAACTTCTGCCCAAGGGGTCTCTCCCGGTGAAGGGATATCAGCCCCTGCCTCGTCGAATGAGGTGCAGGATATTCCAACTGAATATCACTATGCAAAACAAAAAGAAACGTCTTTGTAATAACACCTTTTTAAATTGGTTCCAACAACATCAAATATAGGTTTGTTTTATCCTTGCATTGATAAGAATCAATGCAGTCCCATCAATCAATCACACCAGAAAAGAACGAAAATAAAATGTACGTATATGCCATCCGCATTCGTCACTGGGTCTCGTCATCACCCGTTAGGTTACTTAACCAACGACAGAGCGGGGACTGGACTAGCGCGGGTGTAAAACATATACAACATCTAATAGTATATATACCAATATACAATAATCTCTCCAGGCATGATAATATGCAACATTACAGAAAAGTAATAAGCAACACAGAACAATACAGATAATCTGGGATCCCCGGGTTTCACAGAGCCGCTACTGAAACCCGACGTTCCCCTGGTCATGTGGATAGCCTGTGCAATGAAACCTAGACCCCTACGGGTGCGGCAAGTTACCCGCCAAAACCTGAAGTGATGTAGTCTCCCACAGCATAGTGAATGGAACACCCGGCACTTCACGGAATCCGGTAAATTGAGCACCCCTCCTTGGGTCAACCTGTACCCCATACGAGTACGGCGAATAGTCTGCCAATTCTAAAGTAAGGCCTCTTTGCCTCTCAAAGCCATGAGATACGGACCCGTTACCCTCCCGAACCCGGCTATCCGTGCACTCCGTCGCGGGGTAATCCTAGTACATAAAAGAAAATATATACAATGGGTACATCGACCTCATCCCGATCGTGCCCCAAAAGAATATTATACAAACAGGCAGTGACGGCAGTCCACATGTTGGACGCTCGCCCCGCAATATCAAATGTACAATTAAATCCAAACAGCACTATCATTGCACCCTGCTATCCACCACGACATATCCGCAATATCACAGCACAACACAGAACATCAACGCGAATGTCACGTTTGCAAACCCGTCTAAAAGAACTATAGCAATTAGACGCGGTTTACCGCTCAAATGGCATTCCCGGTCGGAGATATAATGTAAATACTGTATACTAACAAGTTTAAAATTTCGATCGACAAAACTTCCCGAAGTGGGCCCCACGTACATCTACTGTACTGTAACAAAAACTGGGCCCAAAAGAACTATACCTGTCACGCCCCGCTTCCCAGAGTACGCTAAATTGGGCACGTGATATAGCCCAACCATGCTACCTGTGGGTAGGAAGTATCCATCCACAGTCACATTACGGCTGTAGAGATATCAAGAACAAAATAAAACTATCTAAAACATGTCCATAAGCCAAGATAACACGAGTCAAGAATAATAAAAGTGCGGAAGCAAAAGATCCAATACACAATAACTGGAATGTATGTCCCATACTACGGGCTCACATCAGGAAATAAAAATGCAGGAAATAAAAGAACTAACTACTGCTAACACCTCACAGCTCAGCCTGCTGACTGAAGTACACCTACTCGGACTACAGCAAAGGTACGGAATCTGGGCCATGCAAAACCCAGACGTCAGCGCGTCATGTCATCAAGTAATAAAGTGTAACAGAGTAACAAGCAATGCAATATATATACATGAATGAAACAGGTGTAACGGTAATATAAATCAGGCAGTACAGGATAATGTGCAGTGAATAAACTAAACTGTTCTATTGGGTTTTCTACCCTAAAGTCTTCGAAATCAAATTGATGAATCATCGATGTAACTCAAAGTATCCCGTGCATACCCGGGACCACGGTCCAGATTCTCGGGCTGAAACCGAGACATGCCGCTAGGCACTAAACAGGAATATGTACAGATGAATGATGTCAGCGGCATCATCCCAAGGCTGGCTTAGCCTCTAAAACTGATCTGAACAAGCATCGAACTGTTGAGTTACAAGTCAGGTTTCACCATTGATTTCCCCATACCCTCGAGTTATATGTGTATGTCAAGTCAGGTATTCAGTAATCAAGAACTAATGCCAACACAGGATCAGGTAAGCAGGTTTGTCTGGATAGACAACAGGAACGGTCCGTGAGGACTACATGTCAGGTTTGTTGGTATTAAACACAAGATCAGGTAACGGGTCAAGTCATGGTACATCAGGTCAGGTCAAGAAGTATACAGTACCATGTCGGGTCAATCAATATGTATGAAGCAAGTCATGTCAAGGTGTAAACGATATCATGGGTGTACTCATAATCAGCTAGCAAAATCAGTGTTATAATAATCAAGCATGGTTATCAACAACATGATCTAAGCAACGAGTTAAGCAATACGCAGATTCAATTAACTAGCTGTACAGTTATCAGTGGTGTTTAACAGACAGTGTCAGCATTATGTGAATACAGTATGATAGGGGTGAATACAGAAAAACATGTTAATAAATCTGGATGCGACGACATGTATAATCTGTTTAATGGATGCAGTTGTAATTAGACCGGTTTAAGTTGCACATGAATGTCTGATAGGCTAAACTGGATAAAAAGGGTACCATGGCAGTAGACAATGTGATCTATCATGTACAGGTGATTGTTAGATATGAATAATCAGATGCAAGCTTAAGTTTCACGTGCGGAATAATAAAATGTATAACGGAACTTTATACGGTTAACTTGAAATCCATTTCTATCAATTCTAATTAGGGATTTAACAGGAAATAATTAATTTAGCATATGAATAGTTTAAAATAGCATGTAGCAAGTTTCACTTGCCTCGACGGGTCGCGAATCGGGAAAACGGAACGTTACACGTCGGCAGGGAAATCTCGCGACGTGCGTACGGTTCACGGAATAAGTCCGAACGACAAACAGTGGAACCACATAGGTTAGAGCACCCGCTGGATCGTCGGGACACGTCGCCAGCATGGCCGGATTCTGGCGAACCAAAAAACAGTGAATAAACAATATTCAAGAATGCATGAAACGATAAAAGAAGAATCAAGAAGAAAGAAGGGAAGGAGGATGGAGAAGATGGTGCTCACGATGATCTGTGGAGGGGGTTGTGATCGTCGACCACGTCAACGGAGCTCCGGCGGACAGCCTACAGCGACAGCGACAAATCCACAGATCACAAAAATAAGAACAGAGAAGAAGGAAGGAAAGAAGAAGAAAGGAGAAGAGGAGAGGGATGCTATGCTTACCGAGGAGGGTGCTCACGAGGCCAGGGAATGGATGAAGATCGCCGGCGGCGATCCCACGATGTGCTGCGGCGTGCAGGGGGTGCGCGGTGCTCGTGCCGGGTACTCGGGGAGAGGAGGAAGAAGGAAGGAGACGTGGTGGAAGTGACGAGGGCGAGGAGGCGACGAGGCCGGCGATGATGGCGTCGGCGTTGGGGCAAAGGAGAGGGAGGACGAGGTAGCTAGGGTTCTGCGAAGGTGGGTTCTGTTGAAGAAGAAATTGAGGAAGGAGAATAAATATATATAGGGAAGATAGAGAGAGAGAGAAAGGAAAAGAGAGAGAGAGGGAGAGAGAAAGATTGCGAGAGGAGAGAGATAGAGAGGAAGTGAGAGATCGAGAGGAGAGAGAAAGTGGAGAGGAGAAAGAAAGTTGGCGTTAGCGCCAGAGAGAGGGAGAGAAGAGAGAGAAAGAGAAAAAGAAAGGGAGAAAGAGAGAGCGCGATTGGCTGAGGGTAAACGTGTGGGGCCAGGAGAGAAAAAATAAAGGGTTTGATTGGCTCATGATTTTAAAATGGTTAGGGAAAAAGATTTTATAGTTTCATTAGCTGGAACAGTAGGGAAAATTTTTAAAAGATTTTAGAGAAAAATGGAAAAATATATTCTGGGGTTTAATTTTATATTCGTTGGTTAAAGAATGATATTAAAAAAATAGGACTTGGCGCAAATGCAAAATATTTCCAAATTGCGCCCGGGTCGGGTCCAAAAATTTGAAATTGAAATAAGAAAATTATAGGCGGGATCCAAAAAAAATTAAAATGAAGTATTTTACAATCAAAAAGCATACCCCCAAAACGGACACACGTACGTGCGCGTAGCCGTCCAAACACGTCCGTTTCACTAAACGGGGCGAGAACACGATGCAAGGACGCTACCACAAGGTTAGGGGTGTCGAGCAGGCTATAACAAGTATTTTTAATTTTATTTTAGATGCCTTAAATTGTTATGTGCAGAATTGAATTGACGGGGTAAAACTTATAACTAGCAACAGTCAAGCAAGACAAATGAAATAAATACCACACACCATGCATACGATAACTGAATTTTGTAGAATTGGACTCGGTTGTTACATTATACCCAACTACAAAAGAATTTCGTCCTTGAAATTCCAAGAACACAAAAGATAGACGAAAAAAATCAAACTACAAGAAAAGATGAGGAAATTTCTGCCGGACTTCATCTTCTCGTTCCCAAGTGGACTCTCCATGCGAGCGATTACCCCAAGAAATAAGTACAAGAGGGATAACCTTGTTCTTAAGAACCTTTTCCCTTTGATCCACAATTTCAACCGGTCGCTCCTCAAAAATCAAGTCTTCTCGTACCGTCAGCTCCGAATGATCCAATACATGCGTTTCATCTCGAACATACTTACGGAGTTGAGATACGTGAAACACATCGTGCACATTCGTCAAGGACTGTGGTAACGCCAAACGAAATGCTACCTCGCCAACACGCTCCAAGATCTCGAAGGGTCCAACGAATCGAGGACTGAGCTTTCCTCGACTTCCAAAACGAATCACCCCTCTAGTCGGTGATATCTTCAAGAATACTAAATCATCCACGGCGAACTCTAGAGGTCTTCTCGACGTATCTGCCCAACTTTTCTGTCTGTCTTGAGCTGCTTTCATATGATTTCTGATAGTGTTAACTTTCTCTACTGTCTGCACAACCAAATCTGGTCCCAACAATCTTGGTTCACCGACATCGGCCCAACAAACAGGTGAACGACATTTGTGACCATACAAAGCTTCAAATGGAGCCATCTGAATAGTTTCCTGGAAACTGTTGTTGTAAGAAAACTCCACCAAATGTAGATGATCCTCCCAAGAACCCTTGAAGTCCAACATGCATGCTCTCAACATATCTTCAAGAGTTTGGATCGTTCTCTCCGACTGACCATCAGTTTGAGGATGATAAGCCGTGCTAAACTTCAATCGAGTCCCCAAACTTTCCTGTAAACTCCTCCAGAAGTGTGATAAGAACCGAGTGTCCCAGTCGGACACGATACTCACCGGTACTCAATGCAATCTTACAATCTCCTGCATGTACCGCTCAGCCAAAGTTTCTGTTGATTGACCAACCCGAAAAGGAATAAAATGAGCTGCTTTGGTCAAACGGTCAACAATCACCCATACTGCATTGTTGCCTTTTGGACTACGCGGTAGAGCTGTCACGAAATCCATGGTTATATGTTCCCACTTCCACTGAGGAATCTGAAGCGGTTGCAATAAACCAGCAACCCTTTGATGTTCAGCCTTAACTTGCTGACACACCAAGCACTTTGCCACAAAGCGAGCAATCTCCTGTTTCATGCCTTCCCACCAGAAATGCTGTCGAATATCTCGGTACATCTTTGTGCCCCCTGGATGTACGGAATAAGCTGAACTATGTGCCTCCTTCATAAGCTCTTCACGAATATCTCCCTTTGGCACACACAAACGGCTACCATATCTCAACGAACCATCTTCGTCGATCAATAAATCTGTTCGTAGTCCGGCTTCAACCTGTTCTCGAAACTTTTCCAATCTAGGATCCTACGATTGCGCTGCTTTAATATTCTCAATCAACGACGAATGTACTTGCAGCTGTATCAACTGTCCCGAAGAATGCGGTAGCACAACCTCCAAAAATCTTTGAAATTCTTCAACGAGCTCCTTCTGCGTAGTCAACATCTGAATTGCTGGTAACCGACTGAGCGCATCCGGTACGATATTAACCTTCCCCGGATGGTACTTAAGATCAAGATCGTAATCAGCCATCAGCTCTAACCATCTACGCTGCCTCATATTAAGATCCTTCTGTGTGAACACATACTTCAAGCTCTTATGATCCGTGAAAACTTCGACCCTTTCGCCCAAAAGG
The DNA here is from genome assembly GCA_030015575.1 of Agapanthus africanus. Lineage (NCBI taxonomy): Eukaryota > Viridiplantae > Streptophyta > Magnoliopsida > Asparagales > Amaryllidaceae > Agapanthus > Agapanthus africanus. The sequence continues at coordinate 513,120,426 of JASDDO010000031.1, read as the reverse complement.
TAGTGTCTCCAAATCTTCAAAGCGAAAATCACAGCCGCAAGCTCCAAGTCTTGAGTTGGGTAATTCTTCTCATGGGTCTTCAACTGTCTTGATGCGTACGCTACAACTTTCCCATGTTGCATCAAAACACATCCCAATCCTTTTCCAGATACGTCGCTGTGGATCACCAATCCTTCGGAACTGTCTGGCACGGTCAGAATAGGGGCGGTTATCAATTTCTGCTTCAACGTCTCAAAAGCTAACGCACACCTATCCGTCCACACAAAAGGTACCTCCCTGCGTGTAAGCTTGGTCAACGGCTCCGCCAGACGCGCAAAGTTCTCCACAAATCTTCTGTAATACCCGGCTAGTCCAAGAAAACTTCTTATCTCTGCAACACTCTTCGGAATCGGCCAATCTCGAACTGCGGCAATCTTTTCGGGATCGACGGCGATTCCATCACCAGACACAACATGCCCCAAAAACTTTACTTCTTCCAGCCAAAACTCGCACTTGCTCATCTTCGCATACAACTTCTCTTGTCTCAACGTCTGCAGTGCGATCTTTAAATGCTCAACATGCTCTTCAAAACTCTACGAGTAAACCAGAATATCGTCAATGAACACCACAATAAACTGGTCCAAGAAAGGTGAAAAGATTCGGTTCATCAAGTCCATGAATATCGCCGGTGCATTCGTTACTCCGAAGGACATCACTAAGTACTCGTAATGTCCATACCGAGTTCGGAACGCTGTCTTGCAAATATCTGCTGCCTTCACTCGGACCCGATGATATCCGGATCGAAAATCCAGCTTCGAGAATACCCTCGCGCCACTAAGCTGCTCAAAAAGTTCGCCAATGCGAGGGATCGGGTACTTGTTCTTAATAGTCACCCGGTTTAATTCTCGATAGTCGATGCACATCCTTCTTGTGCCATCCTTCTTCTTGACTAGAAGAACTGGAGCTCCCCAAGGCGAGTTACTGCTTCGAATCCAACCTTTTTCAAGCAATTCGGCAACCTGTTTCTTGACTTCTTCCAACTCCACTGGTGCCTTTGGATAATACGCTTTGGATACTGGCGCTGCACCAGGAATAAGATCAATTGCGAACTCCACGTCTCACTTCGGTGGTAATCCCGATATATCTTCAAACACGTCCATAAAATCACGAACAACAGCTGGCTCTTCACTTTTATCAACCTCCATTGATGCAAGAATATTATTTGTCGGCCTAGCCCTAAACTCGACTGGCCCGACAGAACTGCTTCCTCCAGTGAAGGTAAACTCGAGATGTCCGGGAATCCGGAAAATTACTTTCTTTGCCCTACAATCAATGTGAGCGTGGAAAGTACCAAGAAAATCCATTCCCAAGACGACTTCGTAGCTGCCCGTATCAATCACCAAGAAATCTGTAAAAAGCTCCCGTCCGCAAACAACAACTGTACAATCTTTACATTCCCTACTAGATATGATTTTCCCATTCCCAGTGTGTATGTCCCAGAAACTAGACAGGGTCGTGCAGGTAATCGAGTGTGTAGTTATAAACTTGGATGACATAAAACAATGGGATGCACCAGAATCAAATAACGCTAATGCGGGAAAACCATGAACGAGTAGAATACCTGAAACAACTTCTCCTGACGCCTTAGCTTCCTCAGCTGTCAAGGTAAAAGCTCGAGCCTGATTAGGTCCTTGAGTCAGCTGCTTCTGCCCCAGGAACGGTTTCTGCGGAGGCTTCTGAATATCATCCCTCGTACGAAGCTTCGACGGACATGAGTTAACAGTGTGATCTGCCGCTCCACAAACTAAACCGAGTCCTTGCCTCCTTCGACAATCCTTTTGCACGTGGCCAGGTAAATTGCAGTAGTTACAAGTCACGCTCTTTCTCTGGTCAACCACAGCATGCTTCTTCATTGGTGCTACGCCTCGACGGTCCACTGGAATACCTCTGCGACCATGAGCTCGGTTTGGTACAAATGCTAGCTTCCTTACAGCAACTGCTATCTGCTGCAAACTCCCCTTCATCCCAGATAGGCTCTGCTGCTCTCGGGCTGCCGCAAGTACCTGTGAGAAAGTGGTCAAACCCAGGGAGACAATCTTCCTCTGGATGTCCACATCCAAGCTGCGCATGAACCTCCGTGCCCTGTCTGCATCGTTGGCCGTTAAAGATCCAGCGAATCTACTGAGCCTTATCCATTCTGCTGCATGCACATCTACGGGTGCTCCATTCTACTTTAGCCCGATGAACTTCTCTTCCATTTCTTCCCGTGCAGTCCGCGGGAAGAACTTCTCTAGGAAACTCTTCGAAAAATCCGCCCACTTGATCGGCTTGGGCAAGCGGGTCTCCTCCACAAGCCACCATTCTCGGGCGTAGTCCACTAACTGAATGCGTACCACATCAACTCTTTTCTCATCTGGAATCTGTGCCGCAGTAAGCAAGTTCTCTGTGTCAACTAGCCACTGCTCCGCTGGCAACGGCTCCTCCAAACCAGTAAATGCAGACGGACCCAAACGTCTGAAATCTGCTACGGTCCCCACTCGATCAACTGGTTTAGCTTCAACCTTGTCTACGGACTGCTGAACGGTCCGCAAACCTTCCTGAAATGATTCCGCTTGCTGCTGGATCAGCTCGGTCTGTCTCTTTTGATTCTCCAGCATTCCCCTTATCACTCCAAGCATGGCGGCTTCGTCCACACGCCTTTGGTACGTCTTCAAATTCTTATCTGCCATATTCCTGAAATCAAAACACCCAACATTAGCATGATAACAGATTCAAAATTTAGATCAAGGCTAGAACTCCAAGTTACTTAAATAGAGTACCGCATTGTAACTATGCCGCGGTATCATAGCCATAATTACATAACTCCACCCAAGTCGCCTAAGTCCTAGAGATAACAAGGAATCAGGTTTCGAGTCGATATGCAAAGGAAGTTTGCACATCGTAAAAGATATAATCAGGAAGAATTTGATTCAAGAACGGTAAAACGGCAAGGTGGCATGACATGTTTCCTAAACACGGGTTTCCTGATTCGTGTATTGGGTACAATACCCAACTACAAAAGAATTAACCCGACTAACCTATGTCTCTGATACCAAAAGAACCATGTCATGCCCCGCTTCCCAGAGTACGCTAAATTGGGCATGTGACATAGCCCAACCATGCTACCTGTGGGTAGGAAGTATCCATCCACAGTCACATTACGGCTGTAGAGATATTAAGAACAAAATAAAACTATCTAAAACATGTCCATAAGCCAAGATAACACGAGTCAAGAATAATAAAAGTGCGGAAGCAAAAGATCCAATACACAATAACTGGAATGTATGTCCCATACTACGGGCTCACATCAGGAAATAAAAATGCAGGAAATAAAAGAACAAACTACTGCTAACACCTCACAGCTCGGCCTGCTGACTGAAATACTCCTGCTCGGACTGCAGCAAAGGTACGGAATCTGGGCCATGCAAAACCCAGACGTCAGCGCGTCATGTCATCAAGTAACAAAGTGTAACAGAGTAACAAGCAATGCAATATATATACATGAATGAAACAGGTGTAACGGTAATATAAATCAGGCAGTACAGGGTAATGTGCAGTGAATAAACTAAACTGTTCTATTGGGTTTTCTACCCTAAAGTCTTCAAAATCAAATTGATGAATCATCGATGTAACTCAAAGTATCCCGTGCATACCCGGGACCACGGTCCAGATTCTCGGGCTGAAACCGAGACATGCCGCTAGGCACTAAACAGGAATATGTACAGATGAATGATGTCAGCAGCATCATCCCAAGGCTGGCCTAGCCTCTAAAACTGATCAGAACAAGTATCGAATTGTTGAGTTACAAGTCAGGTTTCACCATTGATTTCCCCATACCCCCGAGTTATATGTGTATGTCAAGTCAGGTATTCAGTAATCAAGAACTAATGCCAACACAGGATCAGGTAAGCAGGTTTGTCTGGATAGACAACAGGAACGGTCCGTGAGGACTACATGTCAGGTTTGTTGGCATTAGACACAAGATCAGGTAACGGGTCAAGTCATGGTACATCAGGTCAAGTCAAGTAGTATACGGTACCCTGTCGGATCAATCAATATGTATGAAGCAAGTCATGTCAAGGTGTAAACGATATCATGGGTGTACTCATATTCAGCTAGCAAAATCAGTGTTATAATAATCAAGCATGGTTATCAACAACATGATCTAAGCAACGAGTTAAGCAATACGCAGATTCAATTAACTAGCTGTACAGTTATCAGTGGTGTTTAACAGACAGTGTCAGCATTATGTGAATACAGTATGATAGGGGTGAATGCAGAAAAACATGTTAATAAATCTGGATGCGACGACATGTATAATTTGTTTAATGGATGCAGTTGTAATTAGACCGGTTTAAGTTGCACATGAATGTCTGATAGGCTAAACTGGATAAAAAGGGTATCATGGCAGTAGACAATGTGATCTATCATGTACAGGTGATTGTTAGATATGAATAATCAGATGCAAGCTTAGGTTTCACGTGCGGAATCATAAAATGTATAACGGAACTTTATACGGTTAACTTGAAATCCATTTCTATCAATTCTAATTAGGGATTTAACAGGAAATAATTAATTTAGCATATGAATAGTTTAAAATAGCATGTAGTAAGTTTCACTTGCCTCGATGGGTCGCGAATCGGGAAAACGGAACGTTACACGTCGACGGGGAAATCTCGCGACGTGCGCACGGTTCACGGAATAAGTCCGAACGATAAACGGTGGAACCACACAGGTCAGAGCACCTCGCTGGATCGTCGGGACACGTCGCCGGCACGGCCGGATTCCGGCGAACCCAAAAACAGTGAATAAACAATATTCAAGAATGCATGAAACGATAAAAGAAGAATCAAGAAGAAAGAAGGGAAGGAGGATGGAGAAGTGGGTGCTCACGATGATCTGTGGAGGGGGTTGTGATCGTCGACCACGTCAACGGAGCTCCGGCGGACAGCCTACAGTGACAGCGACAAATCCACAGATCACAAAAATAAGAACAGAGAAGAAGGAAGGAAAGAAGAAGAAAGGAGAAGAGGAGAGGGATGCTATGCTCACCTAGGAGGGTGCTAACGAGGCCAGGGAACGGATAAAGATCGCCGGCGGCGATCCCACGACGTGCTGCGGCGTGCAGGGGTGCGCAGTGCTCGTGTCGGGTACTCGAGGAGAGGAGGAAGAAGGAAGGAGACGTGGTGGAAGTGACGAGGGCGAGAAGGCGACGAGGCCGACGATGATGGCGTCGGCGTTGGGGCAAAGGCGAGGGAGGACGAGGCGGCTAGGGTTCTGCGAAGGTGGGTTCTGTTGAAGAAGAAATTGAGGAAAGAGAATAAATATATATAGGGGAGAGAGAGAGACGGGAAGAGAGAGAGAGAGAAAGATTGCGAGAGGAGAGAGATAGAGAGGAAGTGAGAGATCGAGAGGAGAGCGAAAGTGGAGAGGAGAATGAAAGTTGGCGTTAGTGCCAGAGAGAGAGAGAGAGAGAGAGAGAAAGAGAAAGGGAGAAAGAGAGAGCGCGATTGGCTGAGGATAAACGTGTGGGGCCAGGAGAGAAAAAATAAAGGGTTTGATTGGCTCATGATTTTAAAATGGTTAGGGAAAAAGATTTTATAGTATCCTTAGCTGGAACAGTAGGGAAATTTTTTAAAAGATTTTAGGGAAAAATGGAAAAATATATTCTGGGGTTTACTTTTATATTCGTTGGTTAAAGAATGATATTTAAAAAAATAGGATTTGGCGCAAATGCAAAATATTTCCAAATTGTGCCCGGGTCGGATCCAAAATTTTGAAATTGAAATAAGAAAATAATAGGCGGGATCCAAAAAAAATTAAAATGAAATATTTTACAATCAAAAAGCATACCCCCAAAACGGACACACGTACGTGCGCGTAGCCGTCCAAACACGTCCGTTTCACTGAATGGGACGAGAACACGATGCAAGGATGCTACCACAGGGTTAGGGGTGTCGAGCTGGCTATGACAAGTATTTTTAATTTTGTTTTAGATACCTTAAATTATTATGTGCAGAATTGAATTGACGGGGTAAAATTTATAACTAGCAACAGTCAAGTAAGACAAATGAAATAAATACCACACACCATGCATAAGATAACTGAATTTTGTAGAATTGGACTCGGTTGTTACAATACCAGAAACTGTTCCCACAAAAGCGCCGCGGTTCCCAGAATAAAGCTCTCAGGAAAACTTGAAGCACTGTTCCCACAAAAGCGCCGCGGTTCCACGGTCAAACTTTAGGTTTGACCGCGGATCCGGGGTGGCCTTGTGGGATCACGTGCCCAAATTTTTCCAGAATGCTTAGAAAAGCCTGCTTAGTTTTCTGCGATCTGTAAAATAATTTTTAGAACCTTTTAAAAATCGACAAAAACTCAGAACTGAAAAAGTGTAGTTTTTGAAAATCGGTTCGATCGATATTTTAAACGTGTCAGCGCAAGTGAGTAAAGCTTAATGGTGAGGCTCTGATACCACTGTAATTCCACGGTAGCGCCCCGGCCGTCTAACAGACGCCAAATGCGGAATAAAAACTTTTACAACTGGCACTATCGCGTACTATAACCCGGATCTGCCATTAAATCTAAACTAACAAATTACAAAGTAGGTAGAAATGTTATACCGAACGATCCGAGTTCTTCGGTCTTCAACCATCATCCCACGCTTTGTTGCGGCTGCTCCGATCTCCTGAATCTCCAGTCTTCTCGTCCAGGTGGCACCACGTCGACGGATCTTTAAACGGGCTCACGCCTCTGAACCGAGGCAACTCGGTCGTCAAGTTTGCTAAAAGAGACGACCAAGATGATGTAGAGAATGAGTAGAACACTTTGTCTCGCTTCGTCCAAAGCCATGGACGAACGGTTAATGAAGTTGCCTATTGGATCGGGTGAAATGAGAAATGAGAGTATCTAATTTCCATGTATCCAAATCTATCAACTTTTTTTCAAGCAACCATTAACCTCCACCAAATGAATGGCCGGCCAAATATATAGAAGGAGGGAGGTGAGTGTAGGAGCAAGTGGTGACCATTAGAAAAGTTTTTCACAAAAGATCAAAAGGAAAAGATAAATCCGCATTTAATCGAATGTTAAATACGGCCGATAGAAAACTGGAAACTGGCAACTTCCAAAAGTGATCCTGAAACGAATTTCAGGATAACCCCATATCAGTATAAACATACCCGCATTTGTATTATGACCGAATACAAATGCAACTAAGACAAAGATATTATATCTACACAGTATAATACTCGGATCCGGCTTAAACCAAAACCGACCGGTATTATCTGCCCGAAATATGACACGTGCGAAAACGCATGTGCATTTTCCGAACCCTGCCATAAAACCATACAGCCTCTACAACGTTTTGCCCGAACTTGGGAAACAGTCTGTGGGGGACTCTAATGACTCATCAACACACTGGCACTGGGTATAACCACTAGCACGTCAAAGGTACGAGCTGTACGTAACGGTTGCCTATGTATTGATTGGAAGGGAAGCTGACGAGCAAACTCATCCATAAACCTGCAGAGCCTAACAGTGACAATATACATACGGTCCGGTCCGTTCGTCTAAAGAGTATCGCATATCGAGTCTAGGGAGGTGGATAAAGTCAAACCCCTAATAACGCGATAATTCGTGTCGGTATGAAGCCCATCACCACCTGAGAAACTACTGATCCAAATCAGTAATTCTCCACTACCTCATCCGAGGATTTCTAGTGATGGCCACCCGTGCACTGTGCGACATCAACCCCCAATACCGGGAGAGACGAATCCCCGACGATCCTCTCACTGCCTCCATGTGGCTCGGGACTGTACCCAAAAAATACCTGTTTGCACGTCTCCTTTGAGCATGGTAGGGTAGGAATCAAAGCACAGTGGGAACTCACACGAGACAAATGACGATCTCAGGTCGACAAACTAACCTGTACACATGTCACCAGGGAACTGCTATCTAACGATATGTATAATACCAACTAGCATGTTCCCGGCGAGTCATGTCCGGTGTACTCATAACCTAATGAGCACCTGTATACATTTTAGGTGAATCAACTGACACCAATGGATTGTGAGACCGGCCACCTTCCCTCATCGGGGTCTCGACTGTATACACTAGTCTACTCTGGAGTATCGATGCCCTGTCTCGAAACTCCCACGACTAGGGACACTTTAAGGATGTGCTTACAGACCCCAGCTCCCACGTATACGATCGCTATCATACTGCTGGCAGTCAAGCAAGAATCCTATGGGCTCTATCAACATGCAATAGTGAACTAAAGCATGCATACGATGATAAAGACAAACCAGATAGCATACTATCATCTCGAGCAAGACTATCATATCGGTATAGGTCCTGCATCAATCATTGCAATCACGTACCTGCGATCCAATAATTGACTTTGAGGGCACTATATCCAACAGGAGGCTGCCCGCTGGGGATGCGCCGAGCAGGAAGAAACTCGGCGGCCTCGCGAAGAGAGCTCCGGATCCTCAGCGTCTAATGGGCAGGAGGCTGCCCGCTAGGGATGCACCGAGCAGGAAGAAACTCGGCGGCCTCGTGAAGAGGACTTCGATCCTTAGCGCTGGAGGGACCATGCAAGGCCTACTAAGGATGGACCGAGCAGTGAAGCTGCTCAGTTGCCTCTTGGCGAGGGTTTTGATCCCTGGTGTTGCGAGGTAGGGAACTACCAGCCGAGGATAGCCGAGCAGGGTAGCCGCTGGGCTGCCTCTTGGTGAGGGCTTCGATCCCCGGCGTCGTGGGGTAGTGAACTGCCAGCCGGGGATAGCCGAGCAGGGAAGCCGCTCGGCTGCCTCTTGATGAGGGCTTCGATCCTTAGCGCGGGAGGGGCCATAAGAGGCCTGCTAAGGATGGGCCGAGCAGGGTTGTTTCCCGGTGCCTCTTGGTGAGGGCTTTGATCCCTGGTGTGTTGGGGTAGGGAGATACCAGCTAGGGATAACGGAGCAAGGGCGGGCCCGGTTGCCTCTTGCGAGGGCTTTTGATCCTTAACGCGGGAGGGGCCATAAGGGGCTTACTAAGGATGGGCCGAGCAGGGTTACTGCTCGGTGCCTCTTGGCGAGGGCTTTTGGTCCTTAAGGATTGCCGAGTAGGGTTGCTGCCCGGTGCCTCTTGGCGAGGGCTTTGATCCCTGGCGTCGTGGGGTAGGGAGCTACCAGCCAGGGATAGCCGAGCGGGGTAGCCGCTCGGCTGCCTCTTGGTGAGGGCTTTGATCCCTGGCATTATGGGGTAGGGAATCTACCAGCCAGGGATAGCAGAACAGGGTAGCCACTCTGCTGCCTTTTGGTGAGGGCTTTGATCTCTGGCGTCGTAGGGTTGGGAAGCTACCAGCCAAGGATAGCCGAGCGGGGTAGCCGCTCGGTTGCCTCTTGGTGAGGGCCTTGATCCTTGGCGTTGTGGGGTAGGGAAGCTACCAGCCAGGGATAGCCGAGCGGGGTAGCCGCTCGGCCGCCTCTTGTTGAGCACTTTGATCCCTGGCGTTGTGGGGTAGGGAAGCTACCAGCCAGGGATAGCCGAGCAGCGTAGCCGCTCGGCTGCCTCTTGGTGAGGGCTTCGATCCTTAGCACTGGAGGGGCCGTGCAAGACCTGCTAAGAATGGACCGAGCAGTGAAGCTGCTCAGTTGCTTCTTGACGAGGGCTTTGATCCCTGGCGTTATGGGGTAGGGAGCTACCGGCCAGGGATAACCGAGCAGGGCAGCCGCTCGGCTGCCTCTTGGTGAGGGCTTCGATCCTTAGCGCTGGAGGGGCCGTGCAAGGCCTGCTAAGGATGGACCGAGCAGTGAAGCTGCTCAGTTGCCTCTTGGAGAGGGCTTTGATCCCTGGCATTGCGAGGTAGGGAGCTATCGGCGAGGGATAGCCGAGCAGGGTAGCCGCTCGGCTGCCTCTTGATGAGGGCTTCGATCCTTAGCGCAGGAGGGGCCGTAAGAGGCATGATAAGAATGGACCGAACAGTGAAGCTGCTCAGTTGCCTCTTGGCGAAGGCTTTGATCCCTGGCGTTGTGGGTTATGGAGCCACCGGCTAGGGATAGCCGAGCAGGGTAGCCGCTCGGCTGCCTCTTGGTGAGGGCTTTGATCCCTGGCGTTGCGGGGTAAGGAGCTATCGGCCAGGGATAGCAGAGCAGGATAGCCGCTCAGCTGTCTCTTGGTGAGGGCTTCGATCCTTAGCGCTGGAGGGGCCGTGCAAGGCCTGCTAAGGATGGACCGAGCAGTGAAGCTGCTCAGTTGCCTCTTGGCGAGGGCTTTGATCCCTGAAGTTGTGGGGTAAGGAGCTACCAGCCAGAGATGGCCGAGCAGGGTAGCCGCTCGGCTGCCTCTTGGTGAGGGCTTCGATCCTTAGCGCTGGAGGGGCCGTGCAAGGCCTGCTAAGGATGGACCGAGCAGCGAAGCTGCTCAGTTGCCTCTTGGCGAGGGCTTTGATCCCTGGCGTTAGGGAGCTACCGGCCAGGGATGGACGAGCAGGGTAGCCGCTCGACTGCCTCTTGGTGAGGGCTTCTTAGGTTTCCTAGCGAGGTCGTTTTTGAGCTGCTGTGGAGAGTTACGCGTGCGTGACCCCGTCAAGGGAGGGGGTGCCGGTCATGCCTGGGAGTAGGTGAGCTGACCGTCACTGCCTCGGGAGGGACAGGGGTGCGACAAGGCTCGGGGCGAAGCTCTCTGGCGTAAGACCCCGGAGTCGAGACTTGCGGTGCCCAACGGGTCATCAAATATGTCGGCCCGGGGGACCTGCGGCTGTGGGAGACAGCGAGACGGTGGTCGGCAGCGCCGATGCGAGATCTTCTTTCCTTATGTAGGGGTCCCGGTCCCGAGGCGGGGGAGCAGCGACCTGGGGAGCTTGTCATGCCGTTTGGACAAGGACGAGCGCATCCACCATGGACGCGGGTCGATCTATCCGGACGGCTAGGGCGTTGATGGTGTTCGGAGGAGGCGATTCGTCCACGTCCCCATTGTGGGGGAGGCGGTGGCTAGTGCTTGGATCGTCGCGATGATCGCTTGCCATCAGGTTGAGATCGGAAGACGAACTTTTGTTTTTGTGGAATCAAGGTTTTCCCACAGACGGCGCCAGCTGACGCGACCTGGATCGCGCCAAGATGTTACCTTCCGTTGATCTGCTGATGGCGGCGACTGACGGCAGGGATCGGATCTGGAGGTAGGCTCCTGAAACGTGTGGATCTCAATGGGTTTGAGGTTGGTGGTCGCCGAGCTACCTGCAAGGAAGTCCCGAAGTGGTGGTACCACCGAGGACCCTCCGATGGTCAAGTTAAAGAGGAAATCCGAGCAGAGTAACGGCTTAGTGGAGTAAAAATGGCTTACTTGAACCGTCTGAAGAAGGGGTTTATATAGCGGTGGCAGCAGGCAGGGCAGGCGCGAGAATCACGCCGGCCGTTACGCTCCCGACGTCACGCCCGCGTGATGAGCGGGATCCCCCATTAATGGTGAGACAGGCTCGTTAATGGGGGATCGTGATGGCGTGGAACGTGGGATATGGCCGGCGGATATCTCGCGCATGGCGAGATTCGCAGGATGGCGGTTGCGCCTGTGAGCGGTGTCGTTGGTCGGTCGATGAGACCGAGGAAGATGACCTCGGCGGGAGAGCTCGCGGACGAGCGGGAGAGCCGAGTTATCTTGGTTCTACGGTAGCCCAGAGACGAGCCGGGAAGGCCAAGGAGGCTCGGGCCTATGATAGCTCGGAGTAAAGTAAAGGGACACTTGGCTTGGCTGTTGAGATGCTCGGGGGCAAGGAGTGGGGTGCAATCTCGGAGACAGGGTTTGAGGGAAGCCCCCACTGTAGCACACTGGTTCCCCCTCCGTGGCCCTCAGGAGCCTAACTGGCTTACGCATGTGGCACGTCATCCGCCACGTGTCACGATCTAAGGAATTACCGTTATTGAGCATCATCACGGGTTTTAGCGGATAGGAAGCGTTTGTATTGGCCCCGGTAGCTAGTGGGTTTAAATTATTGTCAAATAAAATCAAAAAAATGAATCTAATAGGTATATATGAGCAACAAAATTGAATTTCAAGTTAAAATTAATTAATAAAATATTTATATGTAGCATCCAAATAAATTCATGTATAAAATTTCAAAATTATGTGGAGAGATTTAAAGTGTTTAGGCAGATACGGTATGGGGGTCGGTAGCGGGCGTGTTCAGACATTGGTTTGGATGGGTTTTCATTTCGTAAATTCGATCCAAATTCTGAAAAATACATGTTAAAACCATCCAATATAGAAGGAGATGGGTTTTGAGCTGGATTTTTATCCACGAAATACGGACGGGATCCGGGTCCAAACCGGTGCACACCCCTGCACATTCATAGAGTTACATGCATCAATATTATTATTATTATTTAATACATAATTGAATGTCCAGTCGAGCAAAAATATTATTTTGGCTGCTCCTTCGCTTTGGCTTATCATTAACATAACTGAATGCTCAAGTCAAGCGAAAACAATCATGTTTTACTCTGCTCATATGCTGAAAACAGCGATTAGAAATTAGAGCTGTACTAATTTTAGTTAGAAACTTGTTTATGATATTATTTGAGATGGTACATCTAGATGTCTTGACAGATTATATAATTGGGGGGAAAACGATTTGAAATCTTTTTTATTTTCTCCAATATTGATATAAAGTTTGATGAAACAGGACAAGGCACAAAACCCATATGGAATGAGGCATTTAAGTTTATAGTGCAATATTCTGAAAGGATCATAGCCGACACAAGCTCAACCTCAGGGCCATGGATGAAGATGACTACAATCATGAAGATTTTGTTGGGCAAACAATGTAAGAGAAATGCAAATTAAAAAAATCAAAACTTATATAATAAGCTTGCATATATTAGGCCACATCTTTTCAATCATGTTCTATTACATGTTATATCACATTAAATGAAATGATCTTAATTGATTAAAGGTAACTAAAATTTATCCTAACTTGCCTTCTCTTCTTCATTTAGGATTAATGTTGGAGATATCATCTCTTAAGCATCACAGAAATGCAAGAGGCAGCTATAAACTAGCAAATACAAGATGGTCGCCGTAAATAGGAAAATTGAAAATCGAATTTTGGAGATTAAACTTATCGTGGAGAGATTGAAGTTGGTGTAACTTTTACCCTTGTATCATGATTATATGAGTGTTCTTATGTGCTTAAATTTGAAGTTAATATTTTCTTTTGATTTATTTTTAATTATGTTATCTCTCCAGTTGTTTAGGTGGAGAATAAAGGAGAGGGCTTTGGAGGGCGGGGACACAACTTTTATTCTTGAAGATCTAGCTTTCTAGTCCTTACAAAGTGCATTTATTGTAGAACTATTATTTTCAATGAGAATTTTTTTTATTCAATCAATGTGACATATAGGAGACTAAAACCATATTGCTCTGATGTTATTTTATTTATTTACATAACTGCTTATTAACAAATTCTTGATTCAATATTACGAGTTACAATACCACTCTCTCCCTCTCCCTCTCCCTCTCCCTCTCGCCCGCCCCCTGCTCTGAGTAAGCCTGGCTAATGAAGCGAGGCGAGGTAGTTCGCCTCGTGATGGAGCTCCTTTTCGGGTCTCCGTCAGATGTTGCCTTCCGTTGATTCCGCGGTGAACTTGACTGATTATCCTTCGTTGCTTGTGGGTCTCAATGGGTTTTTGGAGGAAGAGGTGTGATGAGGAAGCTGTTGCCGAGTACCTGCAAGGAAGTCCCGGGATGGTTTGGTACCACCGAGGACCCTCCAACGCTCAAGTTAGAGGGGAAATCCGAGCAAAGTAACGGCATAAAAGTGTAAAAAATGGCTTACTTGACCCCTCTGTGATGGGTTTTTTTATAGTGGTGGAGCACGCAGCAGCGGGCGCGAGAATCTCGCCGACCGTTACGCTCCCGACGCCACACCCGCGTGAAGAGCGGATCGCCCATAACGGGGATCGTGATGGCGTGGAACGTGGGACGTTGCTAGCGTAAAATCCGCGCGTGGCGAGATTCGCGGAGCGACGGTTACGCCTAGGAGTAGGTCGGAGGGCCGAGGAAGACGTCCTCGACGGGAGCTCGGGGACAAGCAAGGAGGCCGAGGAGTCTTGGTCCTGTGGTAGCTCGGGGGCGAGCTGAGAGGCCAAGGAGGCCAATTTGCAGGGGCCCCAAGGGGGGCCAGCTTGGGCTTGCTGGTCGGGCACGGGGTGGCCTGATCGGCCCCTGCGGGCCCTTTCTTCTGAGTTCTGGGACACGTCACCTGCCACGCGTCATGATCTTGGGGGTCGCCAATATCGAGCACTATCATTATCCCCCCACTCTTGTCCCGACCAGATAGTGGTCGGGTCAGGAGTGGATTGCCGGGCCTCCCGAGGTGAGATCTCTTCAATGGTTTCATTGGGGCGAGCTCTCGAGCCGTCGGTTGTCTTTTCCGCTAGCGAATCAAGAAGAGATCTTTGCATTTAAAGGAGGTGCGCCGGTTCGTGCACTCTGCAGCCGAAGCGACGGTCCACGTGTCGAGCGTCGATTAGCCGATGCGACATGCGCAGGTCTGCGGCGTCTGATGGGACATGGTCCAGCGCTGGGCTGCCACGTGGAACGATTGGAGCCGCTGGGCACGAGGAGCCGTTTCGGCGGGAGACGATGGGTGCCGTTGGATGCGGCCATACGCAATGATAAAACGGGGGCGGGGCCCGCCTCAGGGCCCCCAACCTTTCATTTCCCTTCTTCCTTGAGTTGCTGTCGCTCGGCGTTCTTCTTCCTTTGGGATACATAGTTCTCTCCCACACTTCGGGCGGCCCATGCTGGGAAGAAGCTAGTGGCGTAGCCGAGCCCCCGGCCAGCTCGCGCCCTCCGCCGGATCCTCTGCCGGCGGCAGGGCCGTCCATTTCGTCGACGGCATCTGGTGGTTTCTTTGGCGGCGGCCAGAGTCGTCAGCAGTTGCCCGAGTCCCAGGCTGGGGACGGGGGGAAGGGCGAGGGCAGGCCCCTTCTCAAGAGGAAGAGGACGGTTTCTCGCGCGCCGTTGAAGGCCCCTGAAGGGATTCCCGTGCAGGAAGATGGCTCCGTCTTCACGGTTACGATTGGGCTTTCTATCGCCGCCGGCCTACTCACCGGGATGGAGGAGTCGGCCGGGGGAAAGCTTCCGTGTGGCTCCTTGAGGGATCAATTGGAGGCCATGGCGCAAGGGGCGGTCCAGGTACGAATCCCTCCACGTGTATTCGTCTTGATATGCCTCCTCTTGGTTCGGGTGCTTCCTGGTTTCTCATCGGCTTTCTGTCAGGTTGGCCATTTGTCTGGCGTTCTCCTGTCGAGTTGACTCCAATCACCAGCCGGCGAATGTGTCGAGCGCTGCCGCATCCTTATGTATGTCCCCCGAGGTCGATGGGAGATCGTTCAGACTTGGATGAACCTGTCGTCCTTCCGGGTGTCCTGGATCCTCATGTATGGAACAGGGCTGCCGGCCGGGCTTGACCGAGCAGGTTGGCTGTTTGGTTGCCTCTTGCGAGGGCTTTGATCCTTGTCGGTTGTGGCAGGAAGCTACCAGCCGGGGATAGCCGAGTAAGGGCTCGACCGCCTTTGGGAGGACTTTGGGCCTTAGCGCGGGGAGGGCTGTGGAGGGCCATGAAGAATGACCGGGCAGTGAGGATGCGCGGTTGCCTCTTGGTGAGGGCTTTGATCTCTGGCATCGTGGGTAGGCAACTACCAGCCTGAGATAAATGAGCGGGGTAGCCGCTCTGGTGCCTCTTGTGAAGGCCTTTGATCCCTGGCGTCGGGGGTAGGGAGCTACCGGCCGGAGTAGACCGAACAGGGTTGCTGCTTGGTTGCCTCTTGCGAGGGCTTTGATCCTTCAGGACGGGACCGAGCAGAGTTACTGCCCAGTGCCTCTTGGCGAGGACTTTGATCCCTGTCGGTTATGGTAGGAAGCTACCAGCCGGGGATAGCCGAGCAAGGACCCGACTGCCTCTGGGAGGACTTTGGTCCTTGGCGCGAGAAGAGCTATAAGGCTGTAAGAAGCCTACCAAGGACCCTTGGCCGGGTAGGGTTACCGCCTGGTGCTTCTTGGCGAGGGCTTTTGTCCTGAAAAGATAGCCGAGCGAGGGGACCTCGGGCTCGACTGCCTCTAGGAGGGCTTCTTGATCCCCGGCATTGCGGCAGGGAAGCTGCCCGCAGGGGATAGCCGAGCGAGGGAGCCTCAGGCTCGACTGCCTCTGGGAGGGCTTCTTGATCCCCAGCGTTGCGGCGGGGAATCTGCCCGCAGGGGATAGCCGAGTGAGGGAGCCTCGGGCTCGACTACCTCTGGGAGGGCTTCTTGATCCCCGGTGTTGCGGCAGGGAAGCTGCCCGCAGGGGATAGCCGAGCGAGGGAGCCTCGGGATCGACTGCCTCTGGGAGGGCTTCTTAATCCCCGGCGTTGCGGCAGGGAAGCTTCCCGCAGGGGACAGCAGAGCGAGGGGACCTCGGGCTCGACCGCTTCTGGGAGGGCTTTTCCGTTATACAGGGGGAACTCTACCGGGGAAAAAGATTAGAAGTTTCTTTATTCGTATAGGTAGAAATTCTAGAAAACGCTTTACAACATCTTGTTAAAGGGAAATCTCGAGTGGTAGCTGGGGTTCAACGCTTCGCTAGCTTTGACCTCATTGGTATAGGTTGAGCTTCTCGGCGTTGTAAGGCCGAGGGAGCTTCCGTCCGTCCGCATCCTGTAGGCGGTAGGCTCTGCCGGGGAGCGTTTTGGAGACGAGGAAAGGACCTTCCCACTTTGGGGAGAACTTGTGAAGCCTGCCTTGGTCGATGAATTCGTTCCGCCGCAGGACTAGGTCCCCGGTCCTGAAGGAGCGGTGTTTTACCCGAGCGTTGTAGTATCGGGTCGTCTGCTGTTGATAGGCGGCGGCTCTGATCTGGTCCCGATCCCTTTTCTCCAACAGTATGTCGAGGTTGGTTCGTAGTGCCATGGTGTTTGCGTCATCGTCGAAGTGCTCGACTCGGTGACTAGGTAGCCCGATCTCCGCTGGGACCATCGCTTCGGTCCCGTAGCAGAGGCTGAAAGGGGTCTTCCCGGTGGAAGTCTTTTTTGACGTGCGTAGGGCCCATAAGACCCGGGGTAGCTCCTCGACCCAACTGCCTTGTCTCCCTTTCAGGCGGGTTCGGAGACCCCGGAGGATGTCCCGATTAGCGACCTCGGCCTGCCTGTTACATTGGGGATGCGCGACCGCGGTGAACTTCATAAAGATATGGTATTCTTTGCAGAAGTCCCTTACTTTCTCGTTCTCGAAGTTCGTCCCGTGGTCGGTGATGATGCACCTTGGGATACCGAACCGGTGTATCAGGTTGTTTTGGAGGAACTTGATGGTTGTGGCGGCGTCCGGTTTCCTGATGGGAACGGTCTCGATCCACTTGGTGAAGTAGTCCACCGCGACGAGGACGTACTTATGCCCGCCAGTTCCGGTGGGGAACTGGCCGATCATATCCAATCCCCACTGGGTAAATGGCCACGGGGACGTCAGGGCAGTTAGCACGGTAGCCGGGAGGCGGGGAATACTGCCGTGGAGTTGGCAGCTCATGCACCTCCTGACCATCTTCAGGACGTCCTCATGTATGGTGGGCCAGTAGTACCCCTGGAGTAGTGCCTTTTGGATCAAGGTTCGAGCCCCCTGGTGTGCGCCGCCCACCCCTTCATGGATTTCCCGCAGGACGTAGTCGGCTTCATGGGGGTCAACGCACCGGAGCAGGGGCTGGGTGAAAGCCTTCTTGTAGAGGTTCCCGTTTCTCCAGACAAAGTGGGTGGCTCTGTCCCGAAGGCGGCAGGCGGTCGCTCTGTCCTCCGGGAGCATGCCGTCCTTCAGGAATTCCATGAGGGGCTTCCTCCAATCCTGGTCGTTCTCCTGCGCCATGTATACTTGGAGTGTCGCCGCCTCTTCTCCCACGCTGGGTCGGGTCAAGGTTTCGAAGAGTATTGACCGCCTATTGTTGGCCGAGTACGATGAAGCCAGCTTGCTCAGGGCGTTTGCTTGAGCATTCATTTGCCTGGGTATTTGTTCCACCTGGACTTCGTCGAAGTTTTTTCGGAGCTTCCTCACCTCGTCAAGGTACTTCATCATTAGGGGCTCCCGAGCCTCGAAGCGTCCAGTCACTTGGCCGACAACTAGGGCCGAGTCGCTGCGGACTCGGATGATCTTCAGCCCCAGCCCGATGGCCATGCGCAGTCCGGCTAGGAGGGCTTCGTACTCCGCCGCGTTTTTCGACGCTTTGAAACCGAGCCTCAAGGAATACTCCATCTCGGCTTCGTATGGGCCCCGGATAATGAAGCTGGCACCGCAGCCTTCCTCGTTAGAAGAGCCGTCGACGTAGATGACCCACTCCGGAGCTGAGCTAGGGCCTTCCTGGACGGGATGCCGGGCTGTCAGGGGCGGCGCGGAATCCGGCTTCCTGCTAGGGATGGTGCATTCAACGATGAAATCGGCCAGGGCCTGCGCCTTGATGGCTTTCCTCGGGCGATACCTTATGTCGAATTGAGATAGCTCCCATCTCCATTTCTATAGACGTCCCGAGGACTCCGGTGATACCAGGATAGCCCCCAATGGGCGCTCAGTGAGGACGGTGATCGTGTGTGCTTGGAAGTAGTGCCGCAGTTTCCGCGAGGTTACTACGAGGGCCAGGACAATCTTCTCTATGGTGGGGTATCTCGTCTCCGCGTCCTTGAACACATGGCTCACATAGTACACTGACTTCTATGCCCCCTCGGCCTCTCGGACGAGCACCGAGCCTGCTGCTTGGTCTGATACTGCCAGGTACAGCGATAGCTCGTCCCCTTCCACGGGCCGGGTGAGTAGGGGCGGTGTTGCGAGGTGCCTCTTCAGTTGGTCGAAAGCGGCTTGGCAATCTTCCGACCACTCGAAACTCAGAATTTTCCTCAGAGCTTTGAAGAACGGGATGCATTTCTCCCCCGACCTGGACATGAAACGGCTCAGAGCGGCGACCCGCCCTGTGAGCCGCATGATTTCGACGTTGGTCTTGGGTGCGGTCATTCTCAGGATGGCGTCGATCTTCTCTGGGATAGCTTCAATTCCGCGGTGAGTGACCATGAACCCGAGGAATTTCCCTCCGGTGACTCCGAACGCACACTTGGCGGGGTTCAGCTTCATGTTGAATTTGCGGAGCGCCCCAAATGCCTCGCCCAGGTCCTTGACATGGTCGGCCGACGAGACGGACTTGACGAGCATGTCGTCAACGTAGACTTCCATGTTCCTGCCGATCTGTGGCTTGAACATGCGGTTGACCAGCCTCTGGTATATGGCCCCGGCATTCTTGAGGCCGAAGGGCATCACTCTGTAGCAGTACACCCCCCGGTCTGTTGTGAATGCGGTCATGTCTTCGTCATCAGGATTCATGCGGATTTGGTTATAGCCGGAGAAAGCGTCCATGAAGCTCAGAAGCTCATGTTCGGCCGAGCTGTCGACGAGCTGATCTATGCGGGGGAGCGAGAAGTTGTCCTTGGGGCAGGCCTTGTTCAGGTCGGTGAAGTCGACGCACATACGCCACTTCCCACTCGACTTCTTGACCAGGACCACGTTTGCCAGCCACTCCGAGTAGGGCACATTCCTGATGAAGTTGGCGGTGAGGAGCCGGTCAACTTCCTCTTAGATAGCCTTCTGTTTGACCAGGGCGAAGCTTCTTTTCTTCTGCCTGACGGGTTGGGCCGTAGGATCAACTCCGAGCTTAGGGGAGATGATTTTGGGGTCGATCCAAGGCATGTCTGCCGGTGCCCAGGCGAAGACATCGGAATTGCTTCGGAGGAACTCGATCAGGTCATCCCGCTGAATTCCCGTCAGGAGTGACCCGACCTGGACGGTCTTTCCTGGGTCTTCTTCCGCTAAGGGCACCTCGGTCAGAGGCTCGACCGGTGCCCCACGGACCTCCTTCTGCTCATCCCGGGTGTCCAGGGACCCTTTAATGTCGCCGCATGCATTGGCGCTATCAGTGTGCTGCTCCGAGGAAGATGCCTCTGTCAGGCCTACCTCCGCGACCCGCTGGGTCCCGTATGCCCGGCCTACCCCACCTTGATCGAGGGGGAATTTTATCACCAGGTGGTATGTCGAGATCTGGGCCTGGAGGGAGTTCAGCGTCGGCCTGCTAAGGAGGACGTTGTAGGCCGATGGGACCCTAGCCACAATGAAGTCCACAGGCAGTGTGCGCGTGCAGCCGGGCTCCCCGATCGTGAACTGCAGGGTGACCACCCCTTGTGCCGGGACAGAGTGGTTGGTGAACCCCGAGAGGACGTGGGAGGTCGGTCTAAGGTCTGCTGGGGCCAGCCCTATATGTAAAAAGCAGTCGTGGAAGAGGATGTCCGCTGAGCTGCCCGAATCGATGAGTATTCGGTGGACCTCGTATCGGTGAATTTGCGCTATGATCACCAGCGGGTCGTTGTGGGGCACGGATATGCTGTGTAGATCCTCGTCGCCAAAGGTGATGGGCTCTTGACCCCTAGCCCTTTTGCTCGGGCAGCCGCCGGAGCCTGTGAGACGGCAGCTAGCGGGGAGATCGACGACCTTAGGCGAGGGTTCGCCCACGTCCCCGTTGCGAAGGAGGCGACAGCGGGCGTTTGGATCTTTAGGGGAATCGGTGGTCATGCAGGCGGAGATCGGAAGGCCAACTTTGTATTTTGTGGAGTTATTGTGTAATACCTAGTACCTATTATACAGTCAAATACGAATTTAAATAAACTTTATTTATTCTAACTCATTTCCTTAATTCTATCTCCAATTTTATTGTACTATAACCCTTGGCCCACAATAAATTTATAGTTGTATCGTAATACCCAGTTTTCGACGTACTACTTTACATATTTGAATAAACTAATTTTTCCTATATTTTTTATTATATTTATGTTCTATTCCTTTATTGTAATCCCCTAAAATTTTACTAAATACTTCCAATTCCTTGTTCACCGCCGGAAGCCGGGAAAGACTGGACGTCTTTCCTGAATCTGGGGGCAGATGCCAATTGGTGCTATCAGTCCACCTCTCCGAAGATGCCAAGTTGATTTATGGCACCATGTATCAATGGTTTAAACGGATGCGGCCGATGTAGCAGACTTCGTCAGATTCCCCTTCGCTTGAGGGATTTTTGATTGTGGGGACGCTCTTCCCTGCAGGCGCAAGCCCCTGCAGTTAATTACGCTACCGCATCGTGATAACAACTTTCTCCTTCTCCAGATGGTGACTTCGTGTCGTGGGTGTTTGTTTTGTGTTCGGTTTCCCATGAATTGTATACGGAGACTAATTTGTATTGTCGCCCGTAGGACGTGGATTAGTCCAAATCCGTATCTTTCTTAGATTTGGGTTTGGGGGGGTGTTTAAGGATACATTAGCCTTATTTGAGGCTAAGATCGACTTAAACGTTCGTTAAGGACGCGTTAGTCTAATTTTAGACTAAGATCGACTCTACGAGATCGTTTAGATCCGATAAGAGAGCAATTGGGGGCTCTATTGTTTAGTTTAGTGACATTGCGGTCGATAGGTAGTTTAAGGACATTGCGGTCCAATGTTAGTTTTAAGACATCGCGGTCAAGGTTAAGGACATCATAGTCCGTGAGCTTAAGGACCTCACAGTCCGATGTTAGTTTTAAGACATCACGGTCGAGGTTAAGGACATCATAGTCCGTGAGTTTAGGGACCTCACAGTCCGGTGTTAGTTTTAAGACATCACGGTCAAGGTTAATGACGTCATAGTCCGGTATTAGTTTTAAGACATCACGGTCGAGGTTAAGGACGTCATAGTCCGGTATTAGTTTTAAGACATCACGGTCGAGGTTAAGGACGTCATAGTCCATGAGTTTAAGGACCCCACAGTCCGTAGCAGTGTGTGGTTGTCGGAACCCGTCACCTCTCTGACGACGTTGAGGGATTAAAACGACAGATATCAGAGGAGTAAAGAGATGTACCCTCGAACCATGTGTAAATTGATTGGAAGAGCAATCGTGCTCAGTTCAATTTATATTGAGGACTTATGGCCAAAATTGGGCTAAGTCCAGTTGAAAATGTTTAACATTTTATCCATGTTCTTCCTATTAGGCTTTTAGTTGGGCTCTGCCCCTTTATAATGCATAGCATTGGGCTCTGTAATTAAATGCATAGAATTTATATTTGGCCTGTTCGACCTTTACTTGGGCTCTGCCTTTTTTTAATAATGCATAGCATTTATAGTGGTCTGATAGTGCACCACGTGGCTTGTCAGGCGCTTTGCGCCAATCAAACAGCGCAATGCGCTAGTGCATGCAAAAGTGACACGTGTCACGCTCTGCGCTAAGCGCAAGTCTGTTAGCGCAGTGCGCTGCGCCAGTGAACGACACGTGGCGCGCTCTGGTGCAGTGCGCCATTCCAAGAGCGCAGTGCGCTGTTTTAGAAGCACAAAGCGCAGATTGTGTCTGTGGTTGACACGTGGCGCGTTCTGGTGACGTGCGCCAGTCCAATAAGCACAAAGGCGCATTTCAAAAGTGCAAGGCACTGTCCAATAGCGCAGAGCGCATCTTGATCAAATTAAAATCAAAGAACAAGTTCTTTGTTCTTTCAAAAGAGGTTTTACCTCAAGATTCAAGAACCAAAGTTCTTGTTCTCATCAAAAGGCTGTGCCTTTATAGATCAAAAGATCTAGGAATGAAGTAAATTACTTCTTTTTTAATCTTTTATAGTTAGATCTTTCTTTGATCTTTTTTCTTTTTCATATTGAAGATCTTGATCTTGTTCTTAGATCTTTAATCTTTTAGAAGAGAATTCTTCTTTTAGTGAGATGTTTTCATCTCTGTTCTTCCAAGAATTCAATTCTTTACCTTTAAAGATGAAGAAGATGATCTTCTTTCTTCAAAGGCTTGCATTTCTTCTCTTTGAGGTTTCTCAAAGTTTCTATAGGTTCTCTCTCTTCTGTATTCTGTGTGTAAGACTTGGAGTCTAGGGGCCTTTAAATAGGGCCAATTGATTTGTTAAGTTAGTTACAGAGATCTTTCTCTGATTGATCTGGGGATATTTCCCCACCGTTGGATCTTTGATCCTAAGCCTCTGTTTTACAGAAGATAATCTTCTTTTTTTAATAAGATTGGAAAGATCTTTCTAGAATTTTAATTCTAATTAATTAATAATTTATTATTTAAATTCCAGTGCTGGCGCAATTGGCGCTAGCGCACCTGTGTTTGACACGTGTCGCGCAGCGCAGAGAGCGGCGCAACTGCGCTAGCGCACCTGTGTTTGACACGTGGAGCGCAGCGCAACTGTGCTAGCGCGCCTGTGTTTGACACGTGGCGCGCGGCGCAAAGCGCAAGTGATCTGAAGCGTTGCTTCATTTTTTTGAATTTGAATTTTGAAACAGAGCTTTGCTCTGATTGGGGGTGCGTTGCCTTGGGCGCAGCGCTCCTGGCGCTGGCGTGTCTGCCTTTGACACGTGGCGCGCTGCGCGCAGCGCAAGGAATCTGAAGCGTTGCTTCAATTTTTTTGAATTTTGAAATTCAAACAGAGCTTTGCTCTGATTGGGGGAAACAATTGCCTCCCCCCACCATTGCGCTCACGTGGCGTACACGTGAGTGCAGCGGTGGCAACATCTGAGCCATTGGATCAACTCAGAAGTTGAGGAGGCGCTTCAGCGCCTATAAATAGGACCCTTGGTCCTCAGATGATTATCATCTCCTTCAAGAATTTTATTTTCAGAGCCTTGCTCTCATTTTCAAGAACTTCAAGAGTTAAACTCTAGAAAAATTTTAGGTAAAAATTAAATTTAATCAATTTTAATTAACAGAGCCTTACTCTTATAGATCTTTTGATCTAAAGAAATCCCCTTTGGGGTTTCATAAACAGAGCTTTGCTCTCAAGAACCCATAGATCTAAAGAGATCTTGTTTCAGGGTTTCTTAACTCATGAACAAGCTTTGCTCATTGACAATGTATAGATCTTTTGATCTTTTGATGAAGAACTCTTAAGAGTTTTTTCAGAACTTTAATTCTTAGGAATTAATTTTTCTTTGATGGATTTTTCCATCAGTATTACAGAGCTAGGCTCTTTAAGGAATTTTATTCCCTTGTGACCAGAGTTTGACAAGTGTCACTCTGTAACAGAGCTTTTCTCTGAAAGGGAGATTTTCTCCTTGTCTCAAGAGATTTCTCATTTAATGAGAATATTATTTGAGGATTTCCTCATTAATTGACAGTCTCATCCAATGATGAGGCTGTATTATTAACTGATGCATTGTCATCTGGATTTTGTGGGTCCCCATTTTGTCCCCTCTCCACTGCATTGTAGTGTGGTATAAATTTTAAAGTACCAAGCGTCGGGATTTTAAAATTAAATTGTAATACTGATAATTGAATTTCGCTTTTTTTTGCAGGCAACATGTCTCCTGACCTTTCGTTCCCGTTTTTCCGTTCAGATGGAGGATTCCCTGAGGCACCGGTAGACCGGGAGGTTCTTGCTCTCATTAAAGACTACGACCCGGAGTACAAGAACCTTCACCTGTGGGGTAGGTGGTACAACGAAATTATCAAAGGTCGCCGAAGCTTCTCTTGCGCGACGCCGTCGGATCCAATCTCGTACGCAGATATACCCCCGGTGAACTATGCCGTGGAGGTTGTAAATTGGAATTCGGAGGGTCTTCTTCAACCTTCGATTGCTGCCATACCCGTGCAGTTGTCGGCAGCCGTGGATATTTTGGGGCGGCGCATATGCCAGGGTGAGTC
Source organism: Agapanthus africanus (assembly GCA_030015575.1). NCBI lineage: Eukaryota > Viridiplantae > Streptophyta > Magnoliopsida > Asparagales > Amaryllidaceae > Agapanthus > Agapanthus africanus. The sequence goes on along the minus strand of JASDDO010000031.1, from coordinate 513,095,716 downwards.
GCGCCCTTGAGTACAACCTTATAACATTGGATTGACCCCTCGACATTCGGCCTGGTATTTGCAGTGGGCCAGGTACATCTTGTCAGCGAAGAAGGCGCATTTGCTGAAGATCGGTCTGTATCCTGCAGTCTACGCCTCGTTGTTCGAGTACCCTGCTCCTCCGACGTGGTGGGTTAAGGCATTCGTGGAACAATGGAACATCCCCACCCATACCTTTCTTCTGACGGACAGGGAAGTCTCCATCCCCCTAGAAGAATTTGCTGAGATTTCCGGTCTGCCGGTGAGGGGGGAGCACAATGAGAAGCCACTTCGTCCTGATGAATATGTCTTCGCCACTAAGCCGTTGGTGATGGACCTAACGCCGGAGAATGCTATTCAGCACCAGTTTCCGAGTCTAGTAAAGGTGCTGAATATGTATGAAAGTCTTTACTTGGAATCGGGAGGCCGGGGAGTTAGTTTTGCAGATTTCATCGCCCGCTTTCTTCGACCGGAGATTCTATCACAACGGGGCGAAAAATTCGCCAAGCTCGACGACCCCTTCGGCTTTGGCTTAGATCGTCGACCAGCACTGGAAGACGACCAAAAGGGTTTTTACCTCCCTGATGCTGCAATCATCCCCTTATCGAAAATCGCCGCTCCAGGCATCGACGAGGAGACTTTCTTTCTCGGGTTTCTGGGGCTTTGGCTGTGCTGGTTTGCGCTCCCCATGCACCCGCGCTACATGAGGTCGTCCGTCTTCTACCCAGCGTATCGGATGGTGGCTGGCATACAATTGTCGATTGGAATTGCCGGGTTGGCCCACCTGTACCATGGTCTCAGCGTGGCGGCGGACGCAAATGAACCGGGGGTGCAACCCGCCAATTTCCCGATGCACTACTTTACTTCGTAGATGGAAATGCATGTGCTCGAGGTATTTGGTATTCACAAGAGACCCTCGTTTTACGAGAAGTGCAGACTCCCGAGAGTTATGCGGCTGATTGGCGCTTCTATTGTGAATCCGCCCCCGCGGGAGGCTAGGGGATTGCTTCTTCGTCCGCGCACGGTCGGAGCAGTTATTTCTTTCACAGACAAGGTCATGACCATCGGCCCGGAGACCTCTAAGGCGGTGTTGGCGTTGAGTGATACTTTCAAGGACGGGGCCTCCGTATTGAAAGCCCGGGAGATTCTACATTTATACTCCATCCGGCCGGGCTTTCTTGTGTTCAGGCAGAATGATTTGGCGCTTTTTATGAGGTACAACCCTCATCGGTTCGCCCAAAACTAAGCTATAATCAGGGGGTCCCACTGGAAGCATTTTTAGAAGAGCCTGCGGCCACCAGGGAGGGAATACGGAGCGTACTGCATCACTTTATGCGGTTAAACACGGGCTCCCACTTCTTCATTAGCGAGCCGAGTTGCATTCCAAGGGCCCTCAATGTGTACGGGGCTTGGTATCAGCACGCGATGGGTGTTGTTATCCGGGAAGAGAAGCGGCTGCTGCTTGATCGCAAGGGTGCGCCCCCCGCCAGCGATCGCAACGTCCCTCTAAGGCGAAGGACCCCTGTCATTTCTCCACTAAGAGGAGATGCTGGAGTTGAGCCCCCACGCATGCTAAGCCCTCCGTGCGGATTACCTCATGATTCTGTGGACGTGCCCTCAGCGCCCCATGCTCCCGTGGAGACGGTGAATGTGGTTTCGCCAGAATCCGGCGTGGGCTCGGACGTCGGGACCCGCCGTCCCAAGGTGCCCACGAAGAGTAAGCTGATTTTGGGTGCGACCGGGGTTCGCGCGCAGAAGAGGAAGAAGAAGTTGGTCCTTTCTCTTGATGCCGTACTCGGCTTACAGCCTCAGGCCCCTCTTACCGAAGGCCTAAGTGAGTATAGAACCAACGAGGGTTTCTTCGTAGAGCCAGAAGACACCGATCTGGCGGCCGCCATCGCAGCTTCTGAGCGATTGGCAAGGCGCGACGCGTGGTTGGCTAAACTCACACAATCAGGTAATCACTAGTTGTATTTTTCGTCATTTCATCGTATCTTTATCATTGTTTTTTGACTTAACGCTTTTCCTTTTTAAACAGGCATTTCTACCGAAGAAGCCATCGCTGCTTCTCTCAAAACTTTCGAGGAGGAAGAGAGGAAACGTGCTCTATTGGGCGTTGGTACGTCTCGGCTCATTGAGTCTTCATTCCCCTTTTTACGGCCAATCTAACCCTTTCCTTATCTCATTGCAGGGACCGCAAGACCTACTTCGCAAGCCGATGCGGGAATTCTCCCCGGGCTAGCTACCGAAGTTCCGGCCTCTTCGGGATTGCCGCAAGAGACCCAACTCAAAAGGCCGATGATGGAAGCTTTGACGGCTCTGGAAGCAACCCTGAATGCGGATGACGATGCCTTGCTGAAGGAGGCTTCCAAAATGTCCGTCGTGACGGCCCGGGAGGAAAGGAAGCACCTGAGGCGCGCGGCAAGGGAGCGTAGCGCTGCTTTGGCTGTAGGAGCAGGTTCAAGCGCCGTTACTCCCGCTGCTACTCCTTCAGAGGAGCTCCCGGTCGCCTTGTCTACTGCTCATAGACGGGCGACACGTGCAACTCGGGAAGCCAACGGTAAATCCACCTCAGGTAATGTGTTTTTGAGGCTTTGTTGTCAAAGTTTTAAAACCGTCGGTTCTTATATATTTTGTCCTGCAGGGCCGAGTCTCACTGAAGGAGTGGCGGCGACCGTCGAGCCTGAGGGGATGGTGGAGGAGGTGGTTGCGGAACCCGAGGCGACGGCAGGCGGTGTAACCATAGTTTCCGGGCCCGAAATAGTGGCTGACGAGACAGTCAGAAATGCTATGCCCGAGAAGGCTGCCGGTGACGAGCCCGAGGGGGCGGCGGATGAGACGGCTGCTACGGCCGGGCCTGAGACAGCAGTGGATGAAGCGGCTGTGACCACTGAACCCGAGGTGGTAACGGGAGAAATGGGCATGATCGCTGAGCATGAGATGGCCACTCTTTCTCAAGAGTCGGGCGCCGCTCCGATCATCGCTCTCCCTGCTTACGGCTCCTTATCGTCTTCCGGCGTCGCGAGCGTGACGACGGATCCTGTAGAGTCGGGTGATGAGGCAACGGGAGGTGAGACTGTCCCAATGGAGGAGGGAGAAGTCACCGTTGTATCAAGTGATGCCCTCGTTAGGGTTCCGGCCGGTGACTCTTCAGGTAAATCTTGGGCCACCGCCCTTCTTTCTTTATTCTGCAATCTTTCCTTAATAAAGTTTATCTTGCTTCTAATGCAGGTGTGGCTAGTGCTGAAATTGAGCTGCTCGAGACAACGCCGTCAGTTACCATCCTGACGATGACCACCCCTCTGCCTTATCTCGCACCATCGCAAATGCTGGAAGGTATGGATTTGTAACCCATTAGTCTTATCCCTCAGGCGGATAATTCATGTAGTGACGTCGAGTCATCGCGTTTTTGCAGGAGTTCTTCTTGACCACCTGTACCAAGTGTTGCACCCACATTTCTCGTTCCTGTCGGAGATAGCTTCATTTAGCGGCGCTGGTGAATATAGCTTTCAATTAATGCTTTTCCTTTTACCGATAATGAAATTATTTCTGATTTTTCCTTGCTTTGATTGCAGTGCTACAGATTGAAGAAGGAGATAAGAGATCAGTTGCGCCACCGGTCCTCCCGGCTTTGCCACCTGCTGCAGCCGGTATGGTAGACTCCACTTTTTGCTCGTTTTCTTTATTTCCTGAGCCGACATCTGATTATGATCTATTTTGCAGCAATCACATCAACTCCAACCCCGTTCGAGTCTCATATTATAATGCCGGCCGGGCCCTTTTTAAGGCGTCCATCATCCAAAGGTTCTGCGACCAGCCTACGCATGCTAGGCGAGTATATCGAGGAGTTCGACGCAGAGGCTCCCACGTCTGCCGCGGATTTTGCCGCGGAGATTAACCCTATACTGGCGACGCTCATGAACTTTCACGGTGAGGGTGTTGTTGAGTCTTGGGTTAATCGCTGCCGGGAGATCGAGGCTTGCTTGCATGAGCTCGAGCTTAAGCGTCCGGCACCTGAGATCTTGGCCACGAGCACTCAACGAGCGGCATGGATCGAGCAGAGCGCTTCTTACTTCCGCCATCTTGAACAAGAAGTGATTTCAAAGCGGAGGGAATGCAAAGAAACTTCAAGCGAGTCTGCTCGACTGCGTGCTGAGGTCTACGCGAACGCTGCCCAGGTGAAAGTTATCTTCAAGGGCCTTCTACAATGTATCTCTGATGGGTTAACATTGAAGCAGAAGCTCGATGTCGCTGAGCGTGATGCACAAGATCGCGAAGCATCTCAGCGAGCCGTCGAAGAACAACTCTCATCCTACTTGCAGCAGCGAGCCCAGGTCGAAGCAGAGTTGGCCGCGGTAGCCGATCAGGAGGAGTGGCCGAAGGAAGTACGGGAGCGGCTGGTTGGACTACTGAAAGCGCTTTCCTCTCAATAAATATTTTGTACCATTTGTAATTTTGAATAAATGTATTTGTTCTTTTATTCTCTAACACGATGTATTTTGTACTCGATCGAATTCATGAATAAAAGATACACGTTCTTTATAATGTCTTGTGTCATTTCTCTGCTTTCTTCTTTCTTGCTGTGTTATTTGCCATGCGATTTTTAGCAAGTGTGATCTGTAGATAGTATATAATTGTCAATCTTATGCTTTTTTGTAAAGTGGCGATGGCTTAGAAAATAGGGTTAAGGTCTGCCGCCTAAGACTTTTCAACTTTATGAGCCGTGAGGGTCTCATAAAGAATTTTCTCCCTACGGGTCGAGAGGATCCCGTAGGTGCAATTTTCTTCTTAAGAATCGTGAGGATTCCTAAGTATGTTTTCTCTTGAGAGTCGTAAGGATCTCACAAGAGAATTTACTCCCTTAAGAGTCGTGAGGACCCGCAAGTGATGGGTGAAGTTGCCCTTATTCCCATATCACGGAGTCAGGGGTTGCTCTGGATGCTTCCCACGGTTTCACTGCCGTGTTTGGCGAGGACCAGGCTCCGCTCTGGACGTTTTCCAGGATACCGAAGTTTAAAGACATCGCGGTCGAGGTTAAGGACATCATAGTCCGATTTAAGGACTCCACAGTCCGTTGTTAGTTTTAAGACATTACGGTCGAGGTTAAGGACATCATAGTCCATGAGTTTAAGAACCTCACAGTCCAATGTTAGTTTTAAGACATCACGGTCGAGGTTAAGGACATCATAGTCCGTGAGTTTAAGGACTCCACAGTCCAATGTTAGTTTTAAGACATCACGGTCGAGGTTAAGGACATCATAGTCCGTGGATTTTAAGGACTCCACGGTCCAACGTTAGTTTTAAGACATCACGGTCGAGGTTAAGGACATCATAGTCCGTGAGTTTAAGGACCTCACAGTCCGCGAAATGTGTGGTTATTGGGACCCGTCACCTCTTTGAAGACGTTGAGGAATTACAACGACAAATATCAAAGGAGTGAAGAGATGTACCCTTGAACCAAAGTAAAATCAGTTTAAAATCATTATGGTTGATTGTTAGTTTTAAGACATCACGGTCGAGGTTAAGGACATCATAGTCCGTGAGTTTAAGGACCTCACAGTCCGATGTTCGCTCTGGATGCTTCCCACGGGTTCACTGCCGTGTTTGGCGAGGACCAGGCTCCGCTCTGGACGTTTTCCATGGGTCAGAAGTGACGTTATCCGTGTTCCACGTAACCAGGAATCTGCTCTAGATGCTTCCCACGGGTTTACTGCCGTGTTCGACGAGGACTAGGCTCCGCTCTGGATGCTTCACACGGGTTCACTGCCGTGCTCTGCGAAGAACAAGATCTGCTCTGGACGTTTTTCACGGGATCAGAAGTGACGTTATCCATGTTCCACGTAACCAGGAATTTGCACTAGATGCTTCCCACGGGTTCACTGCCGTGTTCGGCGAAGACTAAGCTCCGCTCTGGATGCTTCACACGGGTTCACTGCCGTGCTCTGTGAGGACCAGGATCCGCTCTGGACGTTTTCCACGGGGTCAGAAGTGACATCATCCGTGTTCCACGTAAGCAGTAATTTGCACTATATGCTTCCCACGGGTTCACTGCCGTGTTCGGCGAGGACTAGGCTCCGCTCTGGATGCTTCACACGGGTTCACTGCCGTGCTCTGCGAGGACCAGGATCCGCTCTGGACATTTTCCACGGGGTCATGTTCAGTTGATAAAACTGCACATTTGTTATTACATTTTTCCTACCATTTTCATATTAAAAAAGGTCTTTATTATAATATATCATACATATGAGGGTTTATGTGTAAAAATACTATTTCCAGATGTTGATATATTATGATTAGCATTTGGTAGGAAAATGTATACAAATAATATCATTGACCAAATCCTAGTAGAACAAAGTCTACTAAATATTATTTAAGTTGTTGTGCAGAATTTTTCCAAGTTGTGCAGAATTTTTCAAGACTAAAATCAAGGAAATCAAGTTGTTAAAGAAAACTTGCCTAATTAAGAAAGCAAAACTTGGAGACCAAGTCTGGCAGCAACCACAAGAAGATTTCCATGAAACAAAGGTTCCAAGGATCGCCAAATGTCATAAGGACAGAGCCCCTGAAGTTTGATGAAGGGATGAGATTTAATGGCCGCGGATCCGCGGCCATACCCCCCCTTAGGCTGCGGATCCGCGGCAAGATTGTGGAGTTAGAAGATGAGAATTTTCAGGGTGAATCTTCAATACTTGCTTCCAAATTTAGAAGCTAAATTTCTGGCTTTGGGACTATAAATAAAGACCGAGAGCCTCTTGGAAAAATCATCAAGCCGACGAGATCACGAAGTCCAAGACGACTCACGCATCCAGGCTGATCATCAACGGTTCATCTACCTCCTTAGAAGAGATCGAGAAGCAAACTAGTATTTGTAATCATTTTCTAAGGAAACAAAGTGTAAATGAGTTTTGTTGATTAATAAAGGTAGTTCTTTTTCTTATTCTATTTCTTTGTAGTTTCATTATGAATTCTCTCTCTATCTCTTCTTCTCCCAACATGCGCGAGTAATTCTCCGCTTGTTAGGGTTCGTAGGATTAGGGTAGGTTAATGGATGATGAAAATCCTTAAACTCTTTTTAAGTCCTATAAAGTTTATAAACTTTACCAAAGAATCATTGACATCCTAATCGGGCGCACTACCAATTCATTGTTAGTCTTGACCGCGATTAGAGATTAGATTAATGATTGATTTGGTAAAGGCTGGATATGAACGGAGTTCCATGTCGAGATAGGGGTTAAGAGTGGGATTCCTTTTCCCTCAAGAAATCCTAATCTACACGCATCACTGTCGTTCTAGTTTTAAATCTATTAAAGGATAGAAAGAGTAATCTTTAATTAATCATCCATAACTACTAAATCATAATGAACCCTACAAGCCCCCTTCTTATATAAACTTACCTCCGCAGTTAATCTAGATCTATATTTTGCATCAGTGTTTAACGTAGATCTAGATCCTACACCATTCTTCAATATTCTTTATCCCTCCTCTCTTTTTCAACACATCTAAAGTAAGAATAAAAGATTCAACGTTTCCCAAAGGACGACCCGTACTCATCTTGGTCTAGCTACACGCGACACCGTTATTGATTGCGGTTATTTTACAAACACAATTTTAAGAAACAATCAGGTCAGAAGTGACGTCATCCGTGTTCCACGTAACCAGGAATTTGGTGATTATATCCGTATTTCACGGAGTTGGGATTTGACTCTCGGTCATCTGTACACCGCCGAGTCATGGAACTGGGAGTTGCCGCCGTTCCGCTTTGCTTGATGTTGCATCTGCTGCAATGAGACGAATGTTGATATGCTCTCCAGGCTATCTGTGAGCCGTCGAGATTTGGCTTCTTCTTCTGATGAAACCTGAGGAGGAGGAGTGTGACTCCCTCTTCGTTTGCGCCCCTGGATTGTATACAGGGATTGATGTGATATCGCCTGTAGGGCATAAATTTCGTTTTATATATTTTTTTATTTTATTTCTTTCCGCGATGCTCTATCATTTCAGCTTTTTATATCGCGAAGGTCGCGATTGCCCAATCATTTCGGCTATTTTTCGCGGTGCCCAATCATTTCGGCTATTTCGCATGCATACATTTTTACTTGCTGATTTTGTCGCAAGTTGCCCCATCATTTCGGCTATTTCGTATGCATGTGTGGCTTGCTGGCTTTTCGCCGCAAGCTTGGAATTTAGACACTGATTTTGGCATCAGCACCGCTACAACTGGGATATTGCTAGGAGCGAATCATCATTTGCCCTTGTCGATGTCAGACAAAGGTGGCTTAACGAACAGGGTTAGGATCCTGTCGACTAAGGCTTTTGACTTCATGAGCCGTAAGGGTCTCATAAAGGTATTTCTCCCTGTGAGTCGTGAGGATCTCGTAGGTGTGTTTTCTCCTTTGGAATCGTGAGGACTCCTAAGGGTATGTTCTCTTATACGTCGTAAGGATCTTATAAGAGCGTTTTCTCCTTATAAGTCGAGAGGACTTACAAGGGTTGTTCACCATGCGAACATATCCCTAGTCACGGATGGGACTTGGTTAGGGAAATGTTTATTCACGCCCGTGGATTGTATACAAGGGTCAGTATTGAGCCGCTTGTAGGGCAGTATCGGAGGTTGTGGGGGGTTGCTTAAGAACAGGTTCAGGTCTCTGTAACTTAAGACTTTCAAATCTTATGAGTCGTGAGGGTCTCATAAGAGGATTCTCCTTACGAGTCGTGAGGATCTCGCAAGTGTAATTTCTCCTTAGGAATCGTGGGGATCCCTAAGTGTGTTGCTCCCTTGTGATTCGTAAGGATCTCACGCAGGTGGTTTCTCCTTACAAGGTCGAGAGGATCCTGTAAGTGTCTTTTAACGAGGCTGAGCCTTTTCGGGATTTCACAAACACTTGTCGGTAGCCCTGCTGTTTTTACTCACGGAGCCCTTTCGGGTTTTCATCCGTGCCCCTTTTGCTTATGGACATATCGTTTCTTTCTTCTTTTTTTGTTTTTTCTTCTTTCTCTTTTTTTTCGAACGAGGTTGCGCCCTTTCGGGTTTTCACAAGACTCGCCGGTTGCCCTGCTGTATTTACTCACGGAGCCCTTTCGGGTTTTCATCCGTGCCCATTTTTCTTATGGACATACCATTTTATTTTTCTTTTTCTTTTTATTATTTTATTATTTTTTTTTATCAGCTTTAGGATATTGCAATCCGCCGTAGTTTCTCGACATCTCGGTCAACAGCTAGTTTTAGGACATAGTGGTCCGTCATTAGTTTAAGGACGTTTCGGTCCGTTGTTAGTTTAAGGACGTTTCGGTCCGTGTTCATACCAGAATATTGCATTTACTACGGCCCATTCTTATGCTCGTTTGTTTAGAGGTAGGTGCTTTTAATCCGTGTTTGCTACATATTTACAGGCTACAGGTTCCTAGTCCAAAATAATGCAAATCATACAAAATCTCCACTGTTACGCCAAAATACAAAACATCTGTTGCCAACAGATAAAGCCGGGTTCCGGTCATCCGTATCCGTCCAGTGCCGCGTACCAGTTCTAGAGACAAGACATATGACAGTGGTCATTCGTGTCTCGGACAAACACAGAGCACGAGAGGGGCAGCACAAGAATCAATGGGTACGCAGAGCTTGAGGGAGAAAGGTCAAATCAATCAAAAGTGAAGCTATGTTTGGACTGTGCAGATCTGAAGAAATTGTGAAGGCAATTTGCAATTTGGGACATGTATAACAACATAAGATAGCAAAACAAAGAAACCCAGAAAATACGAGACCCCAATTCCATAAAACCGCGGCGGAACTGCCGCCAAATGTGGGTTTTCGCGGCGGATCCGCCGCGTTTTAGTGTCATCATCTGACCAAATTTTTGGGGCAGTTGGGTCATTTCATTTAGGGCCAGAATGTTGCCCTAGGGTTTCAGCACGCAGCCTATAAATAGCCCAGTTTTGTGCCAAGCCAAGGTCTTCTTCATGTCTTCTTTTCCATCTCTTTTTGTTAGGATTTAGTTTAGCTTCTTCTTCTTCTTCATGTCTTCCTCCATTAAAATGTAGTGAGAGTATTGAGTGGATGATGAAATGAAGATGAGGGTTATTTTTCTTATCTTGTATTTTTATTTCATTGCATTGTAATTTAATTTCTAGTGTAACTTTATTATTTGTTGTTAACTAGTTGTTGTTATTTCTTTTCTTGTTCTCTTTTCTTTTCTTCTTTTATTCGTATTTTCAAGCGATGATACTTGACGGAGTTCCTTGCTAAGATGAGGACCCAAGAGTTAGCTTGCTTCACTTGTAAAACCGTAGTTTCCTTTTCTCTCTTTTCTTCCTTCTTGTTTTGTTTTCTTTTCTTTTATAATGTGTGAATAATTTCCCACTTGTTAAGGCTAAGGAAGGTGGTATGAGGGATGGAGAAATCCCTTGTGCTTTTCTTCGCCAAACATCTTGAAACGTTTGCACGTATAAAAGAGTACTTCACCAATTCTGCTAACCGTACGCCGTACTTCACCAATAATTTCCCACTTGTTAAGGCTAAGCAAAGGTGGTATGAGGGTTAGCAGTTGCTGTACTCTCTCGCCGTACTTCACCAATTCTGGTTTGCACGTTTGATAGTCGCCGTTTACTTGACTAACGACCAATTGGGAGTCTCCGTATATGAGGAGGTTTTCAATGCCCATGTCGATGGCGATCTCAAGACCCGCCATCAAAGCTTCATACTCGGCTTCATTGTTTGTCCTCGGCTCTGCTAAGGAGAAAGCAAAGCGCATTATCCCTCCTTGTGGGGTCACGAAGATAAGGCCTACCCCTGATTTGATTATGGGCGTGTTTTGTTTGCGCTTCTTCATGGAGGATGCTCCATCGAAATAAAGTTCCCATTGGGTACCACTTCCGTCGATCGTGTCAAACGCATGTTCGTCTAGCAGTTCGCAATTCAAGGGAGAATCGGCCGATATCGAATGTTCAGCGAGGAAATCGGCGATGGCCTGGCCTTTCATTGACTTAAGAGGCTGATAGGTTATTGAGAACTCCATCAAGAGCAAGGCCTATTTAGCGAGCCGACCCATCGGTATGGCCTTTGACATCAAATATTTGAGGGGATCCACCTTCGATATGAGACGGACTTCATGCGCCAATGCGTAGTGCCTGAGTTTCGTTATCGCGAACATCAATGCCAGACAGTGTTTTTCGATGGGAGAATAATTGCTTTCTGCCCCCAGTAGAACTCAACTTAAATAGTAGAGCGCTCTCTCCTTCCCTTGGTCATTTTCCTGTGCCCATAATGCACCTAAGGAACCTTCAAGGGCGGTCGTATAAAGAATGAGAGGCTTTCCTTTGACCGGAGCGGCCAGTACTGGAGGATTCTGCAGATATTGCTTGATTTCGTCCAGCGCGCTTTGGCATTTATGATCCCAAACGAACGGGGTTCCCTTCTTCATCAGGTGACTGTAAGGGCGGCATTTGCCAGAGAGATTAGCTATAAATCGCCGGATGTACGCGAGCTTCCCTTGGAGAGACCGCAATTGCTTGAGGGTCCTTGGCGGGGGCATTTCCATGATCGCCTTGATCTTTGACGGATCTATCTCGATACCTCGGTGTCGGACGATGAATCCTAGGAATTTGCCCGAGGAAACTCCGAACGCACATTTGAGAGGGTTCATCTTCAAGTTGTATTGCCGAAGGCGTTGAAATACGATCTTCAGATGCTCGAGATGTTCCTCGTATGATTTGCTTTTAACCACGAGGTCGTCAATATAACACTCGACAATTTCATGTATAAGGTCATCGAAGATCTTCGTCATGGCCCTCTGATAAGTGGCACCGGCGTTCTTTAGACCGAAAGGCATCACCCTGTAGCAAAATATACCCAAAGGGGTCCGGAAAGCGGTGTGCTTCTGGTCTTCGGGATGCATCTTTCTCTGATTATATCCTGATGAGCCGTCCATGAAGGAAAAAACTTCGTGAGTGGACGTGTTATCTATCATCAGCTCAGTGACCGGAACTGGGAAATCATCCTTCGGACAAGCTTTATTGAGATCCCGAAAGTCGACACATATGCGCACTGTCCCATTTTTCTTCATCACCGGGACGATGTTGGCGATCCGGTCAGGATACTGAACTTCTTGGACAAAGCCAGAGTCGATCAGCTTCTTGACCTCAGCGTTGATACTCATCTCAAGCTCGAGCCGCATTCTCCTCGGTGCTTGTTTGATTGGCTTAACGTCTGGGGATATCGTCAATTTGTGGACCGCAATCTCTAGATCTAGTCCTGGCATCTCGGAATAGTTCCATGCGAAGCAATCTCTATGCTGCATAAGTACGTCTTTTAACGCAGCCACCCTTTCTTCAGATAGCAGCTTACTGACGAATGTAGGTCGCGGGTCGCTTGCCGTTCCCAAATCAATCTTCTTGAGGTTATCTGCAGTATTGTGTATTCCATCTTCCAGCTCTTTTGGCGCCGGTGGAAACTCTGAGATCACCTCGTCATCATTGTTTTCGAAGCACCAGGTAAGGTCATGCATATTCTCAGGTTCTTCTTTTGATGATGTTATCATATGACAAGTACGAGTTCGCTTCGAAGACCGATGTGTATCTGGTTCTACTCTCGTAGCTTTAGGTTCATGCTTCTGCAGCGGTGTTACCCTCCAACTGTCGGATAGAGCGAACTTGCCGAGCTGATATTGATCTTCGACCCAGTTCTTGAAGGTGAAGCAGTCTTCGAGAGGATGTCCTATTTCTTGGTGATAAGTGCAATAATCTGGGTGAGAGACCTCGTTGGCTTGCTCAGGGTGTTTGGACTCCGGGAGTGTAAGCATTTGATGTCTTATAGCGAGGTCAAGTATCTTCTTTGTCTTGTCTTGAGGAAAAGAGTATGCTCTACTCATCCTTTTCATCAGGGACAAATCCGGACCGCTCGATTCCCGCTCGCGTGACTTCTTGGTCCCGCTTTGTCGCTGTCGAACGCCTTTTCCGCTCTTTGACTTGTTTCTGCCTCTGCGTCGGGCCTTTTTTGCAACAGGTTGACAGGGAGGGGCATTTTCATTTTTCGCAGCCTGTTAGAGAAGGCGTTGTGTCTTGTCCTTCTCGTTGGCCATTTCGCGGTTATGGTCGTCTCGAACTTTTTGACCAGCTTCCCTTATAAGCTTGTCCATTTGTTCTTCGAACGACGGACTGGGCATTTTCACGTCGGGGACTTTTTCTGGTTCAGGATTAGCACTCTCCCATTGAGCATCTCCTTCTTCATCAAAGTCATGTACAACATAGCAGTCGAGGAGTAGCTCCCGTTTCTTGGATCGAACGTATCCAAGTCCGATTGCTTCCATTCTCCCATTGGGCAACTTTCGCTGAGTTCCGGGAACGTTCCAGATCCTGTCATAGAACTTAGCTTTTCGAGCGGTCTGTTTGAAGGGTATCCCTTGGCGCTTTAACAGCCTTTTCAAGCCTTCTGTATAATATCTAGACAGACGGGTGGGCTGAAGCCTGTCAAGTGTAGGATCCGCGCCGTGCCAGATTTCTTTCTCCACTTTAGTTTCCCCGGAGCGGTAGAATAGGACCGCCTTTTCACCTTCTCGCCTGGGAGGGACATAGAACGTCTGCAGCTTTTCCACACTGTAGGTGTGAAGCACGTCCATTTCCTTATGATGTTTGGGCGGAACCATGGCAACTTGCAAACTTTGCTCTTCATCAGCGAATGTTCGTATTGGAGGCCGAGCAGAGAATATAGCATGGAACTCGTCTTCTGAGTCGCTGCCGAAGATTAACATAGGAGCGGACGGTCTTGGCTTGTTGTACTGGGGTGGGCCTGAATAAACCATCTTTTCCTCTTCCTTAGTATCACTCCCGAAGACGGGAATGGTGGTGATAGCTTTGTTCTCCGGTTTGTGACATCTTTCCGTGTCTTCGAAATCTGGTAAGAAATATTTTGCATCTTCATACTTGCGAACTTCGTTCACGGAGAATGGGTTCAACTCTCCTGTCACAGTGTACTCGAGACCATCCTTAAAGTATTTCATACACTGATGTTGTGTAGAAGGGATGATGTTGTACTCGTGTAACCAAGGCCGGCCGAGCAAAGCGTTATAGCATGTCTTGGCTTCAATGACATGAAATTTAATGTCTGTGACAAGCAGCCCGAAGCGCAGCGTCAATATCACAGACCCGAGAGTCCGCGATGACTGGGAGTCAAAACCAGAGATGGTGATTTTATCACGAGCGAGATGCTGGACGCTCATGCGGATTTCTTTTAACACCCGCACGTTGAGGAGATTAACGGAAGACCCATTATCGACCAGGATTTTGCCTATCTTTATATCGTGGCAGTATCCTGAGACATATAGGGGACGGTTGTGCTCGCACGTCCCAAGGAGGAGGTCTTCGTCGCCGAAGGTGATATCGGCCGTGTGTACTTCCTGTAGCTCGTCCTTCATCTTTTCTTCGGCAAGAAAAGTTTGGAATTGTTCTGGCTCTTATAATGCCTTGATCAATGAATTTCTCGGTTCTTTGGATAGTAAAAGGGCGTCGAGAATGCTGAGTTGCGAGGGTAACTTCCTCAAGTGTGCCAGAACGTTGTAGTCCACCTTATTCTTCTTTGGCGGGTCCTTGGCAGTCAGCTCTTTCATGACTTGGTCATCCAGGGCGATGTCCTCAGAGACCTTTTCTTTTCCCTTATCTTTTCTACTCGTGAGTCCGAGATTCTTTTCTGGAAGCGTGCGATTGCGTAGCTGAATGTTTTCACAGGCCTTCGGTTCTTCCTCCTTCCCCAAGGTGGATTCTTTAAAGAGAGGGCCTAGAGCCATTTCCTCATCAGAGTCGCTCCCAAAGGTGAGAACCTGCGATCCTCCGGCGTTGACCATGCGACAGTTACCGGTAGTTCTTTTATGCTCCTCGGTCACACCTCTTTGCTCCCGACGAGTTTTGCCTTTCATCCGCTTAAAATGTTGCCGGTGAGCAACATACCCTTGCCACCATCTTTTAAAAGCATCGCACTTTTCGGTAGGGTGCAAAATCTTTCGATGATATAAGCAGTAGCTAGGATGTGTTTCTGCTTCACCGGGAGTGTTTCCTTCAAAGCGTGGTATCTTCATTCCCATTGATATGGCTTTAGCAGACCTTTTCCTCGTCTTGAACTTGTTTTTATCCGCAACGGGTGTCTTTTGATTCGGCGGGAGTGACTCGACTCTTTCGTCTGGTCACCGGCACTTGGCTCTTTCAAATATGGCCATCTCACGTTCCCGATCAGCTTTACTTTTCAGGAGAGCTTCATTGAGGAATGTGTCGATCATTTCATCTGATGGACCCAGAAGTTCTGGTTCAGGGTCTGCCCCTAGTTTCTCGATACAAGAAGCCTTTGCATCGTCTGTAAACGAGTGAGAGATCACATGACAACTTGCTATGCAATCCTCAAATTCATCCGACGAGCCTTCTCCATCGTCTTCGTCCTTAAGGACGTGGCTGAGGAATTCTTGGAGCGTGATGGGAGTCCGCGCCTTCTGATTGTACTCTTCCAGCGCGTCGATCTATTTCTGCAGGTCCGTGCGCTTGTCACCAGGCTTCACGGGCTTTTTGGATCTCTTCTTCTTCTTCTTTGAAGATTTTGACGGCTGGGCGTGAGTGCTTTGGCCATCACCACCAATCTTCGGAGTTGGGCGCGGCTTCAGCATCCCTTCGATGATCTGGGGTTCTAACGGGTTCTTCCACCTGATCGCCGAGCATGTCTGAAGATCATTCAGCATCCTTTTGGTTTTGGCTAAAAGCACGACCTCCCATGGAGCTTCTTCAACAACAGAACACGTTGCCCCCGGTGTGTCCGTCTTCTTAGGAGTGTGCGGTTGTGGTGGATTTACTTTCTACTTCTCAAACAGCGCAAACATGCCTTGTAGGTACTGATCTTCGATCCATCCTTTAAAGACGAAGCAATCCTCGATTGGATGGCTTACCGTTTGGTGGTAAGGGCAATAATTGGGATTATTCACTTCGCTGGGTTGCGGTGGTCGCCTTGGATTCGGCAAATTGATAAGCCTGTTGCGCATAGCTAGTTCGAAAAGCCTCTTCGTTTTATCCCGCGGGAATGAGTATGGACGCTTCATTTTCTCATTGTAATAGCGTCGTCTCTCCTCAAGTTGATCCGCTAGCTTTGGGGCACTGGGTTGCTATTGGGTGTTCGCAACGAAAGTCGCCTTCCCTTTACCCTTGTCGTTCCGCGGTTCCGGCTTCGGGAGAGACGATCTGTGACCTGTTTGATCCATCTAGGCTAGCTTATCGATTAAAGCCTGGAACGTGGTCGGTTTAAAGAACATCATGAACTGTGAAATAGTTGCATGAGGGTCTAGGGTGCCTACGAACATGCCCACCGTTGGTGCTTCTTCGATGCGTTGTTCGCACTTTGACCACAGATTCCGCCATCGGATTGCGTACTGAACCCACGTATCGCCCGGCTTCACCCTGGAATTGATCAACGCCGTTATCGGGGTGCGTTCGCTGGCACTCGCGAATCGCTGGGTGAATAACAATTCCATCTCTGCGAAAGTTTTGACGGGGTCGTTTGGAAGTTCGGAGTACCATTCAAACGCCGTCTCTGATAAGCTGCCGACGAATTGGCGGAGCAAGAGCTTATCATCGCCCCTGGTGTTGCCGCACAGAGCTCTGAACTAGGCGACGTGCTGGTGGGGATTGCCTGTCCCCTTGTAGACATGGAATTTCGGGATCGTGTAGCCCGGTGGGTACTTTATCTGATCATACCAGCCTGGAGATGGTCGTCCTGTTCTGACAACTTGGCCGGCCGCTTCGTTCGCCTGGTGAACTCGTATTTACTGAGCAATATAATCATCCAGGGCAGCTTTAGAGATTGTTTCTTCTTTGGCCGTTGAAAGAGCCAGGGTGGATTTGACGTTTCTCCTCTGTCATCTTCGAGGATAATCGGAGAATCTTCAGCTGGGGGATCTGGCTGGATCATCATGCCCACCATGTCTTGGAACAAAAGAGCCATTTGCTTTATATTGGCCGCTTGTTCCGCAGCCTCCTTGTCCTTCTTTTCGAGCATCCTCCGAAGGAATTCAACATCGGTCTCGTGTTCGCGACGTTGTTCCGATGACGCCTCCGGGCTTTCTTTTGGTCCGGTGAGTGCGGCCATCGCGGTCAGCATCTCCTGGAGCTTCTGCTGCTGCTGTTCCTGGTCTCTTGTGATGGATCGGGTGAGTAGTCGGTGGCCCGTTGAAGCACGACTATCTTCCTTCCCAGATGCCATGTAAACGGTATGGACCACCATGCCCCCAGACCTAAAGCGTTTGAGTTCAGTGCCTTTAACTTTTGCCGCAGGCACGGGGATCTTCTCCGGCCTTCTCTTCTTATGAGCAGTCGAAGTTGAGGGGGTCGTCGCAGTGGGCACCCAGACAGCTTTTCATGGCTTAGCAGGATGGCTTTCTTCTTATCGGACCTTCAGCTTCTTCTGCTGGAGGTAATATTCTTGATCCACCACCGAGTTCCAGACCTGCCGCCAGACTTTGTAGATCTTGGAGGAAAGCCGCTGAGGGGACTGTTCTGGCTTTGCTTCCGCAACATTCTCCACCGTAGGAGGGGATCTCTTTAGTATGGCGGTAGGAGAATTCCTACGCATCTTATTTAGCAGCTCAAAGCTGTTTCCAGTTGGAACAGCAACATTAATTTCCGCCGTTAGGGCTGGTGGAGTTATCCCAGAAGGGGAGCTGCCTCCGGCCTTCTTCACTCGGCGCCAGTAGCGACGTCGAGCATGTCGAGCTGATGGAGTTGGCTCGGTGATGGGGATGGCCTTGTCTTGCCCCCTGTTCAGGCGATGGGCTGTTGCCGGTGTCAGCCTATTAAAGACTGATGTCCTTCGAGTAGCAGTAGCGGGAGTGGGAGTTGGGACAGTCAGTCTTGTAAAGACCGACCCCTTGGCAGGAGAAGCCGCCTTGACGACTTCGGGAGCAGGGTTGGTTACCCTCTTCGGAATAACCTTCTCTGGGATTGCAAGCTTCATTGCGGACCCATAGGAATTTTGGACCAATCTGGAGAAGACCGAGGCGCTGGTGCTGGACGACCCTGTTCCCCTCCGAACGGCGGCCGAGACGTTAGGACGTCATGTGCCTGAGGTTCGGGGCAGATGCTATTTGGTTTTATCCGTCTATCTCTCCGAAGATGCCAAGTAGATTTATGGCACCGTGTATCGGAGGTTTAGACGGATGCAGCCGATGTAGCAGACTTCGTCAGATTCCCCCTCAGGGTGAGGGGTTTTTGATTGTGGGGACGCTCTTCCCTGCAGGCGCAAGCCCCTGCAGTTAATTACGCTACCGCATCGCGGTAACAACTTTCTCCTTCTCCAGAATTTCACTTCGTGTCGTGTGTGTTTGTTTTGTTTGTGGTTGCCCGTGGATTGTATACGGAGACTGAGTAATGCCGTCGCCCGTAGGACGTGGATTAGTCCAAATCCGTATTTACTTAGATTTGGGTTTGGTGTTTTTAGTTTAAGGATACGTTAGTCGCGTTGCGGCTAAGATCAACTTAAACATTCGTTAAGGATACGTTAGTCCTGTTTGAGACTAAGATCAACTTAACGTGATCGTTTAGATCCGACAAAAGAGCGTTTGGGCTCTATTGTTCCAGTTTGGGAGATTCATAGTCCAATTTGGGACTAAAGTTTGTTTGGAGGATACGTTAGCCATTTTTGAGGCTAAGATCGACTCGAACGTTTGTTAAGGATACGTTAGTCCAGTTTGAGACTAAGATCAACTTAACGGGATCGTTTAGGTCCGACAAAAGAGCATTTGGGCTCCATTGTGCCAGTTTAGGGACGTGGTGGTCCATATTCCAGTTTAGGGACGTGGTGGTCCATCGCATTTATGGCCGTCGGGACCCGTCACCTCTCTGACGTCGTTGAAGAATTACAACGATAGGTGTCAGAGGAGTTCAGAGATGTACCCTTGAACCAGAGTTGATTTGGGGTTTTATCATTCATTTAAATGTCTAAGGATGCGGGACCGTTTAGATCCGGCAAAAGAGCATTTGGAGGCTCTATTATTCCAGTTTAGGGACGTAGTGGTCCACTTTCCAGTTTAGGGACGTGGTGGTCCATCGCCAGTTTAGGGACGTGGTGGTCCGATATTAGTTTAGGGACGTTTCGGTCCGATGTTAGTTTAGGGACATTTCGGTCCGATGTTAGTTTAGGGACGTTCCGGTCCGATGTTAGTTTAGGGACGTTCCGGTCCGATGTTAGTTTATGGACATTTCGGTCCGATGTTAGTTTATGGACATTTCGGTCCACGAGTTTAAAGACCCCGCAGTCCATATCGATGTGTGGTCGTTGGGACTCGTCACCTCTTTGACGTCGTTGAGGAATTACAACGACGGATGTCAAAGGAGTTCGGAGATGTACCCTCGAACCGGATGTAAATTGATTTAGAAGAGCAATTTTGCTCAGTCAATTTAATTTAAGGACTTATGGCCAAAATTGGGCTAAGTCCAGTTGAAATGTTCAACATTTTATTTGCTTTTGCATTACATTTCTTTTTTTATTTTTATTTGGGCCTTGCCCAGAAAGGATGCAGAGCATCAATTTGTTTTGGGCTCTGCCCTTTTAGGAATGATGCAAGGCGTCAATTTTATTTGGGCTCTGCCCTTGTATAAAGGATGCAAAGCATCAATTTATTTGGGCTCTGCCCATTTATTGCCTTGTAATTTATTTTGGCCTGTCAGGTCATTTTGGTTTGGGCCTTGCCCTTTAGAAAATGCATTGCATTTATCAAGCGCTTTGCGCCAATCAAAAAGCACAACAGTGCAAAGCACTATTAATTTGAGAATCTTTTAGATTCAAGAACCAATGGTTCATAAAAGAAGTGCAAAGCACTATTTGATTTCTTGATCTAATTTAGATCAAAGAATAACAAGTTTTTTCCTTTTTATTTCAAGAACCAAAGGTTCATAAAAGTGCAAAGCACTATTAATTTAAGAATCTTTTAGGTTCAAGAACCGATGGTTCATAAAACAAGTGCAAGGCACTATTTTTTTTTTAGATCTAAGAAAAAAATAAGTTTTTCTTGTTTTTCTTATCTTAGAGAACCAAAGGTTCATGAAAGTGCAAAGCACTATTAATTTAAGAACCTTTTAGGTTCAAGAATCGATGGTTCATAAAAAAAGTGCAAGGCACTATTTTTATTTATTTATTTATTTATCGTTAAAGATCTATGATCTTGTTCATAAGAGAATTTTCTCTTCTTTAAAAGGTTTTTACCTTTTTTCTTTATTCTTCAAGAGTTCTCTTCTTTTTTTTTAGCAAGATGTTGATGCCTTTGAAATGAGGTCTAGGGTCATTTTTATAATGCCCATAAATTAGTTAAAGTTTGTTAAAAAAATTATTCTCTGAGTGATTTGGGGAATTTTCCCCACCGTCGGATTTTTAATCCAAAGGTCTCTGTTTTACAGAAGAACTCTTTGTTTTAACAAAAACAGAAAAGATTTCCTCAAATCTTTATTCTGTTTTTTTTTTTGCATAACTCCTTAGCGCGCGAGTTGCGCGACACGTGTCGCGTAGTTAAAAATATTTTTTTATATTTTTTTTTAATTATTTTTTTTATTATATTTTATTATTTTATTTTTTTTTAAAAAAAAACCTGCGCGCAGTGCGCAGTGCGCGCGCAGTTGCGCAAATTTTTTTTTTTAAGAGCTTTGCTCTAAAGCTCTTGTGGAGCATATTTTAACTTTAATTTTCTTTTTAATTTTCAAGACAGAGCTTTACTCTGATTGGAGAAAAACAGAAGTATTGCTTCTTTTCCCGCCTTGGAATTTAAACGGAGCTTTGCTCTGATTGAGGTAAACAAATGCCCCCCCACCGTTGCGCTTACGTGGCCTCCTAACGTTAGCGTAGCGGTGGTAGACTCCGAACCGTCGCGCCATCTTTTGGAAGCTGAAAGGGCACTTGATGCCTATAAATAGGACCTTTGGTCCCTTAGATGATTCTTATCTCTAAAATTTTACTTTCAGAACTCACCCTGCTCTCTTGTTTAAACACTTTTAAAAGTTCAAACTTTTAGAGAATTTTAGGTAAAAGTATTAATTTTAATTAAATTAAGTCAATTTTAAGAGAATTGTTCTCAATAAATCCCAGATCTAAAGAAGACCCATTTAGGGTTTCACTTAGTAGAGCTTTGCTCTAAGGGGATCTATAGAAGACTACGGAGAGCCCTATTAGAGTTCCATTAATAGAGCTTTGCTCTAAAAGATTTTCCCTGTATTTTCTCATTTCATTAATGGAGCTTTGCTCCACCCAAATCATATAGAAGAACTCTTAAGAATTCTTCATGGATCTTGGAAGTTAAAGATGACATTTTATTCCTCAGTGCATTATATCATTTTACTTAATTAGCCTTTCTGATAATTTTGTTGATCCTCTTTCATAGGAACAATGAACGCCCACATGTATACTCTTACGAGATCATCTCTCGTGAGGGCATCCGCCGACTTGGCCGCTCTCAAAATCGGGAGTTCACAAACGAGGAGTGTGCTGAAATAATGAGTCGTTTCGACGCATACAACGGTCCACTGCATCCCCGACGTTCCTTTCTTCTTAAACTTATCGTGGGAGCTATCTGGGAAGCGCTTCCCCTATTCTGTTCCGGCGTGCCGCTTAGGGCGTTGGATGCCGCTGAGGACAAGGTGCACTCTGTGTACCTATTGAACTTTATCTCGAAGATACGGCGAGACAGTCTTATCGACCTCTTGCACAAGGTCTTTCAACAGTCTGCCATACTCGCTGCTTATCGGAGGGTGGAAGACATCGGAAGGGACCCTGATGCTTGTGCTCGCGAAAGGAAGCACACTAGGATGGTCCGCGAGGCTTGGAAAGTCATAGATAGGGTCGCTTTTGAATTCCTCAATCCATGCCCTGGATCTGAGGTTATTCCATTGTAACTTTCATTTATTGTTTTTATGACTGTAAGAACTTCGGGCAATATTAATGGAATTTTTTTTTTATATCCCAGCTTGTTTTTATTATATATCTTTTGTCCTGAGTCTTTTTGCCCATGCATGAATGATTAAGTCCTGAACGTTTGATCAAACGTAAATCGGATGCTCTTTCTGTTGCTTTTCCTCTTTCTCAGCATGTCGTAACAATTAGCAGGTAATAGAGTAAGCTTCTTGATTTCTTCATGAAATAGCGAGGGCTTAGGCCGCAGGTTCAGATCTGCTGCCTAAGACTTTTCAACTCTATGAGCCGTGAGGGTCTCATAAAGACTTTTCTCCCTACGGATCGAGAGGATCTCGTAGGTGGGTTTTCTCCTTAGGAATCGTGAGGATTTCTAAGTGTGGTTTTCTCTTATAAGTCGTAAGGATCCTACAAGAGAATTTTTCCCTCTTACGAGTCGAGAGGACTTGTAAGCGGTTGTTTCCCCCCTTGTCGAAGTTCGATGTTGGAGAGTGAGACCCGTGGATGGTATGCAAGCGACCATTTCGGGCCAACTCGCAGGGTCCCAGTGCTTAGGAAACAGACTTCTTTTATGCCCACTGCCTAAGGCTTTATCTCACGAGTCGAGCCGCCTCGACAATTTTTCACAAGTCGAGACGAATCGAACATTTCTCGCAAGAACATCTTAACGTCGCATTTAACCTCTGCTCTTTACGACAGAAGCCCGTTAAGGTCGGTGGTACTTAGGGTTTTGGCCATCGTACCATCGCATAAGCTGATATAGTCCTCGATAGGCAATCGTGCTATTCGAGTAGCCCCGCGACTGCCGTGTCTCTGATCCCTTCGGGGGCTGGACAAGACGTCTTCAAGCAATCCTCCTTGGCAGTTTGACCGTCGGAAGAGCAAGCGCTAGGAATTTGCCATGCCGCTTTTTACTTGAGGTTAGGCTCATTTTGGAGAGCCCCGATGAGTCATAACCACTCCGCGCTGGTGTGGGATGATCTCCGATAGTCTTTCAGGCTTTATATGACTTGCCGTTAAGACCCTGAAGCTAGGAATTTGGCCTTTGCTTCGTTTGTTGGCATTGCGTCCTCTGTATCGAGACGAATGTCATGGTGGGAACTAGGGATTTGCCGTGGCTCCATTTGTTTGATGACGTTGCGTCTGCTGTGTCGAGACGAACGTTGGGGCGACATCTCGTCCGCTGTATCGAGACGGACGTCGAGGTTGTCTTTAGGTTGCTGGTGAACCGTCAAGGTTTGGAACTAGGGATTTTGCCGTGGCTCCATTTGTTTAATGACGTTGCGTCTGCTGTGTCGAGACGAACATTGGGGTGACATCCCGTCTATTGTATCGAGACGGACGTCGAAGTAGTGACCACTCTGTGCTGGTGCAAGATGATCTCCGGTTGTCTTTCCGGTTTTATATGAGTTACCGTCAAGACGTCGAAGCTAGGAATGTGGCCTTCGCTTCGTTTGCTTTGGCGTGTCCAAATCCTGTTGGAGGACGAACGCTGGGGTTAACATTTCGTCTGCTGTATCGAGATGAACGTCAAGGTGGTGACCACTCTGTGCTGATGCGAGATGATCTCCGATTGTCTTTCCGGTTTTATGTGAGTTACCGTAAAGACGTTGAAGCTAGGAATGTGGCCTTCGCTTCATTTGCCTTGTCATGTCTGAATCCCTGCTGGAGGAAGAACGCTGGGGTCGACATCTCGTCTGCTGTATCGAGACGGACGTCGAGGTGGTGACCACTCTGTGCTGGTGCGAGATGATCTCCGGTTGTCTTTCTGGTGTTATATGAGTTACCGTAAAGACGTTGAAGTTAGGAATGTGGCCTTTGCTTCATTTGCCCTGTCATGTCTGAATCCCTGCTGGAGGAAGAACGCCGGGGTCGACATCTCATCTGCTGTATCGAGACGGACGTCGAGGTGGTGACCACTCTGTGCTGGTGCGAGATGATCTCCGGTTTTCTTTTTGGTTTTATATGAGTTACCGTAAAGACGTTGAAGCTAGGAATGTGGCCTTCGCTTCATTTGCTTTATCATGTCTGAATCCCTGCTGGAGGAAGAACGCTGAGGTTGACATTTCGTCTACTGTATCGAGACGAACGTCAAGGAGGTGACCACTTCATGTGAGATGGTCTCCGATTGTCTTTCTGGTTTTATGTGAGTTACCGTAAAGACGTTGAAGCTAGGAATGTGGCCTTCGCTTCATTTGCTTACACTGCGTCTGGTGTATTGAGACGAATGCTGAGGTGGAGCTGGGATTTTGCCATCACTCCGCTTTGTTTCGACCGTGAGGTCTTTTGTTGACGTTGCATCTGCCTCCAGCTGGACTGCGGAGGAACGCTGTTGTTGGCATTGCGTCTACTGTATCGAGACGAATGCTGAGGTGAAGCTGGGATTTTGCCATCGCTCCGCTTGATGGTGTAACATCTGTGTCTTGTTGGAATGAGGAGGCACGCTGTTGTTGGTCTCTAGGCTGTAGACGTTGACGTCGAGACCCTGAAGCTCGGGATCTTCGTTTGCTTCATTTGTTGACATCGTGTCTGTAATATTGCGACAAATGTCGAGAAGGTCTCTAGGTTATCTATGAACCGTCGAGATTTGGCTTCGCTTTCTGGTGGAGCCTGTTGGGAAGGTATTGTTCCTTTTTTATCTGTGCCCGTGGATTGTATACAGGGATCGATGTGATTTCACCTGTAGGGCAACAAGTTTCATTCTTTCATTTTTTTTATTCTTTCCGCGATGCTCTATCATTTCAGCTTTTTATATCGCGAAAATCGCGATTGCCCAATCATTTCGGCTATTTTTCACGGTGCCCAATCATTTCGGTTATTTTTCGCGGTGCCCAATCATTTCGGCTATTTTTCTTTTTTACTCGCTGTTTTTTATTGCGAGTTGCCCAATCATTTCGGCTATTTTTCTTTTTTTTACTCGCTGTTTTTTTATTGCGAGTTGCCCAATCATTTCGGCTGTTTATTTTATTTTTACTCGCTGTTTTTTATTGCGAGTTGCCCAATCGTTTCGGCTATTTAATATGCATTTTCAGTTCGTTGATTTTTATCGCGAGCGTAGAACTTGGAATCTGGTGCCAATCTCAGCATCAGCATCGCTACAACCGGAATATTGCCAGGAGCGAATCATCATTTGCCTTGGAAGGACTCAGAATTTGACACCATTTTAGGCATCAGCATCGCTACAACTGGGATATTGCCAGGAGCGAATCATCATTTGCCTCTGTCGATGCCGAACAAAGGTGGCTTAGTAAACAGGGTTAAGGGTCCTGTCGGCTAAGGCTTTTGACTTCATGGGCCGTAACTCACAAAGGTATTTCTCCCTACAAGTCGTGAGGATCTTGTAGGTGTGTTTTCTCCTTAGGGATCGTGAGGATTCCTAAGTGTATGTTCCCCTGTAAGTCGTAAGGATCTTACAAAAGGATTTTCTCCTTGTAAGTCGAGAGGACTTACAAGTGTTGTTTGCTGTACAAGCATATCCCTAATCACGGATGGGACTTTGTTAGGGAAATATTTATTCGTGCCCGTGGATTGTATACAAGGGTCATTATGAGCCGCTTGTAGGGCAATGTCGAAAGTTGTGGAGGTTGCTTAAGCACAGATTTAGGCCTCTGTAAGTTAAGACTTTCAAATCTTATGAGCCGTAAGGGTCCCACAAAAGAGTTCTCCTTACGAGTCGTGAGGATCTCGCAAGTGTATTTTCTCCTTAGGAATCGTGGGGATCCCTAAGTGTGTTGTTCCTTTGTGAGTCGTAAGGATCTCACGCAGGTGGTTTCTCCTTACAGGGTCGAGAGGACCCTATAAGTGTTTCTCAACGAGGTTGTGCCCTTTCGGGTTTTCACAACACTCGCCGGTAGTCCTGCTGTTTTTACTCACGGAGCCCTTTCGGGTTTTCATCCGTGCCCATTTTGCTTGTGGACATACCGTTTTTTTTATTCTCTCTTTTTTTTCCTTTTTTTTTTCCTTTTTTTTTCTTTTTCTTTTTCTTCTTCCTTTTTTTTTAAACGAGGTCGCGCCCTTTCGGGTTTTCACGAACACTCGCCGGTAGACCTGCTGTTTTTACTCACGGAGCCCCTTCGGGTTTTCATCCGTGCCCATTTTGCTTGTGGACATACCGTTATTATTATTTTTTTATTTTTATATTTATTTTTTAACGTCAGCCTGAAGATGCTGCGGGTTGGGAGTAGTTTAACGACGTTTCGGTCATTTGCAAGTTTTTAGGACATTGCGGTCCATCATTAGTTTAAGGACATCTCGGTCCGTTGTTAGTTTAAGGACGTTTCGGTCCGTTATCCAGTTTTAGGACGTAGTGGTCCGCTAGGCTTTCTCTATGAATGAGCATGATGCCCCCGGCGTGTCCATATTTTTCGGAGCATGCGGTTGTGGCGGGTTCACCTTCCAAATTTCGGACAACGCGAACTTGCCCTGTTGGTATTGGTCTTCAACCCAGTTCTTGAAGACGTAGCAATCCTCGATCAGATGACCTACCGTTTGGTGGTAAGGGCAATAATTAGGATTATTAATATCGCCTGGCCACAACGGACGTTTTGGACTCGGCAGATTGATGAGTCTGTTACGCACTGCTAGCTCGAACAGTCCCCTTGTTTTATCTTGCGGAAACGAATAAGGACGTTTCAACTTTTCCTGGAGGGATTGCCGCTTGTTGCTTTGGCAAGCAACCGGTTTAGGGTCACCTGATTGTTGGTGAGCGCTGGCGACGAGGGCCTTTTTTTCTTTTCTTTTATCCTTTTTGTTCGCTCCGTTGTTTGCAGGGCCGGGATTCTTTCCGAGTAGCATGTGATTGCATGGCTGAACGTTCTCGCAGCTTCTCAATTGCTTTATTTTTGAAATAGATTCCCCGAGGGAAGAGTTGGGGGTAGGTTCTTCGTCAGAGTCGCTTCCAAAGGTGATAATTTGTGATCCCTTGAAGTCGGCTATATGACAGTCGGCGGCGGCTCTTTTGCGCTCATCTATCGCATTTTTCTGATGTCCACAAGCTTCACACTTTGTCTTGTCGAAGTGTCGCTTTTGAGCGACATACCCTTGCCACCAACAGTTAAAGGATTCGCAGTCTTCGGTAGGATGTATGATCTTCTGATGATATAAACAGAAGTTAGGGTGCATCTCTACCTCAGAGAAAGAATTTTCTTCAGAGGGCGGTAGCTTCATTCCTACTGATAGAGCTTTGGCGAACCGTTTCCTCGTCTTGAATTTGTTTTTTCCCGCAGTGTGTGGCTTTTGATTTGACGGGAATACCTTGGTTCTTTCCAGTATGGCCATTTCATGCTCTTGATTGGCTTTTGCTTTCAGACGAATTTCATTTAGGAAGGCATCGATCAACTTGTCTGACGGCCGCGGAATTTCTGTTTTAGGGTCCACTATTGATTTCTCAGCGCAAGGATCCTCCTCATCATCCGTTAGTGAATGAGAAATCACATGACAAGTCGCTACGTAGTCTTCGGATTCGTTCGATAAGTTTTCTCCATCGTTTTCATCCTCGACGAAAGAACAAGTTGCCCCCGGCGTGTCCGTCTTCTTTGGAGAGTGCGGCTGTGGGGGGTTTACCTTCCAGCTTTCAGACAGCGCAAACTTGCCTTGCAGGTATTGATCCTCGATCCATCCCTTAAAGACGAAACAATCTTCAATTGGGTGACTTACCGTTTGGTGGTAAGGGCAATAATTGGGATTATTAAGATCGCCTGGCTGCGACAGACGCTTTGGAATCGGCAGATTGATGAGTCTGTTACGCACTGCTAGCTCAAACAGTCTTCTCGTTTTATTCTGAGGAAACGAGTAAGGACGCCCTAGCCTCTCTTCGAGGGATGGGCGTGGACGCACGTTGTTTTGGCGAGCGACTGGCTTTGAGTTGCTCGACTGTTGCTGAGCGTTGGCGACGATGATCGCTTTTCCTTTCTCATTTCGGGGATCGGGTTTTGGAGGAGACGGTCTATGGCTCATCTGGTCCATTTGGGCTAATTTGTCGATCAAGGCCTGGAAGGTGGTCGGCCTGAAGAACATCATGAATTGCGAGATGGTCGCTTGCGGATCGAGAGTGCCCACAAACATGCCTACCGCAGGTGCCTCTTCTATGCGTTGTTCGCATTTTGACCATAGGTTTCGCCATCGTGTTGCGTATTGGACCCACGTTTCGCCGGGCCTTATCCTGGCATTTATCAGTGCTGTAATCGGGGTGCGTTCACTAGCACTTGCGAATCTTTGTGTAAACAGCAGTTCCATCTCTGCAAATATTTTGACAGAGTCGTTAGGTAGCTCCGAATACCATTCAAAGGCTATTTCTGCTAAGCTGCCGACGAATTGACGTAGCAACAATTTGTCATCGCCTCCAGTATTGCCGCATAAGGCCCTGAATTGAGCGACATGCTGATGCGGATTCCCTGTCCCTTTATATACGTGGAATTTAGGGATCGTATATCCTGGCGGGTAACTGATTTGGTCATACCAGCTCGGATACGGTCGTCCGGTTCTAACAATTTGCCCAGCCGCTTCATTCGCCTGATGAACCCGGATCTGCTGGGCTATATATTCGTCTAGGTCAACTTTGGAGATTGCCTCCTCCTTGGCTGTTGATAGAGCCGGCGGAGGATTTGACGTTTCTCCCCTGTCGTCTTCAAGGACGATCGGAGGATCTTCAGCAGGAGGGTCCGGCTGTAACATCATCCCTACCATATCTTTGAAGAGGAGCGCCATCTGCTTTATGTTAGCCGCCTGCTCTGCAGCTTCTTTGTCCCTCTTTTCGAGAACTCTGCGTAAAAAGTCAGCGTCGGTTTCTTGTTCTTGACGCTCATCCGAAGACGTTTCAGAGCTTTCTATTGGCTCAGTGAGTGCAGCCATTGTATTCATCATTTCCTGAAGCTTTTGTTGTTGCTCCTGGGCTTTCGTCACGGATCGGGTGAGCGGTCGGTGGCCCGTAGAAGTGCGGCTTTCCTCCTTTCTAGAAGCCATATAAACAGTGTGCACCACCATGCCCCCAGACTTGGGGCATTTGTGTTCGGTGTCTTTGCGATTTGCCGAAGACACAGGGGCTTTTTGCGGCCTCCTTTTTTGAGTGATTGGAGTTAAGGGAACCGTTGTAGTGGGCACCCGAGTAGCTTTTGTTTCTTGTGGTTTGACAGAGTAATCCTTCCCCTGCCGAACCTTCATCTTTTTCTGTCGTCGGAGGCAGTCTCGATCGATCACCGACTCTTGGACCTATCGCCAGACTTTGTAAATTTTAGAGGACAGCCGTTGAGGGGGCTGCTCTAACTTCTTCTCTGGAGTATTCTCCACAGGTGAAGGAGTTCGTTTCAACATCGCAGTAGGAGAGTTTCTGCGCACCTTGTTGAGCAGTTCAAAGCTGTTCTTGGTTGGAACAGCAGCATCGATCCTCACCATCGGAGTTGGAGGAGTAAGTCCAGAGGGGGAGTTGCCCCCAGCTTTCCTCACTCGGTGCCAGTAACGACGTCGGGCATGTCGTGCTGATGGAGTTGTTTCAACTATAGGGGTGACCTCCTCATGCCCCCTGTGTTGGTCAGAATATACCGGTACCAGCTTTTTAAAGATCGACGCCCGTTGAAAGGGGACGGCCAACTTGTCAGAAGCGGACTTCTGAACATAGGAAGCAACCTTGGTGATTTTGCCAGGAACGGGAGTTGGGATGGCTATCCGCTTCGGGATAACGCCTTCTGGTATGGCAGGCTTCTTCATGGGCCCGATGGAGCTCTGGCCTAATCCATTAAAACCTGAAGCAGTGGAGTTGGGCGACCTGTTGAGAGGGGTCGCGGAAGTGGTGAGTCGATCGAAGACCGACTTCTTTGGAGCTTCTTGCAATGTCATTGGAGCGTTGAAGCTCATTGATGGGAGCATGGTCCCAAAAAATAGTCCAGTGGTGGCTTGAGCCACCTGCTCCACCGGCATTTTGAAAAGGGAGGCCGCTTGGGGCCCATAAGTCACTCCTCCAGCAATGACGGAGCGAGAGTTATTGCTGCGGACGATGCAGTTCGAAGCCATTGATCTTCTGTTTTCTGCACGGAGCAAGACACCAAATCTTAGTACCTTGAATCCACAGGCAATCACAGCAAACCGCGATTTGTTCGCGAACACGACACACGAAGTGTGGAGTGGAAAGAGGAAGAGGTCCCACCGGGGGTGCCAGAATCTGTTCCCCTCCGAACGGCGGCCGAGACGTTAGGACGTCCTGTGCCTGAGGTTCGGGGCAGATGCTATTTGGTTTTATCCGTCTATCTCTCCGAAGATGCCAAGTTGATTTATGGCACCGTGTATCGGAGGTTTAGACGGATGCAGCCGATGTAGCAGACTTCGTCAGATTCCTCCCCCCCAGGGTGAGGGGTTTTTGATTGTGGGGACGCTCTTCCCTGCAGGCGCAAGCCCCTGCAGTTAATTACGCTACCGCATCGCGGTAACAACTTTCTCCTTCTCCAGAATTTCACTTCGTGTCGTGTGTGTTTGTTTTGTTTGTGGTTGCCCGTGGATTGTATACGGAGACTGAGTAATGCCGTCGCCCGTAGGACGTGGATTAGTCCAAATCCGTATTTACTTAGATTTGGGTTTGGTGTTTTTAGTTTAAGGACGTTAGTCGCGTTGCGGCTAAGATCAACTTAAACATTCGTTAAGGATACGTTAGTCCTGTTTGAGACTAAGATCAACTTAACGTGATCGTTTAGATCCGACAAAAGAGCGTTTGGGCTCTATTGTTCCAGTTTGGGAGATTCATAGTCCAATTTAGGACTAAAGTCTGTTTGGAGGATACGTTAGCCATTTTTGAGGCTAAGATCGACTCGAACGTTTGTTAAGGATACGTTAGTCCAGTTTGAGACTAAGATCAATTTAACGGGATCGTTTAGGTCCGACAAAAGAGCATTTGGGCTCTATTGTGCCAGTTTAGGGACGTGGTGGTCCATATTCCAGTTTAGGGACGTGGTGGTCCATCGCATTTATGGCCGTCGGGACCCGTCACCTCTCTGACGTCGTTGAAGAATTACAACGATAGGTGTCAGAGGAGTTCAGAGATGTATCCTTGAACCAGAGTTGATTTGGGGTTTTATCATTCATTTAAATGTCTAAGGATGCGGGACCGTTTAGATCCGGCAAAAGAGCATTTGGAGGCTCTATTATTCCAGTTTAGGGACGTAGTGGTCCACTTTCCAGTTTAGGGACGTGGTGGTCCATCGCCAGTTTAGGGACGTGGTGGTCCGATATTAGTTTAGGGACGTTTCGGTCCGATATTAGTTTAGGGACGTTCCGGTCCGATGTTAGTTTATGGACATTTCGGTCCAATATTAGTTTAGGGACGTTCCGGTCCGATGTTAGTTTATGGACATTTCGGTCCGATATTAGTTTATGGACATTTCGGTCCACGAGTTTAAAGACCCCGCAGTCCATATCGATGTGTGGTCGTTGGGACTCGTCACCTCTTTGACGTCGTTGAGGAATTACAACGACGGATGTCAAAGGAGTTCGGAGATGTACCCTCGAACCGGATGTAAATTGATTTAGAAGAGCAATTTTGCTCAGTCAATTTAATTTAAGGACTTATGGCCAAAATTGGGCTAAGTCCAGTTGAAATGTTCAACATTTTATTTGCTTTTGCATTACATTTCTTTTTTTATTTTTATTTGGGCCTTGCCCAGAAAGGATGCAGAGCATCAATTTGTTTTGGGCTCTGCCCTTTTAGGAATGATGCAAGGCATCAATTTTATTTGGGCTCTGCCCTTGTATAAAGGATGCAAAGCATCAATTTATTTGGGCTCTGCCCATTTATTGCCTTGCAATTTATTTTGGCCTGTCAGGTCATTTTGGTTTGGGCCTTGCCCTTTAGAAAATGCATTGCATTTATCAAGCGCTTTGCGCCAATCAAAAAGCACAACAGTGTAAAGCACTATTAATTTGAGAATCTTTTAGATTCAAGAACCAATGGTTCATAAAAGAAGTGCAAAGCACTATTTGATTTCTTGATCTAATTTAGATCAAAGAATAACAAGTTTTTTCCTTTTTATTTCAAGAACCAAAGGTTCATAAAAGTGCAAAGCACTATTAATTTAAGAATCTTTTAGGTTCAAGAACCGATGGTTCATAAAACAAGTGCAAAGCACTATTTTTTTTTTAGATCTAAGAAAAAAACAAGTTTTTCTTGTTTTTCTTATCTTAGAGAACCAAAGGTTCATGAAAGTGCAAAGCACTATTAATTTAAGAACCTTTTAGGTTCAAGAACCGATGGTTCATAAAATAAGTGCAAGGCACTATTTTTATTTATTTATTTATTTATCGTTAAAGATCTATGATCTTGTTCATAAGAGAATTTTCTCTTCTTTAAAAGGTTTTTACCTTTTTTCTTTATTCTTCAAGAGTTCTCTTCTTTTTTTTTAGCAAGATGTTGATGCCTTTGAAATGAGGTCTAGGGTCCTTTTTATAGTGCCCATAAATTAGTTAAAGTTTGTTAAAAAGATTATTCTCTGAGTGATTTGGGGAATTTTCCCCACCGTCGGATTTTTAATCCAAAGGTCTCTGTTTTACAGAAGAAATCTCTTTGTTTTAACAAAAACAGAAAAGATTTCCCCAAATCTTTATTCTGTTTTTTTTTTTTGCATAACTCCTTAGCGCGCGAGTTGCGCGACACGTGTCGCGCAGTTAAAAATATTTATTTATATCTTTTTTTAATTAATTTTTTTTAATTATATTTTATTATTTTATTATTTTTTAAAAAAAAAAACCTGCGCGCAGTGCGCACACTGCTCACTGCGCGGCGCCGCGCACTGCGCACTGCGCGGCGCGCGCACTGCGCACTGCGCGGCGCGCGCACTGCGCGCGCAGTTGCGTAATTTTTTTTTTTTTTAAGAGCTTTGCTCTAAAGCTCTTGTGGAGCATATTTTCACTTTAATTTTCAAGACAGAGTTTTACTCTGATTGGAGAAAAACAGAAGTATTGCTTCTTTTCCCGTCTTGGAATTTAAACAGAGCTTTGCTCTGATTGAGATAAACAGGCCCGTTGAGAGGGGCCGCAGTAGCTGTAAGTCGATCGAAGACCGACTTCTTGGGAGCTTCTGGTACGGGCTCGAGAGTGCTGAAGCTTGTCGGCGAAAGCATGGTTCCGAAAAACAGCCATGTGGTGGCTTGAATAATCTGCTCCATGGACATCGTGAAAAAAGAGGCCGCTTGGGGCCTGTAGGTTATGCCCCCAGTTGAGACAGGACGCGAGTTGCAGCTGCAGTTGGAGCACTTCGAACAGGTGAATGCCATTGCTGTTTTGCTTTCTGCGCCAAGCAAGAGACCAAATCTTAGTCACTTGAAACCCAATGGCAACCAATAATAAACCGCGATTCATTCACGAATACGACACACGAAGTGTGGAGTGGAAAGAGGAAAAGGTCCCACCGGGCGTGCCAGAATCTGTTCACCGCCGGAAGCCGGGAAAGACTGGACGTCTTTCCTGAATCTGGGGGCAGATGACAATTGGTGCTATCCGTCCACCTGTCTGAAGATGCCAAGTTGATTTATGGCACCATGTATCGAAGGTTTAAACGAATGCGGCCGATGTAGCAGACTTCGTCAGATTCCCCCTCGCTTGAAGGGTTTTTGATTGTGGGGACGCTCTTCCCTGCAGGCGCAAGCCCCTGCAGTTAATTACGCTACGGCATCGCGATAACAACTTTCTCCTTCTCCAGATGGTGACTTCGTGTCGTGGGTGTTTGTTTTGTGTTTGATTGCCCGTGGATTGTATACGGAGACTAATTTGTATTGTCGCCCATAGGACGTGGATTAGTCCAAATCCGTATCTTTCTTAGATTTGGGTTTGGGGGTGTTTAAGGATACATTAGCCTTATTTGAGGCTAAGATCGACTTAAACGTTCGTTAAGGATGCGTTAGTCTAATTTTAGACTAAGATCGACTTAACGGGATCGTTTAGATCCGATAAGAGAGTAATTGGGGGCTCTATTGTTTAGTTTAGTGACATTGCGGTCGATAGGTAGTTTAAGGATATTGTGGTCCAAAGTTAGTTTTAAGACATCGCGGTCAAGGTTAAGGACATCATAGTCCGTGAGCTTAAGGACCTCACAGTCCGATGTTAGTTTTAAGACATCACGGTCGAGGTTAAGGACGTCATAGTCCGTGAGTTTAGGGACCTCACAGTCCGGTGTTAGTTTTAAGACATCACGGTCAAGGTTAAGGACGTCATAGTCCGGAATTAGTTTTAAGACATCACGGTCGAGGTTAAGGACGTCATAGTCCGGTATTAGTTTTAAGACATCACGGTCGAGGTTAAGGACGTCATAGTCCATGAGTTTAAGGACCCCACAGTCCGTAGCAGTGTGTGGTTGTAGGGACCCGTCACCTCTCTGACGACGTTGAGGGATTACAACGACAGATATCAGAGGAGTAAAGAGATGAACTCTCGAACCAGGTGTAAATTGATTGGAAGAGCAATCATGCTCAGTTCAATTTATATTGAGGACTTATGGCCAAAATTGGGCTAAGTCCAGTTGAAAATGTTTAACATTTTATCCATGTTCTGCCTATTAGGCTTTTAGTTGGGCTCTGCCCCTTTATAATGCATAGCATTGGGCTCTGTAATTAAATGCATAGCATTTATATTTGGCCTGTTAGACCTTTACTTGGGCTCCGCCCTTTTTTAATAATGCATAGAATTTATAGTGGTCTGATAGTGCGCCACGTGGCTTGTCAGGCGCTTTGCGCCAATCAAAGAGCGCAATGCGCTAGTGCATGCAAAAGTGACACGTGTCATGCTCTGCGCTAAGCGCAAGTCTGTTAGCGCAGTGCGCTGCGCCAGTGAATGACACGTAGCGCGCTCTGGTGCAGTGCGTCATTCCAAGAGCGCGGTGCGCTGTTTTAGAAGCGCAAAGCGCAGATTATGTCTGTGGTTGACACGTGGCGCGTTCTGGTGACGTGCGCCAGTCCAATAAGCGCAAAGGCGCATTTCAAAAGTGCAAGGCACTGTCCAATAGCGCAGAGCACATCTTGATCAAATTAAAATCAAAGAACAAGTTCTTTGTTCTTTCAAAAGAGGTTTTACCTCAAGATTCAAAAACCAAAGTTCTTGTTCTCATCAAAAGGCTGTGCCTTTATAGATCAAAAGATCTAGGAATGAAGTAAATTACTTCTTTTTTAATCTTTTATAGTTAGATCTTTCTTTGATCTTTTTTCTTTTTATATTGAAGATCTTGATCTTGTTCTTAGATCCTTGATCTTTTAGAAGAGAATTCTTCTTTTAGTGAGATGTTTTCATCTCTGTTCTTCCAAGAATTTAATTCTTTACCTTTAAAAATGAAGAAGATGATCTTCTTTCTTCAAAGGCTTGCCTTTCTTCTCTTTGAGGTTTTTCTCAAAGTTTCTAGAGGGTTCTCTCTCTTCTGTATTCTGTGTGTGAGACTTGGAGTCTAGGGGCCTTTATATAGGGCCAATTGATTTGTTAAGTTAGTTACAGAGATCTTTCTCTGATTGATCTGGAGATATTTCCCCACCGTTGGATCTTTGATCCTAAGGCCTCTGTTTTACAGAAGATAATCTTCTTATTTTAATAAGATTGGAAAGATCTTTCTAGAATTTTAATTCTAATTAATTAATAATTTATTATTTAAATTCCAGTGCTGGCGCAATTGGCTCTAGCGCCCATGCGTTTGACACGTATCGCGCAGCGCAACTGCGCTAGCGCGTCTGTGTTTGACACGTGGCGCGCAGCGCAACTGCGCTAGCGCGCCTGTGTTTGACACGTGGCACGCAGCGCAGAGCGCAAGTGATCTGAAGCGTTGCTTCATTTTTTGAATTTGAATTTTGAAACAGAGTTTTGCTCTGATTGAAGGTGCGCTGCCTTGGGCGCAGCGCTCCTGGCGCTGGCGTGTCTGCTTTTGACACGCAGCACACAGTGCAAGGAATCTGAAGCGTTGCTTCAATTTTTTTGAATTTTGAAATTCAAACAGAGTTTTGCTCTAATTGGGGGAAACATTCCTATTTTACTATTTTAATTTAAATCCGATCTCCTTTTCCCAATTTCTTTTCCCCATTCCCATTTTCCCGAGCCCAAACCCCCCTAATTCTTTTTCCCAATTTCCTTTCCCCTTCCATTTATTTTCCTTCCCTCTTTATTAACCCGGCTCACCTTTCCCTAACTCTTTTATTGTTTTACTGAATTTCCTTGGCCAGCCCAGCCCAACAGAAAAACCAACAGCCTTTGAAGTAAAAACAAAACTAAGAAAGTATATTAATAAACCATAAATCCCCGGCCCAGCCCAACTCCAAGCCGCGCCCGTTTCCCTTCATCACGCGTGACCCGACCTGATCCGTTAGTACCCCTTCTTCCCCACTTCGATCGATTTCCCGTTCTTTTTCCCTTGCACGCCCCACGTCGCCAACGCCCCGCCTTCGTCGCGGCCACGACCCATGACCCCGACCCACGTTTGCGCGAGCGCCCGCGACCTCGTCTCTATCTCGCTCACCCCTCCTCATCACTCTAACTCTCTCCATTTTCTTTCCATATTTTTCTTCCTCGTTCTTCACCGCCGTGGGAAACCCATGCCTTAACCCTAGACTCACCTCACCTTGATACTACCCTCGTCCCTCGTCGTCACCATCACCTCCGTAGTCACCTACACCTCCTCTCCATCCCTAAGAACCCAACATCCATCTCCAAACTCCCGAGCACCCACAAATCCGAACCAACCCAAGAAACCCACTGTGCCCTAGACCTCGCCGTTGACTTCGTCGTAACCCCAGATCTCACCTTCATCACCTCCTCGCTCTTCGTCACCACACCCTCGACCTACCCACAACCCTGACACCACAAACCCCTGCAACCAAGAACCCAAGCACCCCGACCAACTCAAGAATCCTTCTGCGCTCGCCGGAAAACTTCGTTGTCGCTACGCCCTCGTCGCCGGTGACTCCACCTCACCTCAGCCGAGCCTCAACCACCACACCGAGCTCCTTACACCTGACCGCTGCCCTCCTCCTCCGAGCTTCGAGCTCCTTCCTGTTAACCCAACTCCGGCCACCTCCATCGACCCAACAACCTCCTCCTCTTCACCCCTCTCCTCCCTGCTGGAGCTACATTGCCCGTCGCCACCACCTCCTGCCGAGACCGAGCCTCGAGGCTAGCCCAAGCTTCAAACCAAGCATTAGCCATTTCATCGAGCACTTGCCTCTATCGTCAATCGTTACTATTCCAGCCGTCATCATCGCCGAAAAAGCCGTGGCTTCAGTCTCTGGGTCCGTCATCATCATCAAGGCTGTAACCGTCGCAACGCCAGCGCACGTCCGTCGCACCCACCGAGCCATCGAGTCCAAGAGCCCAAGTTCGAGCCGAGGCCGCGAACCCTAACCGTACCGTTCGTTGCGCGTTCGTGCCGTTGCCGCTGCCGTACATCACCAAAGCGTCTCCAGGCAAGTACCCTACTTGCTACATGCTAGTTATTACTGTTACATTTCTAAAATCTATTAATTCCGTGTTTAAAACTCATGAAAACTTATATGACACAATCGCTTGATGCAAAACCCGAATGAAAGTCTTCCATTAAACTAACGGAACTTGTTTATATATGCTGTCCTGTGTGGCAATGAACATTGTGGTGAAATTTGACTAGAAAATTTAATCGTTAATGGCTTGAATGATCACCCCCAATTACACCCGTTAAAACTGAATATTTCCCGCGTCTGAAACTTACTAAAATCATAATTATTTATGTACACATTGAAATGATGCGTTCGAGGGCTAAAATCGAATCCGACTCGACGAACTGGAACTACATGCAAGATTTAAATTGTTTATGTACTGAAAATATGACGAGAACTGGTCCGGAGGGCGGCTTTGGACTGCAGTCCAGAGCAGCTCTGGCTGTTGATTTCTATCTCGTAAGGCTTACTACTTTGCTGAATGAATTTGTATGTTGCGGAACCCTACACTTTATTGAATATGAATCTCTTAGATAAATAACCCAAGTGATTTCACCCCTTTTTACCGTCGTTTACTATTTAAACTGCAATTTAAAAGAACAGGACGTATAGCAGTCCCAAACAGAAATAGAACTGATACCCTATCGTTGAACAGTGTATAACTTCTGACGTAGAGATGAGATTGAGAATCCGTCTGGTGATTTGGGAACCTAACTGATAAACCTAAATATTGTTCAACTATAGCGTCGCCTAATTATGATTCCAAATGGTATTAAAATGCGTTACTAAACGAACTTCCGATTCTGAAACCAGATTTCCAGCAGTGAACGCTTAAAATGAATTGGCCATATCTAGTGATCCTGAAACCCGATTGACGTGAAACTAATTTTGATGGATAGATAATTAAACATATATGTCATTGCATGGGTAACCTAGTGATCATGTGCATTATCCAGTGTTAGGTATTAGTGGTGATTGTGGCAAGTACGTTAGTGTTTGAGCATGAATGGTTAAGTGAAAGTGATACTTACTTGTACACAATCAGTGGACCCTATTAATTTATTGCATTGTCGACATCTGTGGGACGTGTATAAGTGTGACTATAATTGGTATGGGACAATTATGGAAGCACTTGTATGGGTGTCACAGGTAAGGCACCAAACACTGTCCATTTATCTTGGGTATCAGTCGTGACATGCTTGATGAAGACCCTGTCTTCAGTTCTCGCGTAGACTCGTCATGGACCGACTGGTATTTGAGGTTATGGTTGGCGTTTGATGTAGACCGCGGGGTGTGGGGTAGTTTAAGTGTGAGTTCAACAGAATCTTGGGAGTCCCATGCCGGTACATATGGAGATATATGGGGATATTACTGATTATTATCGTGCGTGTTTCGGGCCCGTGTTCCCTTGCCCTTGGGTCCTACCTTTGGGTGGGGAATACTCACGAGTGGTTGGCTCTCACACTTGGACTGACGATAGGCTTAGTGACCTGTACAGTGAGACTTAGAGACGGATAGGGATAGTGGTATTGGCATGCATTGCTTACTGATTCAACATACCTGCCATAATGTTTACTGCTTTACTGTTGCCTGCTCTATTATACTTCCTGTTCACGTCTTTACTCTTTTGATACTGTTACATATTCATTATTATTACCCGGGTTACCATTGTATCGATATATATATTGCTATCGTGTCGCTCTGACGACCTGAGTATGCATGCTCAGAGTGAGAAGTGGATCTAGCTTGGACCAGGACCTGACGTACCTCGAGGATATCGCGGACATCTTGATTAGCGACTCAGAGCTATACTTCATTGATCTCCACCTGGTTAGTTCTTTTGATTTAGTTACTGCATTTCTCATTACCTGTGCATTGTTTACTGATTACCACGTAAAGCTAGAAGCCGAAGTGTGACTACGGCAGGATATTTCCTTGACCGTAGGAGCATGGATGGCCTTGTCAACTCCTCGTATTCCGTATTTTGGGAAGTGGGGCGTGACATATTGTTCCCACAGACGGCACCAACTGATGGAGCACATTTTCGGGCCTCCGTCAGATGTTGCCTTCCGTTGATCTCGCGGTGAACTTGACCGATTATCCTTCTTTGCGTGTGGGTCTCAATGGGTTTTTGGAGGAAGAGGTGTGGTGAGGAAGCTGTTTCCGAGTACCTGCAAGGAAGTCCCGGGGTGGTGTAGGGTGTTTTTCGTCACCCCATTGAGATGGGAATACGCGCGCGCTTGTCAGGCGTGTACTACAGATTCCTCCTGCCTAGGGTAGGCGGGGGTTTAATGATTGTGGGGATCCGAATCTCCGGCAGCCGCGGACTAAGCTGCCGTTAATTACCCCTCGCCTTTGGAGCGAGAGAACCTCCGATTGACGGGTTAAACTGGTCATGCGAACTCAATGTGCAGTGTGCGTGTGTTGTGTTTTGAAAGAGGGGTTTTGGATATATCGGGAGCCACGCAGAGTTTTTACGGGGACAGTGTCGCGGAGTATGTGTATGTGTACATTTGTATACATATGTATATATATACATGTATATATATAAAAAGGGGAAAAGACATCCAAAGGATGCGTGGGGCAGCACCTTGGGCGCTGTGCGCTCAGGCGCTGGAGTGCCACGTGTCGGCATGTGGGCGCTCTGCGCTTGAGCGCTGGAGCGCAAGCGCGCCACGTGTCGGCACGGGAGCGACTTGCGCTCGAGGGCTTGCGCTGGAGCGCAAGCGCGCCACGTGTCGGCACGGGGGCGACTTGCGCTCGAGCGCTTGCGCTGGAGCGTAAGCGCGCTACGTGTCGGCATGGGGGCGTTTTGCGCTCGAGCGCTGGAGCGCAAGCGCGCCACGTGTCGGCACGCGGGCGCTCTGCGCTTGAGCGCCGACGAGAAAAGGAGGCTTTTAGCCTAAGAAACAGAATCTATGCTTCAGAAAGGAAATATTTATTATATATATATATATAAATATAAATATATATGGAGTTAAACTCCTAAAATGTTTTGGTTGATGAAAGGGGTTCTTCCTCTTCCTCCTCTGTTGGCTGGATCTTGATGATCAAGAGATGTGAGATCTAAAAATCTCTCCTTTCTGAGATCTAATGGTAGATCCAAGTTCCCCTTTGTGGGTTTTGTGGTGGAAGACTTCTTAGTTTTTGAAAAGAAAGAGTAAAACTCTTGATTTAATTCAAAAGAAGTGAGAAGGTTTAGAACCTTAGAGAAGGAGCAGGAGGCACAAAAGATCTCAGATCTAAAATTTTGTGGAGAGAATGAAAAGTTGTCTTTTTTTTCATCATCATTTTGCCTTATATAGGCTTACATATTTACATATAGCCCCTTGGGCTTTACAAAAATGGCATTTTTGCCTATCCCATGGCTCATGTGCCATTTCATTTTTGCACATAAGCCATGGGCTTACAAAAATTTGGCTTTATGCCCATTTTGCATGCATTCATGTATAAAAAATTACATGAAAATTATTTATTACATGATCTATATTTTGGCATGGAGGAGGCTGGCCGCGGGCTCGACTTGGGCATGGGCCCGCTTGACCTGGGCTTGGGCCCACCTGGCTTGGGGTTGACTTTGACTCGGTCAACGGGGGTGTAAATTTTTACCCCAACAGGTGGTTTAGTACCACCGAGGGCCCTCCGACGCTCAAGTTAGAGGGGAAATCCGAGCAGAGTAACGGCATAAAAGTGTAAAAAATGGCTTACTTGACCCCTCTGTGATGGTTTTTTTTATAGTGGTGGAGCACGCAGCAGCGGGCGCGAGAATCTCGCCAACCGTTACGCTCCCGATGTCACGCCCGCATGAAGAGCGGATCACCCATAACGGGGATCGTGATGGCGTGGAACGTGGGACGTTGCTGGCGTAAAATCCGTGCGTGGCGAGATTCGCGGAGCGGCAGTTACGCCCGGGAGTAGGTCGGAGGTCCGAGGAAGACGTCCTCGGCGGGAGCTCGGGGATGATCAAGGAGGCCGAGGAGTCTTGGTCCTGTGGTAGCTCGGGGGAGAGCTGAGAGGCCGAGGAAGCCAATTTGCAGGGGCCCTAAGGGGGGCCAGCTTGGGCTTGCTGGTCGGGCACAGGGTGGCCTGATCAGCCCCTGCGGGCCCTTTCTTCTGAGTTCTGGGACACGTCACCTGCCACGCGTCATGATCTTAGGGGTCGCCAATATCGAGCACTATCACCTCGCGATTCTCCAAATTCGTTGAGACTGACGAGGCGAGGCAACTCGTCTCGTCTGCCAGACGAGACGAGATGAGGCGATGCTGTAGTAACCAGTCTCATCTTATACTTGAATCCGTATCTGATTAAATATTTTTTCCCCTAATTTTCCTGTTTTTTTCCTAATATACTAATTCCTTTAATCATATTTCTTCCCTTTTTCTAAAACCCTAATAACTAAACCTTAAACGTAAACCCTAACCCTTTATTTTTTCTAACCCTAACCCCAAGCCCAGACCCATCTCCTCCCCTCTCCTTTTCCCTCTCTTTTCTCTCCCCACGAACCTCTTCTTCCTCCACTCTTGCACCCACTCCCACGAGACTCGTGCCCTTCCAACGGCCATGCCTTCATCACCCCAACGTCCCCCCAAGAAGCCCTCGCCTACCCCTCTCTCTCGCAACAACTCCCACACCCCCTCTCTTAATCTCATACTCTCTCCCAATATCTATCTCTCACACTCATCTTCCTCACTACCACCGCCTAACTCTACCGCCAGTGACCTCCTATCACTGACGAGCCCCCTCTGCCGACCCCATCCCTAACCGAGCCTCCGCTCGAGCCCGCACACCACCACCAACACCTTCCTCTATCGCCATTAACCCCAAGAGGCCGCATCATCCTCTAAGCATCCGAGCCCACTGCACCCATAACTGTCGGCATCCTCTCGCCGTTGTGCACCACCCCACACCACAATGATCAACTCCTCGCTTTCACCGCCATCACCAAACCACCGCCTCCTCCACTACACAGACCTTGTCGCCGAGCTACCCTCCGGCGACCTCTCCTCATCACCAATCACACCAGTCTCCTCCACTGCAACGCTCATAACCACCGTCTTCACAGCCACCGTTTGCCGTCATTACCCCCGCCATCATCTCCTCCAACAACCGAGCCCTTTTCTCTCAAATTCACACCATGTCACCGCAGCTGCACCATCATCGTCACTGCAAACCATCGTGGGCGAGCTCCCCAACGTCACCAGCATCACCTCCCTTCTCACTCCGAGCACCTAACCCCGGCTGTCGACCCAGAACTGAGCTCACCTTGTTGCGATCGTTGTTGCTGTGCTCGTGCTCACCGTTTTCGTCGTCGTTATCGCCGACGTATTATCCATCGCCATTGTCGTTGCTATCATCGCCAGGCAAGTTAAACATTTGTTTTACATGCTATTTATACACACACACACAACCATTCACAACAATCGAAACTTAATTATACTTCATGGAGTCTGATAAATGTTTCGAACCGTATTCGTGCGTTGCACAACGAAATGAACAAATAATGAGTCTAATATCCCGTTCATGTCCATGAGATAAACTAAATCCGGTATAGTTTCGAAATGATGTGCTAAGTGCTAGATGCGAATGTTATGTGAAACATAATCAAAAATGGCGGAACTCGTGATATTTAGACCCTAATGTTGTTAACAAACACACTATAGAAATTTGCTGGCAAATCGATATCGCTTTAATCACAAAATGACGTCCTGCATATTGATACAAAATCTAAACTTTCCCGTATAAGTTGATCTGTAAAATCTATATTTAATTCCACAAAAATCGGATCGTGACGTGATTGGGCTCGTTACAAAGAGGACTATTTAATATTTGAATCTATGAAAATAGTTGCAGGTTAGCATATTTTTTAGATAGCAAAAACAGAGGAGTTTCTTGGCTCTGGACCGTAGTCCAGAGCAGAATCCTCTACCTTTATCTGTTTCAAAATACCTGCATCGTCTTATTTAAATGTGCAAGTGCGCGTAACCATACATAAAAACATAGATAATTGAATTATCTTTCTAACAGTACT
This sequence comes from Agapanthus africanus, assembly GCA_030015575.1. Classification (NCBI taxonomy): domain Eukaryota; kingdom Viridiplantae; phylum Streptophyta; class Magnoliopsida; order Asparagales; family Amaryllidaceae; genus Agapanthus; species Agapanthus africanus. The sequence continues at coordinate 513,052,352 of JASDDO010000031.1, read as the reverse complement.
GGTCTCATTGCATTCCAGTGTCGTTTGATATTTATAACATATTTTAAAGTGTTGGCGTATACGGCAGAATTTTGCAGTTTCACTTTAAACGTAGTAACGATGAACTGAGCATAACTCTTAGTGTAAGACGACTATTGTTGATCCGTCTCCTGCACTGTAAATTTAACTCATAGACCTATAAATAGTTGAATTGTAGTATCGCCTAATTATGATCCCATCAGGGAGTAAAATATGTTACGAAACGGACTTTCAGTTCAGGAACTGGATTTCTAGCAGAGAATATGTAAAGTGGAATGACCATAACTCACAAACCTGAATCCCAATTGACCTAAAACCATTTTTTTTGGATTTTTTTTTAAGTTTACTTTCTACCCCTTCTGTATCATTTTGCATAATTACGATCGTACGATTTAATATGATTTTTTGAACTCATAAGGCACATAGTAATTCATATTACACATGACTTGATCAGCAACATAATTCACATACTTACCTCATCGTGACACCTTTAGTGATAGCGAACGTTCTTATTGATTCATAGCGATCATTGTATTGTCGAACGTGAGCGGTATCGGATTAGTTGCGTCATGTACGCTGTGAAGTGAATAATTCGTGAAAGTGAATAGTGCAGTGAAAAGTGAATAAAACGGTGTTATTAATGCGTGTTTATACACAACCAACCCCATACATACAGTTATTGAAACCTGGAGAAAAAAAAGGAAAATCGAAGTGGAATGAAACTCGTATTTAGCGAGGTATTTAATGTTTTAGAAGATAATCATTCAATATTAGTGACAGTGATGCATGTAGGTATTTGTGCTAGCGGCACGACTGACAGGGTTATACTCCGGGCATATTTTTGACCGTTGTCTCACGAGACCCTTGCTAAACATGAGCATAAATTCCACCAATCGATTTCAAATGACATAAGAACTGTCAGTTTAGTGACTTATATATTGACCTAGACTAACGCTATGATCCGTGCCCACCATTGCTGTCTGTGTATTTTATTTTATACATTCATGTTTGTATTTTATACCGTTGTTTCATGCATCACTATTTGCTGTCACATGTTTAGTATTATTATATTATAATATTATGTCTCTGACGACATAAGTATGCATGCTCAGAGAAAAAAGTGGACCTGCCTTATTTCGAAAAGATAGCGGAGATCCAGACCAGAGAACCCGCTGTATCATTCCTTTGAGATCACTGGTTAGTTGTCTCTTTTGTTTGTATCCGTTGCGTTCAGTTTCCTTTATATCCGATAGTTTTTAGTGGTTGTATTATCTCATCATCCGGGTTAGATTACTGCTACCATATAATCCTAGAAACGGATGTGTGACTACAGCAGGATTATTGCTTGATCGTAAGAGCTTGGCTAGACTTGTCACCATTGTATTCCGTATTTTGAGAAGCGAAGCGTGACAGAGATAAACAGTGCCAGAGCTGGAACCCGCTCGTCTCGCCGCCTCACCTAGGAAAATTGTGAGACGAGGCGAGACGATGCGAATTAGATGAGTCAGGCGAGTCAATTCGCCTGACACTCAAAATTTATATTTTAAAAAAATTTAAAAAAATCTTTAAATTAACAATAAAAAAAATTGAAGCTTGAGATTCAAAATATTTCTTACTATCTCCACTAAAAAACTAATTAACAACGAATGAAATATGGCATAAAAACTAATTAACAACGAATGAAATATGGCATAAAAACTTTCTTAGCTCCAAGAGCTCCTGGCCGTTCGATACAATTTTCAAGACGATGCGAGGCGAACTTCGACCGTTGGACCGCAAATTCGAGGCAAGGAGATGCGACGCGAGGCTATTCATCGAGCATTCAGCCATTATGGAGCATTGGATGCGAGTTTCAAGACGAGTTGAAGCGAGACAAAGCGAATTGCTGAGTCACGGCGAATCATATGTGAGTTGACAAGGCGAGACGAGACGAGTTGTGAGTTAGGCGAGGCGAATTGCAACAAGTTAACATTTGAAATTTCGAGAACCCGCTCGCTTCAACGACTCGTTTACGATGAGGTGAGACGATTTGCCAACTCGTCCACATCAACACGAGGCGAATAAAATTCGCTTCATCACAAGACGAAGCGAGGCTACTCACGGTTCCTTCGCTTCATTATCAAGGATTAGCTGTGAGGAGAAATACATAACTACATGAAATATTTGTTGAAAGTAAATGATAACAAGAAATTTGGGATATATGTAAAATGCGTAGTCTATAAATGACAAACAGAATAAGAAATGAATGACAACTTCATTCTCCTTTATAATTTTCTAAGGTTTTGTGTCTCATTCTTCTTCAAGATTTTAAACCTTCTTACTTTTCTTTTTGAATTAAATCAAGAGTTTAGCTTTTCTCTTCTAAAAAAGAAATAGTTTTTCACCATAAAAGTATTGAAGGAGGATTCAAATCCCTAAAAAGGAAGATTTTAAATCTCACCACTCTTCTTCTCCAAGATAAAAAAAAGGTAAGAAGGAGACCCTTCTCCGAAGATCTCACTTTGGGAGGATCCAAGATCAAAAAAGAAAAAAAAGGGTTCACTTTCACCATCCAAGACATAGATCTTGAAACTTCAAGAGATATTTTTTTGTATTCTTCTCAACAAATCTTTTGGAAGTTTAACTCTAAATAAATAAAAAAAATGGAGTTTAACTCCAAATAAAAATATTTTTTGGAGAGTTTAACTCGAAATAAAATCTTTTGGGATTTTAATTCCAAACAAAAAATTTTGAGAGTACAACTCCAAATAAAAATCTTTTTTGTTTCGAGAGTTTAATTTCAAATAAAGAAATATTTTAGGAGTTTAGCTCCAAATCATATTGTAACAACCCTAAATTTCCTATACAAAATTTTTCAAATATTTTTTTAAAAATCCACAAAGGGGTATTTTAGCATGAGCACAAGATATAAGTAATTATTTTGTTTTTAATTACAAGCTACAAGAATGTAATAACTCCATTTTTAGTGTACAAGAATTTACTTTAAATTTAATGTATACAAGGAGTATTTATTCTTACTGCTATCAGTTTAAGTAATTAAAAACCACAATAATTACAAGAAGGGGCTTGTAGCTCATTGGTAATACCTTGCACTACTGAACCAAGTCACCAGAGTTCAAATCTCATACCCCACATTATTTTTATAATTATTTTGTTTTAAATTTTTGGAAAGTCAACAGTCAAACCGTCATAACTCTCAAAATTTATACTGCATATAAAAAGTTAAATATACCATAAATCCCCACAGGTGAAGCCCTACCCATAGGTACCCCGACTCGGGTCGGCGCCGCCGGCCGGACTCGGCCGGACGGCCGAGTCGTCAACACGGAATTTTTCCGTGTTGACTTGGTCTTTCCCCCTGTATACACTAAATTCTCAGATCGGTTATCAAATGCTCATTAAACCCCTTTAACTCACAATTTTAATGAATTTTTATATTTTTTATATTTTTTTAATTAAAACCCTAACCCTAGCCTAACCCTATATAAACCCCCCCCCCACACTCTACCCTTTCACCCTACATTCCTAAGTCCACTCTTCCAAAATCTCAAGAGAACTCGGTACGTTAGAAAAAGAGCGAAAGGCGAAGCGCTGCCGAAATCGACGACGAATTCCGGCGATCGTACTAGGACCCTTCACGACGTTTCGATGCATCGACAACCCACTACCTTCCTAGCACTCTCTAGCTTGTCCAAACTCGTAAGTCCCCCTCTTTCTATCTTTCTTTTCTTTTAAGAAAAATACGACTTTTTTTAAAACCCAACGGAAATCGGAACAAACCGATTTCCGATTCGGTTTTTCTATCTAAACCCACTTGTCACAAATTTCATAATACTTAAACATATTCATGTTGACTATTAATCACTTAAAAATCAATTTGGATAAAGTTTTTCACATGAAATGATAACGTTTCCATTTATCGTATTTCTTTCACTTAAATACCACAATGTTTAGTTTTCACATTTAACCCTTAACAATTGCTATACCTTAACGTAGATCACGAGGTAATGACCTACCTCCACACATACGCAAATACAACCCTAATTGATATCATCAAAACTTAGAATACGATAATACAAAACTTTACATTAAAATACCATTTTCTTTATAAACCTTTTCTGAAAGTTCTAAATTGTATACAATTTTAAAACAAAATCTTTTAATAGGAAAATACGATATGTCATGGACATCGATCGTTTATCTAAACTGACTTTGTGATGTCTAGGCAAGTGTGTCTAAGGCAAGTGGTTACTTAATTAGGGTCACTACTTGTAGTGGAGAGCCTCCCACTTATCTGGCCGCAATTGGCGGTGAAGAGACGATTTGAGGCTTCTAATGAATTATCGTTTAGACCCTTTAGAAATAGGCTAGTTGGCTTAGGAAACCCTAGAAACTAAAATACGGAAATTTACACCTTTTACAAATAAATACATCATCTTTATAAAACCGTTTTCTAAATGATTAGTATTTATTAAATCTTTGCAAAACGCCACTACAACCCACCTTTGGGGAACTCGTTAGGGATAGTACGGTTTATCGTGCACCCTCGAGCTTAGTAGTACGAGATTTAGACCTCCGCAAGGAGCATTCGGTCTCGAAAGGTTTAAAATACGACATTTAAGAAAAATGAGATTTTTGGAAAATAAAATATTTATTAAAAATTATTCTTGTATTAACATATATATATTTATCATTTAAACACCTATTTTATTATAAGATAAAGTTTTCACTTTTCCTAAAAAATTACAAGATTAAAAGTTACATTAAAATACCATGAATTTCAAATAAATCAATATTATAATTTAATACTTTTAATAGGATATATTCACTAGAATAACACAAATAAAATTTACACTCATTATAACAATAAAGACGAATAATAAATACTTGGGGTGTATCTTGAAAACTATACAAAAGTATTTTTTATATAAAACCCCCTTAAGTTTTATAAATTACAATAAGGACCCTAACAATTATAGAACTTCAAATTACTTTTCTTTTAGTCTGACTCGGATTTGAGTCTGACTATTTCTGACTTGAATATGATTCAAGTCAATCTATATTCTTTAATATTCCAACTCAATATGTATACATGAATCCCAGAATCCAGTTAACAATCTATATAACTTGACTGAATCAAACCATGGATATACATTCATTATTCCGTTATTCCATTTACCTGATTTTGCAGTTACAACATGTTTACTGATATCATGGTTTTGATCAGTCGTCCAACTTACACAATACAATACAACGATACCATCAAAACACTACGGGGTTTAAGGGGTAGACTGGTACGGAATATGTTAAAGGTGGCACGAGGTGGTCACTTAAGACGTAATTACATCCATGCCGTTGTTCCGTAGTATTATCGACTGAGCCTTGTACTACAGGTTACAAAGGTCCCCGGTGTAAGTGGGACTCTCCTCGTATACACTGGCATCTTCTGTACCAGGCTACAAACAACAACGTTAATACAATATTACAATATTATAATACAACATTAAAAGTTCTCTCTCTTTCTTACTTTCTGTATATTTCTTCCTTATCTTTGGGACTTACCGAGCGACCTGTTCGCTGACAACATTCTATTTCTTTCTTCTTTGAATGTCGTCAGGTGCTTTGGACCCAGCAGAGATCGAGCCTACCGGTGAAAACTTGGAGCAGTTTCACGAAGACCCCGAGCTCTAGATATTGTACCTTGTTCTTTTCAGTATTTTCATTTCCTGTTATGCCACTGTTTAGGCATCGCTTTCCATTTCAGTTGTATTTACTTTTCATGCATTGTACAAAAGAATGTTATTAATAAAGTTGTTGTTATTTCTATATCTCTTGTCTCTTGTGATTTACTTTTATATTGCTCAGATACGCTTAGCGTATGTACTTCTAAGTATATACGTAGCGGGCCTCGTCGCGTCCCCTTCGCCGTACACTGGGAAGCGGGGCGTGACACATATTCAATGGAGTCCAACACCTAATCATCTTCCATCAGCAGGGCATAGCCCCTTTCCTTATCAACGTCACTGCGCGCACGCACGGCATGCATGCTGCAGGCACCCCGCCGTAACGGGCAACGCACGTGCAGCGACGGGCCTCCACGGCCACATGAGCGGGTTGTCCCCTCACATGAGTGGATGGGGACTCCCCACAAGGGATAGCCCCCCATGAGGGCTCCTCGACCGCAATTATATATATATATGTGTGTGTGTGTGTGTGTGTAAAATAAAAAATACAAATCGTCAATATTAAATAAAGAAAAAAATTCTTTTGGATAATTAAATACTTTTTTAGTCACCGTTTTACTTTAGCGAATAAAATAAATAAATAAATAAATAGAATGAAATGGACACGTCTTTATGGCTTTTTAAGCACTAACACATCGCATTGAATTCGCATGACCCATTTGACCCATTAAAATCGGAGATTCTCTCATTCTAAAAGCGATGGATAAATAACGACAGTTTAGTACGCGACTGCCGAAAATTTAGATCCCCACAATCTTTAAACCCCTGTCTACCCCCGGCAGGACGAATCTGTACATGCCTGACAAGCGTGTCTATTCCCATCTCAGAGACGACGAGAGGCGGCATCGGTGATCGAGGTGGTAGCGGCGGCCGAGTCAACGAAGGGTTTTGGCGCTCGCAATGAAAATTTGGAAAGGGGGGAAGGGATTGATGAATATTCAGAAGGCTATTGGGATTTTATTTTTAGTTCATTATGGGGCCCGCCATTTATTTGATTTGGTAACGGTCTAAACAGTTACCAAAACCTTTAAGCCGTTACCATAAATTAGGTAACGGTTGTAACGATTACCAAATCTCCATTACCAAAATCATGTAGTTGTGTATCTAAATGTATTGGGAAGAGATGTTGGGTGGGAGGGAGGGATTGGATTTTAAAATAAAGAGATATTTTAAAAAAATTATTAAGGTGTGGATTTCTTAATATTGGGAGAATATTTTGATAGAATTTTTTTATCTCGAGTCTTTTATTACCATCAATAAACAGAGGTGTATTGTTGCACAGATCAGTGGCAATTTTTTAGCGGAAAAACTTGAAGCATTTGTCGTTTTGACTGAAGTGGCTGAGCTGGGAATAAGGGTTTTGGATAATTTATTATTTTTTTAAAAAACAATTTCTTTTCTCTTTTCTTTCAAAAAAAACAATAAAATAGAATAAACTTTTTAAAATCATTTTTTCCGACTTAAAACAAAATTTTCCTTTTATTATTCATGAAACAAAAACATTAATTTAAACTTAAATTTTATTTATTTAAAAAGGATGTGATCTCACATAAAATGTGGTAATCACTTTTCCAAACTGAGGAGAACAATGCTATTGTAACAAAAACATTAATTTAAACTTAATTGAGCCGTGACTTTCTCTCTGGGTTATGAAGTTGCGGTCTTATGAAACTTACTCGTGTCTCAAAATTAATAGGAACTGGTTGTATATATTATATTGATGACGTCCTTATGAAAAACATTTTGTCAAAAAATATTGGCAATTTTAATTCGAAGAGAAAATAAAGAAAAAAGAATCCTAAATTATTGAGATGACCCCGTAATTTCACTAAATTCCAGAAAAGAAAAGAAAAATCGATAGTTCAGTTGCAATATTTGAGGTGGAAAAAACTTTCAACTACTTATAAAGTACATAAAAGTTTTATTATCGATTCTATTTTTCAGTCCACTTGAAATGCTTGTGCAAAATTCCTAATAACGTGTAATTCGTTAGTTTTTCTTATGGTTGCTGACGGATGCCAAATCACGTCAAGATATTGCCTTCCGTAGATCTTCTGTTGGCGATGATGGACGGCAGATGTTAGGTTGGAGGTTGACTCCTGAAGCGTGTGGATCTTAATGGGTTTGAGGTGGTTGAGGCCGAGCTACCTGCAAGGAAGTCCCGGGGTGGTAGTACCACTGAGGACCCTCCGACGATCAAGTTAGACCGGATATTTGAGCAGAGTAACGGCCTAGTGCGGGGAGAAAGACTTACCTGAACCGTCTGAAGGAGGGGTTTATATAGTGGTGGCAGCAGGCAGGCAGGTGCGAGAATCACGCCGGCCGTTACGCTCCCGACGTCACGCCCACGTGATAGGCGGGATCCCGTATTAATGACGAGACAGGCTCGTTAATGGGGGATCGTGATGGCGTGGGACGCGGGACGTGGCCGGCGGATATCTCGCGCATGGCGAGATTCGCGGAGGTGAGGCGGATGCGCCTGCGGTCGGTGCCGTTGGTCGGTCGATGGGACCGAGGAAGATGAGCTCGGCGGGAGGCTCGGGGACGAGCGGGATGCCGAGGTATCTTGGTTCTGTTATAGCCCGGAGGCGAGCTGAGAGGGCCGAGGAAGCCAATTGTGCACGGGGCTCAGAGGTAAGCCAGCGGTTGTTTGTAGGACGGGCATTGGAATGGTCTGGTTGGCCACTGCAGGTCCTTTCTTGCAAGCTTCGGGACACGTCATCTGCAACGTGTCATGATCTAGGAGATCACCGATATCGAGCATCATCATTAGCCCCCCACTCTCGTCCTGACCTGCTCACGGGTCGGGTCGAGAGTTGTCAGCCAGGTCATCCGAGGTGAGCTCCTTTTTGAAGACATCGTCGAGGCGTGTTCTCGGGCTGTCTGTCGTATTCTCTTGATGACGTCAGCGAATCAGGGGTCAGATCTTCCATTAAAGAGGAAGCGCCGGATCGTGCGTACGTTTGCCGAAGCGACGGCCCACGTGTGTGGCGTCGGTTGGTTGACGTGACTGGCGAAGGCTTCCTGCGTCCGATGGGGTGCGACCAATGCGTGAGCGACAGGTGGAGCGATGGGTCGTTTTGGCGGGAGATTACTGTCGCCGCTGGATGTGTACGCCGGCAGCTATAAATTGAGACGGGTCCTTTTCAGGGCCCACACTTCATCGTAATTTTCCTCGTCCATGGTCATATAAGCTCGGCGCTCTCCTATTTAGGTCGGGATTTCCGCGTTTTCTCTTCCGAGGGCTCATTCGCTCTATCAGGTTAGATGTCTTCTTCTGGAGAGTCTGTAGATGTAGTTCGGGTAGAGTCTGGGGAACCCTCTGTAGATTCTTCCTCTTCTTACTACTCCTCTTCTTCTCTTCTTCGGAGTCGGAGACCTCCCGGGAAGTTAGGGTCAGATCCTCTTCCGGGGGTCGCGCGACGGGGGCGGTCCCCCGAGTGGAGGTCGCGGATGCACATGACGTGTCGTCCACGGTGAGGTATGAGGATGAGCTCGCCACCGTTCGGACTCATTTTCACATTCCTCCCGGCTATACGCTGCGTTTGGCCGAGGAAAGGGAGAGGGCAGATCAGGTGCGAGGCAGGGAGATTGCCCTGTACCTGGAAGCCTTTTGGGCTGGAATGCGCCTGCCCTTCTCTCCCGAGATTGGTAGAGCGCTGAATCATTTTGGGTTAGCCCCGGGCCAGCTAGTGCCGAACTCCTGGAGGATTCTCCTTGGGTTCCTGGTCCGTTTGAAGTTGCAGTCGATCCCTTTAAGGCTGGCTACCCTTGCCTCCTCTTTCTGCTACAAAGGTCACCCCGGCATTCGCGCGGGCGAGCCGAGATGGGTTTACATCTTCTTTAGGAAACAACGGGGAAGTGCTGCCTAGTCGGGAGTCGTTGTCGTACCTTCTTCCATCCACGATTGGAAGAAGAATTTTTTCTTTGTTGGGCCGCCAGAGGGTGAGGACTGGCCCGTGCCCACCCAGTGGTCTAGGGATAGGTGCCGGCGGGAGAGTCAGTCTATCGATCCCGACATGGTGAAAGTGGCGGAGTGGGAGCCCATTCCTCGGGCCGACGTGCTGCTTTCTGAGCGGGCCCTTAGTCGGGCTGGGCTCAGCCCCGCCCAGTTCGTCGGAAAGTTAGGAGTTCGCAGGCGACCTGTTAGACTTGCGTTTATTTTCATTTTTACTTGTGTTGCTGACTCCATTCTACCTTGCCTTGTGTAGAACCCATAGACGCGAGTAAACTTCGAGCGGCCATGCGCGAGCCGAAGAAGGGATCGAGGGCCGGAGGTGCCAGCTCCTCCCGTACGACGTCGGCCCCGGCTCCCCCGGCAGCCGCTCCACCTAAGCGTTCGAGTGCGGCCCGTGCCCCGGAGCCCAGCTAGGCACCGAGCCGAAAGCGGGTTCGGGAACAAGAGGCCCGAGCTTCGGAGGTAGAGACCGGCTCCCCGGCGTCGTCTCTTAAGAGGTTCCCCCGGACGGTTCCGCGAACCCCGGCCTCCCCACTCTTTGTGGACGAGGGGGACCGCCGCTTTGAGGTGCCCTCGGGGCTCTCCGTTGCTGACAGCTTGCTGACAGACATGGAGAGGTCGGCCGGGGACAAGATCCCTCGGGGGACTCTCAGGGCTCAAATGGCGGCCATCGCCCAAGAGGCCGTGCAGGTGAGTGCTCACACCTTACTTGGTTTTTCACTCAACGTCTTACCATTCGTGAGATTTGGTGCCTCCCTTTTGTTTCTGACCCCCCTCTGATTTCTTTATGTCCCCCAGCATGTCGCCCTCATCGTCCAGATGGAGGACGAGGAAATTGCCCCGGTGATACGAGCCGTGGGCGAGTTCTCCTCGCTGGAGGTGAGCTCAAAGTTGGAGCTGGAAGCGGGGATGGCGAGGGTCGCTGTCCTCGAGGATGAGGTGGCGGCCGGGAAGCAGGAGGTGGCGGCCGGGAAGCAGGAGGTCGCCAGGTACCGCGAAGCCGCCCGGGCCGCCGAGGCAAAGCTTCAGGACTCCAAGGTGATCGTCGGCACCCTGAAGAAGTCGACGAGCACCCTCCGGAAGGAGCTGGAGGCGGCGACAGAGGGGATCAAGTGAGCCGAGCTTAGAGCGGCGAAGGCGATGGAGAACTACAAGAAGTCGGACCATTTTTACGCCGACCTAGCCGCAGCCTGTACCCTCATCTGGCATGATGCCCTCGACACCATTAAGGCTCGTATGCCGGAGTTCCCTGACGCGGAGCTCCGTGATGAATATCCTCACGGGGATGACGCGCAGGGGAATGCCCCCGAAAGCGCTGCCAGGGAAGAGACCCCCGGCGAGGGCGGCGCCGAGGCTCCTGCGATGGGCGCCGATCCTCAGGACGTAGCCCCAGTCGTGGTGGACATTGAGCTCCCCGGGTTGCGCCCGGCCCTGAGGCCCGAAACCCCTCGTCTTCTTGTTCATTTCTTTTGTTGCCTCGGGAATTTTGTAGGCCTCCGGGCATTTTGTAAGGCTGGGGAGCCTACAATACCCTTTTAAAGACTTTTGATTTATGTGAATAAAAGATCTTTTTGCAGTTTCTTTGCATACACATTATCCTTTGTTTGTGGAGAACATTCGTATTTGCATAATCTCAGCTTTCATGTTAGATCGGTTCTTCGCCTGGCGATCACACGTCGGGTTGAATTCGACCATTGGCTAAATGTGCAAAGACCGGTGGGAAGACGGTATCTCCATGTGAAGGGTCGGTATCCCCATGGCCCCGAAGCCAAGGTGGGATCATCTATTTGAACAGTTTGGAGGAACCTGTGTTGCATGAAGGTTGGTGCTTTCCAAGGAATTGGCCGGGCGTTTTTGCTGCTCGAGGCCCTTGGTGAGGGCTTGGATCCTTAGTACGGGAGGGGCCGTACGAGGCCTGCTAAGGATGGACCGAGCAGTGAAGCTGCTCGGTTGCCTCTTGGCGAGGGCTTAGATCCTTGGCGTCGTGTGGTTGTGAATTACCAGCCGGAGATAGCCGAGCAGGGTAGCTGCTGGGCTGCCTCTTAGTGAGGGCTTAGATCCCTGGCGTTGCGAGGTAGGAAACTACCAGCCGGGGATAGCCGAGCAGGGTAGCCGCTGGGCTGCCTCTTAGTGAGGGCTTAAATCCCTGGCGTTGCGAGGTAGGGAACTACCAGCCAGGGATAACCGAACAAGGGCGGGCTCGGTTGCCTCTTGGTGAGGGCTTTGATCCTTAGCGCGGGAGGGGTCGTTATAAGCCTACTAAGGACGGGCCAAGCGGGGTTGCTGCCCGGTGCCTCTTGGCGAGGGCTTTGATCCTTAAGGACGGGCCGTGCAGGGTTGCTGCTTGGTACCTCTTGGCGAGGGCGTTGTGGGGGTAGGGAACTACCTGCCAGGGATAACCGAGCAAGGGCGGGCCCGATTACCTCTTGGAGAGGGCTTTTGATCCTTAGGGTAGGAGGGGCTGTAATAGGCCTACTAAGGACGGGCCGGGCAGGGTTGTTGCCGGGTGCCTCTTGGCGAGGGCTTTGATCCTTAAGGACGGGCCGAGCAGGGTAACTGCTCGGTGCCTCTTGGCGAGGGTTTTGATCCCTGACGTTGTGGGGTAGAGAATGTTTCCCCTAATCAGAACAAAGCTCTGTTCAAATTTTGAAATTTGAAATGAAGCATCGCTTCATAAAAGCGCTAGCGCCAAGAGCGTCAGTGCTAAGAGTCAAAGACTCTAAGGCAGCGCTCATGTGCAGAGCACGAGAGCGCTCGCGCCAAGTGCGCCAGCGCTAAAAGTCAAAGACTCTGAGGCAGCGCTCACGTGCATAGCACGAGAGCGCTAGCGCCAAGTGCGCCAGCGCTAAGAGTCAAAAACTCTGAAGTAGCACTCACGTGCAAGGCATGAGAACGCCAAGCGCTAGAACTAAATGTTCCCCACCGTTGGATCAAAAATCCAACGAAGATGATAAATCGTCAAATTACCAGAATAAAATTCTGTCAAGGAAATACTCTTCAGAATCTTTTCAAATAAAAAAGATTGTGCTCTATAAATCAAAGCACCGTTGGATCAATGATCCAATAGTGATTAAAAATCACCAAGATATAGAACAATCTCTGTATGAGAAAATAATTTCCCAATCTTGTTAAAAACAAGAAGATTGTCTTCTGTAAAACAGAAGCCCTAAGATCAAAGATCCAATGGCGGGGAAACATCCCCAAATCAATCAGAGAAACATCTCCTTAACTGATTCAACAAATCAGCCTCCCCCTATATAAAGGACCCAAGACTTCAAGTCTTGCATAGAGGAACACCCCCCCCCCCCCCACAAATTTTGAGAAATTTCAAAGAGAAGAGCAAGCTCTCGGAAGAAGAATTTCTTTAAGGTAAATAAAACAAAGAGATCAAACATCTCATCAGAAAAGAAGAATTTATTTCTTTTTCTAGATCATAGATCTATAAGATAGAGGTCTTTCATAAAAAGGGATCATAGCATCTCATCATAAAAAGGGAGGGAGAAGAACTTAGTTCTCTTTAGATAACAGATCTATAAGATAAAGACAAAGCATTTCACAAAAAACATAAGAGATTGTAACATTTCCTCCTAAAATAAGAACCTTATTCTTAGAGCCACAAGACAAAGTCTCTTGTAAACGAGAACTTAATTCTCAGAGCACAAAATTGATCAAGAGCGCTCTGCACTCATTAGCTGGCGCTTAGCGCCAAGCGCGCCACATGCTCCTCACGTGGGCGCTACTTAATAAAGAGCGCTATGTGCTCATTGGCTGGCGCTCAACGCCAAGCGCGCCACGTGCTCCTCACGTGTGCGCTATTTTACAAGGAGCACTCTGCACTCATGGGTCAGCATTCAGAGCCAAGCGCGCCACGTGCTCCTCACATGGGCGCTACTTAATAAAGAGCGTTGTGCACTCATTGGCTGGCGCTCAGCACCAAGCGAGCCATGTGCTCCTCACGTGGGCGCTATTTCATAAGAAGCGCTATGTACTCATTGGCTGGCGCTCAGCGCCAAGCGCGCCACGTGTCCCTCACGTCTGCGCTATTTCATAAGAAACGCTTTACACTCATTGACTGGCGCTCAGCACCAAGCGCGCTACGTGCTCCTCACATGTGCACAATCTCACAGGAAGCACCTCAGTGCTCTAAGTATGGCAATCAGCGCCAAGCGCACCACGTGCTCCTCACGTGGGCGCTGAGGGAACACAAAGTATTCTATAAAGCCCCAGAGCCATAAGGAGTACTCAACACTCAAATTAATGCTCAGCATTATTGAACAAAAGAGGTTAAGCCCAAACAAACGTTCAACACCCAAATAATGTTCAACATTTTATTTAAACTGAGTGGGTTGAGCCCAAGTTGGCCACAAGTCCCAAGCTCAGACCAACCGAGCCCATGTGCTCATAATTTCACTAATTGGTCTTAGTCCCAAACCTGACTACAGAACTCCCAGCCAACATTGGTTCAAGGGTACATCTTTTCATTCCTCTGATATGTGTCGTTGTAATTCTTCAACGTCTTCAGAGAGGTGGCGGGTCCCGATAACCAGACATTCCATGGACTATGATGTCCTTAAACTTTACGGACTGTGGGGTCCTTAAACTCATGGACTATGATGTCCTTAAGCATTATGGACTGTGATGTCCTTAAACTTTATGGATTTTGAGATCTTTAAACTCATAGACTATGATGTCTTTAAACTTTACAGACTATGATGTCTTTAAACTGTCACGGACTATGATGTCCTTAAACCCAATGGACCGCAATGTCCCTAAACTAAAACAATAGAGCCCAAATGCTCTTTTGTTGGATCTAAATGATCCTGTTAAGTAGATCTTAGTCTAAAATTAGAATAACGTATCCTTAACAAACGTTTAAGTTGATCTTGATCTCAATGAGATTAACGATCCTTAAACCCAACCCAAAACCAAATCTAAGAAAATACGGATTTGGACTAATCCACGCCCTACGGGCGACAACATAAATTAGTCTCCGTATACAATCCACGGGCAACCAAAAAATAAAACAAACACACACGACACGAAGTGACCATTTGAAGAAGGAGAAAGTGGTTACCGCGCTGCGGTAGTGTAATTAACTGCAGGGGCTTGCGCCTGCAGTGAAGAGTGTCCCCACAATAAAAAACCCCCTCACAATGAGGGGGAATCTGATAAAGTTTGCTACAATGACCGCATCCGTCTAAACTTCCGATATACGGTGCCATAAATCAATTTGGCATCTTCGGAGAGGTGGACGGATAAAACCAAATAGCATTTGCCCCCGAAATTCAGGCCGGACGTCCCAACGTCCCGGTGGCGTGTTTTCGGCGGAGACTAGATTCTGGCACGTCCGGTTGGACCTTTTCCTCTTTCCACTCCACACTTCGTGTGCCGTGTTTCGTGAACGAATCGTGGTTTAATGTGGTTGCCCCTGAATTCGAGGTACTAAGATTTGGTGTCTTGCTCCGTACAGAGAAAATGGCTTCCAACTGCGCCAACTGCAACAATTCCCACCCCGTCCTCGCCGGAGGAGTGACCTATGGGCCTCAAGCGGCCTCCGTTTTCACGATGCCAGTGGAACAGGTAACGCAAGCCATCACTGGGCTGTTCTTTGGGACCATACTCCCACCAATGAGCTTCAACGCCCCGCTGGCGTCGCAAGAAACCCCGAAGAAATCGGTCTTTGATCGGCAAACGACTACCGTGGCCCCTCTCAACGGGTTGCCCAAATCCAACGCCTCAGTCTTTAACAGATTGGGCTAAAACTCTAATGGGCCTATGAAGAAGCCCGCGATACCTGAGAGGGTTATCCCGAAACGGATAGCCATCTCTCTTCCAGTAAATGAAGTCATCAGAGATACTTCTCCTGCTAAGGGATCGGTCTTCGCTAGACTGGCCGTTCCAACACCCTCTCCAGGTGAAGTCACCAAGGCTGCTTCCCCTGTTCGAAAGTCAGCCTTCGCAAGGCTGACTATCCCTTCTCAACGGACGTCTGTCTGTGATAGGCTAGCACCGGCAGCAACCCTTCACCAGAACAGGGGGCGTGATGAAGCCACCCCCATAACTGAACCAGTACCGTCTGCAAGACATGCTCGACGTCGCCACTGGTGCCGAGTGAGAAAAGATAGGGGCAGTTCCCCCTCTGGATTGACTCCACCAATTCCGATGGTAGAAATTGATGCTGCTGTTCCAACTGGGAACAGCTTTGAACCATTTAGGAGGGTGCGCAAAAACTCTCCAACTGCTGTATTGAAAAAATCTCCTCCGCCTGTGGAGAGCGCTACAAAGGCAAAGCTGGAACAACCCCCTCAGCGGCTGTCCTCCAAAATTCACAGGGTCTGGCGAAGGGTCCAAGATTCTGTGGTTAACCAAGACTACTCCCGCCAACCAAAGAAAATGAAGGTTCGGCAAGAGAAGGACTACCCTATCGTACCATAGAAGTTGTCATCTACTTGGGTTCCCGCTGTAACGGCCCCTTCAACTTTGACCGCCCACAAAAGGAGAAGGCCGAAGAAGATCCCTGCGTCTGCGGCGAATCGTAAAGGCATTGAATCCAAACGCCCTAAGTCTGGGGGCATGGTAGTGCATACTGTTTATATGGCTTCCGAAAAAAAGGAAAGCCGTGCTTCTACGGGTCACCGATCGCTCACGCGATCAGTAACAAAGGCTCAGGAGCAACAACAGCAAAAGCTCCAAGATATGCTAACGAAAATGGCCGCACTCACTGGGCAAAAAAGAAGCCCGGAAACATTATCGGAACAACGTCAAGAACAGGAAACCGATGCTGAATTCCTCCGAAGAATGATCGAGAGGAAAGGCAAAGAGGCCGCGGAACAAGCGGCCAACATAAAACAAATGGCGGTACTATTCCAAGACATGTTCGGCATGATGATCCAGCCAAACCCTCTAGCCGAGGATCCTCCAGTAATAATTGAAGACGACAGAGGAGAGTCATCGAACCCTCCTCCATCCTTTTCAGCGGCCAAGGAAGAAACAATCTCAAAAGCTATGCTCGATGATTATATAGCTCAACAGATATGAGCTCATCAGGCAAATGAAGCAACTGGCCAAGTCATCAGAACTGGACGACCCAATCCCGGTTGGTACAATCAAATAAAGTACCCACCAGGATACATGATCCCTAAGTTCCACGTATACAAAGGGATGGGCAATCCTCATCAACATGTCGCTCAGTTCAGGGCTCTGTGCGGCAACACTGGAGGCGACGATAAGCTATTGCTTCGCCAATTCGTCGGCAGCTTGGCAGAGACGGCGTTCGAATGGTATTCAGAGCTTCCCAACGACTCTGTCAAAACTTTTACGGAGATGGATGTTTACTGCCGGAAGACGCGACCTGAACGTTGGGACGTCGGGGCCTGAATTCCATGGGCAGATGCTATTTGGTGCTATCCGTCCACCTCTCCGAAGATGCCAAGTTGATTTATGACACCATATATCGGAGGTTTAAACGGATACGGCCGATATAGCAGACTTCGTCAGATTCCCCCTCGTTTGAGGGGTTATTTATTGTGGGGACGCTTTTCCCTGCAGGCGCAAGCCCCTGCAGTTAATTACGCTACCGCATCGCGATAACCACTTTCTCCTTCTCCAGATGGTCACTTCGTGTCGTGGGTGTTTGTTTTGTTTTTGGATGCCTGTGGATTGTATACGGAGACTAATTTATGTTGTCGCCCGTAGGACGTGGATTAGTCCAAAGCTGTATCTTCTAAGATTTGGGTTTGGGGGTTGGGTTTAAGGATACGTTAGTCTCATTTGAGACTAAGATCAACTTAAAATTTTGTTAAGGATACGTTAGTCTAATTTTAGACTAAGATAAACTTAACGGGATCGTTTAGATCCAACAAGAGAGCATTTAGACTCAATTGTTTAGTTTAGGGACATTGCGGTCGATTACCAGTTTAAAGACATGGTGGTCCAATGTTAGTTTAAGGACATCTCAGTCCATTGTTAGTTTAAAGATATTTCGGTCAAGGTTAAGGACATCATAGTCCGTGAGTTTAAAGACCTCACAGTCAAGGTTAAGGATATCATAGTCCGTGAAATGTATGGTTGTCGGGACCCGGCACCTCTCTGAAGACGTTGAAGGATTACAACGACAAATATCAAAGGAGTGAAGAGATGTACCCTCGAACCGAAGTGGATTGGGTGATCTGTAGTTCAATTTGGAACTAAGATCCATCCATTAAATTATGAGCACATTGGCTCCGTTAAATCTGAATTGAGGAATTATGGCCAGTTTGGGCTAAGTCTAATTAAATTTGAAATGTTGGCCCCTTGTTGGACCATTAAATATTTGTCTGGGTTCAGCCCCTTATTATTATAGCAATGCTAAATAAGAGTTTGAGGGCTCTAAGAACATTTTGTCTTTGGCTGAGCACTGAAACATTATAGTTCTGGATTTTAAGGCTCATTTGAAGGGGATATTTGCCTCTGGAAAATTTAGCCAATTTGGGCTAAGCTGGTTTTTAGAATAGTGTTAAACACTAAAGAACATCTGGCAGTCACGTGTCCTCACGTGATATATTTAAAACAGTGTTAAACACTGGAGACAAAATGCTCAAATTAGTGCTAAACACTAGAAAGGAAGGGGTCACGTGGGGTCACGTGAGGCGCCTGAAGATGGGCCAGACCTCCTTTATTTTGTTCTCAGAATATTCAGATAAGTGTTAAACACTTTTGGTCTTCAGGCCATCACGTGTGGGCACGTGATGGGTACCCGTGCATTGGTTATTAAAGCGTTTTATTAGGGGTCACGTGAAGACACGTGAGAGCGCCCAAAGCCAGTACTGCCTTTGCTTTTATTCCCCTTGTTTTGGAAGTCACGTGGGAGCATGTGAGGCATTACCTCCAAGCTTTTTCCCTTATCATTTAAGGGATCTGTTTCAGGGGGTCACGTGGGAGCACTGACCCAGCTCTGTTCCTTCTTTTCTGATTATTGAGAATAGGGGTCACGTGTCACTACGTGACCAAGTTGGGTAATGATCTCTTTACGTGCATGGAGATTTTTAAATCCCTTTTTCTTTTAAGAATTAAATTCTGTTATAGGGTTAAACTCTAATTTCATTTTAGAGGAATTAAATTCCCATGTGTTTTGAAAGAATTAAATTCTTATGTAGGGTTAAACCCTAGTTTCATTTGGAGGAATTAAATTCCTATGAATTTGGAAGAATTAAATTCTTATGTAGGGTTAAACCCTAATTTCATTTGGAGGAATTAAATTCCTATGAATTTGGAAGAATTAAATTCTTATGTAGGGTTAAACCCTAGTTCTGTTTTGGAGGAATTAAATTTCTATGAATTTGGGAGAATTAAATTCTCATATAGGGTTAAACCCTAGTTCTGTTTTGGATGAATTAAATTTCTATGAATTTGGGGGAATTAAATTCCTTAAACTCAATTCTCCCTCTATGTTTTGGATCTGCATGGCAAAATCTCCCCGATGAGAATTAAATTCTCAACTTGTGGGGAGATCTGCTTCTGCAGATCTTCAACCAAAGGAAGAACTAAGTTCTTATTCAGAAGAGTTAAACTCGTAAATTGAGAATTAAATTCTCTTTTGTTTTAAGAAGCTTAGATCTTTTTCCCCTTTCTCACCTAGGGTTTCTTTCCTCTTCTGAAGAAATTTTCTTTTCTCTCTTGAGAATTAAATTATCCTCACTTTTCTCTCTCTTGAGAATTAAATTCTCCTCTCTTTTTTTCTCTCTGTTCTTCTCTCCAAAAAAAAGTAGTTCCTTTCTCTTTTCTTCTTGGCACCTATTTATAGGAGAAAGAAAATAATCAAATTGTTTAGTGAATCTTTCATTGAAAGATTTTTATTTGATTTTGTAACCAACATGATCTTTTAGATCACTCAGTGAATTTTATTCACCATTGGATTTTTAATCCAAAAGATATTCTGTTTGTTATTTTTGGTGAATTTCAGGGAAATCTTTCCTTATATAAAATCTTTCCATAAATTGGTGATTTTTAATTACCATTGGATTTTTAATCCAACGGTGCTCCTCTTTACAGAGCGCAATCTTTTTTGTTTGAAAAGATTTAGAGAGATATTTTCCCAGTTAGGGTCTTTAATTTCCTTTAATTAGAATTTAATTCTATTAGTTCTGAAGACTTAAAATTCTATCACATGTTGGCACGTGATCCAATTGTTTGAGCATTTAAATAGAATTTAATTCTATCAGTTAAAAGAGTTTAGGATCCCACCATGTGTTAACACGTGACCCCCCTTGATTAGCATCTTAACCAGAATTCAATTCATCTGTTTTAAGGAACTAAGGAATCATCACGTGTGAGCACGTGATGTCCCATTGGGGTTTTCCCTTAGTTTTTATTATATCATTTAATCCTTTTCAGTGGGTTTAAAGGCCCATCATGTGTTGGCACGTGATCCCATTTAATTATTTATTTTATTCAGTGCCTACAGGCTTTGCCTGTAAATGGTCACGTGTGGGCACGTGATGTCCGGTCACGTGTGGGCACGTGATGCCTCATAACTTTTGATCCCGGATGAATTATGAGGCCCATAATATATCAAATCGAAGGGTTTTTTGAGACGCTTTCAATACCATCAGAATTTAGCTGTTTCTCATTCGGGAGTTTATCAAAATACAGCCCGGAAAATACTGGTTCGCATTTTCTTAAGCGTATCACTGCCATTTGATACCTTGGGCTCTTTTGCGCAGAAATTTTTGACGGGAACAAATGCCCCCCACTACTTTGCCCTCGTAAGTATGTACGTGGGTGAAATAGTGCAGAGTTATGCATGGTGTATGACCAGTTTCGGGTTGGTATATAACTTTCAGAATCTTGATCTGAGAAGATAACGAGCGGACACAAGCGTCGTCATTTATCATTGACTCAAATCTCAACTCTTAAGGGATATAGTTCCAAACGCTCAGCCCCATGAGCCGCACCCTTCTATTTCTTTATGTCTTACTCTGGCGTGAAGTAGTTTATATGCTCATGAGTAACTTCTCCATTTCCGTGGCATGTAGCTTTGGCAAGTGTGGCCCATAGATGGTAGATAATCGTTCATCTTGAACTCTTTATAAGGTAGTGATGGCTTAGGAGATAGGGGTAGGATCTGCCACCTAAGACTTTTCAACTTTATGAGCCATGAGGGTCTCATAAAGGCTTTTCTCCCTACAGGTCGAGAGGATCCCGTAGGTGTATTTTCTCCTTAGGAGTCGTGAGGACTCCTAAGTGCGTTTTCTCTTGATAGTCGTAAGGATCTCACAAGAGAGTTTTCCCCCTTACAGGTCGAGAGGACTCGTAAGTGGTTGTTTCCCTCCTTGTCGAGATTCGACTTTGGAGAGTGTGGTCCGTGAATAGTATGCAAGAGTCCATTTTGGACTGACTTGCAGGGCCCCAGTGCTTAGGAAACAGGTCCTTATCCCTATTGCCTAAGGCTTTTTCCTACGAGTCGAAATGATTCGAGAAGTTCTCACAAGGACACTAATTTCCTCACGAGTCGATACGAATCGAGAAGTTCTCGCAAGAATGTCCTAACGTCACAGTTAACCTCTGCTCTTTACGACAATGGTTCGTTAGGGTCTGTGGTACTAGGGTTTTGCCTGTCGTACCGTTGCGTTGGCTGATGTCTTCCTCGATAGGCAATCTTGCTGTTCGAGTAGCCTTGCGACTGTCGTGTCTCTGATCCCTTCGGGGGCTGGACAAGACGTCTTCAAGCAATCTTCCTAGGCAGTTTGACCGTTGGAAGAGCAAGCGTTAGGAATTTTGCCATGCCGCTTTTTACTTGAGGTTAGGCTCATTTTGGAGAGCCCCGATGAGTCATAACCACTCCACGCTGGTGTGGGATGATCTCCGATAGTCTTTCAGGTTTTATATGAGTTGCCTTCAAGACCCTGAAGCTAGGAATTTGGCCTTTGCTTCGTTTGCTGGCATTGCGTCTACTGTATCGAGACGAATGTCGCGGTTGTCTCTAGGTTGTTGATGAACCATCGAGGTTTGGAACTAGGGATTTTGTCGTGGCTCCGTTGTTTGATTGTCGCGTCTGAATCCTGCTGGAGGGAGAACGCTGTGGTGACATCTTATCTGCTGTATCGAGACGAACGTCGAGGTGGTGACCACTCCATGTGGGATGATCTCCGGTAGTCTTTCAGGTTTTATATGAGTTACCGTCAAGACCCTGAAGTTAGGAATTTGGCCTTCGCTTCATTTGCTTTGGCGTGTCCGGATCCTGTTGGAGGAAGGACGCTGTGATGACATCTCGTCTGCTGTATCGAGACGAACGTCGAGGTGGTGACCACTCCGCGCTAGTGTGGGATGATCTTCAATTGTCTTTCAGGTTTTATATGAGTTACCGTCAAGACCCTGAAGCTAGGAATTTGGCCTTCGCTTCGTTTGCTTTGGCGTGTCCGAATCCTGTTGGAGGAAGGACGCTGTAGTGACATCTCGTCTGCTGTATCGAGACGAACGTTGAGGTGGTGACCACTCCATGTGGGATGATCTCTGGTAGTCTTTCAGGTTTTATATGAGTTACCGTCAAGACCCTGAAGTTAAGAATTTGGCCTTTGCTTCGTTTTGACCGTGAGGTCTTTTGTTGACGTTGCGTCTGTATCCTGCTGGACTGCGAAGGAATGCCATTGTTGACATTGCGTCTGGTATAACAAGACGAATGCTGAGGTGGAGCTGGGATTTTGCCGTCACTCCGCTTTGTTTTGACCATGGGGTTTTTCGTTGACGTTGCATTTAAATCCTGCTGGACTGCGAAGGAACGCCGTTGTTAACATTGCGTCTGGTGTAACGAGACGAATGCTGAGGTGGAGCTGGGATTTTGCCGTCACTCCGCTTTATTTTAACCGTGAGGTCTTTTGTTGACATTGCGTCTGCATCCTGCTGGACTGCGAAGGAACGCCGTTGGCGATCTCTAAGTTGTCGATGTTGACGTTGAGACCCTGAAGCTAGGGATCTTCCTTTGCTTCGTTTGTTGACATTGTGTCTGCAATATTGCAACAAATGTCGAGATTGTCTCTAGGTTGTCTATGAACCGTCGAGATTTGGCTTCGCTTTCTGATGGAGCCTGGTGGGGAGGTATGGTTCCCTCTTTGTTTGTTCCCCTGGATTGTATACAGGGATCGATGTGATCTCACCTGTAGGAAAAAAAGTTTCATTCTTTCATTTTTTTAATTCTTTCCGCGATGCTCTATCATTTCAGCTTTTTACATCGCGAAAATCGCGATTGCCCAATCATTTCGGCTATTTTTCGTGGTGCCCAATCATTTCGGCTATTTGTTTTATTTACTCGCTGCTTTTTATTGCGAGTTACCCAATCATTTCGGCTGTTTTTGTATGCATACATTTTTACTTGTTGATTCGTTGTAAGTTGCCCCATCATTTCGGCTATTTCATATGCATTTTTGGCTCGTTGATTTTTTATCGCGAGTGTGGAACTTGGAATCTGGTGCCAATCTCAGCATTAGCATCGCTGCGACTGGAATATAGCCAAGAGCGAATCATCATTTGCCATGAAAGGACTTAGAATTTGATACCGATTTAGGCATCAGCATCGCTACAACTGGGATATTGCCAGGAGCGGATCATCATTTGCCTCTGTCGATGTCGAACAAAGGTGGCTTAGCAAACAGGGTTAGGATCCCGTCGACTAAGGCTTTTGACTTCATGCGCCGTAAGGGTCTCATAAAGGTGTTTCTCCCTACGAGTCGTGAGGATCTCGTAGGTGCGTTTTCTCCTTAGGAATCATGAGGATTCCTAAGTATGTGTTCTCTTATAAGTCGTAAGGATCTTACAAGAGTGTCTTCTCCTTGTAAGTCGAGAGGACTTACAAGGGTCGTTCACCATGTGAGCATATCCCTAGTCGCTGGTGGGACTTTGTTAGGAAAATGTTTATTCATGCCCGTGGATTGTATACAAGGGTCAGCATTAAGCCGCTTGTAAGGCAGCATTGGAGGTTGTGGTGGCCGCTTAAGAACAGGTTCAGATCCCTGTAGCTTAAGACTTTTGAATCCTATGAGCCGTGAGGGTCTCAAAGGGGGAATTCTCCCTACGAGTCGTGAGGATCTCGTAAGTGCAATTTCTCCTTAGGAATCGTGAGGATTCCTAAGTGTATTTCTCCCTTATGAGTCGTAAGGATCTCACACTGGTGGTTTCTCCTTACAGGGTCGAGAGGACCTTGCAAGTGTCTTTTAACGAGTTTGCGCCCTTTCGGGTTTTCACAAAACTCACCGGTAGTCCTGCTGATTTTACTTACGGAGCCCTTTCGGGTTTTCATCCGTGCCCATCTTGCTTGTGGACGTATCGGTTTTTTTTTATTATTATTAACGAGTCTGCGCCCTTTCGGGTTGGTAGTCCTGCTGTTTTTACTCACGGAGCCCTTTCGGGTTTTCATCCGTGCCCATCTTGCTTATGGACGTACCATTTTTTTTTTGCGTCAGCCTTAGGGATGCTATGGTCCGTAGTAGTTTATAGATGTTTCGGTCAATAGCCAGTTTTAGGATATAGTGGTCCATTATTAGTTTAAAGATGTTTCGGTCCGCCGTTGCCATATTTGAGGCGAGTTTCTAGTTACGGACTTTTCGGTCCATCGTTGCCGCATTTGAGGTGAGTTTCTAGTTTACGGACTTTTCGGTCCACGGGGCTTTCTCTATGAACGGGCATGATGCCCCCGGCATGTCCACCTTTTTAGGGGCGTGAGGTTGTGGTGGGTTCACCTTCAGTTTTCGGATAATGCGAACTGGCCTTGTTGGTATTGATCCTCAATCCAGCCTTTGAAGACGAAGCAATCTTCGATTGGATGGCTTACTGCTTGGTGATAAGGGCAGTAATTAGGATTTCTGACATCGCTTGGCTGCAACGGACGTTTTGGATCCGGCAGATTGATGAGTCTGTTGCGCACTGCCAACTCGAACAGTCTCCTCGTTTTATCGCGGGGGAACAAGTAAGGACGTCCTAGTCTCTCCTCGAGGGATGGACGTGGACGCACGTTGTTTTGGCGAACAACTGGCTTTAAGTTGCTTGGATGTTGTTGAGTATTGGCGACAAAAGTTGCGTTCCCTTTCCCTTTTTCGTTTCGAGGCTCCGGCTTCGAAGGAGATGGTCTGTGACCTATCTGATCCATTTGGGCTAGTTTGTCAATCAAGGCCTGAAAAGTGGCCGGCTTGAAAAACATCATAAATTGGAAAATGGTCGCTTGAGGGTCAAGAGTACCCACGAACATGCTTACCGCGGGCGCTTCTTCGATGCGCTGCTCGCACTTCGACCATAAATTTCGCCACCGTATTGCATATTGAACCCATGTTTCTCCAGGTTTCACCCTGGCATTGATCAATGCCGTGATTGGGGTGCATTCGCTAGCGCTTGCGAAACGCTGGGTGAATAGCAGCTCCATCTCCGTAAAGGTTTTGACGGACTCATTGGGGAGCTCCGAATACCATTCGAACGCCGTCTCTGCCAAGCTGCCGACGAACTGACGAAGTAACAATTTGTCGTCACCTCCGGTATTTCCACAAAGAGCTTTGAACTGAGCGACATGTTGATGGGGATTACCTGTTCCCTTGTATACGTGAAACATAGGAATCGTGTATCCTGGCGGATACTTGATCTGATCGTACCATCCTGGATATGGTCGTCCAGTTTTAACAATTTATCCAGCCGCTTCATTCGCTTGATGAGCTCGTATTTGTTGAGCGATATAATCATCGAGTGTGGCTTTAGATATGGTCTCCTCCTTGGCTGCTGAACAAGCTGGAAGAGGGTTTGACGTCTCCACTCGGTTGTCTTCGAGGATAATCGGAGGATCTTCAGCTGGAGGATCCGGCTGTAACATCATCCCGACCATGTCTTGGAATAAGAACGCCATTTGCTTTATACTGGCAGCTTGTTCCGCTGCCTCTTTGTCCTTCTTTTTGAGGATTCTCCGAAGAAACTCGGCATCAGTTTCCTGCTCACGGCGTTGCTCCGAGGATGTCTCCGGGCTTGCTTTCGGTCCCGTAAGTACGGCCATCTGCGTCAACATTTCCTAGAGTTTCTGTTGTTGCTCATGGGCCCTTGTTACAGATCGCGTAAGCTGTCGATAACCTGTGGAGATACGGCTGTCCTCTTTTCCGGACGCCATATAGACGGTGTGCACCACCATGCCCCCAGACTTGGGGCGTTTAGGTTCAGTGGTCTTGCGATTCGTCGCAGACTCAGGGATTTTCTCCGGCCTTCTTTTCTTGTGAGCGGTCAAAATTGAGGGGGCCGTTGTGGTGGGCACCCAAGTAGCTGTCGCTTTTTGTGGCTTGACAGGACGGTCCTCTTCCCGTTGAACTTTCACATTTTTCTGTCGGCGGGGATAATCTTGATCAATTACCGAGTCTTGGACTTGACGCCAAACCTTGTAGATTTTAAAGGACAGACGTTGAGGGCGCTGTTCCGGCTTCACCTTTGTAGCGCTCTCCATAGGTGGAGGAGATCTTTTTAGCACGGCCTTTGAAGAGTCCTTGCGTACCCTCCTAAGTGGTTCAAAACTGTTCCCAGTTGGAACAACAGCATCAATTTCCACCGTTGGAGCCGGCGAAGTCAGTCCAGAAGAAGAGCTGCCCCCAGCCTTCCTTACTCGGCGCCAGTGGCGACGTCGAGCATGTCGAGCCGACAGTACTGGCTCAGCTATGGGGGTGGCTTCATCATGCCCCCTGTCTTGGTCAGAAATTGTCGTTGTCAGCCTATTGAAGACTGATGTCCGCTGAGTGGGGATAGCCAACCTATCGAAGGCAGACTTCTGAGCAGGGGAAGCAGCCTTGACGATTTCGCCTGGAACGGGAGCCGAAACGGTCAGTCTTATGAAGACCGACCCTTTGGCAGGAGAAGCCACTTTGACGACTTCGGGAGCAGGAATGGCTATCCTTTTCGGGATAACCCTTTCTGGTATCGTGGGTTTCTTCATGGGCCCGTTGGAGCTCTGGCCCAGTCTGTTAAAAACTGAGGCAGTGGGGTTGGGCGACCCGTTGAGAGGGGCCGCAGTAGTGGTGAGTCGATCAAAGATCGACTTCTTTGGGGCTTCTTGCGACAGCAACGGGGCATTGAAGCTCATAGGTAGGATCATGGTCCCAAAGAACAGCCCAGTGGTGGCCTGAGTTACTTGCTCCACTGGCATCTTGAAAAGGGAGGCCGCTTGGGGCCCGTAAGTCACTCCTCCGGACATGACGGAGTGAGAGTTGCAGTTGCAGTTAGTGCAGTTTGAAGCCATTGATCTTCTGTTTTTCTGCACGGAGCAAGACGTCAAATCTTAGTATTTCGAATCCACAAGCAACCATAGCAAACCGCGATTCGTTCGCGAACACGACACACGAAGTATAGAGTGGAAAGAGAAAAAGGTCCCACCGGGCGTGCCAGAATCTGTTTACCGCCGGAAGATGCGACCTGGACGTTGGGACGTCGGGGCCTGAATTCCGTGGGCAGATCCTATTTGGTGCTATCCGTCCACCTCTCCGAAGATGCCAAGTTAATTTATGACACCATGTATCGGAGGTTTAAATGGATGCGGCCGATGTAGTAGACTTCGTCAGATTCCCCCTCGTTTGAGGGGTTATTTATTGTGGGGACGCTCTTCCCTGCAGGCGCAAGCCCCTGCAGTTAATTACGCTACCGCATCGCGGTAACCACTTTCTCTTTCTCCAGATGGTCACTTCGTGTCGTGGGTATTTGTTTTGTTTTTGGATGCCCGTGGATTGTGTACAGAGACTAATTTATGTTGTCGTCCGTAGGACGTGGATTAGTCCAAATCCGTATCTTCTTAGATTTGGGTTTGGGGGTTGGATTTAAGGATACGTTAGTCTCATTTGAGACTAAAATCAACTTAAACGTTTGTTAAGGATACATTAGTCTAATTTTAGACTAAGATAAACTTAACGGGATCGTTTAGATCCAACAAGAGAGCATTTAGACTCAATTGTTTAGTTTAGGGACATTGCGGTCGATTACCAGTTTAAGAACATGGTGGTCCAATGTTAGTTTAAGGACATCTCGGTCCATTGTTAGTTTAAAGACATCTCGGTCAAGGTTAAGGACATCATAGTCCGTGAGTTTAAAGACCTCACAGTCAAGGTTAAGGACATCATAGTCCATGAAATGTATGGTTGTCGGGACCGGGCACCTCTCTGAAGACGTTGAAGGATTACAACGACAAATATCAAAGGAGTGAAGAGATGTACCCTCGAACCGAAGTGGATTGGGTGATCTGTAGTCCAATTTGGAACTAAGATCCATCCATTAAATTATGAGCACATTGGCTCCGTTAAATCTGAATTGAGGACTTATGGCCAGTTTGGGCTGAGTTCAATTAAATTTGAAATGTTGGCCCCTTGTTGGACCATTAAACATTTGTCTGGGTTCAGTCCCTTATTATTATAGCAATGCTAAATAAGAGTTTGAGGGCTCTGAGAACATTTTGTCTTTGGCTGAGCACTTAAACATTATAGTTCTGGATTTTAAGGCTCATTTGAAGGGGATATTTGCCTCTGGAAAACTTAGCCAATTTGGGCTAAGCTGGTTTTTAGAATAGTGTTAAACACTTAAGGACATCTGGCGGTCACGTGTCCTCACGTGATGTATTTAAAACAGTGTTAAACACTGGAGACAAAATGCTCAAATTAGTGTTAAACACTAGAAAGGAAGGGGTCATGCGGGGTCATGTGAGGCGCCTGAAGGCCAGACCTCCTTTATTTTGTCTCAGAATATTCAGATAAGTGTTAAACACTTTTGGTCTTCAGGTCATCACGTGTGGGCACGTGATGGGTACCCATGCATTGGTTATTAAAGCGTTTTATTAAGGGTCACGTGAAGATACGTGAGAGCGCCCAAAGCCAGTACTGTCTTTGCTTTTATTTCCTTTGTTTTGGAAGTCACGTGGGAGCACGTGAGGCATTGCCTCCAAGCTTTTTCCCTTATCATTTAAGGGATCTGTTTCAGGGGGTCACGTGGGAGCACGTGACCCAGCTCTGTTCCTTCTTTTCTGATTATTGAGGATAGGGGTCACGTGTCACCACGTGACCAAGTTGGGTAATGATCTCTTTACGTGTATGGAGAATTTTAAATCCCTTTTTCTTTTAAGAATTAAATTCTGTTATAGGGTTAAACCCTAATTTCATTTTAGAGGAATTAAATTCCCATGTGTTTTGAAAGAATTAAATTCTTATGTAGGGTTAAACCCTAGTTTCATTTGAAGGAATTAATTCCTATAAATTTGGAAGAATTAAATTCTTATGTAGGGTTAAACCTTAGTTCTGTTTTGGAGGAATTAAATCCCTATGAATTTGGGAGAATTACATTCTCATATAGGGTTAAACTCTAGTTCTGTTTTAGAGGAATTAAATTCCTATGAATTTGGGGGAATTAAATTCCTTAAACTCAATTCTCCCTCTAAGTTTTGGATCTGCATGGAAAAATCTCCACGATGAGAATTAAATTCTCAACTTGTGGGGAGATCTGCTTCTGCAGATCTTCAACCACTAAGTTCTTATTCAGAAGAGTTAAACTTTTAAATTGAGAATTAAATTCTCTTTTTTTTTATGAAGCTTAGATCTTTTTCCCCTTTCTTACATAGGGTTTCTTTCCTCCTCTGAAGAAATTTCCTTTTCTCTCTTGAGAATTAAATTCTCCTCTCTTTTTTCTCTCTTGAGAATTAAATTCTCCTCTCTTTTTTTCTCTCTGTTCTTCTCTCCAAAAAAAAAGTAGATCTCTTCTCTTTTCTTCTTGGCTCCTATTTATAGGAGAAATAAAATAATCAAATTGTTTAGCGAATCTTTCATTGAAAGATTTTTAATTGATTTTGTAACCAACATGATCTTTTAGATCACTGAGTGAATTTTATTCACTATTGGATTTTTAATCCAAAAGATATTCTGTTTGTTATTTTTGGTGAATTTCAGGGAAATCTTTTCTTGTATAAAATCTTTCCATAAATTGGTGATTTTTAATCACCATTGGATTTTTAATCCAATTTTAATCCAATGGTGCTCCTCTTTACAGAGCGCAATCTTTTTTGTTTGAAAAGATTTAGAGAGATATTTTTCCAGTTAGGGTCTTTAATTTCCTTTAATTAGAATTTAATTCTATTAGTTCTGAAGGCTTAAAAGCCTATCACATGTTGGCACGTGATCCAATTGTTTGAGCATTTAAATAGAATTTAATTCTATCAGTTAAAAGAGTTTAGGATCCCATCACGTGTTAACACGTGACCCTCCTTGATTAGCACTTTAACCTGAATTCAATTCTACTGTTTTAAAGGACTAAGGAATCATCACGTGTTAGCACGTGACCCTTGGTCACGTGTGAGCACGTGATGCCCCATTGGGGTTTTCCCTTAGTTTTTATTATATCTTTTAATCCTTTTCAGTGGGTTTAAAGGCCCATCTTGTGTTGGCACATGACCCCATTTAATTATTTATTTTATTCAGTGCCTACAGGCTTTGCCTGGGCACGTGATGCCCGGTCACGTGTGGGCACGTGATGCCCGGTAACTTTTGATCCCGGATGAATTATGAGGCCCATAATATATCAAATCAAAGGGTTTTTCGAGAAGCTTTCAATACCATAAGAATTTAGCTGTTTCTCATTCGGGAGTTTATCAAAATACAGCCCGGAAAATACTGGTTCGCATTTTCTTAAGCGTATCACTGCCATTTGATACCTTGGGCTCTTTTGCGCAGAAATTTTTAACGGGAACTATGGAATAGCTGTTCACCCAGCGTTTCGCAAGCACTAGCGAACGCATCCCAATAACGGCATTGATCAATGCCAGGGTAAAGCCGGGGGAAACGTAGGTTCAGTATGCAATCCGGTGGCGGAACTTATGGTCGAGATGCGAACAACGCATCGAAGAAGCTCCTGCAGTAGGCATGTTTGTGGGTACCCTCGATCCGCAGGTGACCATATTCCAGTTCAAGATGTTCTTCAAGCCGACTACTTTCCAGGCCTTGATTGACAAGCTGGCCCAAATGGATCAGATGGGCCATAGGCCTTCCTCTTCGAAGTCGGAGCCGCGGAGTGAAAAGGGGGAAAGGGAAAGCGACCTTCGTCGCCAATGCTCAGCAACAGCCGACTGGCCCAAAACCGGCTGATCGCCAAAGCGATAGACAACGATTCCTCAACGAAAAGTTAAGACATTCTTACTCGTTTCCGCGGGAGAAAACACAGAGACTGTTCGAACTGGCGATACGCAACAGGCACATCAATCTGCTGGATCCGAGACGTGCATTGCAGCCCGGTGATATCAACAATCCCAATTATTGTCCCTATCACCGAGTAGTAGGCCATCCAATCGAAGATTGCTTCATCTTCAAAGGCTGGATTGAGAAACAATACCAACAAGGCAAATTCGCGCTGTCCGAGAATTGGAAAATAAGCCCGCCCCAGCCACACGCTCTTAAAAAGGTGGACACACCAGGGGCATCGTGCTCTTTTGTAGAAGAAGCTCCATAGGAGGTCGCTCTTTCAGCCAAAATGAAAAGAATGCTGAAAGATCTCCAAACATGCCCGGCGATCAGGTGGAAAAGTTCGCTGGAACCCAAGGTCATTGAGTGGATGCTGAAGCCGCGCCCAACACTGAAAGTTGGTGATGGTGGACAAAATATTCAAGTCAAGCCTCCAAAGTCTTTAAAAAAAGAAGAAGGCTAAGAAGCCCGTCCAACCCGACGATAGCCGTACAGGTCTGCAGAAATACATCGATGCACTGGCAGAATATAACCAGAGGGCACGGACTCCAATCACATTGGCCGAATTCTTTAAGCATATGTTCTTGAGAATGAAGACGATGACGCTGATGAAGGAGACGATTCTTCAGAAGAGCCCGAGGATTATGTAGCGAGCTGCCACATGATCTCTCACTCGATAAATGGCAAAGAAGCTCCTGATGCAGAGAAACTGGGGGCAGATCCCGAACGGGAACTCTTAGAACCGTCAGACGAGATGATTGACATTTGCTAAACGAGGCCTGTCAAAAGAGCAAAGCCGATCGAGAGCGTGAAATGGCCATATTTGAAAAAGCCAAACGTCGGCGGCTGGACAAAAGGGTTGAAGCACTCCAACCAGACCGAGGCATGCCTACGGCAGATAAAAGCAGGCTTAAAGCAAGGAAACAGTTCATTAAAGCCATGTCGATGGTAATGAAGCTACCACCTTTTAAAGGAGATATTCCTGGCAGCATACACCTTGAAGAAACGGATGGACATCCAAACTACTGATGGTACCATCGGAGGACCACACACCCTACTAAAGAGTGAAATGCCTTTAAAAACTGGTGGCAGGGATATGTTGTCCACCGACAACACGTCAGGCGATTAAAGTGCAAGGCTCGTCGGGAACAGAGAAGCACGACAGATGAGCGTAAAGGAACTGCCGGCAACTGTCACATGGTTGATTCCGGGGGATCGCAAGTCCTCACCTTCAGGAGCGATTCTGATGAAGAAATAGCCCTCGGCCCTCTACTCAAAGAATCTACCTCAGGAAAAGAATAAGAAGGGAAGAACTGTGAGAATATTCAGTTGCGCAACCGTACGTTGCCCGAAAAGAATCTCAGACCTGCAAACAGGGGATCGAATAGAAAAGATAAGGGGAAGGAAAAAGTCCCTGAAGATATCGCCCTCGATGATCAAGTCGTCAAAGAGCTGACAGCCAAGGACCCGCCAAAGAAAAACAAGGTGGATTACAACGTTCTGGCACACCTTAGGAAGATGCCCTCGCAGCTAAGCATTCTCGATAGCCTTCTGCTATCTAAATAGGCGAGAGATTTTTTGATCAAGGCACTACAAGAGCCCGAGCAGTTCCAAGCTTTCCTTGCCGAAGAAAAGATGAAGGACGAGCTGGAAGAAGTGCACACTGCTGACGTCACTTTCGGCGACGAAGATCTCCTCCTCGGAACATGTGAGCACAACCGTCCCTTGTATGTCACCGGATACTGCCAAGACATCAAGATAAGGAAGATCCTAGTTGATAACGGGTCCTCTGTCAACCTCCTAAATGTGAGGGTGCTAAAGGAAATTTGCATGAGCATGCAGCACCTCGCTCGGGATAAAATCACCATCTCTGGGTTCACTCCCAGTCATCACGGACGCTCGGGTCTGTGATACTGACGTTACGCTTTGGGCTGCTCGTCACTGGCATCAAATTTCATGTCATTGACGCTAAGACATGCTACAATGTTTTGCGCGGCAGGCCTTAGTTGCACGAGTGTCACGCCGCGCTTCCCAAAAGAGCGATAACGGCACGTGACAAGCCCGCAACATATTTATTCCGAGAAGATCATTTCTCAAAACAAATACGCTAAGCGTATATATGCAATATAAAATAACAAGAAAAGTCATGATAATGAAAATCCAACTTTATATATTTACATTCCCAACTTTCACAAGTTTCAAACTGAATACATGATGTCTGAAAACAAAGATACATAAAAGGAAGTGCCTAAACAAGTGGCATATTGTAAGTAAAAGCTAAAAAGAATGAATTAGTAGCCGGTCCGCTCCGCAAGCTGAAAGTAATTCTCCTGACTCTGCTCGATCTCTTCAATCTCTTCAATCTCTAGATCATCTGACGAACATTCTAAGGAAACAAAGAAATAGGTGGAATGCCCGTCAGCGAACTTGCGCTCGGTAAGTCCCCTAGAAAGGTGGGATGTGAAAGTATATAAATGAATATGCAAGGCGACATGTGATATAGTATGAATGGAAATAAAATATGAACAAGTATAATATGGTGATATTAATGACAACTATGTAAGCATGGAAATATAACATAAGCATAGTAAACAAGTATAGCATGAATATAAATCATGAACATATAAACAAGTATGGTAGCATGCATGGTAATGTGTATGTCAACTATATCAGCATGACAAACAAGTATAATATGGTCGTGGAGTATAGGTATAGTGAATATGAAGTGAATGTAAGTGTCCTAAAAGGTCTCTAAAAGGGTAAAATTAACTAACGTGAGTTCAAGTGTGAATGTCAACCAATCTCAAGAGTGTTCTCGAACCCAACAGGCTGTAATCCAGGGATAGGGAACCACGGGCCCGAATCAAATGTTAGTAACGGGACTTCAACCTAGTGTTGAAGTATTCCAAACACAACAGGCTGTAATCCAGGAGTAAGGAAACACGGGCCCTCATGATAGCTTGCTTGTGTTAGTAGACATGGATTCATGATCTAGGGGGCTCTTGAGATTTTGTTGGATTCACGCATGAACTACCCCAACACCCCGTGTATATAAGTCTATGATTAATATTATGAGTCTTAATCAAATCCATGAATATAAAAGGTGATGTATGATATCAAGTTTTCAAGATTGAGTTCATGCAGTCATGTCAAGTGCAAGTCATGCCAATTGTATTCAAGGTTCGATGTCAAGTTGGTTCAAGTGTACATACTGGGTTCAAATATTCATGATTGAGTCGTGTCAAAATCAAGTCAATTCTAACATGTAATTATTTAATCACAAGTCATATAAATAAAAATAAATAAGCAATTACAGAACATGATATGAGATAAGTATACAAGTAACGTCCAAAACAATGTTGTAAATATGTGATATGTTCGACTAGTTAATCAAGTCATTTGAGATCAGAATATAAATGAAAACATAGCCTTAAGTGTTATGCATATATGAGTTCCAGTCTCGCCTAAATACGACTACCGGTTTGGAAGATATACATGTTTTTGTATCGTCGCGCAAAACAGATCAGGAGCTGTTCGGCACCGTCACACATTTTTAAAACGCAGTTTTAATTAATTTATATCGGGTTTCAGGTTAAAGAAATCATTATAAAATTGTAGGTCTTTCGATGTACTTATCCAAAACACCAAGATTCGCGCGATTTAGATTTATGAAGCTCTAGTTATGATCGTTTTAATATCAGCGTTTAAAACCGAAATTCAGATTTCTGGACAGCAACTATATGTTATATTGCAAAGCCTATATCGGATTGTTTCATGCATTTTTAAGTAATCTAGTATATATAAAATTATAGTTCTATCAATTGTGCATCTACACATCTAAACTTTGTCACGAACGGACATCAGGAGTTTGAGTTATGTCTAATTTAAAAACAGTGTGCGAATCAGATTCTATCCAGATTCGTCGCTTAATATTTTAATGCAGTTTTGTATATTTTACGTCGGTTTTCAGTAAAAACGTAAAATTAAGAAAATCTAGATTATTCGATGTAGATATCCAAAAAATCTGAGTTTTCTCGATTTGGACATCGGTATACCAAGTTATGTGTCCTAGAAGTTGACTGATAACTGCAGTTTTCTGTTTTACGAACAATGAATAAAAACAATATAATTCCTAAACCGTTAAGCGATTCGATCTGAAATTTTTACAGCATGTAAAAAATAATACATTATATTATATATAAATTTTCCGAAATTTCCAGAAGTAAAAATTAATTTCTAAAAATTATTTTAAAAATAAAGGTATTGATATGTCATATGTGAGGATGAGGAAACCATGGTATTTATTCGTAACTTCATTTTCTTTAACAAAATTTGAATAAAGTAATTTAAAATACAACAACAAACGATACAATCCTAATTGGTTACTATGAAATCTTAACATATGGATTGAGAGTAATGAAAAAGACTTTACAAACTATATATTTGTGTATGTTTGTGTGTGTTCATTATTTATATGTGTATACATTTAATTAATTATTTAGGAACTATAATACGACAAGAGAAGTTTTTCATGGCAATATAAAAAAGAGAAAGAGAAAAAGATGGAGGGAGGGAAAGAGAGAAGGGACTTACATACACAAGCCGGTATTGTCACCGGGCTTGTCTATCCGCCGATAGCCTCGCGTTTCCAGCGAGACTTCCTTGAGAATTTCTTCACGTTCTTCTTCGGGGAATTTAGATGGAGAGAGATATGTGAAATGATTGAAAGGTGTGATAATGAAAAGAAAGAGGAGCGAGATATAAAAAAGTTTATGGCCACCATAATTCTAATAAATTATGACTCATAACCATTCTAATTATTTTGGGAGTTAAAAAGAAGATGAAATGAAATGTCTTATTTGTAGGTTATGAGAAGGATAAAAATTGATAAAAAATAATTGCAAGAATGGAGATTTGAACATGTGACTTATAGAATAACAATGCAAGTAATTAACCAATGAGCTATAAGCTTATTCATGAATATATTTAATTAGAATTAAATATATGTTGTTGTTTGAAAAGAAAGTGAGCTTTTGGGCTCATAGTTTTATAAAAGAAAATGAAAATGAGATTGGATTTGGGTTATGGGCTGGGTCAGGTCTTGCGTTTAATTTGAACTAGGTTAAGATTTAGTTTAAACAAATGGGTTAGGGAAAAATAGATGAAATAATAAAATAATATATTTAATAGAAAACAAAATATACGGAAAAATACTAAGAATAAATAAATACAATATTTTACTAAAAAAAGAAAACACGAAGGTATAGTAATATTAGGGTCGTTACATTCTACCCTCATTAAAAATAATTTCGTCCTCGAAATTGCTCAAGAAGGATGTTGCAACAAGGTAATGGAAAGTTAAGGATGATGTCGTCTTCGAGCTCCGTCGATCGATACTCTAACCAATTATGCTAATAGGCCTACGAGATACAAATAGAAAGGATGAACAAGAGTTAAGAATTCAAAAGTCGAGAGATGGATTTCAAGGAAGCTGAAGGTGGAGTTCAAGATGGATTCAAGGAATGGGGTATGATTCAAAAGAAAAGTCGAATGTAATAATTGGACTTCATAATTCTTGTATTATATTGCTTACGATATTCATGCAGAACTGACCTGCATGGGCCACCAACAAAACCTATCACGTCCCGCTTCCCAAAAGAGCGGTAACGGCACGTGACAAGCCCGCAACATATTTATTCCGAGAAGATTATTTCTCAAAACAAACACGCTAAGCGTATATAAGCAATATAAAATAACAAGAAAAGTCATGATAATGAAAATCCAACTTTATATATTTACATTCCCAACTTTCATAAGTTTCAAGCTGAATACATGATGTCTGAAAACAAAGATACATAAAAGGAAGTGCCTAAACAAGTGGCATACTGGAAGTAAAAGCTAAAAAGAATGAATTAGTAGTCGGTCTGCTCCGCAAGCTGAAAGTAATTCTCTTGACTCGGCTCGATCTCTTCAATCTCTAGATCATTTGACGAACATTCCAAGGAAACAAAGAAATGGGTGGAATGCCCGTCAGCGAACTTGCGCTCGGTAAGTCCCCGAGAAAGGTGGGATGTGAAAGTATATAAATGAATATGCAAGGCGACATGTGATATAGTATGAATGGAAATAAAACATGAACAAGTATAACATGGTGATATTAATGACAACTATGTAAGCATGGAAATATAACATAAGCATAGTAAACAAGTATAGCATGAATATAAATCATGAACATATAAACAAGTACGGTAGCATGCATGGTAATGTGTATGTCAACTATATCAGCATGGCAAACAAGTATAATATGGTCGTGGAGTATAGGTATAGTGAATATGAAGTGAATGTAAGTGTCCTAAAAGGTCTCTAAAAGGGTAAAATTAACTAACGTGAGTTCAAGTGTGAATGTCAACCAATCTCAAGAGTGTTCTCGAACCCAACAGGCTGTAATCCAGGGGTAGGGAACCACGGGCCTGAATCAAATGTTAGTAACGGGACTTCAACCTAGTGTTGAAGTATTCCAAACACAACAGGCTGTAATCCAGGATTAAGAAAACACGGGCCCTCATGATAGCTTGCTTGTGTTAGTAGACATGGATTCATGATCTAGGGGGCTCTTGAGATTTTGTTAGATTCACGCATGAACTACCCCAACACCCCGTGTATATAAGTCTATGATTAATATTATGAGTCTTAATCGAATCCATGAATATAAAAGATGATGTATGATATCAAGTTTTCAAGATTGAGTTCATGCAGTCATGTCAAGTGCAAGTCATGCCAATTGTATTCATGGTTCGATGTCAAGTTGGTTCAAGTGTACATACTGGGTTCAAATATTCATGATTGAGTCGTGTCAAAATCAAGTCAATTCTAACATATAATTATTTAATCATAAGTCATATAAATAAAAATAAATAAGCAATTACAGAACATGGTATGAGATAAGTATACAAGTAACGTCCAAAACAATGTTGTAAATATGTGATATGTTCGACTAGTTAATCAAGTCATTTGAGATCAGAATATAAATGAAAACATAGCCTTAAGTGTTATTCATATATGAGTTCCAGTTTCGCCTAAATACGACTACCGGTTTGGGAGATATACATGTTTTCGTATCGTCGCGCAAAACAGATCAGGATCTGTTCGGCACCATCACACATTTTTAAAACGCAGTTTTAGTTAATTTATATCGGGTTTCACGTTAAAGAAATTATTATAAAATTGTAGGTCTTTCGATTTACTTATCCAAAACACCAAGATTCGCGCAATTTGGATTTATGAAGCTCTAGTTATGATCGTTTTAATATCAACGTTTAAAACCGAAATTCAGATTTCTGGACAGCAACTATATGTTATATTGCAAAGCCTATATCGGATTGTTTCATCCATTTTTAAGTAATCTAGTATATATAAAATTATATCTCTATCAATTGTGCATCTACACATCTAAACTTTGTCACGAACGGACATCGGGAGTTTGAGTTATGTCTAATTTAAAAACAGTGTGCGAATCAGGACAGATTCTATCCAGATTCGTCGCTTAATATTGTAATGCAGTTTTGTATATTTTACGTCGGTTTTCAGTAAAAACATAAAATTAAGAAAATCTAGATTATTCGATGTAGATATCCAAACAATCTTATTTTTCTCAATTTGGACATCGGTATACCAAGTTATGTGTCCTAGAAGTTGACTGATAACTGAAATTTTCTGTTTTACGAACAGTGAATAAAAACAATATAATTCCTAAACCGTTAAGCGATTCGATTCCTGAATGAAGTCCGAAAGTACGAAGATGCAAAGTACTTCTTACCAGACTTCGAAGACACGGAAAGATGCAATAAACCGGAGGACAAGCAAAAAGCTATCACCACTTTTCCAGTCTTCGGGAGTGATACCGAGGAGAAAGAAGAAATAGTTTATTCAGGGCCGCTCCAATACAACAAGTTCGGACCGTCTACCCCTTTGTTGATCTTCGGCAACGACTCTGAAGATGAGGTCAATGCAGTATTTTCTGTTCGACCATCTACACAAGCCGTGCTAGGCGACGAACGGAGTTTGCAAATCGCTATGGTTCCGCGGCAGCACTACAAAGAGCTCAATGCACTTGATACCTATAATGTGCAAGAACTGCAGACGCTCTACGTTACTCCCAGGCGAAATGATGAAAAGGCGATCCTCTTTTATCGATCCACGGAAACCAAAGTAGAGAAAGAAATCTGGCATGGTGCCGATTCTACACTTGACAGGCTCCACTCCATCAGTCTGTCCAGATACTACACGGAAGGATTAAAAAGGCTGTTGAGGCACCAAGGCGTACCCTTCAAACAGACTGCTCGACAAGCTCAGTTCTACAACAGGATCTGGAACGTCCCTGGAACTCAGCGAAAATTGCCCAGTGGAAGAATGGAAATGATCGAGCTTGGATATGTTCAATCCAAGAAACGGGAACGATTCTATGGCTGCTACGTTATACATGACTTCAAAGAAGAAAGGGACGCTCTGTTAGAAGACGCTACAGTTGAACCAAAACGAGATCCCGCCGTAAAAATGCCAAGTCCGTCATTTGAAGAACAGATGGAAAAGCTAATAAGGGAGGCGGGTAAAAAAGTCCGGGATGACCACAACCGTGAAATGGCCATTTACGAGAAAGCCAGGACGCAGCACCTCCTTCAGCAGGCTGCGGAGAATGACGATGCTCTTCATCGCCAGCCCGTCATACAGAAGACCCGACGCAAAGGTAAAAACAAGATAAAGAACGGAAAAAACATTCGACGGCGGCAAAACGGGGCCAAGAAGCCGCGCGATCGAGAATTGAGCAGCCGGGATTCGTCTCTTATAAAGAAGATGGGTCGAGAATATTCTTTTCCCTAAGATAAGACAAGGAAGATATTTGGTCTTGTCATGAAACATCAAATGATTACGCTCCCGGAATCCAAACACCTCGAACAAGCAGATGAGGTCTCTCACCCTGATTATTGCTCCTATCACCGAGCGATGGGACATCCCCTCGAAGACTGCTACACATTCAAAGACTGGGTAGAAGACCAGTATCAGCAAGGCAAGTTTGCTCTATCCATCAGTTGGAGGGTAACCCCGCCACAGAAGCATGAACCGAAAGCCACGTATACAGCGAGAGTAGAGCCGGATCAACATCGATCTTGGAAGCGATCTCATACTTGTCATGCGATAACGCTGTCAGGAGAAGGAGTACGCGAGGATATGACTGACCTCTCCTGCTGCTTCGAAAATGAGGATGAAGATGAGTTGATCTCGAAATTTCCACCGGCGCCAAAGGAGTTGGAAGACGGAATACATACTACTGCGGACACCCTAAGGAAAATCGACTTGGGGACGGCAAACGACCCGCGACCAACGTTCGTCAGTGAGTTGTTGTCTAAAGAACAGGTGGCTACGCTAAAAGACTTGCTCATGCAGTATAAAGACTATTTCGCATGGAACTATTCCGAGATGCCAGGGCTAGATCCGGAAATAGCTGTGCATAAATTGGCGATATCTCCGGACGTCAATCCAGTCAAACAAGCACCAAGAAGGATGCAAATCGAGCTTGAGATGAGTATCAACGCCAAAATCAAGAAGCTAATCGACTCCGGTTTCATCCAAGAAGTTCAATACCCCGACTGGATTGCCAACATCATCCCAGTGATGAATAAAAACGGGACGGTGCGCATCTGCGTAGACTTTTGGGACCTCAACAAAGCCTGTCCAAAAGATGACTTTCCCGTACCGGTTACCGAGCTAGTGATAGATAACACGTCCACTCACGAAGTCTTCTCCTTCATGGACGGCTCATCTGGGTACAATCAAATAAAGATGCATCCCGAAGACCAGAAGCATACCGCCTTCCATACTCCTCTGGGCATATTTTGCTACAAAGTAATGTCGTTCAGTCTGAAGAACGCCAGCGCTACCTATCAGAAGGCCATGACGAAGATTTTCGATGACCTCATACACGAAATCGTCGAATGCTATATCGACGACCTCGTAGTGAAAAGCAAATCGTACGAGGAACATTGGGAACATCTGAAGATCGTGTTTCAACGCCTTCGGAAATACAACTTGAAGATGAACCCTCTGAAATGCGCGTTCGGAGTTTCCTCGGGCAAATTTCTATGATTCATCGTACGACACCGGGGCATCGAAATAGACCCATCAAAGATCAAAGCGATTATGGAAATGCCTCCGCCAAGAACTCTCAAGCAACTGCGGTCTCTCCAAGGAAAGCTCGCATATATCTAGCGGTTCATAGCTAATCTCTCCGGCAAATGTCGCCCCTACAGCCATTTAATGAAGAAGGGGACCCCTTTCGTCTGGGATCGCAAATGCCAAAGTGCTCTGGACGAAATCAAGCAATACTTGCAGAATCCGCCAGTACTGACCTCTCCGGTCAAGGGAAAGCCCCTCATCCTGTACACAACGGCCCTTGAAGGTTCTTTAGGCGCACTATAGGCACAGGAGAATGACCAAGGTAAAGAGAGAGCCCTTTACTATTTAAGTCAAGTTCTCCTGGGGGCAGAAAACAATTACTCCCCTATCGAAAAACACAGCCTGGTGTTAATCTTCGCGGTAATAAAGCTTCGGCATTATGCTTTGGCACATGAGGTCCGCCTCATATCAAAAGTGGATCCTCTCAAATATTTGATGTCAAGAGCCATACTAATGGGACGGCTCGCTAAATGGGCCCTCTTCTTAATGGAGTTCTCGATAGCGTACCGACCCCTCAACGCAGTGAAAGGCCAGCCATCGCCGACTTCCCCGCTGAGCATCCGATACCTGCCGATTCACCCCTAAATTGCGAGTTGCCGGATGAGCACGCGTTTGACATGATTGACGGGGAGAGAAGAGAAAGTGATACTCGGTGGGAACTCTATTTCTACGAGGCATCTTCCATGAAGAAGCGACAACACAATACCCCTGTAATCAAATCGGGGGTATGCCTTATCTTCGTGACTCCGCAAGGAGGGATAATGCTCTTTGCCTTTTCCTTAACAGAGCCGAGGACAAACAATGAAGCCGAATATGAAACTTTGATAGCAGTTCTTGAGATCGCTGTCGATATGGGAATCGATAACCTCCTCATATGCGGAGACTCCCAACTGGTCGTTAGTCAAGTAAACGGCGACTATCAAACGTGCAAACCAGAGTTGGTAAAGTACGGTGAGAGAGTGCAACAATTGCTGGCTCAAATTCCCGCCTACGCCCTGGAAAGCATACCGCGTGCGGAAAATAGCAAAGCGGATGCGTTAGCCAAACTCGCTAAAGAACTGGCTGACGAAAACTTCGATGATGTAAGGATCGTGGTACAAAGTCATCGGGTTCTTGCACCAGCGGAAATATCTCCGGAATCGTCTGAAGAAAAGGAAGCGACCAAGCAAACGTCCTTACAAATAAAAAACCAGGAAAAGGCTAAGGATTGGAGGGAAGTCTTTATAGGCTACTTCAAATCCCGTCAAACACCTGAAGATGCATCCTCAAGACATCAGCTCATGAAACGAGCTCTGTCTTTTGCCTTCGTCAATGATAGGCTGTAAAAGAGATCGTTCGACTCTCTGTGGCTAAGATGCCTAGGACCGGAAGAAGCAAAGAAGGTCATCTAAGAAACTCACGACAGACTCTGCGGTTCTTATTAAGCCGGACCGAAGATGAAGCTGAAGATTAAAAGGATGGGCTACTATTGGCCCACGATGATTCAAGACTGCCTCGAATATGCGAAGCAGTGCCACTTGTGATTCATGAGGATTTCATCCAACAGCATCCAAACCCGCTACACCCAACGGTGGCCAGCTGGCCGTTCGAAATGTGGGGAACCGACATAATCGGGCCCATCGAATCAGCATCATCCAGAGGAGATCGGTTCATATTGGCGACAACTGATTACTTCTCTAAGTGGGCAGAAGCAGTACCGCTAAGAGAAGTGAAGATGGAGAATATTCTCCATTTCTTCAAGACACACGTCATTTATCGGTTCGGCACTCCGCGGCGGATTATCTCCGATAACGAACCAGCCTACAGAAGTCTCAGAATCAACCGCTTCGCGCAGCAACATAATATAGACTGGAGATACTCTTCGGTCTATAATCCCAAAGCTAACGGTCTAGTTGAGGCTTTCAACAAGACCTTGACGAAGATCATAAAGAAGACGGTGTCCAGAAATAGAAGAGATTGGCACGAGAGATTACATGAAGCTCTCTGGGCGTATCGGACTACGTTCAAAACGGCCACAAACACAACGCCGTATGCATTGGTATTCGGCGCTGAAGCAGTACTCCCCTTGTAGATAGAGCTACCCTCTCTACGAGTGTCAGTTCATTACGAACTGACAGGCGAAGAGAATGCTCATCTTCGGTTCGAGGAGCTCGACGCCCTCGATGAAACTCGACTCATGGCGCATCAAAACTTGGAGGCTTACAAAGCGAAAATGACGCGCTCATACGAAAGATTGACTAGGCCGAGGACATTCTGCCAAGGCGAACTCGAGATAGTGGTCAAGAGACCTATGATCCCCAATCGCGCCAAACGGGGGAAATTTGAGCCAAACTATGAGGACCCGTACATCATAGACAAAGTCTACCAAGGTGGGGCTTACTTGCTTATGAATATGCATGACGAAAGACACTTCAGGCCAATAAACGGTCGGTTCTTAAAAAAATACTACGCCTGACCGAAACGTCTGTAAACTATTACAAACCGCAGCATCCTAGGGCTGACAAAAAAAGGGGTACGTCCGTAAGTGAGATGGGCACGGATGAAAACCCGAAAGGGCTCCCTGAGTAAAAACAGCAGGGCTACCGGCGAGTTTGTGAAAACCCGAAAGGGCGCAATCTCGTTAAAAGACACTTGCAAGGTCCTCTCGACCTTGTAAGGAGAAAATACCTGCATGAGATCCTTACGACTCACAAGGGAGCAACACACTTAGGGATCCCCACGATTCCTAAGAAGAAGTTACACTTACGAGATCCTCACGACTCGTAAGGAGAATTCCTCTATGAGACCCTCACGGCTCATACGATTCAAAAGTCTTAAGTTACAGGGATCTGAAGCTGTTCTTAAGCCATCACAATCTAAAGACCGCCCTACAAACGGTTCAATGTTGACCCTTGTATACAATCCACAGGCACAAATAAACGTCTCCCCCACCAAGTTCCACCGATGGCGCGAAATGTCCTCATGTGGTGAACGACACTTGTAAGTCCTCTCGACTTATAAGGAGAAAACACTCTTGTAAGATCTTTACGACTTATGAGAGACCATGCACTTAAAAATCCTCACGATTCTTAAGAAGAAAACACACTTACGAGATCCTCATGACTCGTAAGGAGAAAAATCTTTATGAGACCCTTACGGCTCATAAAGTCAAAAACCTTAGTCGACAGGATCTTAACCCGGTCTACTAAGCCACCTTTGTTCGAACCGACAAAGGCAAATACTAATTCGCTCCTGGCCATATTCCAGTTGTAGTGATGCTGATGCCTAAATCGGTATCAAATTCCAAGTCAAAACTCGCGATAAAAATCAGCGAGCCAAAAATGCATATGAAATAGCCGAAATGATGGGGCAACTTG
The DNA here is from genome assembly GCA_030015575.1 of Agapanthus africanus. Lineage (NCBI taxonomy): Eukaryota > Viridiplantae > Streptophyta > Magnoliopsida > Asparagales > Amaryllidaceae > Agapanthus > Agapanthus africanus. The sequence continues at coordinate 513,007,858 of JASDDO010000031.1, read as the reverse complement.
CAACAAAATCAGCAAGTAAAAGATATGCATACAAAAATAGCCGAAATGATTGGGCCCCGCGAAGAACAGCCAAAATGATTGGGCAATCGCGACTTTCGTGATATAAAAAGCTGAATTGATAGAGCATTGCGGAAGGAAATAAAATAAATGAAAATTTTTGCCCTACAGGCGAGTCCATACTGACCCATGTATACAATCCATAGGCATAAACGAAAAGGGAACCACATGTCCCAACAAACTCTGTCAAAGGGAAAGTCAGATCTCAACGGCAACATCTGCATCCCAGAAGACCAACAACGGCGTTCCTCTTCATTCCAACAGGATACGGACGTAACACCACCAATCGGAGCCACGGCAAAGTCCCTAGTTCCAAGACTCTACGGTTCACCGTCAGCCAATGACCCCGTCGCGGAAATACGTCATCTAATGACCCCGTCGCGGAAACACGTCATCAAATGACCCCGTCGAGGAAACACGTCATCCAATGACCCCGTCTCAGAAATACGTCATCTAATGACCCCGTCGCGGAAATACGTCAGCCAATGACCCCGTCGCGGAAATACGTCATCAAATGACCCCGTCGCGGAAACACTTCAGCAAATGACCCCGTCTCGGAAAGACGTCATCTAATGACCCCGTCGCGGAAATACGTCAGCCAATGTGTCACGCCCCGTTTCCCAGAGTACGCTAAGATGGGCACGTGACATAGCCAACCATGTTACCTGTGGATAGGAAAAATCCCCCCACAGTCACATTACGGCTGTAGAGATATCAAGAACGGAAAGTAAACTAAACTATCTAGTACATGTCCATGATCCAGAGTGAATGAGTCAAGAAATAATGATATGCGGAAGCAAAAGATACAATAATGAAACCTGGAAAGTAAGACTACATACCGACAGGAACTTCACCGCTCGGGCTAACAGCGGCAATACTCCTGATCAGTCTGCAACAATGGTAGAAGGATCTGGGCCATGCAAAACTCAGACGTCAGCGCGTCATGACATCAAGCAATAATATCTAAACAGGATAGCAAGACATGCAAGTATAATAACAAATGATAAAGCAAATGTACAGCAATATAAATCAGGACATTGAAAAGTAGTGTGCAGTGAGTAAACTAACTGGTCTGTTGGTTATCTACTCTCAAGTCTTTGAAATCAATTTGATGAATCATCGATGTAACTCAATAGTATCCCGTGCATGCCCGAGACCACGGTCTAAGACTCTCGGGCTGAAACCGAGACGTGCCGCTAGGCACTAAAAGGAAAAAGGGTACAGACCAACGATATCAGCAGCATCGTCACGAGGCGGGCCTAGCCTCTAAAACTGATCAGTAAAAGCAAGAAACTGTCGAGTTACAAGTCATGATTTCATCATTGATTTCCCCATACCCCCAAGTTATGTATGTCAAGTCAGGTATTCAGTAATCAAGAACTAATGCCAACACAGGATCAGGTATGAGCAGGTTTGTCTGGATAGACAACAGGAACGGTCCGTGAGGACTACATGTCAGGTTTGTTGGCATTAGACACAAGATCGGGTAACAGATAATACCATGGTACATCAGGTCAAACCAGGTAATGTATAAAAGGGTCATGTCATGTCAAGAGTGTACGGTACCATGTCAGGTCAAGTAATATGTGTAGCAAGTCACGTCAGGGTGTACAAGATAACATGTGGATGCTCATAATCGACTGGCATAATCATGGTTATGAATAACAAGCATGGTACTATCAGAACAATAAACAAGCACAGTAACATGATAGCAATAGGTGCATATTAACTACTTAGTTGTATGGTTGTCCGTTTGGTTTAAGGAATAGTTCTAACATTGCAGGAATGCAGTATTACACATGTGGATGATAAAAATCATATTAATATGTATTAAAACCATCTAGAGATGCAATTAAATGTGAATAAGGCTAAATGGATGCAATCGGTCATCCGATAAGGTAAAACTACAAAAAGGGTAATATGGCTATAAAACAATTGTGATTATGTGATCTAACATATAAATGTGATTACTTGGTATATTTAACTAAATGCAACAATCCGGTTTCAAGTTTTAGATCTGCAATATATAAACGGGACCTTGTACTGTTAATCTGGAATTCAAAACTTTAGATTTTATCTATAGATTTAATAGGAAAATAGATAGATTGATATATGAATTGTATGACTAGCATGTAGCAAGATTAACTTGCCTGAACGGATATCAAAGCGGTACGTGCCACGTCGGATATCGGGGAAAATGTCGCGATATGTCCATGCGAGTACAGAACGGAACCGGGTATGGCAAGAACATGATCACTCTATCTGGGAACGTCCTCAGGGTCACCCGGATCAACAACGACGGGCACGGCTCCGGTGATGGCCGGGGAGAACCGGATCAAGAAGAAGAGTGAAGCAAAGAAGAAGAAGAAGAGAGAGAAGGAAGAAGAAGAAGTTTGCGTTCTATGTTTAGTGTTCTGTTCGAGGGTTGAAGGCCGAGGGTGGAACAGAGATGGTGACGTCGTCGATATTGGGGTTTCCGGCGAGACTAGGGTTGGTTTGAAGAAGTTAAGGTTAGGTTAGGGTTTGGTGCTGGCTGGTGCTTGGTGGTGCAAGGACCCTGGTGTAGGAGGGAGAAGAGGAGAGGAGAGGAGGAAGTGGTGGTGACGACGAGGTGGAGGGATCGCCGGCGGTGAGGTGAGGGTGGTCCCGGGAAGGAGGTGATCGCGAGAAGGCAAGGTGGTGTCTTGGATGAGCTTCTTGATCTTGAGAAGTGGTGGTCGGTTTTGATGGATGGTGGCGACGAGGGTAGGCCGACGAGACGATCGGCGACGGCGACCGAGGAGGTGGCCGCAGCGGGTTCTCGGATGTGTAGGTTTTTGGTGTAGGCGGAGTTGGGTTGGATGTCGGGGTCGAGGGTTTTGTAGAGGAGGAGAGCGGGGAATAGGGAAGATAGAGATGAGTGGAGGAAGGGAAGGTGGTCGATGAAGGCTGTCACTGGAGAGGGTCTCGATGGGTTCCTGGTTGAAGGGTGAAGGAGGAGTAGGCGACGGTGAAGACGAGGCACCTGCGGTGGAAACGAGGTCGAGGGGAGATCGAGATGGTGGCGGCGAGGGGCGAGCGACGGCGACGAGGCTGGGGTTACGCTCGTGGGCGCTGGGTTAACAAGGAAGAAGAAGACGAGGACGAAGGAGAGATAGAAGGGAGGTGATAGTAGCAGCTCGGGAGGTGACGCGATCTTTTCTCACCGCGAGAGGAGAGAGAGAGAGACACGAGAAGAGAGAGGAAGAGAGAAGTGCGAGAAGAGAGAAGGAGGAGGAGAGAGAAAATTGTTTGGGAGCGGGGGTGAGAAAAACAGAATAAGAGAGAGAACGAGAAAAGGGAGAGAGGGAGAAAGAATTTGTGGGGCCCATGATGATAAGAATGGGGTTCTGATTGGGTAGGGAAAAGGGAATGGATTTTTAAAATATAAAAAGATTTTAAATCGTTTTAGAATACCATTTCATTGGCTGGGGAGTAATGGAAAATATTTTTTGGTTGTTTAAAAAATATATACGTAGGTTAAAGGGATTCAGGCTGTTAAGAAAAGTATTAAAGGATTTTAAATAATTAGAATTTGGCGGGTTACAAAACATTTCAGAAATGCGCCCGGGTCGGATCCAAAATTTCAAATTTAAAATATTAAAAATATATGCAACTCCCAAATCTCAAAATGAATGCTCAGTCAAAGAAAATGCATACCCCCAAGAACGGATGCACGTACGTGCGCGTAGCCATCCAAACACGTCCGTTTCACTGAACGGGACGAGAACAAGATGCGTGGACGCTACCACGGGTTAGGGGTATCATGCAGGCTATGAAATGAAATTTTAAATTATTTTCTGTGACCTAGAATGTTAAATGATAAAAGATGCCATGCCAGATAAATGCCAGTATGCGATAAAATTGAAAATGCACAAGTCCACATAACTAGTCAGGGTGACTTATAAATATAAATCAAACAAGTTTCAAGCAAGCGGGTTGGGTCGAAAGCAATGTAAAGTGTAAAATACCATTCGCACCCAAAATACGTTAAATCAAGAATGTCACGAATAAATAACTACGAGAACTGGAATTGGTATAGATGAACTCGGGTGTTACACAATGACCCCGTCGCGGAAATACGTCATCAAATGACCCCGTCGTGGAAACACGTCAGCTAATGACCCCGTCGCGGAAATACGTCATCAAATGACCCCGTCGTGGAAACACGTCAGGAAATGACCCCGTCTCGGAAAGACGTCATCCGATGACCCCGTCTCGGAAAGACGTCATCCGATGACCCCGTCGCGGAAACACGTCATCCGATGCCCCGTCGTGGAAATACGTCATCAAATGACCCCGTCACGGAAATACGTCATCAAATGACTCCGTCGCGAAAATACGTCAGCCAATGACCCCGTCGCGGAAATACGACAGCCAACGACCCCGTCTCGGAAACACATCAGCAAATGATCCTGTCTCAGAAACACGTCAGCAAATGACCCCGTCGCGGAAATACGTCAACCAATGACCTCCTCATCGGAGCAATACTTCGATTTGGGAACAAGTCAACTCACCAGTCACTTACGAGTCCTCTCGACTTGTAAGGGAGAAAACTCTCTTGTGAGATCCTTATAACTCTCAAGAGAAAACGCACTTAAGAATCCTCACGACTCCTAAGGGGAAAATATGTTGTGCCACGGCAGCGCCCTGACCGTCTACTCGAGGCCAAAATGCGGAATCAAAAATTTTCTTAACTTTAAACCGGCGCTACCGCGGACAATAAACCCGGATCGTGAACATTAACCTAATCCTAGCAATCAAGAGAGTGGGTAGAGAGATATATCAAGCGATCCGTGTCCTTCGGTCTTCGTCTGAAAGGGCACCACGTAGCCGAATTCTTTTACGGGCTCCCACCTCTGGACCGAGGCAACTCGGGCGCGAGGTTGGCTAGCCGACGCGTCCAAGGGTACTGTAGGAGTAATGTAGAATGGTTGTCTCTTTGGGGTGAAGTTGCCATGGATGTGGAGGAATGAAGATAAGGAAAAATGGTGCTTTCATTTTTCCTAGCAAGAAAATGAGATGAGGAAAAATGCCACCCCTCAAAAATGAACTTCTCTCATTTCTCCCCTCAAAAGTGGCCGGCCCCTCAAAATGGAAATGGTGGAGAGAATAAGACTAAAACATGAAGGGAGGTGAGTGTAGGAAATGAAAAGTGGTGACCACATCAAAAGGTTATGATAACAATATCATATCAAGTTCAAATCCTTTCTAATCTCATTAATGCAAGAAAAGCAAAGATGCTTTAAATCATTATGATAAACCATTTCACAAATAACCCCTCCACATAAGTAATTTGCACAACTGCAAATAACCCCCTCCATCGGAAAGTCCGGCCGTGAAGGAACAAAGGAAAACTGGCCGGAACGGAATGCAAACTGGCAACTTCAGAAAACTGATCTCATAATAAATTACAGGAAAACCCCGTGACTGCATATACATGCCCGCATTTGTATAATACTAGGATCCAGCTTAAACCGAAGCCCGGTAGTAAAATCCGTCCGATCACGATCCGTGCAATACCGCACGTATCTGATCGAACCCTGCCATATCTCCATACGGCCTCCACAGCGTTTCGCCCGAAACTTGAGTAACTGTGTGTGGTGGACTCTAAAGACTCGTCAATACTATGGCTATGGATTTAACCACTAGCACGTCAGAGGTATTAGCCATACGTGACGGGCTACCAGCTATTGACCAAAAGGGACGTCGATGAGCGAACTCATCCTGACACCCTACTGAGCCTGTTAGTGACAATATCCGTACAGTCCGGTCTATTAGTCTATGAGCATCGCATGGAGGGCCTAGGGGGTTGGTAAAAGTCAGACCCCCAAAAACGGTACAAGTCATGTCGGAATGTAGCCCAGAACACCCTGAGATACTACTGGAATACCTACCAGTAAATCTCCTGCCTCGGCCGAGGGCTTTGTGTAATGGCTCTCCTAGACACAGCGCGACCTCACCCCCAATACCGGGAGAGACGAACCCCTGCAGATCCGCTCACTGCCTCCATGTGGCTCGGGACTGTACCCAACTAAAACCTGTTTGCACGACTCCTTTGAGCCGTGGTAGGGTAGTAATCAAAGCACAGTGGGAACTCAAACGAGACAAATGACGATCTCAGGTCGATGAACTAATCTATACACATGTCACCAGGGAACTGCTATCTGACGTCTGGTATAATCCCAACTAGCAGGTTCCCGGCGAGTCCTGTCCGGTGTACTCATAACCCAATGAGCACCTGTATACATCTTAGGTGAACCAACTGACACCAGTGGCTTGTAAGACCGGCCACCGCCCCTTGTCGGGGTCTCGACTGTATACACTAGTCTACTATGGAGTATCGATGCCCTGTCTCGAAACTCCCACGACTAGGGACCTTTTAAGGATGTGCTTATAGACCCCAGCTCCCACGTATATGATCGCCCTCATACTGCTGGCAGTCAAGCAAGAATCCTAGGGGCTATATCAACGTGTAATAGCGACTCGTAAGGTCACCTAAAGCAGTACACGATGATAAAGATAAACCAGATAGCATACTATCATCTTGAGTAAGACTGTCCTACTGGGATAAGTCATCCCTCAATCATTGCAATCACGTGCATGTGATCCAATAATTGACTCTGAGGGCACTACCTCCAACAAAATACACCTACGAGATCCTCTCGACTCTTAGGGAGAAAAGTCTTTATGAGACCCTTACGGCTCATAAAGTTGGAAAGTCCTAGGCGACAGACCTGAACCTGTTTCCTAAGCCATCGCTACCATACGAGGAGGTCAAGATGGACCATCTACAGACCACATTTGCAAAAATTACATGCCAGAAAAATGAAGGTGCTACTCAAGAGTGCGTAAACTGCTTTGCACCAAGTCAAAATAAAAAGGCGTAGCCTACGGACGTCAACCATATACTATGCAAGACAGTAAAGAGAACATTTGATTCGCATCCAGTTAAGCGTTCGAAGCGTACCCATTCATGTATGTGCGAAAAGGTTTAATGCATAAAATGAACGCACGGAAATGAAAAATTTGTTATTCATACTTCAGAAAATTCTCACATCGATGAAAACAGTAAACAAAAACATCATTAAAATGTTTACAATGGTAATACATCAAATCCAGGACACGGATTGAGAAATTCAGAAGTAAGGCCATCTAAAATGCTTTGGGCCTCTCGGACCATTCTCGTATGCATCATCTCACAATCGCAAGCGTCAGGGTCCTCACTGATGTCCTCTGCCCTCTGATAGGCAGCGATTATCGTCGTCTGTTGAAAAATTTAATGCAGGATATCAACAAGATTATCTCGCCGTTTTTTCGAGATCAGACCCATCAGATGTACTGAGTGCACCTTATCTTTGGCATCTTCCAATGCCTTAAGCGGCATGGCTTCATAAAATCCAGGAAGTGCTTCCTAAATCGCTCTCACAACGAGCTTCAAAAGAGCGGAACGACGAGGAAGCAGTCGACAATTGTATTCATCAAAGCGACTCATAACTTCGGCGCACTGGACGTTTGTAAACTCCTGGTTTTGGCAGCGGCCTAGTGCGCGAATGTCTCCATAAGAAATAATTTCATTAAGATCATACAGATGAGCAGCCATAGCATCTGAAAAGGGAAATCAGTGAGAGTTAGTGGACAGACTGGTCAAGAAAATGCTTATTGAAACAGACACGGGGATTTAAACAACTCTTGATATCCTCACGGAGAAAACAAGTTCTTATTATGACACCTAACAAATTTAAATTTATGCAAATAAAAGAGAAATCCTAAAAAAGATTCTCATTTAATGAGAGACTCCTTGGGCCAAGAAGTTAAACTCCTCAAGAGCAATGCTCTGCAGACAGGAGTGACATCTGTCAAAATCAATTATGAAGGGAATAAAAAAATTCCCCAAAAATCCTAAAGAGCCATGCTCTGCGAAGAAGATGGAATAATCCATCAAAAAACCCTAAAAGCAAAGCCTTTTACAGAAATTAAAAACTTCAGGATCTTTAAGATCTGTAAAGCGAGCTCTAAGAGTTCTTCGTTAATGGGTTAAAGAAACCCTAAAAAGGATTTCTTTTTCTGATTCATGATCTAGAAAGAGCAAAGCTCTGGTTTTTAATTAACGGGTTGAGAAATCCTAAAAATCTTTAAGATATGTGATCTAAGTAGAGCAAAGCTCTGTTAATGGGTTCAAATCTTACCAAAAAATTTGACAGAGTCTTAACTCTAAAGGAGTTTTCTGAGGCAGAGAGCTTGGCTCTAAAAGAGAATTAAATTCTCAAGAATAAGAAAACAAGAAGATGAACAAACAGTCATCTCAAGGGCCAAATGCCCTATTTATAGGCAGTGAGAGCCGTTTCAACTTCTAAGTTGATCTAACGGTGGAAAGGCTACCACCGCCGCACTCACGTGTGAGCCACGTGAGCGCAGCGGTGGGGGGCATTTTTTTCCCACAACCATAGCAAAACTCTGTTCAAATTTTGAAATTTGAAATGAAGCAGCGCTTCATAAAAGCACTCGCGCCAAGAGCGCCAGTGCTAAGAGTCAAAGACTCTGAGGCAGCGCTCACGTGCAAAGCACGAGAGCGTCGCGCTAAGAACGCCAGCGATGAGAGTCAAAGACTCTGAGGCAGCGCTCACGTGTGCCAGCGCTAAGAGTCAAAGACTCTGAGGCAGCGCTCACTTCAAGTCTTGCACAGAGGACCCCCCCCCCCCCACAAACTTTGAGAAATTTCAAAGAGAAGAGCGAGCTCTCGGAAGAAGAATTTCTTCAAGATAAATAAAACAAAGAGATCAAAGTATCTCATCAAAAAAGAAGAACTTAGTTCTTTTTCTAGATCATAGATCTATAAGACAGAGGTCTTTCATAAAAAGATATCATAGCATCTTATCATAAAAAGGGAGGGAGAAGAACTTAGTTCTCTTTAGATCACAGATTTATAAGATAAATACAAAGTCTTTCACAAAAAACATAAGAGATTGTAACATCTCCTCTTAAAATAAGAACCTTGTTCTTAGAGCCACGAGATAAAATCTCTTATAAACGAGAACTTAATTCTCAGAGCACAAAATTGATCAAGAGCGCTCTGCACTCATTGGCTGGCGCTCAGCACCAAGCGCGCCACGTGCTCCTCACGTGGGCGCTACTTAATAAAGAGCGCCATGCACTCATTGGCTGGCGCTCAGCGCCAAGTGCGCCACGTGCTCCACACATGTGCGCTATTTCACAAGGAGCACTCTGCACTCATGGGTCGGCATTCAGCGTCAAGCGCGCCACGTGCTCCTCACGTGGGCGCTACTTAATAATGAGCTCTCTGCACTCATTGGCTGGTGCTCAGCGCCAAGCGCGCCACCTGCTCCTCACGTGTGCGCTATTTCATAAGAAGCGCTTTGTACTCATTGGCTGGCGCTCGGCGCCAAGCGCGCCACGTGCTCCTCACGTGTGCGCTATTTCATAAGAAGCGCTCTGCACTCATTGACTGGCGCTCAGCGCCAAGCGCGCCACGTGCTCCTCACGTATGCACAATCTCACAGGAAATGCCTCAGCGCTCTAAGTATGGCGCTCAGCGCCAAGCGCACCACGTGCTCCTCACATGGGCGTTGAGGGAATACAAAGTGTTCTATAAAGCCCCAGAGTCATAAGGAGTGCTCAACACTCAAATTAATGCTCAGCATTATTGAACAAAAGAGGCTAAGCCCAAACAAACGTTCAACGCCTAAATAAATGTTCAATTTTATTTAAACTGAGTGGGCTGAGCCCAAATTGGCCACAAGTCCCAATCTCAGACCAACCGAGCCCATGTGCTCATAATTTCCCTAATTGGTCTTAGTCCCAAACCTGACTACAGAACTCCCAACCAACATTGGTTCAAGGGTACATCTCTTCATTCCTCTGATATGTGTCGTTGTAATTTTTCAACGTCTTCGGAGAGGTGTCGGGTCCCGATAACCAGACATTCCATGGACTATGATGTCCTTAAACTTTACGGACTGTAGGGTCCTTAAATTCATGGACTATGATATCCTTAAACTTTATGGACTGTGAGGTCCTTAAACTCATAGACTATGATGTCTTCAAACTTTACAGACTATGATATCTTTAAACAGTCACGGACTATGATGTCCTTAAACCCAATGGACCGCAATGTCCCTAAACTAAAACAATAGAGCCCAAATGCTCTTTTGTTGGATCTAAATGATCATGTTAAGTATATCTTAGTCTAAAATTAGACTAACGTATCCTTAACAAACGTTTAAGTTGATCTTGATCTCAATGAGATTAACGATCCTTAAACCCAACCCAAAACCAAATCTAAGAAAATACGGATTTGGACTAATCCACGCCCTACGGGAGACAACATAAATTAGTCTCCGTATACAATCCACAAGCAACCAAAAAATAAAACAAACACACACGACACGAAGTGACCATCTGGAGAAGGAGAGAGTGGTTACCGCGGTGCGGTAGTGTAATTAACTGCAGGGGCTTGCGCCTGCAGGGAAGAGCGTCCCCACAATCAAAAAACCCCTCATAATGAGGGGGAATCTGACGAAATCTGCTACAACGGCCGCATCCGTCTAAACCTCCGATATACGGTGCCATAAATCAACTTGGCATCTTCGGAGAGGTGGACGGATAAAACCAAATAGCATCTACCCACAAAATTCAGGCCGGACGTCCCAACGTCTCGGTCGCGTTTTTTCGGTGGAGAACAGGGAACTACCGGCCAGGGATAACCGAGAAAGGGTGGGCCCGGTTGCCTATTGGTGAGGGCTTTTGATCCTTAGCTCGGGAGGGGCCGTAATAGGCCTACTAAGGACTGGCCGGGCAGGGTTGATGCCCGGTGCCTCTTGGCGAGGGCTTTGATCCTCAAGGACGGGCCGAGCAGGGTTGCTGCTTGGTGCCTCTTGGCGAGGGCTTTGATCCTGGCGTTGTGGGGTAGGGAACTACCAGCCAGGGATAACCGAGCAAGGGCGGGCCCCGTTGCCTCTTGGCAAGGGCTTTTGATCCTTAGTGCGGGAGGGGCCGTAATAGGCCTACTAAGGACAGCCCGGACAGGGTTGCGGCCCGGTACCTCTTGGCGAGGGCTTTGATCCTTAAGGACGGGCCGAGCAGGGTTGCTGCCCGGTGCCTCTTGGCGAGGGGTTTAATCCCTGGCGTTGTTGGGTAGGGAACTACCAGCCAGGGATAACCGAGCAAGTGCGGGCCCGGATGCCTCTTAGTAAGGGCTTAGATCCTTGGCGTTGTGGGGTAGAAAACTACCATCTAGGGATAACCGAGCAAGGGCGGGCCCGGTTGCCTCTTAGCGAGGACTTAGATCTTTAGCGCGGGAGGGGCCGTGTGAGGCCTGCTAAGGACGGAGCGAGCAGTGTAGCTGCTCAGTGCCTCTTGGCGAGGGCTTCGATCCCTGGCGTTGTGGGGTAGGGAACTACCAGCCAGGGATAACCGAGCAGGGTAGCCACTTGGCTGCCCCTTGGCGAGTGCTTTGATCGTCGCGGTGATCGCTCGCCATAGAGTTGGATCAGAAGATGAACTTTTGTTTTAGTGGAATCAAGAAGTTCCTACAAACGGCGCCAGCTGACGGATGCCGAATCACGTCAAGATGTTACCTTCCGTAGATCTTCTGTTGGCGATGATGGACGGCAGAGGTTAGGTTGGAGGTTGAGTCCTGAAGCGTGTGGATCTCAATGGGTTTGAGGTGGTTGAGGCCGAGCTACCTGCAAGGAAGTCCTGGGGTGGTGGTACCACCGAGGACCCTCCGACGATCAAGTTAGACTGGATATTTGAGCAGAGTAACGGCCTAGTGCGGGGAGAAAGACTTACTTGAACCGTCTGAATGAGGGGTTTATATAGTGGTGGCAGCAGGCAGGCGGGAGAGAGAATCATGCCGGCCGTTACGCTCCCGACGTCACGCTCGCGTGATAGGCGGGATCCCGTATTAATGGCGAGACAGGCTCGTTAATGGGGATCGTGATGGCGTGGGACGCGGGACGTGGCCGGCGGATGTCTCGCGCATAGCGAGATTCGTGGAGGTGAAGCGGATGCGCCTGCGGTCGGTGCCGTTGTCGGTCGATGGGACCGAGGAAGATGAGCTCGGCGGGAGGCTCGAGGACGAGCGGAAGGCCGAGGTATCTTGGTTCTGTTATAGCCCGGAGGCGAGGTGAGAGGGCCGAGGAGGCCAATTGTGCAAGGGGCTCAGAGGTGAGCCAGCGGTTGTTTGTAGGACGGGCATTGGAATGGTCTGGTCGGCCACTGCAGGTCCTTTCTTGCAAGCTTCGGAACACGTCATCTGCCACGTGTCATGATCTGGGAGATCACCGATATCGAGCATCATCAGTTGCTTATAACTATCTTGCTTACCCCTTTATCAGAATAAAATAGATTTCTTGCAATTTGTCCAATTATAAGAAAGTTTACTTCCGTTTAACTGAATTTTTTCTTCCTTTTTTAACGATCGGAACCATTGATCCTGTTCTAAATGGTGTAATATACAGGCGTACTGAATTTCATCCAATTTCGAAACCATTTGGTTATGTTCTAAGGATACAAATTACTCCATTATCAATAAACCGTTTAGATCTATAAGCGAATGATTTCAAGTTCATAAGAATCAATCTGGTATCCTGCGCATTACACCATATTTACCGATCAAAATCAACGGTTCCCACACTGAAAGCCAGGGGCTATAGGATCCTTCGTATATAGCTGCATGTCCACATGCATGGCGGCTGTTATTTATTTATTACAGAATTGAACGGTAAAGTCAAGCAAAAATGATTATTTTGGCTTCTTCTTTACTTGACGTCATAATATTGCTACATGCACCAATAATATTGAATCCATTTCAACATTCCTGTTCGTGCTCTCGTTATAATAATTTGGTCAAGTCCGAAGACAAAGTCGCGTTATTGTTGACCAATGAATTAATCAACATTTCTAGAAAATATCCATTGAACTCCAAATAAATTCTCCAATTTGCCAGACAAGTTGCGAATGAATATTAGAAGTCAAGTTTATTAATAGTTGAGTGAATCAACAATCTAGTAGCCAGCCAGAAGCTGGATTGGAATCTTCTGAGTAACTAAGGAATTATAGATTGGTGTAAGATCAATTATATATTCTCCTCCTCTTTCACAATACTGGTTTTTTTTCCCGTTAAAATTCATGTTTTACTCTATTCTTCAGCTAAAAACTGTACCTTTTTTTTACCAGAAGGCAGTATTCCCCCGCGTTTTATTAAAAGAAAATTTTAACGAAACTTACAAAAGAGTCATCAAAAGCAAAAACGGAGGGGGGAAAAACAAAAAGCAGTTCGAAACTAGTATAACATCTCTCTAACAACTTATTAAAAGCAGGCTTCCCCTCCCCCCACCCAACTTGAAACACTAGCTGCTACCACATCAGTCGTCCATATCAAATTCATGCACCCATCCTCTGTAGTATGAAGCGACCGCTGATCAGGCTGCATGTCCTCGGTTTTCCCTACCCCCTGACTGTACCTTCGCTTTATTCCTTACCTTTGTTGCTTCCATACCTGACCTAAACGCAATATTTGATTCAATACCATTTATTACGTGAATCACAGATTTTTTACCATCATTAAAAGTCCATTTACTAGCATGATCCGTGTTGTTACCAGTTTCTTAGCAGATTATAGACGGTATGTATGAAGGAACCAGGAAAAAACATCCCCCGCACACCCATACACACCTTCCCCACCACCACCACACATCAGAGAAGACTCATTCAATGCCAACCAAACCCCCTCTTATAAATTTCAATGAAGAAAGCATGAGCTCATGTATTAGAGCAAGAGAGAGAAAGAGAGAAGAGAGAGCTCTAGAGAGAGAAAGAAGAGAGAAAGAGAGAAGAGAGAAAGAGCTCTAGAGAGAGAAAGAGAGAGAGATGGCTAAAAAAGGGATATTAGAGGTGCAACTGGTTCGTGCCAAAAAGCTAGCTGATACAGATGTAATTGGTGGGTACCTCTTGCTATTTTTACATTTATTTTGAGCATAAACCTCAGTATTTTTTTTGGGTTTTAATGATCCTTTCGTTTTTATTTTATTTTAATGTTTTTTCAGGAGCTATGGATCCATATGTTTTGGTTGAATACAGGAATCAGGAGCACAAGAGCAGTGTCGCTATAGGTTACACTTCTCCCCTTTCTTACCTTTTGCTTGAAAAAGGAAAACATTTGATGGAAATCTACAAAATATATGCAAAATTTAATGATATCTTGAAACTTTACGAATTATATATTGAATTTATTTAGAAGACGGGGACGGATCGGTTCTATCTTATATATAAATGTGGGGGGAAACCGTTAGAAATTTTTTAAATTATTTTTCCTCCGATATTGATATAAAGCTTGATGCTACAGGACAAGGAACAAAACCCGCATGGAACCAGACATTTAAGTTCATGGTGCAATATTCTGAAACAGACCATAGCCAACACAAGCTCATCCTCAGGATCATGGACGAAGACGACTACACAGGCGATGATTTTGTCGGGCAAACAATGTGAGAGAAATGCAAGAAATGATTTTCAAAACCTATATGACAAACTTGCATTAGACAATCATGATAAATTAGATGTTTATATCATATTAAATGAAATGGGCTTAATTAATGAAAGATAACTAAAATTTATCCTAACATATCTTCTCCTTTTCATATAGGATTAATGTTGGAGATATCATCTCTTTAGCATTAGAGAGAGGAAAAGGGGAGCCATATACTAGCAAATACAGAGTGGTCCTTGCAGATCTTACTTACTGTGGAGAGATTGAAGTTGGTGTAACTTTTACCCCTAAGGTTTGAATCATGGATAATATTTTGTAATGTGCTTAAATTTTGAAGTCAATATTTTTTTGGGGATTTATTTTTATGTTATCTCTCCAATTGCTTAGGTTGAGCCTGAAGGAGAAGGCTTTGGAGGGAGGGGACACAACTTTTACTCTTGAAGATCTTGCTTTCTAGCCCTTGCAAAGGACATTTGCCATATAACTTTTATTTTCAATGCGAAATTTTATTTATTTATTCGGATCATGTAGCATAGGAGGAGACCAAGAACATATTGTTCTGTTGTTATTTTATTTATTTACATAACTGCTGATTAACGAATTCTTACAATTCAATTTTATGAGTTACAGTACCTCTCCCCTCTCTGCTTGTTGTGAGATGCATCACTGCATGATATTTGTTGTAGGCAAATGATTTCAATTCTTCTTTTTTTTCAAAGTCGGATATATTATTTGTACTGCAAAAAAGAAAATTGTTAAGATTATGAATTGTTGTAACTTATAGAAAGATGGTATGTTAGAGGAAAGTTACTAGGGGTAAATGGATCAAGCTCTCTGGGTGCAGAAACCAATAGAAGAAAGTCACTCGACAAAAAAATCTAGTGAAAAACTCTCTAGATCAAAAAAGTTATAAGTTTAAGTGCATATAGTACAACCAAACACTTTTTACTTTTTAATATTTCCATATACCCTTATCAACGTATAGCAAAAAACTGCTACACTTATCAGATGTAGCAGTTTCCTTGCTAAGTGTAACAGTTATATATATGCTAAATGCAACAAATATACAGTAGTTATCTAATATGTGTAGCAGTTTGCCTGCTAAATGTAGCGGTAATCTGCTAAGTGTAGCAATTATTTGCTAAGTATATAACATATTTTGCTGCTAGAAGTTGACAAGAGTAATATAATAATATTGAAAAGTAAAAATTGACTAGTTGTATTATAGGGACTTACATCTATAACTTTTTGGATATAGGGAGTTTCTCACTGAAAATTGGTAGGTTTTGAAATAAAGAGATAATAATATTTTTATATTTTTTTTTATTAGGATGATGGCATGGATATCTTAATTGAGAGAATATATCGGTTGAATTTTCTTCTCTTGAACCTTTTAGCTAAAAAATAAACCATCAATTAATAGAGATGCTGAGCTACACATGTCAATTGCAATTCTTTAGCGGAAAACTTGAAGCATTTGTCGTTTTGACTGAAGTATTTGCCGCATCAACTAGCAAAAGCCAAAATTTGTCATACTGTATCACACTCTTGAACAAAGCCAAACATTAATAATTGAGTTTTGAAATGTAGATTATCTACCAATGTATTTACATTTTTAGTCCGTATATTTCTTTTATTCTTTTACCCTTTTTTTTTAATGTGAGCCTTTCGGAAATCCACCCAACAACCTCACTTTGGAGTGGAGAATTATGGATTTGGAACCTCCACTATTATGTTCCTTGCTATTTGGTGTTCTGAAAGCATCCTAACCACACATCCCATGTGAAAAACATCAATACCAAAACCCCATGTTTTACAATGTTTGGCAGTGACCATGATCGTTGATTTTAATATCAAAGAACCATTGGTCGTTGATCTTAATAGCAGGGAATAGCATGGAGTGATAATAGCAGGGACTCCGGATCCGAGAATTATACCAGCTGAGCTAGGCCTAGCTGGTTATTCTTATACCTTGTTTTATTAAAAATTTGTAACCTTGCTATGCATAAAGATGTTTTGCTTTTCAGGATAAATTTTACTAAACACTATTAAAGTTTTTAGGTTTTTAAGATAACCCACTGAGGTCTGAAAACCCCATTAAACTCCACTCGAACTTATTTTTTTCAAGTTAACCCATCACGGTGTTAACATACAGGATAATTGACCAAACTATCTTTTGACCCGCTCAATCAATTTCGCAGCAAACCTACATGTTTTACTTTTTACAAAAAGAAAATAAACCTTTTCGCCGGAATCCCTAAATTTGGTGATGTTGGGCTATTTTGGATGAAGGATTAGAGATGGATTTGTGGATTTTGTTAGCCAAATCCATGTGGGATTTGATAATTTTTTGTTTGGTTGACGGATGGATTTGTTACCACATGATCTAAAACATGGATTCATGAAAAAAAAAGCTTTTTACTTGTAACCCTCTCCTCCTTCCGAAAACATACCAAATTCCATTCTATCCAAAAGACTTGGTAGTTTTTACCCTTCAAAATTAATATTATACATCATTTTACCCCCTTTACGATTTCCATCGACTTTTAACGGCAAAACGTCAGGGTTTTCTTTAAAATATCCCAACCATTCTTTTTCTTTGGAATACTCAATTTCTTTCTCAAATTGAAATCAGGGTTTAGGTTTCTGCTACGACTTTCTAAAAAAACGACCATAAAATCAGAAGTATTTTCAATATCCTTCTCTAGTTATGAAAAAATTGAATACTTCTGCAGTCTTAATTATTGTATTCGGATAATGATAAACCTAAAATTTATAATTTATGGAGAAAAATAAAAATTAAATTTAATGAAAAAAAATTCTGATAGAAATCATAAGGGGTAAAATGATGTAACTTATTAGTTTGGGGGGTTAAAATGTAAATGCCAAGTTTTGGAGGGTTACTACGGAATTCGCTATGTTCTGGGAAGGGGGCTATAAGTAAAAAAAACTCAGAAAAATAGAGATTTGGAAAAAACTCTCTCCACATAGAATTCTTTTTCCATGTGTCGTATACGTCCGGACAACAGAAAGAAGAAATAGAAGTGTGTACCCCACATGCTGTCCAACGCTGACCGAAACTCCTACCTCTCTCAACCCCCGTCTAGATGTATTACACCCAACACACCGAATAATTCTTCCTCCACATAAGCTTTTTTGTGAAAAAAATTGTTATTCTTACCATTTTAATTGCTCTGGAAATTAGATAGTTTGTCTTATTTGAAGGTAACAAAAAGACATTCTCGCCACTTTAAAGTCAACTCCAAATCGAAGTTATGGAATTCATATCTATTTGGTGCAACCAAACAAAGCAATGAAATTTTTTTGGATCATAATCTTTATGTTTGATACAAACCAAACAAAAAATTACTAAATCCAAAAACAATTTTGTAAGGATTTGGGATTTTATTTTTATGAATCCCCCAGCCAAACATGCATAAGTGATTGACGATGCCTCCTCTTCCCAAAATCTCGATCACTTCTCCACATACTACTCCCGATCCCTAATTCCTATAAAGCTGTAACGACTTTGTTTTAATGTACATAAAATTTGTTTAAGAGTTAAATGTACAGATGGAGTATTTGCAACCCTGTGTATGCTATAAATATTTGAATTGTTTTTTAACAACAAGAAAACACTTGTAGCTCATTGGTAAAACCTTGCACTACTGTGATGTAGTCTCTGTGTTTGAATCCCTCAGCCACATATATTTTTTTTAATTTTTCTTTTAAGCTTTTAGAAGCTCAAAAGTTTGCACGTGCACTGCACGTAAAATGAAAAATCACAACAAAAACAAACATTTGGAAATTGTTAAACAAACAGACATGTACACATGGCAAAGATCCAAACCCAACCCACCGGATTTGGACCGGCGAGATTCACCGCCGGACCCCCCGTACCCAATACTCCCCAAACTCTGCACACTAGTCTTTTGGCCTACCCACACTCCCCCAGTATTGTTTGATTTCTCTGTAAATTAACAGCGAGATTAAATTCACCTTTTAATCCAAACTTTAATGCATTTTTAATTCATTCTTCATTACCCTAATTTCTCCTATAAATACAAACATCACACCCTAATCTTTTCATTCTGAAAATCATCACAAAAACTCTCTAAAATTTTCAAGTCAAAAAGTTATACAAGTGAACTTAGCTCAAAGCAAAGTTCCGGCGACATCTCGAGACAAATCTGGCGACGAAACGACTCACCGACGCCTTTCTAAGTTCATCCTACCTCTCCTCTTTCTTTTTAATCAGTAAGTCCCACTTTCTCTCTTCTCCTTCTATTAAAACAAATTCTATTTTCAAAACTAGTCGGAAGCGGAGTTAATCCGACTTCCGTTTCTAATTTAACTAAAAACACCATTTATCTTAACAACAAATTTATAATTTTTTTGTATATTGTTTAGAAATCATAAACAACCACATTAGAACAAGTTTCATTTCAATATGATATATATCGCAACTTCTATGTCATTTTTACGGTAAAATACCATCATATTTACATACGACATTACCCTATTCATTTTGCTCTTATTACTTTTGGAAAACTCATGAGATAATGATCTACCTCATCACAACACTCATTCTTGACATAACACGATTTATTTTTTTGATAATATTTGTGGGAAAATTACAAGTTTACATTTAAATACTATAAACTACCAAAAACCGTTTTCTTTAAAAGTGTATTATTTAATTCCATACGATTTTGTCCTTACAACCCATTTTTGGGGACCCCGATCGGGATGTGTTCAGTCGATAATATTGCACATTTGATATAACATTTTCCTGACTTTTGTTAAGTGCTTAAAGATGTTTATTGTAATTATGGAATATATGAGGGTTTATCTGTAACCTCGACGTTCGTCTCACCCCAGCATGGAGTGATCACCACCTCGACGTTCGTCTCGATACAGCAGATGTAACATCACCAAAAGGAGCCACGGCAAAATCCCTAGTTCCAAACCTCGACGGTTTACCAGCAACCTAGAGACAACCGCGACATTCGTCTCGATACAGCAGACGTAATGCCAGCAAATGAAGCGAATGCCAAATTCCTAGCTTCAGGGTCTTGACGGCAACTCATATAAAACCGGAAAGACCATTGGAGATCATCTCACACCAGCATGGAGTGATCACCACCTCGACGTTCGTCTCGATACAGCAGATGAAATGTCTCCCCAGCGTTCTTCCCCCAGCAGGATTCGGACGCGCCAAAGCAAATGAAGCAAAAGCCAAATTCCTAGCTTCAGGGTCTTGACGGTAAGTCATATAAAACCTGAAAGACATTCGGAGATTATCTCGTACCAGCACAGAGTGATCACCACCTCGACGATCGTCTCGATACAGCAGATGAAATGTCACCCCAGCGTTCTTCCCCCTGCAGGATTCGGACGCGCCAAAGCAAACGAAGCGAAGGCCAAATTCCTAGCTTCAGGGTCTTGACGGATTCGGACACGCCAAAGCAAATGAAGTGAAGGCCAAATTCCTAGCTTCAAGGTCTTAACGGCAAGTCATATAAAGCTTGAAAGACTACCGGAGATCATCCCACATGGAGTGGTCACCACCTCGACGTTCGTCTCAATACAGAAGATGAGATGTCACCACAGCGTTCTTCTTCCAGCAGGATTCAGACGCGACAATCAAACAACGGAGCCACGGCAAAATCCCTAGTTCCAAACCTCGACGGTTCACCAGCAACTTAGAGACAACCGCGACATTCGTCTCGATACAGCAGACGCGATGCCAACAAACGAAGCGAAGCTAAATTCCTAGTTTCAGGGTCTTAACGGCAAGTCATATAAAGCCTGAAAGACAATTGGAGATCATCTCACACCAGCGCGGAGTGGTCACCACCTCGACGTTCGTCTCGACACAGCAGACGCGACATCACCAAAAGGAGCCACGGCAAATCCCTAGTTCCAGACCTCGACGGTTCACCAGCAACCTAGAGACAACCGCGACATTCGTCTCGATACAGCAGACGCGATGCCAGCAAACGAAGCGAAGGCCAAATTCCTAGCTTCAGGGTCTTAACGGCAAGTCATATAAAGCCTGAAAGACAATTGGAGATCATCTCGCACCAGCGCGGAGTGATCACCACCTCGACGTTCGTCTCGACACAGCAGACGCGACATCACCAAAAGGAGCTACGGCAAAATCCCTAGTTCCAGACCTCGACGGTTCACCAGCAACCTAGAGACAACCGCGGCATTCGTCTCAATACAGCAGACGCAATGCAAGCAAACGAAGCGAAGGCCAAATTCCTAGCTTCAGGGTCTTAACGGCAAGTCATATAAAGCCTGAAAGACAATTGGAGATCATCTCGCACCAGCGCGGAGTGGTCACCACTTCGACGTTCGTCTCGACACAGCAGACGCGACATCACCAAAAGGAGCTACGGCAAAATCCCTAGTTCCAGACCTCGACGGTTCACCAGCAACCTAGAGACAACCGCGACATTTGTCTCAATATAGCAGACGCAATGCAAGCAAACAAAGCGAAGGCCAAATTCCTAGCTTCAGGGTCTTAACGGCAAGTTATATAAAGCCTGAAAGACAATCGGAGATTATCTCGCACCAGTGCGGAGTGGTCACCACCTCGACGTTCGTCTCGACACAGCAGACGCAACATCACCAAAAGGAGCCACGGCAAAATCCCTAGTTCCAAACCTCGACGGTTCACCAGCAACCTAGAGAAAACTACGACATTCGTCTCGATACAGAGGACGCGATGCCAGCAAACGAAGCAAAGGCCAAATTCCTAGCTTCAGGGTCTTAAAGGCAAGTCATATAAAGCCTGAAAGACGATCGGAGATCATCTCGAACCAGTGCGGAGTGGTCACCACCTCGACGTTCGTCTCGATACAGCAGACGCAACATCACCAAAAGGATTCACGGCAAAATCCCTGGTTCCAAACCTCGACGGTTCACCAGCAACCTAGAGACAACTGCGACATTCGTCTCGATACAGCAGACGCGATACCAGCAAACGAAGCAAAGGCCAAATTCCCAGCTTCAGGGTCTTGACGGCAACTCACATAAAACCTGAAAGACTATCGGAGATCATCCCACACCAGCGCGGAGTTGTTATGACTCATCGGGGCTCGCCAAAATGAGCCTAACCTCAAGTAAAAAGCGGCATGGCAAATTCCTAATGCTTGCTCTTCCGACGGTCAAACTGCCCAAGGAGGATTGCTTGAAGACGTCTTGTCCAGCCCCCGAAGGGATCAGAGACACGGCAGTCGCAGGGCTACTCGAACAGCACGATTGCCTATCGAGGAATATATCGGCTGATGCGACGGTACGACGACCAAAACCCTACGTACCACAGACCCTAACGGACTTCTGTCGTAAAGAGCAGAGGTTAACTGTGACGTTAGGATATTCTTGCGAGAAATGCTCGATTCGTCTCGACTCGTGAGGAAATTGATGTCTTTGCGAGAACTGCTCGATTCGTCTCGACTCGTGAGGTAAAACCTTAGGCAGCAGGGATTAAAAAACTTGTTTCCTAAGCACCGGGATCCTGCAAGTCGGCCCAAAACAGCCTCTTGCATACTATCCATGGGTCTCACTCTCCGAAGTCGAATCTCGACAAGGAGGGAAATAACCGCTTACGGGTCCTCTCGACTCGTAAGAGGGAAAAATTCTCTTATAAGATCCTTAGGACTTATAAGAGAAAACACATTTAGGAGTCATCACGACTCCTAAGGAGAAAATACACCTATGAGATCCTCTCGATCCGTAGGAAGAAAAGTCTTTGTGAGACCCTCACGGCTCATAAAGTTGAAAAGTCTTAGGCTACAAGGACCCTAAACTTCTCTTCTAAGCCCTCAATTCCATGGCTACTCATAACTTTGCACTACTTCACCCACGTATACACTTACGTGGGCAAAGTAGTGGGGGGCATTTGTTCCCGCCAAAAATTTCTGCGCAAAAGAGCCCAAGGTATCAAATGGCAGTGCTACGCTTAAGAAAACGCAAACCAGTATCTTCCGGGCTGTTTTTTGACAAACTCGCGAATGAGAAACAGATAAATTTTGATGGTATCGTAAGTGTCCCGAAAAACCCTTCGATTTGATATATTATGGGCTTCATAATTCATCCGGGATCAAAAGTTATGAGCGAATATGCTATGCACCGCTCCCTGATTCATCAGGAATTACCTCAATGAGGTATCACGTGCTCACACGTGATCAATGGTCACGTGTTGACACGTGATGGTTAAAACAGAAATAAAAACAAACGGCTGAAGAAGGACCGAAAGCCTCACAGTTTAAAAGAATTTAATTCTAAAAGTCAGAAAATACCTCAACGAGGTATCACGTGCTTACACGTGACCAATGGTCACGTGTTGACACGTGATGGTTAAAACAACAATATAAACAAGCGGCTGTTAAAGGAACCAATTGGGGGTCACGTGCTCATACGTGACCAAGGGTCACGTGCCAGCACGTGCCAGGCTTTGAAAACCTTACAGTTTAATAGAATTAAAATTCTAAATTTCTCTAAATCTTTCCAAATAAGAATTAAAATTCTAAAAGCTTCTAAATCTTTCCAAATGGAAAAGTATTATGGGGACCGTTGGATTAAAGATCCAAGGGTGATTAAAAATCACCAATTTATGGAAAAATCTTAGACAAGGAAAGATTTCCCCTAAATCTCACCGAAAATAACAAACAGAATATCTTTTGGATTTAAAATCCAACGGTGAATAAAATTCACTGAATGATCTAAAGGATCATATTAATTATGAAAACAAATCAAATCTTTCAATGAGAGATTTGCTAAACAAATTGATTCTTTTCCTTCTCTTATAAATAGGAGCCAAGAAAAGAAGAGAAAGGACCTTTTGGGAGAGAAAAACAGAGAGAAGAGAATTTAATTCTCAAGAGTGAAGAAAAGAAAGGAGAATTTAATTCTCAACAAAGAAAACCTTAGATGATAAAAGAGAAAAATATCAACTTCAAAAAGAGAATTTAATTCTCAAAATTTAAGAGTTTAACTCTTCTGCAAATAAAGAACTTGGTTCTTCTTCTGTTTGAAGATCTGCACAGAGCACATCTCCCAATAAGTTGAGAATTTAATTCTCATCGAATCGAGATCCTGCCATGCAGATCCTAAACTTAGAAGGGGAATTGAGTTTTGAGAATTTAATTCTCCTAAAACAAAACTAGGGTTTAACCCTAATCAAGAATTTAATTCTTTTACATATCTAGGAATTTAATTCCTTTAAAAAGAAATCAGGGTTTTATCCTAAAAATGAATTTAATTCTTTCACAATAGGAATTTAATTCTTCCAAAATCATAATTAGGGTTTAACCCTACAGAGAATCCAATTCTTAAAATAAGGAGACTTAAAAGATCTCTGTTCATGAAAAGACCAAGGTCACGTATCCCCACGTGACCCCTGAAGAGATCCCCAGAAATGAGAAGGAGGAAAGATTTGAGGCAATGCCTCACGTGCTCCCACGTGACCTCTAAAACACAGAAAGAAAAAGTAAAAGAAATAAAGGCATTGGGCGCTCTCACGTGCTCCCATGTGACCCCTTGGCAGACGCTTTAATGCCCAGTGCATGAATCATCTTCACGTGCCAGCACGTGATGCTCCAAAATAAAATATAAAAAGTGTTTAACACTTAATTGCAGAACGAAGAAAAGGGATCTGGTCCCACTTTTGGGCGCTCTCACGTGACCCCTCTTTCTTTAGTGTTTAACACTAATTTGGGGATTATATTTCCAGTGTTTAACACTGATTGTTTCTAGTGTTTAGCACTAAATTGAAGATTATATTTTCAGTGTTTAACACTGATTGTCTTTTAGTGTTTAACACTAATTTGAGAGTTCTATCTCCAATGTTTAACATTGTTGTTCTCTAGTGTTTAACACTACTTTTAGCCAAATTGGCTAATTTTCCAGAGGCAAAAGTCCCTCCTCCAAATGAATCTCAAAATTGAGGAAATCAAAGACAAAATGTTGTCAGAGCCCCCAAACCTCTGTTTAGCACTGCTGAATTATGAGGGGCTAAACCCAGACAAATGTCTAATGGCCCAAAGGGCCAATATTTCAAACATAATTGGACTTAGCCCAAATTGGCCATAAGTCCTCAAATCATCTTGAACTGAGCACATCTGCTCTTTCAACCAATTCATTGGTTCAAGGGTACATCTCTGAACTCCTCTGATATTTGTCGTTGTAATCGTTCAATGTCTTCAGAGAGGTGATGTGTCCCGACAACCATACATTTTATGGACCACTATGCCCTTAAACTGGTATTGGACTACTATGTCCTTAAACTGGTATTGGACCACCATGTCCCTAAACTGGCAATGGACCACCATGTCCCTAAACTGGAACAATAGAGCCCCCAAATGCTCTTTTGTCGGATCTAAACGATCTCGTTAAGTCGATCTTAGTCCCAAACTGGACTAACGTATCCTTAACAACCGTTTAAGTTGATCTTAGCCTCAAATATGGCTAACGTATTCTTAAACCTTCAAACAGACTTTAGTCCCAAATTGGACTATAAATCCCCCAATCAACTTTGGTTCAAGGGTATATCTCTGAACTCCTCTGACATCTGTCGTTGTAATCCTTCAACGTCGTCAGAGAGGTGACGGGTCCCGACGGCCATACATGCAATGGACCACTATGTCCCTAAACTGGAACAATAGAGCCCCCAAATGCTCTTCCCGTTGAGTTGATCTTAGTCTTAAATCAGACTAACGTATCCTTAACGAGCGTTTAAGTCGATCTTAGCCTCAATACGGCTAACGTATCCTTAAACTAAAACATCAAACCTAAATCTAAGTAAATACGGATTTGGACTAATCCACGTCCTACGGGCGACGGCATAACCTAGTCTCTGTATACAATCCACGGGCAACCATAAACAAAAAAAACACACACGACACGAAGTAAAATTCTGGAGAAGGAGAAAGTTGTTATCGCGATGCGGTAGCGTAATTAACTGCAGGGGCTTGCGCCTGCACGGAAGAGCGTCCCTACAATCAAAAACCCCTCTAACGAGGGGGAATCTGACGAAGTCTGCTACATCGGCCGCATCCATCCAAACCTCCGATACACGGTGCCATAAATCAACTTGGCATCTTCGGAGAGATGGACGGATAAAACCAAATAGCATCTGCCCCGAATCACAGGCAAGACGTTCAGTCTCGGCCGTCTTTCGGAGGGGAACAGATTCTGGCACGCCCGGTGGGACCTCTTCCTCTTTGCACTCCACACTTCGTGTGTCGTGTTCGCGAACGAATCGCGGTTTGCTGTGGTTGCCTGTGGATTCGAGGTACTAAGATTTGGTGTCTTGCTCCGTGCAGAAAACAGAAGATCAATGGCTTCAAACTGCACTACCTGCAACTGCAACTCTCGCTCCGTCCTTGCTGGAGGAGTGACTTATAGGCCCCAAGCGGCCTCCATCTTCGCTATGCCGGAGGAACAGGTAACTCAGGCCACCACCGGGCTATTCTTCGGGACCATGATCCCACCAATGAGCTTCAAAACCCCTGTACCGTCACAAGAAGCTCCCAAGAAGTCAGTATTCGATTGGCTTGCTACTACTGTGTCCCCTCTCAACGGGTCGCCCAACTCCACTGCCTCAGTTTTTAACATACTAGGCCAGAGCTCCAACGGGCCCATGAAGAAGCCTGCAATACCAGAAGGCGTTATCCCGAAGAGGATAGCTATCCCTGCTCCCGTTCCAGGCGAAATCACCAAGGTTGTTTCCTCTACTCGGAAGTCTACTTTTGATAGGTTGGCCGTCCCCATTCAACGGACGTCGGCCTTTAAAAGGCTGATACCAGCAAATTCTGACCAACACATGGGGCATGAGGAGGTCACCCCTACGGCTAAACCAACTCCAATCGCGCGACATGCTCGCCGTCGTCACTGGCGCCGGGTAAGGAAGGCTGGGGGCAACTCCCCCTCCGGGCTAACTCCGCCAGCTCCGATGGTGGAAATCAATGCTGCTGTTCCAACTGGGAACAGCTTTGAACCGCTAAGGAGGGTACGCAAGAACTCTCCGACTGCCATGCTGAAAAGATCTCCTCCACCTGCGGAGAGGGTTACAGAAACAAAGCTGGAGCAGCCCCCTCAACGGCTGTCCTCCAAAATTTATAAGGTCTGGCGGAGGGTTCAAGACTCAGTAATCGACCAAGATCACTCTCGCCGGCAGAAGAGAGTGAAGGTTCGGGAGGAAAAGGACCGTCCTGTCAAACAACAAAGGACGACAACCGCCAGGGTGCCCGCTGCAACGGCCCCCTCAACTTCAACGGCCCACAAGAGAAGAAGGCCGGAGAAGGTCCCCACGCTTGCGGCAAATGCCAAAGGCGGTAAGCCCAAACGCCCTAAGTCCGGGGACATTGTAGTCCATACCTTCTACATGGCGTCTGGTAAAGAGGACAGCCGTGCATCTATAGGTCATAGACTGCTTACACGGTCAGTGACCAAAGCTCAGGAGCAACAGCAGAAGCTCCAAGAAATGATGAATGCGATGGCCGCACTCACTGGCCAAAAGAAAGCTCAGAAGCGTCCTCGGATCAATGCCAGGAGCAAGAAACTGACGCTGAATTCCTTCGTAGGATACTTGAAAAGAATGGCAAAGAGGCTGCGAAACAAGCAGCCAATATAAAGCGAATGGCCCTTCTGTTCCAGGACATGGTGGGTATGATGATCCAGCAGGATCCCCCGGCGGAAGATCCTCCGATTGTCCTCGAAGATGACAGAGGGGAAACGTCAAATCTACCTCCGGCTCTTTCAACAGCTAAAGAAGAAACGATCTCCAAAGCTGCCCTAGATGAATATATTGCTCAACAAATACGAGTTCACCATGCAACTGAGGCAGCCGGTCAGGTTGTCAAGACGGGGAGACCATATCCATGCTGGTACGATCAGATAAAGTACCCGCCGGGCTACACCATCCCAAAATTCCACGTCTATAAGGGGACAGGCAATCCCCATCAACACGTCGCTCAGTTCAGAGCCTTATGCGGCAACACTGGAGGTGACGATAAGCTACTGCTTCGCCAATTCGTCGGTGTTGGGGTAAAAATTTACACCCCCGTTGACCGAGTCAAAGTCAAAGTCAACCCCAAGCCAGGTGGGCCCAAGCCCAGGTCAAGCGGGCCCATGCCCAAGTCGAGCCCGCGGCCAGCCTCCTCCATGCTAAAATATAGATCATATAATAAATAATTTTCATGTAATTTTTTATACATGAATGTATGCAAAATGGGCATAAAGCCAAATTTTTGTAAGCCCATGGCTTATGTGCAAAAATGAAATGGCACATAAGCCATGGGATAGGCAAAAATGCCATTTTTGTAAAGCCCAAGGGACTATATGTAAATATGTAAGCCTATATAAGGCAAAATGATGATGAATAAAAGAACACTTTTTCATTCCTCCAAAACTAGGGTTCTTTGTGCCTCCTGCTCCTTCTCCAAGGTTCTAAACCTTCTCATTTCTTTGAATTAAATCAAGAGTTTTACTCTTTCTTTTCCAAAACTAAGTAGTTTTCCACCACAAAACCAACAAAGGGGAACTCAGATCTTCCATCAGATCTTAAAAAGGGGTGATTTTTAAAATCTCCTACTTCTTGATCTTCAAGATCCGGCCAAACAACAGGAGGAAGAAGAAGAACCCCCTTCATCAGCTTTAAAACATCCTAGGAGTTTAACTCCATATATATAAAACAACAAATATTTCCTTTTTGAAGCATGGCTTCTGTTTCTCAGGCTAAAAGCCTCCTTTTCTCGCCGGCGCTCAAGCGCAGAGCGCCCGCGTACCGACACGTGGCGCGCTTGCTCTCAAGCGCAAGCGCTCGAGCGCAAGTCGCCCCGGTGCCGACACGTAGCGCGCTTGCGCTCAAGCGCAAGCGCTCGAGCGCAAGTCGCCCCGGTGCCGACACGTGGAGCGCTTGCGCTCAAGCGCAGAGCGCCCATATGCCGACACGTGGCACTCTAGCACCTGAGCGCACAGCACCTAGGCGCACAGCGCCCAAAGTGCTGCCCCCACGCATCCTTTGGATGCCTTTTCCCCCTCTTTCTTTTATATATATATACATATATACATATATATATATACACACATATGTATACATATTTACACACACACATATTCCGCGACACTGTCCCTGTTAGAAAAAAATTTCTAACGGGGCGCTGCCCCGCACCCCGCAAGGGGGCTGCTAGCCCCCTTGACCCCCAGCCCGCTATCCGGGTAGCAGGACCCCCGTAAAAAAAATTCTGCGTGGCTCCCGATATATCCAAACCCCCCTTTCAAAACACAACACACGTACACTGCACATTGAGTTCGCATGACCATTTTAACCCGTTAATCGGAGGTTCCCTCGCCCCAAAGGCGAAGGGTAATTAACGGCAGCTTAGTCCGCGGCTGCCGGAGATTCGGATCCCCACAATCAATAAACCCCCGGCCTACCCTAGGCAGGGGGAATCTGTAGTATACGCCTGACAAGCGCGCGCGTATTCCCATCTCAATGGGGTGACGAAAAACACCCTACAGTCGGCAGCCTATCGGAGACGGCCTTTGAATGGTATTCGGAGCTACCTAACGACTCTGTCGAAACATTTGCGGAGATGGAGTTACTGTTTACACAAAGATTTGCAAGCGCCGGCAAGCACACCCCGATCACCGCATTGATCAACGCCAGGGTAAGGCCAGGCGAAACGTAGGTTCAATACGCAACACGATGGCGGAATCTATGGTCAAAATGCGAGCAACACATTGAAGAAGCACTGGCAGTGGGCATGTTTGTGGGAACTCTGGATCCGCAAGCAACCATCTCCCAATTCATGATGTTCTTCAAGCCAACTACTTTCCAGGCCTTGATCGACAAGTTGGCCCAAATGGATCAGATGGAACATAAACCGTCTCCTCCAAAGCCAGACTCTCGAAATGAGAAAGGAAAAGGGAAAGCAATCGTCGTCGCCAATACTCAACAACGGCCGAGCAATTCAAAGTCGGTTGTTCGCCAAAGCAACGTGCGTCCACGCCCATCCCTCGAGGAGAGACTGGGACTTCCTTACTCGTTTCCTCAGGATAAAACGAGAAGACTGTTCGAGCTGGCCATGCGCAACAGACTCATCAATCTGCTGAGTCCAAAACGTCCGTTGCAGCCAGGCGATGCCAACGATCCCAATTATTGCCCTTACCACCAAGCGGTAAGCCATCCAATCGAAGATTGCTTCGTCTTTAAGGGATGGATTGAGGATCAATACCTTCAAGGCGAGTTTGCACTGTCCGAGAAGTGGAAGGTAAACACACCGCAGCCACACACTCCGAAAAAGACGGACACACCAGAGGCAACTTGTTCTTTTGTTGAAGAAGCCCCATGGAAGGTCGTGCTTTCCGCCAAAACCAAAAGTATGCTGAATGATCTGCAGACATGCCCGACGATCGGATGGAAAGATCCACTAGAACCCGAGGTCGTAGAAGGGATGCTAAAGCCACGCCCAACTCTAAGGATCAGTGGTGATAGCCAAAGCTCGCATACCCAGCCGTCGAAATCTTCGAAAAAGAAGAAGAAATCCAAATAGCCCGTGAAGCCTGGCGATAAGCGCACGGACTTGCAAAAACAGATCGACGCGCTGGAGGAGTATAATCAGAAAGCACGGACTCCCATCACGCTCCAAGAGTTTCTCAGCCACGTCCTCGAGGACGAAAACGATGGAGAAGACTCATCAGATGAATCTAAGGACTACGTAGCAAGTTGTCATGTGATCTCTCACTCATTGATAGATGATAAAGAGGCTCCTTGCACCGAGAAATCGGGGGCGGATTCTAAACCGGAACTTCTGTGGCCATCAGACGAGATGATCGATGCCTTCCTGAATAAGATTCGTCTGAAAGTTAGAGCCAATCAAGAGCGTGAGATGGCCATATTTGAAAAGGCCAAACGCCGGCGACTAGACAAAAGGGTCGAAACACTCCCACCAGATCAAAGTACATCCGCCGCAAATAAAAGCAGGTTCAAGATGAGGAAAAGATTCGCCAAAGCCATATCGATGGGAATGAAGCTCCCCTCTTTCAGAGGAAATTCTCCCACCGATATATATCTTGATGAAGCGGACATGCATCTTAACTTCTGCTTATATCATCAGAAGATTGCACACCCTACTGAAGAATGCAATGCCTTTAAAAACTGGTGGCAGGGATACGTTGCTCACCGGCAGCACGTTCAGCGATTGAAGCGCGAAGCTCGTCGGAAACAGAGAAGCACGACAAACGAGCATATGAAAACCGTCGGCAACGGTTACATGGTTGACGGCAGAAGATCGCAAGCTCTCACCTTCGGGAGCAATTCTGAAGAAGAAATGACTCTCAGCCCTCTCTTCAAAGAATCCACCTCAGGAAAAGAGGAAGAAAAGAAGAGCTGCGAGAACGTTCAGCTGCGCAATCGCACGCTACCCGAAAAGAATCTCGGACCCGCAAACAAGGGATCGAACAAAAGGGATAAGGGGAATGGAAAAGCGACCTCCGTCGCCAATGCTCAACAACAGCCGAGTGACCCGAAACCGTTTGGTCGTCAAAACAACAAGCCGCGATACCTCAATGAGAAGTTAAAACATCCTTACTCGTTTCCCAGAGATAAAACAAAGAGACTGTTCGAGTTAGCGGTGCGTAGCGGGCCCATCACTCTGCCGGATCCAAAACGTCCGTTGCAGCCAGGTGACGTTGACAATCCTAACTATTGTCCCTACCACAGAGTAATGGGCCATCCGATCGAAAACTGCTACGTCTTCAAAAACTGGGTTGAAGACCAACACCAACAGGGAAAGTTTGCGTTGTCCGAAAACTGGAAGGTGAGCCCGCCACAACCACACGCTCCGAGAAAGATGGATATGCCGGGGGCATCATGCTCATTCATAGGGAAAGCCCCATAGACCGAAAAGTTAGTAAACTAGAGATTCGTCTCAAATACGGCGACGGCGGACCGAAACGTCCTTAAACTAACGTCGGACCGCAATGTTCTAAAACTTGCAAATGAACGAAACGTCGTTAAACTACTCCCAACCCGCAGCATCTTCAGGCTTAAAAAAAACGGTATGTCCCCAAGCAAAATGGGCACGGATGAAAACCCGAAAGGGTTCCATGAGTAAAAACGGCAGGGCTACCGGCGAGTGTTCGTGAAAACCCGAAAAGGCGCGACCTCGCTTAAAAAAAAAGAAAAAGAAAAAGAAAAAAAAGAAAAAGAATCAAAAAAATAAAAAATAAATAGAACGGTATGTCCATAAGCAAAATGGGCACGGATGAAAACCTGAAAGGGCTCCGTGAGTAAAAACAGCAGGGCTACCGGCGAGTGTTCGTGAAAACCCGAAAGGGCGCAACCTCGTTAGAAAAAAAAAAGGATAAAAAAAAATGGCATGTCCATAAGCAAAATGGGCACGGATGAAAACCCGAAAGGGCTCCGTGAGTAAAAACAGCAGGGCTACCGGCGAGCGTTTGTGAAAACCCGAAAGGGCGCAACCTCGTTAAAGGACACTTGCAAGGTCCTCTCGACCTTGTGAGGAGAAACTACCCGTGTAAGATCCTTACGACTCACAAAGGAAGCAACACACTTAGGGATCCCCATGATTCCTAAGGAGAAATTACACTTGCGAGATCCTCACGACTCGTAAGGAGAACTCTCTTATGGGACCCTCACGGCTCATAAGATTTGAAAGTCTTAAGTTACAGAGACCTAAACCTGTTCTTAAGCAACCCCCACAACCTTCGATACTGCCGTACAAGCGGCTCATACTGACCCTTGTATACAATCCACGGGCGCGAATAAACATTTCCTTAACCAAGTCCCACCCGTGACTGGGGATATGTCCATACGGTGAACAACCCTTATAAGTCCTCTCGACTTATAAAGAGAAAACCCTTTTGTAAGATCCTTACGACTTACAGGGGAACACGCACTTAGGAATCCTCACGATTCCCAAGGAGAAAACACACCTACGAGATCCTCACAACTTGTAGTAAGAAATACCTTTGTGAGACCCTTACGGCTCATGAAGTCAAAAGCCTTGGTCGACAGGACCCTAACCCTGTTTACTAAGCCACCTTTGTTCAACATCGACAGAGGCAAATGATGATTCGCTCCTGGCAATATCTCAGTTGTAGCGATACTGATGCCTAAATCGGTATCAAATTCCAAGTCCTTTTACGGCAAATGGTGATTCGCTCCTGGCAATATTCCAGTCGTAGCGATGCTGATGCTAAGATTGGCATCAGATTCCAAGTTCCACACTCGCGATAGAAAAAATCAGCGAGCCAAAAATGCATATGAAATAGCCGAAATGATGGGGCAACTTGCAACGAAATCAGCAAGTAAAAATGTATGCATACAAAAACAGCCGAAATGATTGGGCAACTCGCAATAAAAAGCAGCGAGTAAAAATAAAATAAATAGCCGAAATGATTGGGCAACTCGCAATAAAAAGCAGCGAGTGAAAATAAAATAAATAGCCGAAATGATTGGGCACCGCGAAAAATAGCCGAAATGATTGGGCAATCGTGACCTTCGCGATATAAAAAGCTGAAATGATAGAGCATCGCGGAAAGAATTAAAAAAAATGAAAGAATGAAACTTTTTGCCCCACAGGTGAGATCACATCGATCCCTGTATACAATCCAGGGGCATGAACAAAGAGGGAACCATACCTTCCCAACAGGATCCATCAGAAAGCAAAGCCAAATCTCGACGGTTCATAAACAATCTAGAGACAACCTCGACATTTGTCGCCATATTGCGGACACAATGTCAACAAACGAAGCAAAGGAAGATCCCCAACGGCGTTTCTCCTCACTCCAACCAGATGCAGACGTGACGTCAACAACCGACCTCAGAGTCGTAACGAAACGGAGCCATGGCAAAGTCCCTAGTTCCAAATCTCAATGGCCACATCTACAGCCTGGAGACCAACAACGGTGTGCCTCCTCATTCCAGCAGGACACAGATGTTACACCATCAAACGGAGCCACGACATAGTCCTTAGTTCCGAATCTCGATGGTTCACAGACAACCTAGAGACCATCTCAGCATTCGTCTCGTTACAGCAGACGAGATGTCAATGACGGCGTTCCCCCGCAGTCCAGCAGGATGCAGGTGCAACGTCAACAAAGACCCCATGGTCAAAACAAAGCGAAGCGACGGCAAATCCCAGCTTCACCTCAGCATTCGTCTCGATACAGCAGACGAGATGTCACCAACGGCGTCTCTTCGCAATCCATCATGATGCAGATACAACGCCGACAAAAGACCTCACGGTCGAAACAAAGCGGAGCGACGGAAAAATCCCAGCTTCACCTCAGCATTCGTCTCGATACAGCAGGCGAGATGTCAACAACGGCGTCCCTTCGCAGTCCAGCAGGATGCAGATACAACGCCGACAAAAGACCTCACGGTCAAAACAAAGCGGAGTGATGGCAAAGTCCCAGCTCCACCTCAGCATTCGTCTCGTTACAGCAGACGCAATGTCAACAACGGCGTTCCTTCGCAGTCCAGCAGGATGCAGATGCAACGTCAACGAAAGATCTCATGGTCAGCAAAGCGGAGTGACGGAAAATTCCTAGCTCCACCTCAGCATTCGTCTCAATACAGCAGACGCGATGCCAGCAAACGAAGCGAAGGCCAAATTCCTAGCTTCAGGGTCTTGACGGTAACTCATATAAAACCTGAAAGACCACCAGAGATCGTCTTACCCCAGCATGGAGTGATCACCACCTCGACGTTCGTCTCAATACAGCAGATGTAACATCACAAAATAATTGTCAACATCCTAATCGGGTGCGCTATCAAATTATAGATAGTCACGACCTCGATTTGAGATTAGATTAACAATTGTTTTGGTAAAGGCTAGACATGAATAGAGGTCAATGAAAAGATAAGGGTTAAGAGTGAGAACCCTATTCCCTCCGAAAAACCCTAATCTTCATTCACCACTATCTATCTGGTTTTAAATCTATTAAAAGATAAAAAGAGTAATCTTTTATATTCATCCATGACTACTAAATCCGATGAACCCTACAAGCCTTCTTTAAAAATATTCTACATCTGTATTCAAAAATAAATCTTGAAACTATTCACTCTATTCTCCCTCTTTTCATTCAACTCGTCTAAAACAAGATTAGAAATTCCACGTATCTCTGCGAATGACCCGTATTCACCACAGCTAGCTACATGCAACGCTGTGTTGATTGCGGTTACTTTAGTACACTTTTTTCACATCCAATCAAATGGCGCCGTTGCCGGGGATCCGTGCGTAATTTTTTTCTTGCTATTCGGGTTGAATTCTTATCCGATCCATAAAATATAAATCAAAACCGCATCTTGCATATTTAATGATTATTGTGCGAATTTTTGTGAGGGAATCTGGAGTCACTTGAACAAGAAAATAGAGAGTCAGAGATTTTCAGAGAGGAGCAGAAAAGCAAAGGAGACCACTGTTAAATTTTTTTTCAAAAGAACCCACTTTTTCGCGGTGGAACCGCGGCCATTACATGCATTTAGCCGCGGAACGGCGACAGTTCGGGGAATTGTGTCTCCAAATTTTTCTGGTATATTCATCATATCTTTCTCTTTCCTCTAAGAAGTCCAATAATATATTTTTCTGCAGGATTCTTTGCAAATTTAGCCGCTCAAAAAATCTTTTTGCGTGTTTTCAAATTGGTTTGTTTGTGCATATTGTAACAAGGAATTAAGGGGCAAAACCCAAAATTCAGATTAGGTGGGGATTTCATCACCTTTCCTGGGCCTCACAGATCACAAAACAAGCATCCGCATCACCCTACATTAATTAAAAAATATCTAGACCAAGACTCTAACGACCGTCGCGCTCAATTAGGACAGAGGAGGGCCGTGGGTAATTTATCGCTCATCCGCATTTCTTTTGTGGTGTCTAGACAAGTGTGACTAAAGCAAGTGGTTGCTTAATTAGGCCCGCTATTTTCGGGGATTCGTATAGAGGATACCTCTCACTTACCTGGCACTTACCTGACCACAAGAGTAATAAAGAGGTGGTAGATGATTGATCCTACGGCTTGTCCTTTGGAAGTCTAGAAGCGGTCTAGTGACTTGACCTAGGTGACCTTAGTTCTAGGGTTGATTGCACATTTTTGTGTGATTTGTCTCAAGTCCGACACTTTTTCAAAACAAATATTTTTAGTTCTCACGCATGCTGCCACGTGCACTAAACCCGCTTAGTGCATGCTCGACTGGACACGGGATTCTAGTGCCCGTCTTGTCCGCGTTTTTGCAATCGACTCCGAAGTCGGTACTTCTTCATTTTCTTTTTCCCCTCCACCCACCACATCCGCGATGGACAGTTCTCCATCAGATTTTACCACCACCATCCTGCCACCACCCGTAGGTACGCAGAATCCACCGCGCATCTCTCTCCAGGAAAGATGTTACCCTATGCGTAGACCCCTTCCCACTTGTCTATCATTCCCCAATGGGGATAATTTTGAAATTAAACCCCACTTTATCAAATTGTTTCCCAAATTTCATGGGATTGAATCCGAAGACGCATACGTTTTTATAAAAAAAATCGAAAACGTATGTTCAATGATGGGCACGACGCAACTTTCTGTGGATGTTATGAGATTACGTCTTCTTCCTTTTACCTTGTGCGATCTAGCAGAAAAATGGTTTTGTAACACTGCCGCACACTCTATTGTCAAATGGGATGAATTCGTCATAGCATTTCTTAAGAAATTTTATCCCAATCATAAGACCGCCCGCGTTCGAAGTGAGATTAACCAATTTACCCAACTTCCCAATGAACCATTTTGGAAATACTTTGAACGGTTTAAGAATCTTCTTCTACAATACCCTCATCACGGAATCAATATATGGGACCTTTGTCGCATTATATATGAGGGTATTGATCCAGCGACAAAACAGATATTTGAAACCATTTGTCAATGTCATTTCCTGTCTAAAGACGATGGTGAAGCTTGGTAATTTCTGGAAGATCTCGCCGAACAAACTTTACAATGAGAAAGGGTTAGACCAACATCGTCTCGGAGAGGTATCCATCAGCTCGATATTTCCATCGCAGTAAAAGCCGAAATGGCAGCGATACACAAGAAACTCGAAGCTATAGAAACCAATGTCTCTTCACCCTCCCTAAACCAATTTATGCTCCCCAAAACCGTGTGTGGTTGCTGTTCCGACCCATCACACTTGACGGAAGAATGTCCTTTGAATCCTCCGTTTCAAGGTCGAGAACAAACTAATGCTGCTTTTCAGTATCGACCTAGAAACGATCCTTATTCTTCCACATACAGTCAGGGATGGATGAATCATCCTAATTTTGCTTGGAACCAAAACCAAACTCAAAATCAAAATACGTTTTTAAACCAAAATAACTATCAAAGTGTTCCTTCACAACAACAGCAACCACCACAGAGTCAGCACCCCTTTCAATCGCAACCTTTTCAAAATCCGACCAACAATTCTGTAACCTATAATAATTATTTCCAAACGGCCGGTACCGAAAACTCCTCCGCACTCGAACGAACAAACGACATCTGATTTAAAGTCTTCTATCCAATCGTTAGTACAAAACACCGCCTCCCACGGTGAAAATATAAAATCGATAGAAGCACAAATTGCACAGTTAAATGCCCCGATGAGTGTGAGAGAGAAAGGGAAACTTCCATCTCAACCCCTACCGAATCTTGGCCACTCACAAAGTCATAATGTGAGTGCTGTAACCATGTTGAGATCGGGAAATGTGTTGAACAATCAAGTGGGTGAACAGGTTGATGTCGATGATATTGATGACACCCCGGCTTCTACTTCTACTCCTACTTCGTCTAGTCTACTATCTTCTTCCAAGCCTATTCTCCGTTTTCCCCTAGGCTCGAACCCTCAGCACACGTCCTTGAGTCAACCTAAAACGATCCCAACTCTAATTCTGGGATTCATTCCATTCCCACAATCTTCGCCAATGTTGGACCCAACCCATATTGATAAAGGACCTTATCCACACAGGTTAAGGGGCAACAGGCCAAGTCCCCAAATGGAGAAAATTGTGGAAATTTTTAAGTCAGTTAACTGTAAATCCCGTTTCCATCAATAAAATTTTTCTATTTCCCTAGTTCCCCGATGTTTCCTCTTTCCTCGTATTTTTGTGTGAAACTGGTTGCTAGGTTTTTAGTATTTAAATTTTTTCTAAACTAAATATATATAAACCCAAAACCAGTCTAGCAAAATAAAAACCAATTTTTAAAATAAAATATCCCTTTTCCCACAAGCCCAGCCCAAGAATAAAATTAAGAAAAACCAAATAATTAATTTCCCCAAGCCAGCCCGGCTCGTTTCCCTGCCCGCGCCCAACTCCTTCTCCAACCCGACCCGACCCGCTCTATTTCTCTTCCCCACTTCATTCAGTTTTCCCGCTCCTTTTCCTTTACGCGTCCCCACGTCGTGCCCACGTCGCCCCACGCCCGCGTCGCCGCCCCACGTCTCCACGCTCCTTGACCACGACCGCGCGCGCTCCTCAACCCCTCCTCATCTCTCCAACTCTCCCCCTCCTCACTCTCGATCTCTCGTTCTCACTCCTCTCCTCTCTCCCAACTCCCAGCCTCACTCCCCACAACCCACTGCACCCCGACGACGACGAGGACCACCCAAATCTCCTCGTCATCCTCTCTCACATCTCTCTCCTCTTCTCCCACTACTTCACCCCCTCGCCTGCACACCCTCCTCACCATCTTCAACCGCTGAGCTCGAGCCCCCTTCACACCCAACCCACTGTCGAGCTTCGAACCCTGCAACCTCCTCGCCGGCGAGCTCCCCACTGCCCTGAACCACCTCGTCGACCCTCTGCATCCTCTGCATCGCCATCACCCCTAAAACCCGAACCCCTCCACTACCACACTCTCTCACTGCAAACTTCACCACCCCGCCGTGGCCAACGCCGGAGTGACCACCGCTGACCATCACCGACCTCAGCACACTCCCAAGAGATCCCCAGCACCCCACTCCGCTTCTAACGATCGCGGGCCATCCCCGGGCAACTCCGACGACGAACCCAAACTCGAGCCGAGGCCGTGAACCCAAACAGTACTGTTCGTTGCGCGTTCGTGTCGTTGCCGCTGCCGTGCGTCGCCAAAGCATCTCCAGGCAAGTACCCTACTTGCTGCATGCTAAGTTGTACTGTTACGATTCAAAATCTTATAAATTCCATGTTTATAAATCGTGAAAGTTTATATGACATAAGTGCTTGATGCAAAACCCGAATGAAAACCCTCCATTAAACTGACGGAACTTGATCATAGACTCTGGCCCGTGTGGTGAAGAACATCATGTTAAAATTTGACTGAAAATTATGATCGTTACTGGCTTGAACGTTCACCCCCAATTACACCCGTTAAAACTGAAAATTTCCCGCATCTGAAACTTGTTAAAATCATAATTAATTGTGTACATATTGAAATGATGCGTTCGAGGGCTCAAATCGAAGCCGACTCGACGACCTAGAACCCTATAAAAGTTTTTAATTGTTTCTGTACTGAAAATATGACGAGAACTGGTTCGGAGAGCGGATCTGGACTGCAGTCCAGAGCAGCTCTGGCTGTTAATTTCTATCTCGTAACGCTTACTACTTTACTGCCTGAACTTTTATGTTGCGGAACCCTATACTTTATTTAAGGTGAAACTTTTAGATAAATAACGCAAGTGATTTCACCCCTTTTTACCGTCGTTTACTATTTAAACTGTAATTTAAAAGAACATGACATATAGCAGTCCCAAACAGAAACAGAACTGACACCCTATGATTGTACAGTACATAACTTCTGACGTAGAGGCGTGATTGAGAATCCGTCTATTTCTTTGGAAACTCTATTGAAAAACATAAATTTCATTCAACTGTAGCGTCGCTAAATTCTGATCCCAACAGGGAGAAAATCGTATCGCGTAACGGACGTTCAGTTCAGAAACTGAATTTCCTGTAGCGAGCACTTAAAATGAAACGGCTGTAACTTGCAAACCCGAAATCCGATTGCACTGAAATAAATTTTGCTGAACTGATGAATGAGTTTACTTGTTACCGTTTTTGTATCATTTCATTGAATTCTGAACGTATGATTTACTGTAATTTTTATAAGCTCATGAGGTGCATATTACTTCATATTACACATGACTTGTTAACTGCATAAATGTACATACCTTACCCGATTGACATATACCTAGTGATAGTGCGCGTTATTATTCAGTGTACAATGCATTATCGTGCGTGAATGGTATTGGTTTAGGAGTGCCAAGTACGCCAATGAAAAAGTGAATGATTCGTGACAGTGATTAATACAGTGACCAGTGACAAAACCGTGTTATTGGTGCATACTTGTACACGACTAGACCATACTCGTCAATAGTGTGAACCTGGAGAAAAAGGGGAAATCGATGTGGAAAGAGCATCGTATTTAGTGAGGACCGTGATTTAGAGGATGATCATTCGAACAACGACTCTTATATATATTAGGTAGGATCTAGCGATCCGGCTGACAGGGTTATGTCCCGGGCGTGTGGGCCGTTGTCTCGGGTATGTACGAGACCCTCGTTAAACATGATCCTCCTTTCTACAATTCGATTTCAAACATGACTTAGAGACTGATAGGGACACAGATCATACTTTGTATCATTTAGTGACATAGTGATTATCTGCATTTTACTTTCACTGTTATTACCTTATTTGTCTGCTTCATGTCACTATTATAATATTGCTATTACATCGCTCTGACGACCTGAGTATGCATGCTTAGACCTCGAGCAAGAACCAGCGCAGGATTCGGACTTACCCTTCGAGCTAGCGGAGATTTAGTCAGGAGTACCTCTTTCATCTTTTCTGCTTTCCCTAAGTATTCGAACTTGGTTAGTAGTTCTTTTCTTGTTTATTTG
Organism: Agapanthus africanus; assembly: GCA_030015575.1. NCBI lineage: Eukaryota > Viridiplantae > Streptophyta > Magnoliopsida > Asparagales > Amaryllidaceae > Agapanthus > Agapanthus africanus. The sequence goes on along the minus strand of JASDDO010000031.1, from coordinate 512,967,341 downwards.
TAAATTGTGAACAATGAAAGTTGATATAATAGTTTAGTAATGTATTTCCTTTACTTCTGTGCTTTGTTTACTGATTACCATGTAATGCTAGAAGCCGAAGTGTGACTACGGCGGGATTATTCCTTGACCGTAGGAGCATGGCTGGCCTAGTCACCCCTCGTTTTCCTTATTTTGGGAAGCGGGGCGTGACATGGTTTTGTTGGTATCAGAGCCGTGTTTAGTAGCAAAGGGATAACATTAACTACACGTTATTACGTTATTTTTCACTTCACTATTCCTGACTTTCATCCTTTTATCTAATCATATCCTTTTAAATATCTTCTAGCGATATGACGTCCCCGAACGACCACTCCTCGGACTCAAGTTCTCAGGATCGCACGGAGAGGATACTTAGTGCACTGGCGACTCTCGCAGAAGCTCAGGAGAGAAAGACGGACCTACTCACCAAGGGACTCAGGGTTATTACCGCTGTAGGGGGACCCTCCGCACTCATTACCGCCCCCGAGGGCACTGCTCCACCAGCTTTTTCTGCCAGGACTGGCACCGTATCAGATTTCCGGAGGTTGCATCCAGCTGCATTTACGGGCCTAGCCGAACCACTCGAGACCGTGCAATGGCTGGTTAATATAGAGAACTTACTGACGGCCGCCAGGGTACCAGAGGAAGATAAAGTGAATGTGATAAAGATCCAGTTGGAAGATGGAGCCCGTACATGGTGGTCAGTGGAAGAAAGCAGGCTAGAGAGGCCAATCGAATGGAGCAAATTCAAGGAGTGCTTCTTGGACCACTATTTCCCTTCCACCGCTAAGGTAGAGATGGAAGAAAGATTCATCCTACTGAAGCAGAATGGCCGTCCCGTGGACGTATATGCGGCAGAGTTCAACCGTCTGAGCCGATTTGCTCCGTACATGGTCGCTTCAGAGGCCACCAGGGCCAGGCGCTTCTTACAGGGACTTGATTTCGAGCTGCAGCAGTTGATCGCGTCACTTGAGTTGCAGACTTTTGCACAGGTACTCAACGCGGCGAGAATTCAGGAGAAACTGATCAACAAATTCAGGAAGCCCCCAGTTGTTCCAGCACGCACACATGCATCGACTCGAGGAGTCATACCAGTCCACAGGCCAGGAACGACACAGATGAAGCGTCCGTTCGTGCCCTAGCATCGCCCCCAGAGCAAGAACGTAGTTTGCGGCTACTGCAACAGAGATGGGCATACCCAGAAGGACTGTCGCTGCGCCAAGAGACAGTGTTTGATTTGCGGATCCAGTCAGCATAGAATTAGCGGTTGCCCCGGGCGAGCAGAGTTATAAGGAGGGTCTGGACCACAGCCACAGAGATCGCAGGAGCATAGGCAAACCTACACAGGCCGCGGTCAGGGACGAGCTTTCACCTTGACCGCCGAGCAGGCAGAGGCTTCAGGCAAAGTTGTCACAGGTATTCTACTCGTACATTCCATGCCAGCTAGAGTACCATTTGATTCCGGAGCATCACACTATTTCATATCTGCGCATTTCGTTGATACACACTCCATACCACATGAACCACTAACCAAGGGTTGGGAAATACATACGGGAAATGGCGTGATAGTATCTAGTCGAGAATGTAGAACATGTCCGGTTGTAGTGTGTAGCAGGGAATTCTATGCAAATTTCCTTTTGATCGGGACAGGCAACTATGACGCAATTCTCGGGATAGATTGGATGAGTACCTTCCATGCAGTTATTGATTGCCGAGCAAGGAATGTGATCTTCCGCATTCCCAATTACCCAGAGTTTATTTTTGAAGGCGAAAGCGAATCTTTGGAGCCAGCCAAGTATAGAGCCAAGCCAAAGGAGTTGACATCTATGGAGATTGATGAGAGCCCAGCACCAGAGATTGTTCGGGACTTTCTGTACGTGTTCCCTGAAGATTTACCAGGTCTACCACCCCCACGCGTCTTGGAATTCTCGATCAATTTGACTCCAGGTACAGCACCAGTTTCCAAGGCCCCGTACAGAATGGCACCGGTTGAGTTGGCAGAATTGAAGAAGCAAATTGAATAACTTTGGAGAAGGGATTTATCCGGCGAAGCATTTCTCCGTGGGGTTCACCAGTTCTGTTGGTGAAGAAGAAGGATAGATCGCTACGGATGTGTATTGACTATCGAGAGCTAAACAAAGTCACGATAAAGAACAAGTACCCAATACCGCCCATCGACGACTTATTCGATCAGCTAAGCGGGGCCAAGGTATTTTCGAAGTTGGATCTCCGTTCTGGATATCATCAAATCAGAGTAGCAGCCGAGGTTATATGTAAGACGGCTTTTAGGACCCGATACGGGCATTATGAGTTCCTTGTGATGCCGTTCGGTGTTACCAATGCTCCAGCGATATTCATGGATTTGATGAACAGAGTGTTTGCATGGTACTTGGACAAGTTTGTCGTTATATTTATCGACGATATACCAGTCTACTCGAAGACCCGGGAGGAACATGTCGAGCATTTGCGCACGGTTCTACAAATTCTTCGGGAAGAGGTATTGGCTGAGGCTCATAGTTCAGCTTATTTTGTGCATCCGGGAGGTACAAAGATGTATCGAGATCTAAAGCAGCATTTTTAGTGGAACGGGATGAAGCGGGAAATTGCGCGGTTCGTATCCGGATGCTTGGTATGCCAGCAGGTGAAGGCGGAACATCAGAGGACAGCATGATTATTACAACCGCTTCCAATACCAGAATGGAAGTGGGAGCACATTACCATGGATTTCGTGATGGCCTTACCACGGAGCCCTAGGGGCAACAACGCCATTTGGGTTATCGTCGACCTCCTCACGAAAGCTGCACACTTCTTACCTTTCTGAGTGGGACAGTCGACAGAGTCACTGGCAGAGAGATATATGCAGGAGATAGTACGACTTCACGATGTTCCGGTCAGCATTGTGTCAGATCGAGACACCATATTTGTTTCGCACTTCTGGAGGAGCTTACAGGAGAGTTTGGGTACCCGCCTCAAGTTCAGCACAGCTTATCACCCGCAGACGGACGGACAATCCGAGCATATGATTCAGACGCTCGAGGATATGTTGAGGGCCTGCATGTTGGATTTTCAGGATTCTTGGGAAGACCATCTGCATCTAGTCGAGTTTTCTTATAACAACAGTTATCAGGCTAGCATCCAGATGGCACCTTTCGAAGCACTTTACGGACGAAAGTGTCGATCCCCAGTTTGTTGGGATGATGTGGGAGAATGAAGATTACTGGGTCCCGAGCTCATTGTTCAGACAGTCGACAAGGTCTAAATGATCAGGCAGCGCATTAAGACGGCTCAGGATCGACAGAAGAGTTGGGCAGATACCAGCAGGAGGGCACTAGAATTTGAAGTCGGAGATCACATATTCCTGAAGATTTCTCCTACCCGTGGAGTTATCAGGTTCGGAGGTCGCGGGAAACTCAGTCCCCGTTTCATCGGACTTTTTGGGGTGCTAGAGCGAGTAGGAGAGGTGGCCTACCGACTTGCATTGCCTCCATCGCTAGCTGGTGTGCACAATACCTTCCACATGTCTCAGTTGCGGCGTTATGTTCGGGATGAGAGCCATGTTTTGGACTATTCGGAGTTAGCTTTGGGTACCGACCTATCTTACGAGGAGCAACCCACCACCATCCTCGACCGCAGAGAGAAAGTGCTGAAGAAAAAGGTCATTCCGTTAGTCTGAGTGTCTTGAGGCAGTCGTTCCTAGGAGAATCTACCTGGGAGCGGGAGGAAGATATCCGTGCATGTTTTCCACATCTCTTTGCTTAGTACTGTTGTTTCATTGTATCCTTTTAAATTTCGAGGACGAAATTTTTGTAAGGGGGGTATGATGTAAATCCCCGTTTCCATCAATAAAATTTTTATATTTTCCTAGTTCCCCGATGTTTCCTCTTTCCTCGTATTTTTGTGTGAAACTGGTTGCTAGGTTTTTAGTATTTAAATTTTTTCTAAACTAAATATATATAAACCCAAAACCAGCCTAGCAAAATAAAAACCAATTTTTAAAATAAAATATCCCTTTTCCCACAAGCCCAGCCCAAGAATAAAATTAAGAAAAACCAAATAATTAATTTCCCTAAGCCGGCCCAGCCCATTTCCCTGCCCGCACCCAACTCCTTCTCCAAACCCGACCTGACCCGCTCTACTTCTCTTCCCCACTTCATTCAGTTTTCCCGCTCCTTTTCCTTTACGCGTCCCCACGTCGTGCCCACGTCGCCCCACGCCCGCGTCGCCGCCCCTCGTCTCCACCCTCCTCGACCATGACCGCGCGCGCTCCTCAACCCCTCCTCGTCTCTCCAACTCTCCCCCTCCTCACTCTCGATCTCTCATTCTCACTCCTCTCCTCCCTCCCAACTCCCAACGTCACTCCACACAACCCACTGCACCCCGACGATGACGACCACCCAAATCTCCTCGTCGTCCTCCCTCACATCTATCTCCTCTTCACCCACTACTTCACCCCCTCGCATGCACACCCTCCTCACCATCTTCAACCGCCGAGCTCGAGCCCAATGCACACCCAACCCACCGTCGAGCTTCGAACCCCGCAACCTCCTCGCCGGTGAGCTCCCCACTACCCTGAACCACCTCGTCGACCCTCTGCATCCTCTGCATCGCCATCACCCCCAAAACCCGAGCCCCTCCACTACCACACTCTCTCACTGCAAACTTCACATCCCCGTTGTGGCCATCGCCGGAGCGACCACCGCCGACCATCGCCGACCTCAGCACACTCCCAGGAGATCCCCAGCACCCCACTCCGCTTCCAACGATCGCGAGCCATCCCCGGGCAACTCCGACGACGAACCTGAACTCGAGCCGAGGCCGTGAACCAAAACCGTACCGTTCATTGCGCGTTCGTGCCGTAGCCGCTACCGTACGTCGCCAAAGTGTCTCCAGGCAAGTACCCTACTTGCTACATGCTAAGTTGTACTGTTACGATTCAAAATCTTATAAATTCCATGTTTATAAATCGTGAAAGTTTATATGACATAAGTGCTTGATGCAAAACCCGAATGAAAACTCTCCATTAAACTGACGGAACTTGATCATATACTCTGGCCCGTGTGGTGACGAACATCATGTAAAAATTTGACTGAAAATTATGATCGTTACTGGCTTGAACGTTCACCCCCAATTACACCCATTAAAACTGAAAATTTCCCGCATCTGAAACTTGTTAAAATCATAATTTATTGTTTACACATTGAAATGATGCGTTCGAGGGCTCAAATCGAAGCCGACTCGACGACCTGGAACCCTATAAATTTTTTTAATTGTTTCTATACTGAAAATATGACGAGAACTGGTTCGGAGAGCGGCTCTGGACTGCAGTCCAGAGCAGCTCTGACTGTTGATTTCTATCTCGTAACGCTTACTACGTTGCTGCCTGAACTTGTATCTTGCGGAACCCTATACTTTATTAAATTTGAAACTGTTAGCTAAATAAATCAAGTGATTTCACCCCTTTTTACCGTCGTTTACTATTTAAACTGTAATTTAAAAGAACAGGACGTATAGCAGTCCCGAACAGAAACAGAACTGACACCCTATGATTGTACAGTACATAACTTCTGGTGTAGAGGCGTGATTTAGAATCCGTCTAGTGTGTTGGAAACCCTATTGAAAAACCTAAATTTCATTCAACTGTAGCATCGCTAAATTCTGGTCCCAACAGGGAGAAAATCGTGTCGCGAAATGGACGTTCAGTTCAGAAACTGAATTTCCTGTACCGAGCACTTAAAATGAAACAGCTGTAACTTGCAAACCCGAAATCCGATTGCACTGAAATAAATTTTTCTGAACTGCCGACTGAGTTTACTTATTACCGTTTTTGTATCGTTTAATTGAATTCTGAACGTATGATTTACTGCAACTTTTATAAGCTCATGAGGTGCATACTAGTTCATATTACACATGACTTGTTAACTGCATAAATGTACATACCTTACCCGATTGACATATACCTAGTGATAGTGCGCGTTATTATTCAGTGTACAATGCATTATCGTGCGTGAATGGTATTGGTTTAGGAGTGCCAAGTACGCCAATGAAAAAGTGAATGATTCGTGACAGTGATTAATACAGTGACCAGTGACAAAACCGTGTTATTGGTGCATACTTGTACACGACTAGACCATACTCGTCAATTGTGTGAACCTGGGGAAAAAGGGGAAATCGAAGTGGAAAGAGCATCGTATTTAGCGAGGACCGTGATTTAGAGGATGATCATTCGAACAGCGACTCTTATATATATTAGGTAGGATCTAGCGATCCGGCTGACAGGGTTATGTCCCGGGCGTGTGGGCCGTTGTCTCGGGTATGTACGAGACCCTCGTTAAACATGATCCTCCTTTCTACAATTCGATTTCAAACACGACTTAGAGACTGATAGGGACACAGATCATACTTTGCATCATTTAGTGACAGTGATTATCTGCATTTTACTTCCACTGTTATTACCTTATTTGTCTGCTTCATGTCACTATTATAATATTGCTATTACGTCGCTCTGACGACCTGAGTATGCATTCTCAGACCTCGAGCAAGAACCAGCGCAGGAGTCGGACTTACCCTTCGAGCTAGCGGAGATTTAGTCAGGAGTACCTCTTTCATCTTTTCTGCTTTCCCTAAAGAGATCGTGTATTCGAACTTGGTTAGTAGTTCTTTTCTTCTTTATTTGTTAATTGTGAACAGTGAAAGTTGATGCAATAGTTTAATGATGTATTTCCTTTACTTCTGTACTTTGTTTACTGATTACCATGTAATGCTAGAAGCCGAAGTGTGACTACGGCGGGATTATTCCTTGACCGTAGGAGCATGGCTGGCCTAGTCATCCCTCATTTTCCGTATTTTGGGAAGCGGGGCGTGACATTAACATAAATATCTCTCTCCTAAATGCTATTCAACAAGTTCCGTCCTATGCGAAAATTCTAAAGGACTTATGCACTAAGAAGAGGAAAGTTCAAGTACCTAAAAAAGTTTTCCTTGCGAGTAATGTGAGCACTACTTTTACACAGCAACTACCCAAGAAACGAAAAGACCCCGGAAGTCCTATAATATCTATTTCTATTGGGGGTAGAAATATTAATCATGTTCTACTCGATTTATGTGCTAGTGTTAACTTGCTTCCTTATTCTGTTTATGAGCAATTAAGGATCGGAGAGTTAAAACTAACGCACTGCACTCTTCAGATGGCCGATCAATCTATCACCCAACTTAGGGGTGAACTATAGGACGTGTTAATCAAAGTCGAGGAATTTATATTCCCTGTGGATTTTATAGTTATCGATACACAGCCTGTAGCAAAGCCACGGAACCAAATTCCGGTGATTCTAGGTCGACCTTTTCTAGCGACTTCCAACACAGTAATCAATTGTCGTAACGGTTCTATGAACCTATCCTTTGGGAAGATGTCAATTGAGCTTAACATTTACAAGTTGGGAAGTGAACCCTCCGAACCCTATACTCATGTATGTTCTGTCGAAACAATAGATTCTGACAGTAGCCAATTTGAAAATCTTCACGACACTTATCTAGACTCCCCTAGTGCGTTGTTTGATCCTGCTATCTATTATACACATAAGGACCCTTTTATCGAGCTGTCCGGGTCAACATCTAATGCCAATTATGAACCTTTTATGGAGTCCAAATATCATCCAGTTCTTTCCGATGAGATTATTATTCGGGATATCGATAAAAGCTTTGAGGAAATCTTCGCTGACGAAGTCGCATTCTTAGAAAACATGGGCGTTGTGATGAATCCACCCCTACTCAAAGAAGTTGAACCGCCACCCTTTCTTCTTATCCGGAACGAGAATACGAGTAATCCATCATCACTGTTTCGTCTCTACAAATCGAGACATAAACCCGTTCTATATCACGTCTTATCTCCTCACTTCTTCAAATTTCTGATCTTCCGCCAACTATGTTGCTTCACCGATAAAATATTTGAATGGTTGGTGTTGATTTTTGGTCTTTGTAAAGCTTTATATTGACCAATAACTTTACCCCCTTCTTTTTAATTTTAAAATGATTAATATTGTTTTACTCAAGTTTGGGGCGGAGGGGCGGGGGGGTGAAAAATATTTTGGCTCTTGAAAATAAAAATTTTACACGAATGTGAGCCAAAAATAATTTTGGAGGAGGATTTCACTGTCATTTATTCTTATCCCCTTGAATAACTTTTTCTCCTAAATCTACAGGTATTGAGCTTAAAAGATAATATCAGTGAGGACACTGATGCAAATAGGTTTGGGGGAGCTTTGTGCTTATTTATACTTATCATTTTTTGCATTATACTATATAAACAACACCAAAAAAATTTTGATAGTAAAATTTAGAAAGTGAAAATTTACATATGAAAGAATGGAATTTTTAAGAAAAACAAGAAAATTATATGTTTTCTTAAACGAAACTAGTAATAGGTAGTTATAGGCCGTTGTCCCAAGGGTTGGTATGAGAAAGGAAATTACTAATATGAGGATAAAAATAAATCTGAAAAATAGTCTCTATTCTTGAGGCCAAACATTTGGACGTTGATACCCTACTATACGCATATGCACATATCTTGAAACTTGGGATATTAGAGAATACCTTAAAATACTCTTGTCTTAAAGCCTTGATATGAAGAAATAAATATATCAACAAAATATAAATGACGCATAAAGTATAAAATGGTGAAGAAAAATGAACACTGGTTTTGTAATTACTTAAGACAGCATAAAAAAAATATAGCGAGGGTGTTTTATCACCTAGTGCCTTAGACCAATTGGTTTGGGAGCCACTGCTAAGCCTTGGGTGTTGCAAGACTAGAATATTGCTAATTACGCCTAATAAGTAAGCACATTTAGTAATCGGTCAGTTAGTACTTCAAGAAGTATTAACGGTCGCATGAAGAATGTGTGAGCAATTCCATCTATAATATTCACCGACTAAAAAGTACCAAGGCAGATGGACAAGTGTATGATAGCTTGAATTGAATTCTCTAAGTGTAGAGATGTCTTTCACACACGTAGGGTATATGATCAATGTTTGGATAAAAGATAGGGACGAAGAATAAGGCGATATTTTATTGAGGGATGATGCGATTTCTGACATCTTTTCACGTCCATTAAGATAGGGCTCATGGTAACTGAAAAGCTAGTGTAGTTTGAAACTCTTATTTTCAAGTTCTTTCTTTTATATATCCTTATCTTTGTATATAACTTTCATAATCTTTCTTTTACTATAGGATTTTGTGGGTGTAATCTGCTGAAAATCCTCAGGAGACAACACTCCTCCTACTAAGGACACCTAGAGCTTTAACGGCTTGTTGCACGTGCTTAGTGCAATCGTGTTGCCTACGAAAGTGTGCTACTTCGGTTTTCTTTTTCTTTTTCTTTTTCTTTTTTCTCCCTCTCTTGAATAACTAGTTTGTTCGGGACGATCAAAATTAAATTTGGGGGTATTTGTTCAGTCGATAATTTTGCACATTTGATATAACATTTTCCTGACTTTTGTTAAGTACTTAAAAGTATTAATTGTAATTATAGAACATATGAGGGTTTATCTGTAAAATAATTATTATCATATGTTTCTACATTATAATTAACATTATGAAGGAAAATATATGCATATAATATTAATATAATATTTTGGTAATTAAAATATGCATATCGTATCAAATATTCTAATTAATATTCTTAAATGATATAATATCATACAAATGATTAGGAGAATATCTCAAAATAATACCAAATACTACTAACTCTTTGATTTTAGATATTGTGCAGGTATTAGATCAGGACTGGAGTCAAGGAGATCCGAAATATCGAAATTAAATCTGCCGAAATATTGAAGCGAATCATAAAATCAATACTGGCAGAGACTCAGGAGATATTGCCAAAATCCAAACATCATATAAATCTCCACATGTCAACACCATGCAGCACCAGAAAATTGGAAGCAAGATCCTACCAAACCACGGCGGTTGCGCGGCCAAACCCTCTTTTGGAGGCGGATCCGCTGCTGTATTGGGGAGTTAGGATATGGGATTTTATGCGTAGGATCGTCTCAACAAACCCTCACATATAATATCCAGGGTTTGTATCTTCTGTTGCTATTTAAAGGACCAGAGCCTCACTTGAAAACATTATCAAACCGACGAGATCACGAAGTCCAAGTCGACTCACGCATCCAGGTTGATCAATCAACTGTTCATCTACCTCCTTCAGAAGAGATCGAGAAGCAAACTAGAGTTTTGTATTCCGCTTTCTAAAGGAACAAAAAGTGTAAATGATAGTTGATTAATAAAGGTAGTTGTTTTGTTTTATTCTTATCGCATATAATTTCTGCATTTTAATTATGTTTTCATTCTCTATACTTTCTTCTTCTTCTCTCAACATGAGTGAGAAGATCTCCTAGCTTGTTAGGGTTCGAAGGATTATGGTAGATCAATAGATGATGAAAATATTATAACTCCTTTTACGTTTTATAAAGTTTATAAAATTTATCAAAAGAATTGTCAACATCCTAATCGCGCGCGCTATCAAATTATTGATAGTCTCGACCGTGATTTGAGATTAGATTAACAATTGTTTTGATAAAGATTAGACATGAATAGAGGTCAATGAAAAGATAAGGGTTAAGAGTGGGAACCCTATTCCCTCCGAAAACCCTAATCTTCATTCACCGCTATCGATCTGGTTTTAAATCTATTAAAAGATAAAAGTAGTAATCTTTTATATTCATTCATGACTACTAAATCCGATGAACCCTACAAGCCTTCTTTATATATATTTTGCATCCATATTAAAAAAATAAATCTTGAAACTATTCACCCTATTCTCCCTCTTTTTATTCAACTCGTCTAAAGCAAAATTAGAAATTCCACGTATCCCTGGGGACGACCCATATTCACCACAGTTAGGTACACGCGACACCGTGTTGATTGCGGTTACTTTACTACACTTTTTTTCACATCCAATCAGGATGGTATGAGTTATCGCACATCCTCGGGACTAGTAGGGCAGGATTCAAATCTCCTCACGGAGCATTCGAATCTCGATGGAATTTTTAACACAATTTTAAGAAAAAACGAGATTTCTCAAAATAAATAAAATTATATTTTTAATATATAATTATATATGTAAATATTATCAAAATATCTATTTTAATATATAATATATTCCATGCTTTCTAGATCAAAGAAAAGAATCACAAAAGATCATGAAACTACCATCAAGATCAAGACAATTCCATTATTACATTAAAATACCATATACAATGTAATCCAGGTTCTATTCACTAGAAAACATTATATTTTAAATTATACATCCATGAAAACTCTAAAGATAATAAATAAATACTTGAGGAATATTTTGAAAATATATCAAAACTATTTTTCATAAAACCCCATCAAGTTATATTAATTTACAATAAGAACCCTAGTAAATATAGGTTAAAGCGGGACCAATTCTCTTGCGCCTCAGGGAGCTGGAGAAAGTGAGTGCTTGTCTATTTAAGGTAGACAAATTAAAAACGGTGTTATCAACACGGTAATTGTCTTGGAAAATGACACAAATTCTGTCGTCCATGTGTAGCAGTTACCGATAACTCCAAAACATAAATCAGGACTTCAATTCTGTTTAAAGGTCTGACTCAGTTAGAGTCACGGTCAAATCCGAATACAATATAACTTGAATACAATTCAAGTATAAATACAATACAACATGAATCCATGCCAGAATACAATCAATATCAACATGAACATGACTTGAATTGACCGAACCATGGATATACTTTTGATCTGTCTATATGATTATCCATTTATATCCTGATCCATTTACATGAGCAATTAATATCATGATTTCGGCAATTCTTCCATTTACAAAACAAGACAATACAAGCAATACAAAAGACATTACGGGGTTTTTAAGGGGTAGTGGTACGGAATATGTTAGAAGTGGCACGAGACGGTCACTTTAATACACCTAACCTGAATATCCATTGCTGTTGTACCGTAGCTTAACGGTTCTTTGTGCTCCATATACCTTAGTCTCCGGAATAATGAGACTCTTCTCGTATACACTAGCATATTATGTACCAAGCTATAAACAACTGCGTTAGCATATTAATCAAACATTATTCAGTTATATATTCTTTTATCTGTCTATTCTTAACTTTATTTGGGACTTACCGAACGATTGTTCGCTGACGACATTTCTTCTCTTCTTTCTTTAGAATGTTGTCAGGTGAATCTGACTTTCTGGAGGACGAGCCCAGTACCGAAGACTTGGAGCAGTTCGCAGAAGATTCCGAGCTGTAGTCATTTGTACATACTTTACTTTTCTTTCATGCCATTGTTTAGTCATTGTTTTCCATTCCTGTATTTACATTTTCAATTGTACTTGTAAAGAAATGTTAAATAAATAAAAGTTGTTGTTCATTTACATTCATGTCTTCTTATGTATATTTTATATTATATTGCTTTGTTACGCTTAGCGTGTTTACTTCTGAGTAAATACGTAGCAGGTCTCGCCGCGTCCTCTCCTCGTATACCGGGAAGCGGGGCGTGACAACATCTCTCGTTCGAAACCTTCTTTAGTTTTCTGAAAGCTGTCGATTTGTACGACCGACACGAAAAACAACTTGATCTCTTCGATTTGGGGTTTTGACGTAAGATTCATTGATTTCTGATGGAGGCTGAGATCTCATTCAGATGTTGTCCTCCGTCGATCTGGTAGAAAGCGTCTCGGACGGTTGAGATTGATTTGAAGGTTGTTGTTGAGTGTGTGGATCTCAATGGGTTGTGTTTGATGTGAAAGCCGAGCTACCTGCAAGCAAGTCCCGGGGTGGGTGACCACCGTAGGACCCTCTGACGATCAAGTTAGAGCCGAGGAATATTGGCAGAGTGGTGGCTTATTGGAATCAAATTGCGTTACCTGAATCGTCTGAGAGAGGGGTTTTTTATAGTGGTCGCATGGAGCGAGTGGTTGCAAGATCTTCACCTTTAGTTACGCCCTTACGTTATGATGGGATCCCTCCATTAATGATGGGATACGCTCATTAATGGGAGGATGCGCCAGCGTGGGACGAGGGACGTGGGGAGGCGGATATCTCGCTTTGGCGAGATACACGGAGCCGTTGCGGAAGCGCTAGGGCTCTGCGCTCTCGTTTGATCCGGAGAGCTAGTGATGCTTAGCTCGGCGGGTGGCTCGGAGATGAGCCGGGAGGCCGAGGAAGCTCAGCTCTGCAATAGCTCGGAGAAAAACAAAAGAGGAGGGGTGCAATTTCGGCTGCTAGATTGCTCATGGGCAAGAAACGGAATGTAGGCTCGGGAACGATCCAAGGAAAGTCGCCAATGCTCCATACTGATTTTTACCTCGGTAGCCCCCCAGGAGTCTAGCTGGCTACCACGGGTGACACGTCATTCGCCACGTGTCGTGATCTGAGGAATTCCTACTTATGAGCATCATCATTATCCCCCCACTCTCGTTCCGACCTATTTATGGGTCGGGTCGAGGGTGGCCTGCTTAAGTTTCTCGGCCCAGTCTGTTGCAGAGAATCATCAGTGCGGATTGTCCGGGGTGACGTGGCGTAGGGCAGTTGCGTCGTTTCTATCTTTGAGCCCACGTGGCATCTCCCCTTGCGCCTTAATCTTCGCACGTATCTCCGATAATATCAGCAGATCAATGAAATGATTGCGTATTAAAGAGGGGGCACCATTTCACTCGTTTTTCTGTCGGGCTACAGGCTACGTGTACGACGTGGGTTGGAGGACGCGACAAGCTGTCGTTGTCACCTGCAACCGAAAGGACGTTCCCAATAGTTGATCGCTACGTGGAGCTCTGACGGCTGGAGGGTGGGACATTTCGTTTTGGCGGGAATCAATCAGGACCTTTGGATGCTTTCTTTGGAGTGTATAAATAGGAGGGGACCATCCTAAAGCAAACACTTTTACCCTAATTCACTTTCGTTGTCAAAGATTGCCCGGCACTCCTTCCCTTTAGATCGGATCACCCATGATTTTTCCTCGGCGAGCCCATTCCCTTGAATCAGGTTAGATGTCTTCATATAATGAGTTTATATAGGTAGTTAGGGTAGAGTCGGATGATGAGGCTCCAGTTGTTGGAGCCGAGTCCAGAAGGTCTTCCTCCCCTCCGGCTTCAAATAGCTGAGAGGGTTCTTCTGCTACGTCATCTATGTTGGGCTCACCCCCTTGAGTCAGGGCTGCCCGCGTCGTTCGCCGTCGGGCGGTGACAAGGGCCCCTAAGGTGCGCATCGAGAATGCCCGCGATGCGCCTTCCGTCTTGAGGAATGTGGACAAGTTTACTGAGATTCGGGCTCGATTCCATATCCCCTCTAACTATGCACTTCGTTTAGCTAGAGAGGGTGAGCGGGCGGATCAGGTGTAGGGAAAGGAGATTGTCCTGTATTTGGAAGCATTCTGGGTAGGAATGCGTCCGCCCTTCTCCATCGAGGTTTGTAGTGTGCTTCGTTGCTTCCATCTTGCCCTGGGCCAGCTAGCGCCGAACTCGTGAAGAATCCTCCTCGGGTTTCTAGTCCGGTTAAGACTTGAAAATATCCACTTCAGTTTAACCCTTCTTGTTTCCTTCCTTTTTTATAAGAATCACCCCGGCACCAGCAAGGATGATCCGAGCTGGGTGTATTTCTCGTTCAAAAAACGCATAAGTAGGATGGCCGGGTCGGGTGTAGTAGTTGTCTCTTCATCCATCTATGAATGGAAGAAGAAGTTCATATTCGTCGGGCCACCCAAGGGCGAGGATTACCTTGTGTCCACACAGTAGCACAGGACCGACTGCCCGAGGGTGAAACAGTCGACCTCCCCCAAGGCGAGGGCGGTGTCCATGTGGGAGTCGATCCAGCGGGCCGATGTCCTGCTTTCCGAGCAGGCTCTGAGCTGGGCGAGGCTCAGCCCCGCGTGTTTCCTGGGTAAGTTAGGGCTGTAGACGATCTGTTTAGACTTAGATAAACTTCCTTTGCCTTTTCAACATCACTAACTCTCTTTATTTGTGTGTTCTCTTTTTTGCAGAGAAAATGGACCGGTCAAAGTTCCTGGCTGCCATGGCCGTAATGGCCCAAAAGAAGACCGGGGCGGAAGTTCGTCCTGACTCGGTCCGAGCTCAGCCCTGAGGCCAACTCCACCGAGCAAGCCTTCTGTCGCGCCCCGAGCCCCGGAAGAACGCCGTGGGAGGGGGCCAGAAGCACGTGCGGGACCCGGCACCCCGGGCGAGGGAGGTGGAGGAGGAGGCCGAGCCTGCCGAGGTCCCCCTCAAGAGGCATAAAAGGATGGTTTCTCATTCGCCTACCACCGGGATTCCAGTGCAGGAGGGGGACTTCTGCATCGAAGTGCCATCGGGGCTTTCCGTCGCCGACAGCTTGCTCTCAGATATGGAGAAACCGGCCGGAGGCAAGATTCCCCGAGGGACCATGAAGGCGCAGGTGGCCGCAATTGCTCAAGAGGCGGTACAGGTCGGTATTCAACTTTCCCTTTTTCGTTTGAAATAATTGCTCAAGTATTTTTTCCTCGATTCGAGCTTCTAACTCATTTGTTGTTTTCCTCGGGTCCTTCACCACTGCACCCTCCTCATCGCTATGGAGTCCGAGAAGATGGCCTCGGCCGTGAAGAAGGCGGGTGAATCTTCCTCGCGGGAGGAAGAGCTTCGCCTTCAGCTACAGCTGGCAAAGGAGAGGGTGGCTGTCCTCGACGCTCGAGTGGTCACCGAGGAGTTGATGAACTCCAAGTACAAGGAGTCTCACCGACTTCTGAGCGAATCCAACCGGGCTATCTAGGCCAAGTTGGAGGAGGCTAGTAACCTCTATAACGCGATGAAGAAATTGAAGGACGCCCTTAAGAAGGACGTCTGAGTGGCGCTCGATGTTGGACTTGCTTAGCACCTTCACTAGGTTTTAACAATCATCAAGTATGCATCTTTAAAAAATCTAGATTGCTAATCAACTCAAACCTAGATTCGAACTAGAGAATTATGGTTTACTAACAAATATCACATACTAGTAAGTGTCTAACACTAAGAGAAAAAGAACTACAACCTTTGTAGACATCTCTTTCTCTTCTTTGGCTCCGTGTAGGTGTCCTTGACTCCTTGGTTCCACTCAAAACTTGAATAGGTCCGCTTGAAGCCTTCGAAGTCCATGATGATCCACCACGGAGTTCCTTGACTCAAGCTCCTTGCGTCACTTGAACTAAGTAGAAGTGAGGCAAACAACCTACACTAGTGTGCTAGACAAGTGTAGATTGATGAAGTGGGTAATTTTTCTCACTACAAAACCTTTCTTTTCTTTTTTTTTTACTCACTAGAAAATGGTAGAGAGCTTGGAGGAAGAAGGAGATGAAATGGCTAAGCTTGAGCTCAAGAAAAGATAAGCTCAATAATAATGAGAGAGAGAGAGTCACACTCACCCTTAACTAATGGCATGGAAAATATCTAAATATTTTAGTAATTGAGTTAGTGGAGGATTAGAAAACAAACCATGGTTCCAAAGATATTTTGAAGAAGTGTGTAGAAGATAAATATCAACCATGGATTAATATCTAATTTCCATTAACTCAATAATCAATAAAATATCATAAAAGTTTCCATGTGAGTCTAGCATAGTCATCTCCAATGTATCATCAACCATGACACATGCACATATGTATGTGTGCATACATATCCATATAAGCATACCTACATACATGCATACAATTAAAGAAAGGGATCAATAGTGAGCTAATGGTCAAATTATATTAAATCAACACTTGATTTAATAATCCGGTCATATCACATACGACCCGACCAATAGAAAACGCCAGATTAAAATACGGTATCATATACTCGTATTCAATCAAGCTCCCGCACATATCTCCATATGCATCCCACTTCGTTTCGCCTGAGCTCCGAAACCCCTTTGTGGGACTCTAAGACTCGTCAATACGCTAGCAGTAGGTAGTGATCATATCACATACCCACAAACCGTCAGTGGTACTAGCTGCACGTAACGGCTTCCAGGTATTGAGCGAACAGAAAAACAACAAGCGAACCTATCAAAACTCCTGTCATGCCCCGCTTCCCAGTGTACGGGAAGGAGATGCGGCGAGGCCCGCTACATATTTACTCATAAGTAAACACGCTAAGCGTATCTAAGCAATATAAAGTAAAAGTACACAAGAGACAAGATGTAAAAGAACAACAACTTTATTTATTTAACATTCTTTTTATAATACAACTGAAAAGTAAATACATGGAATGAAAGCAATGCCTAAATAATAGAATAACAGAAATAAAAATATGTACACGTGATCTAGAGCTCCGGGTCAAAGGCTAACTGCTCCAAGTCCTCGCTGCTGGGCTCGATCTTCAGTGGGTCCGATCCACCTGACAACATTCTAAATAAGAAAGAAACGGAATGTCATTTGCGAACAACGCTCGATAAGTCTCAAAGATGAGTAGGGATAGAATAGACAGAAAGAGAGTATAATTAATAATGTTTGATTATATTGTTAATGCTGTTGTTTGTAACTTGGTACAGAAAATGCCAGTGTATACGAGAGGAGTCCCACTATTTCGGAGACTAAGGTATACGGAGCATAAGGAACCGTTCAGCCACGGTACAACGGCAATAGATATTCAGATTAGGTGTATTATGGTTACAGTCTCGTACCACTTTTAACACCTTCCGTACCAATCTACCCCTTATAAACCCTGCGATATCTTTTGTATTGATTGAATTGTTTTATATGGACTATATTGTATTGCCTTATTATATATAGATGGATGACTTGCCGAAACTATGATATCAGTAAACGGAACGGAAATAATGGATAAACATATAGATGGAATATATCCATGATTCGGTTCAGTCAATATAGATTGTTATAGATTGAATAGATGGATTCATATTGAATTGTTGTATTGTAATTTCATACTTGAATCATATTCAAGTCGGATTGATTAGATTGAGACTCAAACTGAGTCAGACACTTAGAAAAGAAATTGAATCATGAATTAGGTTTTGGTGTTATCGGTAACTGCTGCACATGGACGGCAGAATTTGTGTCTTTTTTAAAGACAATTACCGTGTTGATAACACCGTTATTTAGGTTGTCTACCTTAGATAGGAAAGCACCCATATTCTCCGGCTCCCTGAGGCTCAAGAGAACTAGTCCCGCTTAAACCTATATTTACTAGGGTCCTTATTGTAATTTAGTATAACTTGAGAGGGTTTTATGTAAAAATAATTTGATATAATTTCCAAATACACCTCAAGAATTTAATTATCGTCTTTAGGGTTTTCATAGATGTATATTTTATAAATGTGAAATTTCTAGTGAGTATAACATATTTTTCATAGTATATATTATTTTATTGATATATTGCAATTGTTTTATATTTGGATGGTATTTTCATGTAAAGGTGATTCCTTTGATTTGGAAAACTTAGAATATTTATATAATATAATTAAAATAGATATTTTGATAATACTTATATATTTATTTAAAATAAATTTAATTTATTTTCTAGAAATCTCATTTTCTTAAAAATAGTATTAGAAATTCCATCAGAATTCGAATGCTCCCTGCGGAGGTCTGAAAATAGTATTAGGCCCAAGGACGTGCGATAATCCGCACCATCCCAAAATGGGGTTCCCCAAACAAGGGTTGTAGAGGCGCAATTGCAAGGAATTGGATAATACCGTTTTTAAAGAAATGGTTTTTATAAGTTGATGGTATTTATTTGAAATATCGTAATATCCCATAACTATGTTCCCAAATTTCCATCGTTCTATATCAAGAAATGTGTGTTGTGATGATGTAGGCATTATCTCGTGAACTATCTAAAGGTAATAGGGTTAAAAATAATAAGCAATTGTCAAATCTAAACATAAGGGTATTTTAGTGTAAAACTACAATAAAAATTGCATAAATGATTTTATTGGAATGAAACTTGTTTTAATAGGTTTATTAATGTTGGTTTAACATGATATGAGAGTATGGTATTTTCTTGATTAAGAAAAGTTGAGTTTTGAAGAAAAAACCGAATCGGGAGTCGGATTAACTCCGCTTCCGTCGGGTTTTAGAATTTAAAGTTTTTAGAATTGGAGATGAGAGGGAAAGAAGGGATTTACTGGCTTTTGTACTAGAGGGGGGAGAGATGAATCTATGGAAAGTCTCGGGGCGTCGTTTCGTCGCCGGAAACTCCTTGGATCGTCGTCGGAACTTCGTCCTTCGCTAACTCCACTTGCACACTATTAGAACTTGGGAATTTGATAGAGTTTTGATAATGAAATTCTCAGTGAGGAGGGGTGAAATGGGGTGTGGTATTTATAGGAAAAACTGGAGTTTGGTGTATTGAATGGGTGAATTAAAATTTGTATTAAAAATGGGATTAAAGAGTGTTTTAATGTTCTCTGGAAATGTCCAGAGTAAATAAACAGTCTAGGGGAAGTGGGGTAGGCGAGGGGTTGCAAGGGTTGAAATTTAGGGGCATTACCGTCGGTTTAGACCGGCGGTACCGGGCTAAAAGGGTTTTTCGTCGGGTCAATACCGACGGAGGGTGCTGGGGTTGGGTGCCACGTGTCGTTGTCGCTTGGTTTTCTTCAGTGCACATGTTTAAATATTCAATGACTTTTCATTTTACGTGTTGTGCACGTGCAAACCCTTGGGCTTCTAAAAGATTAAAAGAAAATAAAATAAAAAGAATATGTGGCTGATGGGATTTGAACTCGGGTGCTATGTTACAGCAGTGCAAGGCTTTACCAATGTGCTACAAGTGTTTTCTTGCTGTTCAAAAGCAAAAAAAATTCTTATAGCATTCGCAGGATTTGCAAATACCCCAATTGTACATTAACTTTTAAACAATTTTCCGTACATTGAAATTGGAGTTGTTACAACTCCCGTAGAGCCAACCAGCAACACTTACCGTACAGTCTGGTCTTTTCGTCTGATATGCTGCATATTGAGTCTAGAGATGGTATCGTCAACCCCAATAACTCAATAAGTCATACCGATGTATGGCCTATAACAGATCGAAAAACTACTGATAACACTTATCAGTAAATCTTATCAGCCCTGGCCAGGAACTTCCAGTTATAGCCAATCGCGCACAGTACAACATCAACCCCCAATACCGAGAGAGACGAAATCCCTCCTATCGCTCATTGCCTCCATGTGTCTCGGGACTGTACCCATGGTAGGGTGGAAATCAAAGCACAGTAGGAGAACACACAAAACTCTATGACGATCTCGGGTCTACAGACTAACATGTACAAGTGTCACCTAAGAACCGCTATCCGACGATAGATATAATACCATATAGGAGTTCTCGGTGAGTCCGTTCAGTGTACTCAGTCTCCACTGAGCACCCGTATACAATCTTCGATGTCAAACACCAATGGATATGGGATCATCCATCGTCCTGTCATACTGGGTCAAGAAACGTATACGCTACTTTACTCTGGAATATCGATATCCCGTCTCGATACACCCACGATTAGGAACATTTAAGGATACGCTTATAAACTACACATATCCCACCAGTATGATCTGCATCATAATCACAATAGTCAAGCTGATATCCAAAGGGCTTTATCAACATATATCAAATGAACAATATACATAATCAAGTGAACATATTAAGATAAAGAGTAACCAGATAGCATACTATCATATTGAGCAAGAAAGTCCTCTGTATATATACATGTCCAAGTATCCACTATTCAAATAATGGCCTCTAGGGCATACATATATCCAACACTCGAGGCGGTGAAGCTCACCGAGATCCGGGCTATGAAGGCCGTAGAGAGGTATAAGGTGACCGCCGGGATCGAAGCTTTCCTAGAGACCGAAGCTCCGGCCCCTGAGGGTGGAGTCGAGCAGGGCGAGATCCCGGCGGAGCCTGCGGCCAGAGCTTTCTTCCCTTGGGCGTTTTTGTTTTTCTTTTCAAAATTTTATAACCCTCCGGGCACTTTTTGTAAGGCTGAGGAGCCCAGAATACCTTGTACTTATTTTTTATCATAAATAAAATTGTGCCTCTTTTTTTTCTTCTCGAATGTCACCTTTGAGTACTTTAGCTCGTATACTTTCCTTGTAAAAAATTTCATTCTGCAAGTATATTTAGCTCGTCGATAGTCTCATCGCGCGAGTGTTAGGTCATAAGTTGATGCCCGGCCTTTTTAGGTGATGATCGCGCGTCGAGTATAAGTCGAATAATAGCCAATTGTAGGAAGGTCGGTACCCTCCCGTTCCCCGGATTCAAGGTGGCGATTGTTCATTTAGCAAGAATCAAATGATATCCAAGTGTAGGAAAGTCAGTATCAGTCCATACCTCGAAGTCGAGGTGACGACCGCGTGTCTTAGCATGAGTCAAAAAACAACTGAGTTAGAATAGGTCGGCGTCGACTGATTTTTCCTTGATGAGGGCATTGGATCCATCATTTTTTAGGGCAGGAACCTACTCCTCATGGATGAGCCTAGCAGGAGTCTGCACGGTGTCCTCTTGGTGAGGGCTTTAGATCTTAGCGTTGATGGGTAGGAAATTAACTGTTAGGGATGGACTGGGCAGGAATCTGCTCTGTGGCCTCGGGATGAAGGCTTTAGATCCTTAGCGTTGATGGACAGGAAGCTACCCGCTAGGAATGGACCAGGCAGGAAGCTTCTTGGTGGCCTCGCGATGAGGGCTTTAGATCCTTAGCGTTGATGGGTAGGAAGCTACCCGCTAGGGATGGACCGGGTAGGAATCTGCTTGGTGGTTTTGGGATGAGGGCTTTAGATCCTAAGCGTTGATGGGTAGAAAGCTACTCGCTAGGGATGGACCGGGCAGGAAACTGCTCGGTAGCCTCGCGATGAGGGCTTTAGATCCTTAGCGTTGATGGGCAGAAAGCTACCCGCTAGGGATGGACCAGGCAAGAATCTGCTCGGTGGCCTCGGGATGGAGGCTTTAGATCCTTAGCGTTGATAGGTAGGAAGTTGCCCGCTAGAGATGGACCGGGCAGGAAACCGCTCGGTGGCCTCACGATGAGGGCTTTAGATCCTTAGCATTGAAGCGTAGGAAGCTACCGGCTAGGGATGGACCGGGCAGGAAACTACTCGGTAGCCTCGCGATGGGGCTTTATTGACTTTATAGCATCTTCCTGGGGCATCGTTCAATCTTCCATGACCCGTAAAAGCAGAAAGAGTGACCATCGTAAATGACACGTGGCGGAACCCTTATCGGGAAAGTGCGATACTCCGTGATTTGCGTCGTTGGGCGAGTGAATCTCGGCCGCTGGAAGATTTTCTTTTGAGGCTATAAATACCGAAGGCATATTGGCTTTCTTCCCAGTCTTGTGTTTCGAAAATGGTCGGCCGAGTGTACACCATTAGGGAGTTCGTTTCTCACAATGACATATACTTTTACAACCTTGATTGTTCGGAGGAGACGTATGAGGCGGTGATAAGCCGGTTGGAGAGCCACTGTGGGCTCCTACTTCCCCGGCGATCGCCCCTCCTTCAGGTGCTCCTCTATGCAATATAGAGGACTTCCCCGGGTTTGTACAACATATTGTCGCCGCAGTTGAGGGACGAAGCCTTTAACAAGATGCACACAGTTTACGGGCTTGGTCTTATCTCTACGAGTAGACGGGATCGTTCGATGGACCTTCTGCTCGAGAGTTTTTGGCAGAGATTGGTCGTTGCATCTTTCTTAGCAGACAAGGGATCTGAGGAGTCCATGGCGTCTAGGGTTCGCGAGCACCGTCGAAGGGAATGGGTAGAAGCCGCATTGGATCGATTGGAGGAGCTTTCCTCGGTATATCATCAACAATACTTCCTTAATCCTCGGCCCCCTTTGTTGTAACTGTTGTAAGGCTGAGAAGCCCATAATACCTCTTTAATAAATAAACTTCTTCTTTCGAGGTGTATTGTCTCTTTTTATCCTCTCAGTACATGTTATACATTTTTGAAACAAACCTAGGGGTCTCGGAACCGAGAAAAGAAACAATGGTTGTGCAAAAATTCTCCTTTATGAAAGGACCTAGCTCAGGAGATTTAATTCAATGTCAATAAAAATTACATTGTTTCAAAAGAGGAAAACATGTTCATTTATACAACATGACTTTTTCAGCGTTGTAAGGCCGAGGAAATTTACGTCCCCCGGCGTCTTGCAAGCGATAGGCTCCACCAGGCAATGCTTCTGCTATGAGGAATGGCCCATCCCACTTCAGGGAGAATTTATGCAGCCTTGCTTGATCTCCGAACCCGTTCCTTCGTAAGACCAGATCTCCTGCTTTGAAGGTCCGTTGTTTAATTCAGGCGTTGTACTAGCGAGCGGTTTGCCGTTGATAGGCGGCCGCTTTGATTTTTTCCCGATCCCGCTTTTCCAATAAGACACCCAAGTTGGTCCAGAGCGCTGAGGTGTTAGCTTCATCGTCGAAGTGTTCGACTCTATAACTGAGCAATCCAATCTCCGTCGGGACCATCGCCTTGGTACCGTAGCAGAGGCTAAACGGGGTTTCTCCTATGGGTCTTTTCTTCGAGGTCCGTAATGCCCATAGCACACGCGGCAATTCCTCAACCCAGCTGCCATGTCTTCTTTCCAAGCGAGCTCAGAGTCCGCAGATGACTCCTCGATTTGCTACCTCGGTTTGCCCGTTGCATTGTGGATGCGCGACCGTGGCAAACTTCATCAATATGTGGTAATCGCTGCAAAATTCTTTGAATTTTTCGTTTTCGAAGTTGGTCCCGTGGTTGGTAACGATGCACCTCGGGATTCCAAATCGAGAGATTATGTTGTTTTGCAGGAACTTAATAGTAGAGGCGGTGTCTGGTTTCTGATGGGCATGGCCTTTATCCACTTTGTGAAGTAGTCTACCGCGACGAGGATGTATTTGTGTCCGCCCGTGTCGGTGGGGAGTTGGCCCACCATATCCATCCCCCATTGTGCAAACAGCCAAGGGAAACTGAGAGGCATTAATTCAGTAGCGGGGAGACGATGTATGCTGTCATGGAGTTGGCAATTCTTGCATCTTCTGACAAGCTTCTCAGCATCCTGGTGTATCCTCGGCCCGTAATATCCTTGGATCAGTGTCTTCTGGACCAGAGTGCAGACCCCTTGATGTGCTCCCCCAACCCCTTCATGTATCTCTCATAGAATATAGTCGGCTTTGTGGGGATCGATGCATCGGAGCAAGGGCTAAGTGTACAACTTCTTGTAGAGGTTTCCATTGCTCCAGATGAAATGACGAGATTTTTCCCGAAGACGGCGAGCCTCCCCTCGGTCTTTCGGAAGTATACCATCTTTTAGGAACTCTACGAGGGGATTCCTCCACTCTTGGCCTCCTTCCTGAGTAGTATATACTTGGAGCGTTACCTCTCCGTCTTCCACGCTGGGCCGTGGCAAGACTTCGAAGAGGATGTTTCTTTTATGTTCGACTGTATAGGAAGAAGAGAGCTTGCTCAAGGCATCGTCTTGGGTGTTTAGGGTCCGGAAAATCTGCTCTACCTGGACTTCGTTGAAATTTTTTCGAAGTATTTACCTCGGCCAGATATTTGATCATGAGTGGTTCCCGGACCTCGAAACGCCCGGTTACTTGGCTGACAACCAATGCGGAGTCGCTGTGAATTCGGATTGTCTTCAGCCCCGGAGGCGATTCGCAATCCGGCTAACAAAGCCTTGCATTTTGCGGCATTTTGCGACGCTCTGAACCCAAGCTTCAAATAGTATTCCATCTCTGCTTCGTCCGGGTCTCGGATGATTAGGCCAGCCCTGCTCCCTTCCTCGGTAGAGGATCCGTCCACGTAGAGCACCCAATTGGGGACGGAGTCGGGTACTTTCTCGACCGAGGGACATGGTTCGGGGCCCCGTGCTGCCGCTCCTTCTTTAGGGGGAATAGTGCATTCGACCACGAAGTCTTCTAGGACCTGCGCTTTGATGGCTTGCCTGGGGCGGTACTTGATGTCGAATTGGGATAATTCCTACCTCCATTTCTCTAGACGACCTGATGATTCAGGAGAAGCGAGAATATCCCCTATAGGTCGCTCGGTGAGGACGATGATGGTGTGCACCTGAAAATAGTATCGTAGTTTCCTTGAGGCGACGACAAGTGCCAAGACTATCTTTTCTATGGCCGGGTATCTTGTTTTAGCGTCCTTGAAGATGTGGCTTACGTAGTAAACCGGGTTCTGTACACCATTGAATTCCCTGACGAGCACCGAGCATGTAGCTTGGTCAGAGACCGCAAGGTATAATAATAGCTCGTCGCCCTCGACTGGTCGAGTGAGCGGTGGGGGAGTTGCTAGGTGTGCCTTGAGTTGTTCGAAAGCGTTCTGACACTCCTCCGACAATTCGAACTTAGGAATTTTTCTCAAGGCCTTGAAGAACGAGAGGCACTTCTCCCCGGATCTTAACATAAAGCGACTCAGAGCGGCCACTCTCCCTGTGAGCCACATGATTTCAACATTGCTCTTCAATGTGGCCATATTAAGAATGACTCTGATCATTTCTAGGTTCGCTTTGATTCTTCGAAGGGTAACCATGAACCCAGGGAATTTCACACTGGTGACTCCGAACGCACACTTAGCTGGGTTCAGCTTCATTTTGTACTTACGCGGGACGTCGAATGTCTCGTCGAGATATTTGGTGTACCCGTCCGATGAGATTGATTTTATGAGCATGTCGTCGACGCAGACTTCCATGTTTCTCCCGATCTGCGATTTGAACAGTTTGTTGACGAGGCGCTGATACGTGGCCCCAGCGTTCTTGAGGCCGAAGGGCATCACTTTGTAGCGCAGTATACCCCCCGATCCGTGGTGAACGCGGTAAGTTCTTCATCTGTCGGGTTCATCCGGATCTAATTGTAATCGGAGAAAGTGTCCATGAAGGTAAGTAGTTCGTGGTCGGTGGAGCTGTCCACTAGCTGGTCTATCCGAGAGAAGGGATAGTTGCCTTTAGGGAAGACTTTGTTCAGATCCGTGATATCGATGCACATGCACCATTTCCCATTCGTCTTTTTGACCATGACCACGTTCGCCAGCCAATCCGAGTAGTCAAGATTTCTAATGAAGTTGGCTGCGAGTAATCGATCGGCCTCGTCCTCAATCGCCTTTTGCTTGATTGGCGCAAAACTTTGCTTCTTTTGTCGGACGGGTCTGGCCATCGGGTCGACTCCGAGTTTGTGTGAGATAACTTTGGGGTTAATCTCGAGCATGTCTACCGGTGTCCAGGCGAATACGTCTGAGTTTTCTCGGAAGAAACAGATCAAGTCTTCGCGACGGTCTCCTGTCAAAAGAGAACCAATCTGAACGGTCCGTCCATTAACCCTTTCGACGAGGGGGACTTCCGTCAATGCTTCCACCGGGGCGCCTCGTATTTCCTTTTGGTCGTCACCTGTATCCAAAGACCCCTGGAAATCCCGCGTGTCTTCCAAATCGTCGCTCTGCTCTTTGGCAGGGGACGTCGAAGAAAGACAAATATTGGCAATCTGCTGGTTCCCGTAGGCCCGACCTATTCCACCTTGATCTAATAGAAATTTGATCGCAAGGTGATAAGTCGAGATTTGAGTCCGGAAGCAATTCAATGTAGGGCATCCCTGGAGAATGTTGTAAGAAAAAGGGACCTTAGCAACAAGGAAGTTCACCGGCATGGTCTGGATACGACCTGCTTCCCCAATGTTGAGGAAGAGGGTGAGCATTCCCTCGGCCAGGATGGAGTGGTTGGTGAACCCAGAGAGGACATGGGAGGTCGGCTGTAGGTCGGATTGTCCTAGCCCCATACGGTGGAAACAGTCGTAGAAAAGGATATCCGCCAAGCTACCTCAATCGACCAATATTCTCTATACCTCGTAACGGTAGAACCGGGCCATTATCATGAGAGGGTCGTTGTGAGGCAGGGTTATACCGTGGAGGTCTTCATTGGTGAAGTGATGGGCTCGTCCTTCCTGCACTTCTTCTGGGGCGGATCGCTTACGCCCTCGACTGGGAGGAGGTGGTGGTTTCCGCTAGCTTCTCCATGATTTTCCCGATCGTTAATTCCCCGGGAAGGATTGGGTCCCTTTGCTCCCGCTTTGCTTGCCGCTTGTCCCTTAGGTACTTCGCCAAGTGACCAGAGCGGATCAACTCCCCAATATAGTCACGGAGTTGTTTGCAGTTCTCGGTCGGGGGGCCCTGCGACCTATGGATGGCGCGGTATGGGCCACGGAGACGTTTGCCCGCCCTCTGGGTGACTGGCGGGATCTTAAAGAACCTCTGCCCTTCGCTTCCTCTAACAGCTCGGTCTGGGAGATGTTAAGAGGAGTGTACTCCTGGAACTTCGTGGAGTAAGGTTTTGGTCGGTCGATCCTCTTTTTCTCTTCTCTGCCCCTCTTCTTTTGGTTGGCTTGGTCGCTTCTGGGGAGATTTGAGTTCACCCCCGACTCGAGTTGGATCTCCCGCTCGGTCCAAGCTTTCACTTTGGCCATGGTCTTACGTTGCGCTAATGCAAAAGAGCGGAGCCACTCTTTTTGCCTAAGACCCGACCTCAGTGCGGTGATGACCGTTTCATCACGGTGTTCGGGGACCTCCAGGAGAGCGTTGTAGAAACGAGTGACATACCCCTTAAAGGATCCTTGTCCCCGCTCTTAATTGTGAACAGATAATCGACTGTTCTCTTCTGTCGTCTGTTCCTGACGAAGTGACCGAGGAACTGGGTAGCCAACTCATCAAAGGTCAAGATGGAGCATGGCGCCAGACCCCGGAACCAGTCCCGACCAACCCGGATTATGGTGGTGGGAAAAGCGCGGCATTGAGATACGTCCGAGTTGTCTTGGAAGCTCATGCCCACTGTGAATGCGTCCAAGTGATCTTTTAGGTCGGACTTCCTATCAAAGAGTGACACCTTGGGTGGCTTGTTCTTGGATGAGACGCACTCAGCCAGTAGTTCTTCAGTGAATGGCTTCGTAAGAGAATCCGCGGAGTACCTGGCCCCTTCGCCGGTCGAATGGCCATCTCGCCGTATGCCTTTGATTTTCTTCTCGAGGGCTTCGAACCGGTGGTGGTATCCCAAAGACTCGGCACAATCGGAGTGGCGACAGTCCCCGCTCCTTGTTTGTGCGGCAGTGTGGCTTCGATTCTGCTCTATTAAATTTCTTAGATTCTCGGGCAAGGTTCTTCTCGAGTAGTCCCGACGTGCGTCTCCGCGGTCATGACGCGAGTGAGGGAGTCGGTCATACCTGGAAGCAGGCGAGCTGACCAATAGCTCCTTAG
This sequence comes from Agapanthus africanus, assembly GCA_030015575.1. Lineage (NCBI taxonomy): Eukaryota > Viridiplantae > Streptophyta > Magnoliopsida > Asparagales > Amaryllidaceae > Agapanthus > Agapanthus africanus. The sequence goes on along the minus strand of JASDDO010000031.1, from coordinate 512,939,116 downwards.
AGGGCGTGAGTGCGCGGCGGATCTCGGGACGATGGACCAGTTTTCCCCAAGACCGTGGTGTGAAGCTTTCTAGCACCCAGCGGGTCATGGAATCATTCGCCGCGTGGGGGCCGTGGTTGGCGGAGTTGGCACGACGGCGCTCGGTGATGTTGAGGGGAGCGATGTCATCGTCCCTTCTGTGTACATCGTTGTCTCGGGGAGGGAGAGCTGCGATCTGGTGAGCGGGGCCCGCCATTTGAACACGGACAAGGGCGTTCACCATTGACGTGAGTCTGTCGATTCGAGCCGATAAGGCGTTGATGATGTTTGGAGGGGGGAGGAACCGCTAACGCCTCCGTTGTGGGTGGCGCGGCGGCTTTGTTCCCTTATAAAAAAAGAGAGAAAAGCGATGGGAAAATTTCCCACGAATAGAGCATCACGTGCCCACACGTGAGCGTCTATGAACAAAGATTATAGGCGTTGCGCTTAACAATTGATATGCTGAAATTGAGCCTCACGTGCAAGCACGTGAGCATCTTTATACAAAGTATATAGGCGCCATATTAAAACAAATAACAGGCCTGAGAAGATCATGTGTTAGTATGTGATGCCCTATTAGGCCGTTGCATATAAGCAAACAAGTTTAATTCAGTGGGGGTCACGTGCTACACGTGAATGATCCTAAACACCTTTCAACCTAATAGAATTAAATTTAAATAAAGGGATCAAAACCCTATTTGGAAAATATTACCTTAAATCTTTCTAAACTATCTGATAGAATTAAATTCTATATATATGGGAAAAATATCCCTGATCTTCTTTAAAACAGAAACATCTTCTCTGTTGTTAAATGAAAGACCTTTGGATCAAACATCCAACGGTGATAGTCTGATAGACTAAAATTCTATCTTAGGAAAATATTTCCTGATCTTGTTTAACAAACAAGAAATCGTCTCTGTTAAACAGAGAGTCTTTGGATTAAAAATCCAACGGTGAATAAAATTCACCAATTGATCTAAAAAGATCATGGAATCAATCATGATCTCTCAATGAGAGATTCTCTTAACAAATTGATTATTTTTCTTCTCATATAAACAGGAGCGAGGAGAGGAACAAAAAAAGGGACACATACAGAGAATACATCAAAAAAATCAGAGAGAACACATAGAAAACACAGAGAAGAGAGAGTATAAAAAAAAGAATTTAATTCTATAAAAAGAGGAAGATCTCTCTTTTAGAAAAAGAAACCCTAGGTAATAAGAAAGACACAGAGATTATTTTATCTCTTTTTCGCCTCTCCAAGAGTTTAACTCTTCTAAAAAAACTTAGTTCTTCCTCTGGTTGAGGTCTGCAGAAGTAGATCTCCCCACAAGTTGAGAATTTAATTCTCATCGGGGAGATTCTGTCATGCAGATTCAAAACTTAGGGGAAAGAACTAATTTCAAAGAATTTAATTCTTACAAAATTATATAGGAATTTAATTCCTCTGATAAAACTAGGGTTTAACCCTGTAAAAGAATTTAATTCTTATAAAACAAGGGACCTGAAATTCTCTATGCATATAAAAGAAAAGATTAGCGTTCAACGACAGATCACGTGTTCCCACGTGAGCAGCTCTGATGAACAAAAAAAAGGAACGACTGAGGGTGCCTCACGTGGTCTCACGTGACCCGAAAATAGTACTTAGCACTTGTAAAAGGAAAAAGGAATAAACCCAAAGACAGTTCCCACTTTGGGGCGCCTCACGTGGCCTCATGTGACCCCAAAACAGTACTTAGCACATATAAAAAGAAAAGGAAAGTAAAACCCAAGGAAGGCAGTGCCCAACTTTGGGGCGCCTCACGTGCCCACACGTGAGGGCCACAAGAATTAAGTATTTAACACTTATATATACCAAGCGGAAACTTGTACCCAATGTATAGCCCAAAAAAATTCAGTGTTTAACACCACTTTAGAGTCTCACGTGGGAACACATAAGCACCGAGCATATATTAGTGTTTAATACTATAAGAAGCCAATCTTAGCCCAAATTAGCCAAGTCCCCGAGGCCAAAACCTCTTCGATCACCAATCAACCGAGCCCCTTCCCATGCCCAGGACTCCCCAAACCGATCTTAGTCCCAAAAGATGACGAATGATCTCCTAACAGATGGTATCTAAAATGATGTTCATCCTATATCTCCCCTCAATCTGGAATTTGGTTCAAGGGTATATCTCTCCACACCTCTGATGCATGTCGTTGTAATTCTTCAACGTCTTAAGAAAGGTGGCGGATCTCGACAATCAACAACTCTATCCGTGCACTCCCAAACCGATGGGCACATCCCAACTACGGACCGAAACATCCTTAAACTAAACCCTCACCTAAAAAATGGTGATCTGCGGACCGTAATGTCCTTAAACTAACAACGGACCGTAACGTCCTTAAACTAAAACAATAGAGCCCAAATGCTCTTTTGTTGGATCTGAATGATCCTAAAACGCTGTAAGTAGATCTTAGTCTCAAATTGGACTAACGTATCCTTAACAAACATTTAAGTTGATCTTAATCTCGAACGAGATTAACGATCCTTAAATCAAACCAAACTAAAATCTAAGAATATACGGATTTGGACTAATCCATGCCCTACGGGCGACAACATAAATCAGTCTCCGTATACAATCCATGGGCAACCAAAAATAAAACAAACACACACGACACGAAGTGAACTTCCGGAGCAGGAGAAAGTGTTTATCGCGATGCGGTAACGTAATTAACCACAGGAGCTTGCGTCTGCAGGGAAAAGCGCCCCCACAATCAAAAAACCCTCGCAAACGAGGGGGGTCTGACAAAGTCTGCTACAACGGCCGCATCCGTCCAAACCTTCGATATACAGTGCCATAAATCAACTTAGCATCTCTGGAGAGGTGGACGGATAAATCAAAATAGCATCTGCCCCCAAATTCAGGCCAGACATCATAACGTCCCGGTCGTGTCTTTCGGCGGTGAACAGATTCTGGCACGCCCGGTGGGACCTTTTCCTCTTTTCACTCCACACTTTGTGTGTCGTGTTCGTGAACAAATCACGGTTTCCTATGGTTGCCTATGGATTCGAGGTACTAAGATTTGGTGTCTTACTCCTATGCAGAGAGAAGAAGATCAATGGCTTCCAAGTGTACCTGCAACGGCAACTCTCGCTCCACCCCAAATGGAGGAGTGACTTATGGGCCCCATGCGGCCTCCATCTTTGCAATGCCAGTGGGGCAGGTGACTCAGGCCACCACTGGATTGTTCTTCGAGACCATGCTCCTGCCAATGGGTTTCAATGCCCCAGTCCAATCACAGGAGGCTCCAAATAAGTCGGTCTTCGATCGGCTTGCAACCACCGCGGCCCCTCTCAACGGGTCGTCAAAGTCTGCCGCCTCGGTCTTTGACAGGCTGAACTTAAGCTCAAACGGGCCCGCAAAGAGGCTGGTGATACCAGAGAAGGCTATCCGAAAACGGATAGTCCTTCCAACTCCTGCTGCGGGTGAAGTCATCCAAAGTGCTTCCCCTACTCGAAAGTCGGTCTTCGACAAGTTGAACGTTCCCTCTCAACGGACGTCAGTTTTCGACAGGCTGGCACCAAAGCAGCCTCTCATCAAAGCAGGGGGCATAACGAGGTCGCTTCCACAACAGAGGTGGTCCCGTCTGCACGACATGATCGACGTCTCCATTGGCGCCGGGTGAGGAATGATAGGGGCAGTTCCCCCTCTAGACTTACCCCACCAGCTCCAATGGTGGAAATTGACGCTGATGTTCCAACTGGGAACAGTTTCGATTTGCTAAGGAGGGTGCGCAAGAGCTCTCCAACTGCTGTACTAAAGAAGTCTCCTCCGCCTGCTGAAAACATGACACAGGTGAAACAGGAGCAGCCCCCTCAGCGGCTGTCTTCCAAAATCCACAGGGTTTGGCGCAAAGTCCAAGACTCTGTAATTGACAAAGACTACCCTCGCCGACTGAAGAAAATGAAGGTTCGGCAAGAAAAGGACCATCCCTCCATCATACCACGAAAGATATTGTCTACATGGATGCCTGTTGCAACAGCCACTTCAACTTCGACCTCCCACAAAAGGAGAAGGACATAGAAGATCCCGACGCCTGCGGCAAATTCCAAAGGCAATGAACCAAAACGCCCCAGGTCTGGGGGCATAGTAGTGCACACCGTAAACATGGCTTCCTGTAACGTTTTAGAAATCGTTTTGCGAATTTTCCGTTTTTAGGTAAAATAAATTGTATTTTTCCGTAAAAACTTAGAAGCGATATTTTTGCAGTATAGAATTCACTGCACCTAGTTTAGCTAGGAAATTGCTAGTTTGCGGTTTTTGTAAGCCACTGGTAATTTTCGTGCATTTTAATATTTTTCCTAATTAAAATATTATTTTAATACTTTATTTGTGCACTTTATTAGTGGTAATTACATTTTTGATTGGGTTAATTACTACTAATGTGAATCTATGCTTAGTTAATCACTAGATTAAGTTTTTAACCTTTCCATCCAAGATATCTAGATATTTGGTTAAATTAATTGAATTTTAAAGAAAAGAAAATGGTGACAAAATGCTTTGTTTGTTTTATTATGCAATAATTGATCTACCCTTCTAGAATTTTCCACACTTAACCACAAAACCCTAGCTCCTTCACCAAGGCCGACCACTTCACATGCTTGCTGCCCCCATCTCCTTCGTCACCCCATTTCTTCATTTCAAAGCTTATCAAATTCATCAAAAATCATCAATTATTCACACAAACTCAAATATAAACCAAAACCCATCATTCTTTAACACAAAACAAGCTTTGTTCTTCATTCAAATGAGGATTTTGGAGGCTAATCATTAGATTTTCAAGTTTCAAGTTGTGTTTCTTTGAAAGTATAAACCCTACCCCTAATCTCTTTTGTTGTTTTAATACCTTAAACTAGTTATTAGTTGTTTAATTAAAGCTTTTAATTGCTTGTTTAGAATTTCTAGAAATGGTTTTGGATAATCTAGTTAGGGTTTTGATTAGTAAAAAGGGTTAATTGATAAGTTATTCTTGAAGAAAACTCAACCTAGTTTACTAGTTTGTTAAATGTTATTTTCCTAATTATCAAATTAGCTTAATTACAAACTAGGCTTTTACTAAATCCTAATTAAGTGTGATTTAAATTATAGTATTGGTATGAGTGGTTTAATCATGCTATATGATGATGTTTGTAAATTCTAGTTTTGGTAAAACTTATAGTTTTGGTAAAACTTATAGTTTTGAGCTAAAAATGATTTATGTTGCTTACTAGATTTTCGGGTAATTTAGGCGTGGGTTTCTTTTGACGTTACGACATTATTTATATAAGATTCCACGCTATATCTTGTGTTGTGAATGCATGATCGGTACGATCAGGGTCTAGGCTTGATGGTTGTGTCGTTTAACGTTCCTAGCTAGGGTTGTGCCGATGTCGTTCGTGTCTTTATGTAGCTTTTGCTCTTGAGTTGGTTTCGTAGTGTCGCTACGCGCGTTAGCCACTGGACGAACACTTGAGAGTATGTTTGGAGTTAGTGCATCGGTCAAACGTAGTTAGTACGTGTTATTGGTCGATTGCTAATATATACTTGTTATATTGTTATATGCTTTTAGGATCGCAGGCGAGGACTTCGGACGCTGTGGAGAAAGGAAAGCAGGTGGTTGGTTTTGCTTAGCCAGGAGCATTGGTGAGTAGATTTAACATCTACAGGGGGATCGTCCGCATGGCGTTATGCGTCTGGGCTAGATCAAATGACATGACTATTAGTTAGAAGTATATGGATATTGATTGTGCATGTACACCTTTGTTGCTTATCTCATTTTCCTTGTGTATAGACTTAGTATTAATGAGACACAACATCTTTATTGACGGTTCATGTTTCACGAGCACTAATTGTATGCTAGACACATACCGTCGATAATTGCTATGACACGCACAACACCTATACATATGTGATATTGTATTGTTTAGGGACATTGAGACATGATCCTTATTTCCTTTTTGCATATGACATATAGCATACATGTATACCTACATGCTTACACATATGCCTTGACATGCTTACATGCTAGTTACCTATATACCTATATGGTATTGTACCATTAGTGATAGGTATATACACATATGAGATATAGCTGCATGTACATCTTGCATACATACTTACACTTATACCTGGAGGGTATTACATCATTACTAATAGGTAGATACATATACCTTGCTATACCTACATGTTTGCGCATATATCTGGCTATAGCTACATGTTCACCTTTATTTGATGTTATATGGATTTGGAGAACTTAGGAACCGCATGATATATATTAACTTGTTGCAGTTAAATAGCGGCTTTTTCTTTATATGCTCACATTACAGTTTTATGTTGCATATATTATATTCATGGATTTTCGCATTGAGATATGGATTTTTTCATGATGTTTTCTGGATTTGAGGACCGTGGTAGTTTCATGAAATTATGCATTATTTGAAAAACCTGGTATCCATTGATATGATATTTCAATAGCCACCATGAGATTTATCGGTTCTGATATATATACCCCATGTGAGGAGGCGTCGTGGGCCGTGTGCGGGTACATGGTGGGGCCCGGAGGTACTCCGAGGCAAGAAGATCGATGGACCACGCCGATGAGCCTGACAGGGGAACCATACCTACCGGTGACAGTACCTTTGACTCGACGGGTATCGTGGAGATACAGGCCGGGGTCATGTACGTATGGATACGTCGAATTTCGAGTGTCAGAGCTAGGCACTTGAGTTTTCGGGATAGCGTATGATACGTACCTATCAGGAGGACCAGTCGTGGTGACAGCGCCTGATAGATCAGTATTTATGTGTCGATGCTAGACACTTGTTTTCATGATATTTTTACTCCTAAGTATATATAACAGTGGAATGGGACGCTGTTATATATGCATATATATATATATATATATATTAGTGGAATGGGACGCTAATATATATGTATACATATCTAAATTATATACCTCATCATAATAATCTTGCAAATATATTTCTTCATATGTGAGATTCACTTGATATTGGATTCAGGATATATGAGATTTACTTGATATTGGATTCAGGATATATGGGATTTACTTGATGTTGGATACGGGATATATGAGATTTACTTGATGTTGGATACAAGATATATGAGATTTACTTGATATTGGACACTCGGGATATATGAGACTTACAGTATATGAGGGCCAATTTGGGGGCTGATTTGAGGAAATTTGGGATTTAGATCGTCTTGAAGGATTTTGGTCCTGCCACGAGGTCAGGATTCCGTGAGGATGACATGTTTTATTCCATACTCCTCATTTATTTGATATGCATTGATTCATGTATTAGTTTTACCTGATAGAGTACCTTTCATGACCGTTGCATATACATATTGCCATTTATTGCTATCAACTTGCATGCATTAGATTCGCGTTGTACGTGCATACTTGCGATTACCTGTATATGTTATTTACTATTCACGAGTTGGCAACTCACCCCCGTTGTGCCACAGTGTTTTGCAGGTAGTCCCTCAAGGCAGTCACGGCAGGATTTTCATCTTTCGTATCATCTTTTGCAGCGGATACCGCTACGGCAGACTGTGTACAGTTTTGCTATAGGTAGGTTTTGCGGTTATCCGATGTTGCTTATTGTATATTCGTTGTATCCTGCACTCTCCATCTACCACTTTCATATGTATGACATAGAGACTTGATGTGAGAATGATATTGTATATTTTGGTGACTTGGATGTCTTTTATGCAGTTTTAGTTATATCGTCTTTTAATTCTTCGCTACGACGTCGTATATCTGTTGTGGTGGTTGTTTTCCGCTTTTGGGCGTGGATTTGCCCCCGATTGGGAATGCTTTACTGATATTTATGTTGTACCCATTTTTGGGGTTAGTTTTTATAAAAGAGGTGCTGCCAAAATTTTTAAGAAAGTAAAGTTGGACTTTAAAGAATTTGTACTTGAGATTTTCAAAAGTTTTAACAATGTTCGTATCATTTACTGCTTTTTATGGTTTAGATTTCATGGTTTTTGGCTTACTTGAATTGCGTTAGGCTGTAGACGTTGCGTAGTTTAAGGGCCGTCACGTGCCAAATTTCGGGTCGTGACAAAGTTGGTATCAGAGCGCTAGGTTTTACCTTTCGGAATATAGGATGACCTTGGTATGATGGAGTAGGTAGTTTAAGCAGAGTAATGTAGTGTGTGTATGTCCGCGGTATACTCACGACATGGTACTCCGCCTAAAGTGACCAAAGTACAAATTGCTTGAAATTCCTTCCTTGATGATACACATCCTTGTGATTCGACTTCCGTGTTCTTATCGAATCCTATTTTCATTTATATGTTAGTGTATATGCCCTAGAGGCCATTACTGTATCATACTAGTTTGTATATTACTTAATGGAAGCTTGGGATATTCACAGTTGTAATAACATTCTTGCTCAAAATAGTAGTATGCTACTTGGTTTGTTTCTACTTCAATATGTATATATGTTTCTTTTAACATATCGCCTATTCATATTAGTAGAGCCCTTAGGATCTATGCTTGATTACCAGCGTTGTGATGGCAGTCACACTAGTGGGGGCTGGGTAATCTACAAGCACATCCTTATACAGGTCCCTAGTCGCGGGATTATCGATATAGGGCATCGATACTCCAGAGTAGACTAGTGTATACGCTTCTCTTCCCAGCCTGGGAGATGGTCTGTCCCATAGCCATCGGTACGTCGTACTGGAAATAGTATGCAGGTGCTCATTAGGTTGTGAGTTACACTGGACGAACTCATTGGGAATCGCTGGTTGGTTATATACCTATCGTCAGATAGCAGTACCCAGGTGACATGAATACAGCTTACTCCGTTGACTTGACACTGCTGCTTTGCCTCAAGTGTGTTCCCACTGTTCTTAGATTACTACCCTACCACGGCTCTACTGAGTCGTGCAAACAGGTAGTAGTTGGGTGCAGTCCCGAAGCACTTGGAGGCAGTGGCGGTTAGATAGGATTCGTCTCTCCCGGTATTGGGGGTTGATATCGCGTTGTGTTCGGAACGCCATTACACATAGTCCCTGTCCAGTAGTTTCTCAGGGTGTATTGGACCGTACTCTAACATGACTTATACCGCTATTAGGGGTCTGACGTTTACCGTCCCCCTAGGCCCGATATGCGATACTCTTAGACGGACAGACCGGACTGTACGGCGATTGTCATATACAGACTCAGTGGGAGTTCGGATGAGTTATGCTCATCGGCTTTCTTATCGAAAATACCTGGAGACCATTACGTACAGCTAGTACCGCTTGCGGCCTGTGGTTAAACCCACTGCCAGCGTAGAGTCGAGTCTTTAGAGTCCCACACAGAGCGTTTCTCTGCATCGGGCAAAACGTGTAGATATCGTATGGTTTTACGAAAGGATTCAATCACATGCGTACACTCGTGCACGCACGATGAGTCGGACGGACAATACTAGTGGGCTTTGGTTTAAGCCGGATCCTAGTATTGTACTGATGGATTTTCTTTGTCTTCGGTGTTCGTATTTTTCGGAATACGAATGTAGGTACGTATGTACGGACGAGGGGGCGTTTTTGTAATTTATTCAAAGATGCTTCTAGAAGATGATTTTTCATTAATGTATTTTTCATTTTGGATTAAATGATTTATGCATTATGACATGGTAGAAATGAGGTGGAAAATGCATGATATTGAGCATGGCTAAATGTAACACATGGTGGGTTTTGAAGCCATGACTCACTTGGTTGTAATTTGAACCCTAATTTCTTTTATTCATTTAATTTATTAGATGAAAAAGAAAAAGGGTTCAGATTAGAACCATAAGTTATCTACACTCTCTCTCATACATTTTCTCACTAGCTTTCCTAAAAACCATCTTCTTCTTCCTCAAGCCCTAGGATACTCATGTGTTGAGTTACCTAGTAAGAAAAAGAAAGACTCCTCAATCCATATACATCATCTACATACCCTAGGTCATTTAGTTTAGCAAACTACTTGATCTAGTTTCTTTGGATTAGAAGAAAAGCTTGGTGCAAAAACGTTCGGGTGGATCATCTAGGATTCGAGCAAGCCGACGAGGAGACGACATCCGTACCACCTCGAGGAGTTCATGCAGGTGAGGAGGACAGCGAGATAAGGAGAAGAAGGACCAAGTTTCTTGAGGTATAACTTATGTACTTTGTTTATATCTCTTTTGATTTTGCTAGATACGGTTTAGATTACGTTCTAGGCTCTAAGTCGGTGTTACGATGCTAAAATTATTGTTTTTTACACCTTCCGCCTCCCCGCGATTCCGCGGGGTGTATAGCATCGACTTACAGTGGTATCAGAGCCAACTAAACCTAATCTAGCATGTTAGCAAGTAGTAGAACTTCGATCGTCGGAAAAACCGGAAAACTAAAACCGAAAACCCTACATTCTGTCGATTTTCAAAACTGTCTGTAAAATTATTTCAGTATCATGAAAAATACATGCAGGGTTTTCTAAGATGACACAAGAAATTCGAGCCTCTGAATCGCCAAGACAGCCGCGGATTCGCTGCAGAATCGTCTTTCTGCTGCGGAACCGCGGCCGAGTCATGGCCGATTCAACTCGGATTTGTTCTGTAATATCTTAATTTTGGTATTATGATTTCTGGAATATTTGGTTTCTACCCAGTATGTTTCTGAGTGCTGGTTTGCATTTGGGGTAGATACGGAAAATATGTTTCGATCGAATTCCTATTGTACTTAGCTAATTGGTTCTTCTGTATTGTTATATGTGTTTTAAACGTCGACTAATTGCTATACGACTGTTAGTCGATGTTGCACATATCTGTTGGTTTGTGTATATAAACATTTTCTGATTGTCGATGATGAATAGCCGGGGATGTGAGATGAGCGTTTTTATCTTTCATTCATATAAATTGTATAATTGATGTAATATTATTTCGCGGGGCACATCCGGGTTGAGGTTGTAGCCACCATTGTATTATTTTCTTTCTACTGTTTTCTGCTCCTAGGATAGACCCAAGGTGGGGTACACAAACTACCGGGTTCTCTGAAGTGCCTAGTGGCCTACTCACTTTGTTGAGGGAGGCTGCTTCACTTCTGGAATTTGGTGGGTAGTTTACCGTACCCGTAGGGGTCTGGGATGGGGTTTGGCTATTCATCGCGACCGTGGGATCTGTTTTTCGTTGCAGGCTTAAACGAAACGCGGCATTCCTAGCATATCTGGTTTATCTGTGACTGGAATGTTTATTATTGCATGAGATGATTGTAAAATATCTATATATGGTATATAGTAGGCGTCACTTATGTTTTACATCTGTGCTAGCTCAGCCCCCGCTCTGTCGTTAGTTAAGTAACCTAACGGGTGATGACGGGGCCCCGTGGCGAATGCGGATGGCATAAGAGGACGTGATATTTTTTTTTCAATTCTCTCTGTAATGATAGGAGTAAATGATGGGGTTGCATTAGATTAATGCAAAGCAAATAAACCAAAGTTAAATCGTTGGAACAAATTTGAAAACTACTCGGTTTTTTTTCAAAACAGCAAACTTTTAAATGCGGAGCTTAAACCACTCCTTTTTAAAGCTATCAAGTTCCTTCGATCATATCAAGTTCACTACGTTCACGGTTTTACCAAAACCATTCGTAGCCCTCCGTCATTTCATATGAATAGTCAATAGTATTCAAGTTATGTTTGTTGGCCAAAGTCAAGGCATAGTGATTGGTAGCTGTTGGATATTCATATTAAACATAGATAGATGCGTTGGTTTGGGACAGTCGTACTACTTTGTTGGCCAAAGTCAAGGGTAGGTACGGGTGGGTTCAAATTAACCTGGAGAATGACGGGTAGAACTTGACATGTGACTTATGATTTGTTGGCCAAAGTCAAGGTCATAAGAGCATGGGGCAAAAATCCACATCGGGAGTTTCTAAAGAAACTGAAACTTGCTAGTGTTGCATACCATTTGGAGTGTGATAATTTTGGTAGGATTCCTTCAGCTTTATCACACAATGATATTTGGATCCCGATCCTACTGTGAGTATATGCTACTCCTCGGGAGATTTTTTCACTAAAAAGATCAATGCTATAAACCAAGTAGGTGTCTAGAACGGTGTTAGCGGGGCTACGCCTCCAGGGAAAAGAGGTTTTGTAATTAAGGAACTTCAAGAAAGCGTTGGAAAACCTCCCTCGAAGTACCAACACTAGCCTGGCTGAACGGTTAAGCAAGAATTGTACGGTGAGATTAATCCTGACTAATTCCCCTTTTCTGGTTTGAGGAGGGATTCGAGAAACAGTGGGAGCCATCCTGTTTAGATAAACTAAAAACCATTCTAAACTTGCAAGAGCATCATGCTAAAGTGTTTCTTCTCTCTCTCCTAATTGCAGCAACCAAACATGACGGGCCTTAAGTTGCTTTTAGATAAAAACATGTTGACAGGGCCAAACTATAAAGATTGGTTCAGGAATGTCAAGATGGCTATAACTTATGACAAGTTGGGCTATGTTCTTATTACAAAAGCCCCCGTCGTCCCAGGTCCAGACTCCAGTGTCGCGGACAGGGAAATCCGTAAGACCTAGGAGATTGACTGCGAGAAGGCCAAGTGCCTTGTGCTTGCCTCTATAGACAATGAACATCAGAGGAGGCACAAGAATATGGACCTAGAATCCATATTTCTCCATACTAAGGAACTATATGGAGAGCAATCCCGTATCGCAAGATACAAGACCTCAAAGAAGCTATTTTCAGCGAGGTTGGCCGTAGGATCATCTGTAGCGGAACACGTGCTTAAGATGATTGGCTACATTGAGGAACTCGCGGACCTCGGGACCACATTAGAGAACGAGCTCTACACTGACTTGATTCTCCAGTCCCTTCCTTCCACCTATGCCCAGTTTATCCTGAACTTAAACATTCAAGGAAAAGAAGTTGAACTTCCAGAACTTCTCAATATGTTGAGGAGTGCTGAGGGCACCCTGCAGAAAGCAAGGGAAACACCCGCTCTATTTGTTGGTGGTACTTCTTCTTCCAGGTCCAAGGCGAAAGCCAAAGGAAAGAAGAAGAAGGCCCCCACCAAAGCGAGAGGCGGTGTTGATAAGGTGGGAGTAAAGGGAAAAGTAAAAGTTGGGAGGCAGACTGTAGGGAAGGAAGAATACTTTTTCTGTCACAAGAAGGGCCATTGGAAGAAGGATTCCAGGGCCTGGAAAGCCCAGAACCAGGGAGCGAAGCAGGTTGTCGCTTCGGCTTCAGGTGTGTATGTTATTGAAAACTGTCTGTCAATTAACTCTACTTCCTGGGTATTAGATACCGGTTCAAGATCTCATATCTGTAATTCTTTGCAGGCACTGAGAAGCCGTAGAGTTTTAAAGGCGGGTGATATGACCCTCAGAGTTGCAAACGGAGAAAGCATGGATGTTGTGTCCTTGGGGGAATATCACTTAGGATTGACTAATGGACATGTTTTGGTTTTACGCAACTGTTATTATGTACCTAGTTTGACTTATAATATCATATCAGTATCTTTAATTTCTAAAGAAGGTTATGATTTTGCATTTGTAAGCGATGTCGTAAATATCCACCTTAATCATAACTTTATTGGGTCGGGTATATTAAACAACGGTATATACGTATTAAACCAACCGCAGATTTTCAATGTCCAGAATACACACAAAAGAAAGTCTCCAAAAATTAATCATGCTTTCTTATGGCATTGTAGACTGGGTCACATCAATGAAACACTATTGACTAAGTTGCATAAAGAAGGATATTTGGACCCGCTCGAGTATCAATCTTATGCAACTTATCAATCTTGTCTCAAAGGAAAGATGATAAAGACTCCAATAACTGGACAAGGAGTAAGAGAAAGCGAGCTCTTAAGACTCATACACAGCGATGTATGTGGTCCAATATCTATACATGCACGAAGCGGTTATTCTTACTTCATTTCTTTTACGGATGATTTCTCAAGGTACGGACATGTCTTCCTGATGAAGCATAAATCCGAAGCTTTTGAGAAATTCCGGGAATATAAGAATGAAGTGGAAAACCAAACCGGCAAAAGTATCAAGACACTGAGATCTGATCGAGGTGGTGAATACTTGAGTACCGAGTTCCTGGATTACCTAAAAGAGAATGGAATTCTCTCTCAGCTTACTCCTCCATACACTCCACAACACAATGGTGTATCAAAGAGGAGGAACGGAACCCTATTGGATATGGTTCGTTCCATCATGAGTAATGCTGAGTTACCGCGATCTTTTTGGGGTTATGCACTAGAATCAGCTGCATATCTTTTGAACCGGGTTCCTACTAAGTCAGTGCCTACCACACCATATCAGATGTGGAGTGGGAAGAAACCCTATCTTAAACACTTTAAGACATGGGGATGTCCAGCTTTTGTTAAAAAGCAGCATACGGACAAACTCGAGGCACGCTCAGTACAGTGCAAGTTTGTGAGATATCCAAAGAATTCTAAGGGGTATTTTTTCTATTACGCAGAGGAACAAAAAGTTTTTGTTTCTCGTCATGCCTGCTTCTTGGAGACTGAATTTTTAGAAAATCAGATAAGTGGGAGCGCAATAGAACTGGAAGAAATTCCAGAACCACAAGCTATTACTGAAAGCATAGTGGAACCAGAAAATTCAAAAGAACAGGACATTCCCGCACCACTCCGCAGTAGTAGTAGGTTTTCTCATCCGTCCGAGAGATACTATGGATTTCTCATAGACGGGGATAGAGAGGATTGCATCATTGACAATGACGAGCCAACTAGCTTCCAGCAAGCCATTCAGAGCAGAGACTCGGTAAAATGGCTAGATGCAATACGGACCGAAATGGAGTCCGTGTACACTAACAAAGTATGGACTTTGGACTTTGCTCCAGAAGGGGTAAAACCCGTTGGCTGCAAATGGATCTTCAAAAAGAAGATTGGTGTAGATGGACAGGTTGAAACCTATAAGGCTATACTTATTGCAAAAGGTTTTTGTCAAAGACCTGGTTTGGACTATGATGAAACCTTTTCTCCAATGGCTATGCTCAAATCCATTCGGATTATTCTTGCCATTGCTGCCTTCTACGATTATGAAATCTGGCAGATGGACGTAAAGACGGCTTTCCTAAATGGACATTTGGAAGAGTGCGTCTATATGGATCAGCCAGAAGGTTTTAATCAGAGTGGGAGCAGCGAGAAAGTGTGCAAGCTGCTTAAGTCCATTTATGGGCTAAAGCAGGCATCGCGGAGTTGGAACATCTGTTTTGATGAAACAGTCAAAGACTTTGACTTTATCAAAAATCCAGATGAACCATGCTTATATAGTAAGATTGTAGGGAGAACTGTTGTGTTCCTCGTATTATACGTAGACGATATTCTCTTGATAGGATATGACATTCGTACCCTACAATCTGTCAAAAGATTCTTATCACAAGGTTCTCTACGAAAGACCTGGACGATGCCTCTTACATACTGGGGATCCAGATCTATCGTGATAGATCAAAAAGGATGTTGGGACTTTCACAGTCAAGGTATATCGACACCATACTGAAAAGATTCAGTATAGAAGATTCCAAACGCGGTAACCTACCGGTTATTAACGGAGTCACCCTTTCCAAAGAGATGTCTCCCAAGACTGATTTGGAAAGGGGTCGCATGTCTATTATACCCTATGCTTCTGCAGTAGGCTCTATAATGTATGCGATATTGTGTACCACACCAGATGTAGCTTACGCACTAAGCGTGGTAAGCCGGTATCAGTCAGACCCAGGAGAGAACCACTGGATAGCGGTAAAGAACATTCTCAAGTACCTGAGAAGGACTAAGGATATGTTCTTGGTGTATGGCGGAAAAGACCTCCAGATCGAGGTTTTTGCTGACTCCAGCTTCCAGAGCGATAAGGATGACTCCAAGTCCATGTCGGGTTATGTATTCACCCTCAACGGAGGGGCGGTATGTTGGAAGAGTTCCAAACAAGATACCGTTGCTGACTCAACTATGGAAGCGGAGTATATTGCTGCTTCTGACGCCGCAAAAGAAGCAGTATGGATGAGGAAGTTCTTAACAGATCTTCAGGTGGTTCCGTCCATTGTTGGTCCAATACCTCTGTATTGTGACAACAACGGGGCTATAGCTTTAGCAAAGGAACCCAGGTCCCATCAAAAGTCCAGACACATCTTGAGGCGGTATCACCTGATCAGGGAGATCGTGGATCGCCGGGAGATCGAGGTTCGGAGAGTTGCTACAGAGGACAACACTGCAGATCCATTCACAAAGGCTATTTCTCAGATGCAGTTCGAGAGGCTATTCGAGATGATAGGTCTGCGATATGCCAATACATGGCCCTAGTGCAAGTGGGAGATTGTTAGTGTATATGCCCTAGAGGCCATTACTGTATCATACTAGTTTGTATATTACTTAATGGAAGCTTGGGATATTCACAGTTGTAATAACATTCTTTCTCAAAATAGTAGTATGCTACTTGGTTTGTTTCTACTTCAATATGTATATATGTTTCTTTTAACATATCGCCTATGCATATTAGTAGAGCCCTTAGGATCTATGCTTGATTACCAGCGTTGTGATGGCAGTCACACTAGTGGGGGCTGGGTAATCTACAAGCACATCCTTATACAGGTCCCTAGTCGCGGGATTATCGATACAGGGCACGATACTC
Organism: Agapanthus africanus; assembly: GCA_030015575.1. NCBI lineage: Eukaryota > Viridiplantae > Streptophyta > Magnoliopsida > Asparagales > Amaryllidaceae > Agapanthus > Agapanthus africanus. The sequence goes on along the minus strand of JASDDO010000031.1, from coordinate 512,922,433 downwards.
CAGAGTAGACTAGTGTATATGCTTCTCTTCCCAGCCTGGGGGATGGTCTGTCCCACAGCCATCGGTACGTCGTACTGGAGATAGTATGCAGGTGCTCATTAGGTTGTGAGTTACACTGGACGGACTCATTGGGAATTGCTGGTTGGTTATATACCTATCTTTAGATAGCAGTACCCAGGTTACATGAGTACAGCTTAGTCCGTTGACTTGACACTGCTGCTGCTTCGCCTCAAGTGTGTTCCCACTGTTCTTAGATTACTACCATACCACGGCTCTACCGAGTCGTGCAAACAGGTAGTAGTTGGGTGCAGTCCCGAAGCACTTGGAGGCAGTGGCGGTTAGATAGGATTCATCTCTCCCGGTATTGGGGGTTGATATCGCGCTGTGTTCGGAACGCCATTACACATAGTCCCTGGCCAGTTTACTGGTAGGTACTCCAGTAGTTTCTCAGGGTGTATTGGACCGTACTCCAACATGACTTATACCGCTATTAGGGGTCTGACGTTTACCGCCCCCCTAGGCCCGATATGCGATACTCTTAGACGGACAGACCGGACTGTACAGCGATTGTCATATACAGACTCAGTGGGAGTTCGGATGAGTTATGCTCATCGGATTTCTTATCGAAAATACCTGGGGACCGTTACGTACAACTAGGACCGCTTGCGGCCTGTGGTTAAACCTACTGCCAGCGTAGAGTCGAGTCTTTAGAGTCCCACACAGAGCGTTTCCCTGCATCGGGCAAACCGTGTAGATATCGTATGGTTTTACGAAAGGATTCGATCACGTGCGTACACTCGTGCACGCACGATGAGTCGGACGGACAATATTGGTGGGCTTTGGTTTAAGCCGGATCCTAGTATTGTACTGATGGATTTTCTTTGTCTTCGGTGTTCGTATTTTTCGGAATATGAATGCAGGTACGTATGTACGGACGAGGGGGGCGTTTTTGTAATTTATTCAAAGATGATTCTAGAAGATGATTTTTCATTAATGTATTTTTCATTTTGGATTAAATGATTTATGCATTATGACATGGTAGAAATGAGGTGGAAAATGCATGATATTGAGCATGGCTAAATGTGAGACATGGTGGGTTTTGAAGCCATGACTCACTTGGTTGTAATTTGAACCCTAATTTCTTTTATTCATTTATTTTTTTAGATGAAAAAGAAAAAGGGTTCAGATTAGAACTATAAGTTATCTACACTCTCTCTCATACATTTTCTTACTAGCTTTTCTAAAAACTATCTTCTTCTTCCTCAAGCCCTAGGATACTCATGTGTTGAGTTACCTAGTAAGAAAAAGAAAGACTCCTCAATCCATCTACATCATCTACACACTCTAGGTCATTTAGTTTAGCAAACTACTTGATCTAGTTTCTTTGGATTAGAAGAAAAGCTTGGTGCAAAAACGTTCGGGTGGATCATCTAGAATTCGAGCAAGCCGACGAAGAGACGGCATCCGTACCACTTCGAGGAGTTCGTGCAGGTGAGGAGGACAGCGAGATAAGGAGAAGAAGGACCAAGTTTCTTGAGGTATAACTTCTGTACTTTGTTTATATCTCTTTTGATTTTGCTAGATACGGTTTAGATTACGATCTAGGCTCTAAGTCGGTGTTATGATGCTAAAACTATCGTTTTTTACACCTTCCGCCTCCTCGCGATTCCGCGTGGTGCATAGCATCGACTTACATTATAGCCTTATGCCGCCGATGACTATGGGGACTCAGAATGATGCAGCGAGAGCCGAGGTCGTAGTTGACTCGTTTGGGACGAGGACTGACCAGGACAGTACGCCCGTTGCACAAGAGCGGATGTATCCGCCTTCGACAGATCATCTCGCTAGGCTTGTGACAGATATGCAGGACTTGTGCCAGACGATGAGTTCATTGGTTGAGGCCATTCGAGCGCAGCGGCAGGAGGTTGCCACCCCTGTTACCCAGATATTCCTTGCGATCATCACACAGCATAGTGTTACGTACACAACACCAGTGGACACAGCCCCATTTAACGAGGAGCGTCTTTTCGAGACTTTGGGAGTTCGCGGACAGAGGAGGGCTCGTGCAGGTGTACCAGCCCAGAGACAGAGGTTCAGTCGCCGTGACAGATTTCGTGACCGTCGTGGGAGTAGCAGAGGCTTGGGACGAGGACAGTCGTTCAGCTCTCATCCCCAGGAGGGTCAGCAGTTTTTATCTGGATGTTACCGGTGCGGGAGCCTTCACCACTTCGTCAGACATTGTTCCTTGGCGCCGCGTCAGACTTTCGATCAGAGAGGTCGTGGTCACGGAGGGTTCGCTCAGAGGGGACAGGTTGGCAGAGGAGGAGTTTGGCCAGTTGCAGGTAGAGGGCAGACATCAGAGTTTGCTACTACTCATCGGGACACACGGGCGTCCAATGCAGAGCCTTCAGGTATTCTTAATTCGGTTGTTCTTTAGATTCGTATGTTGTTTAATTCGGGATCTATGCACTCGTTTGTTTTTGCACACTTTGTGCCGTGGTTGGGCCGAGAGTCGTGTTAGCTAGATCAACCATTAGTTGTGTTAATTTCTGCCAGCAATTCTTTTATTGCGCAACACGTATTTCGGTCGTGTGTCAATCGGATAGGAGATAAAGATTCTTCCGTCATTTTGATCCTTCTGGAGATGTTGAATTTGACGTTCTCCTGGGCACGGACTGGTTAGCTACGTGCTTGGCGTCTGTGGACTGCCGTGAGGAAACAGTCAGGTTTTGTTTTCCTGGCGAGTCAGTTCTTGTTGTGCAGGGGGACAGTGGTGCCGCCCATCACAGCTTGAATTCAGCCTTTTTCGCTAGTCGGCTTTTGAGAAGAGGATGTCGAGGATTCTTGGCTTTCATTCGTGATACCGGAGCCACAGTGGGTTTGTTGGACCGGGTTCCTATCGTGCGGGAGTTTCCGAATTTGTTCCAGATGAGCCGATGGAGCTTAGGGAGTTTAAGGATCAGCTGCAGAGTTGCTAGATAGGGGGACTTGTACGTCCAAGTGTTTCTCTTTGGGGAGCTCCTATTCTGTTCGTCAGGGAGAGAGACGGCAGTTTGAGGTTGTGTGTTGATTGATCGTCAATTGAACCGGGTTACGGTGCGGATAAGTATCCTTTACCTCGCATTGACGATTTGTTCGACTAGCTCCAGAGTGCGAGACATTTTCTAAGTTTGTTTGGGATCAGGTCATCATTGGCTGCGGGTTCGGAGTGATGATATTCCGAAGACTGCTTTTTGTGCGCGTTTTGGGCAGCATGAGTTTTTGGTGGTGTCGTTGGACTCACCATTGCCCTAGCAACATTCAAGGATGTGATGAACCGGGTTTCTTCAGGCCGTTTCTCGACCGGTTGATTGTTGTGTTATTGATGGCATTCTGGTCTATTCCAATGTGTCATGAGGAACTTGAGCAGCACTTGAGGATTTTCTTTGCAGACATTGGGAGAGCCCCAGCGGTTTGCTAAATTCTCGGAGTGTTCCTTCAGGCTTGATTGTGTTGTCTTCCTAGGTCTTGTAGTTACGGGAGACGGTATTCGTATGGACCTGATGAAGATCGAGGCCGTACAGCTTGGCCCAGACTTGCAACGGGGACAGCTGTCCGCAGTTTTGGGCTTAGCAGGTTTTTACCGCCGTTTCGTGCAGGATTGTTTGTGTATCGCTGCACCATTGACTGGACTGACCAGGAAGGAGGTTCCTTTTCCTGGACTGAGGCATGCGTGCGGAGTTGAAGACTTGGTTGACAACTGCACCAGTTCTTTCTTTGTTTTCTGGATCGGGCGACTTTGTTGTTTAGCTGTGATGTTTCGCGAGTGGGGCTCGATTTTGCATTGATGTGGCATTATAGAGTTATCGCTTTTGCTTCCAAACAGTTAGAGGAAGTAGGAGCAGGATATCCCACTCATGATCTGGAGATGGCCGCGGTGGTCGTGCGTTGGAGATTTGGAGACACTACTTGTGCGGAGAGTCGTGTCAGATTTTTACGGACCACCAGAGCATAATGTACATCTTCCTGCAGCGGGTTTTGATTGTTGAGACAGCGTCGTTGAATGGAGCTTGTGAAGGATTGTGTTTGTGAGATCCTTTGGTTCCCTTGGCAAGACGATTGTGGTACATGATGCTTTGAGTCGTAGGCCCGGGGGTAGCTTGTTCCAGTTGTGCGCAGTTCAGAGACATTCTTCTGCAGATTTACAGTTCTTGTGCGATCGTGGAGTATAGCTTAAGTTCACCTCTACTGAGGGGACAGCTTGCTCATGTCCGTGCCCGTCCACTTTTACTTAATCGTTTTCGTGAGGCACAGCCCGCCGATGCTTGTCTGTCTGAGATTCTGAGCAAGTTCGGCAGGGTAAAGATTCAGAGTTCTGATTTATGACTATGGTGTGCTACGTTTAGGGACGTGTTGTGTGTACCTGATACCGATGGGTAGAGACGCGAAATCCTAAAGCAGGCACATCAGTCAGCTTTCTGTGTTCATTCAAGTCCACCAATATGTTACGTGACTTGTGAGATAGTTACGGGTGGGCAGGGATGAAGAGTGAAGTTTCGGATTTCGTTTCGAGGTGTTTGTCTTGTTGGTGAACTAAGTTTGAGAATTTGAGACCGGCTGGAGAGTTGCAGCCTTTAACCATTCCAGAGTGGGAATGGGAGCAGATCTCCATGAATTTTGTTGTGGTGTCTACCCAGGTTTAGTCAGGGTGTGACTCCAATTGTGTGTTGTTTTCCTGTTATGCTTAGTCTGCTCTGTTGTTCTTCGGTAAGTTTGTACGTTTGCACGGAGTTCCTTCATGTGTTGTATCCAATAGAGGCACCCAGTTAACTAGCCGTCTTTGGCAGAAGCTTCAGGAAGCCTTGGGTACTGGTTGAGCTTTAGCTCCACTTTTCCATCTGTAGGAGGATGGTCAGTTAGAGCGGACTATACAAACTCTGGGGGATATGCTTGTGCGTACGTACTTAGTGTTTGTTGGCAGTTGGGATCGTCACTTGCCATTGTTAGGGTTCTCCTTCGATAGCTGATATCAGGAGACGTTCCAATTGGCAACCTTTAGGTTTTTTTTGGTAGGTTGTGTTGATCGCCAGTCTGTTTTTCTGACTCTGCGAGAGTAGGATTTTTGGACCTCGGCTAGTCATGAGACTACGGAAATGATCCAGTTGATTCAGGTCAGGATGAGAGCAGCTCAGTACAGACAGAATTCTTATGTCGACCGTGGTGGTCGCAGACTTGAGTTCGCAGTGGGAGATCATGTATTCCTACGGATTTTTCTGATGAATGGCGTGTTGAGTTTTGGGAAGCTTAGTCCCAGATTGTAGGTCCTTTCTGAGATCCTTGAAGCGGTTAGTTCCGTTGCCTATAAGTTGGCACTTCCGCCCAGATTTTTGAGTATTCACCCCGTATTTCTTGTGTCGATACTTCGCAATTACCTTCATGACCTTTCTCACATGATTCAGCATCAGACCATTCAATTGGGACGTGATCTTTTGTTCATCAGCAGTCGATAGTTTTTGTGGATCGGAAGGTGGAGAAACTTCGGTCAAGGGTCTTTCTATATGTGAAGGTTCTTTGGCGTAGCTCGTCTAGTGAGGTGTTCACTTGGGTGGCTGCGACTGAGATGTGGAAGTTTAGCACCCATCTTTTTGAAGGTACGCGTAGTTGAATTTTAAATTCGGGGACCGAATTTCTTTAAGGGGGGAAGATTGTAACATTTTAGAAATCATTTTGCGAATTTTCCGTTTTTAGCTAAAATAAATTGTATTTTTCCGTAAAAATCTAAAAGCGATCTTTTTGCAGTATAGAATTCACTGCACCTAGTTTAGCTAGGAAATTGCTAGTTTGCGGGTTTTTGTAAGCCACTAGTTATTTTCGTGCATTTTAATATTTTTCCTAATTAAAATATTATTTTAATGCTTTATTTGTGCACTTTATTAGTGGTAATTACATTTTTGATTGGGTTAATTACTACTAATGTGAATCTATGCTTAGTTAATCACTAGATTAAGTTTTTAACCTTTCCATCCAAAATATTTAGATATTTGGTTAAATTAATTGAATTTTAAAGAAAAGAAAATGGTGACAAAATGCTTTGTTTGTTTTATTATGCAATAATTGATCTATCCTTATAGAATTTTCCACACTTAACCACAAAACCCTAGCTCCTTCACCAAGGTCGGCCAATTCACATGCTTGCTGCCCCATCTCCTTCTTCACCCCATTTCTTCATTTCAAAGCTTATCAAATTCATCAAAAATCACCAATTATTCACACAAACTCAAATATAAACCAAAACCCATCATTCTTTAACACAAAACAAGCTTTGTTCTTCATTCAAGTGAGGATTTTGGAGGCTAATCATTGGATTTTCAAGTTTCAAGTTGTTTTTCTTTGAAGGTATAAACCCTACCCTTAATCTCTTTTGTTGTTTTAATACCTTAAACTAGTTATTAGTTGTTTAATTAAAGCTTTTAATTGCTTGTTTAGAATTTCTAGAAATGGTTTTGGATAATCTAGTTAGGGTTTTGATTAGTAAAAAGGGTTAATTGATAAGTTATTCTTGAAGAAAACTCAACTTAGTTTACTAGTTTGTTAAATGTTATTTTCCTAATTATCAAATTAGCTTAATTACAAACTAGGATTTTACTAAATCCTAATTAAGTGTGATTTAAATTATAGTATTGGTATGAGTGGTTTAATCATGCTATATGATGATGTTTGTAAATTCTAGTTTTGGTAAAACTTGTAGTTTTGAGCTAAAAATGATTTATGTTGCTTACTAGATTTTCGGGTAATTTAAGCGTGGGTTTCTTTTGATGTTGCGACGTTATTTATATTAGATTCCACGCTATATCTTGTGTTATGAATGCGTGATCGGTACGATCAGGGTCTAGGCTTGATGGTTGTGTCGTTTAGCGTACCTAACTAGGGTTGTGCCGATGTCGTTCGTGTCTTTGTGTAGCTTTTGCTCTTGAGTTGGTTTCGTAGTGTCGCTACGCGCGTTAGCCACTGGACGAACACTTGAGAGTATGTTTGGAGTTGGTGCGTCGGTCAAACGTAGTTGGTACGTGTTATTGGTCGACTGCTAATATATGCTTGTTATATTGCTATATGCTTTCAGGATCGCAGGCGAGGACTTCGGACGCTGCGGAGAAAGGAAAGCAGGTGGTTGGCTTTGCTTAGCCAGGAGCGTTGGTGAGTAGATTTAACATCTACAGGGGGATCGCCCGCATGGCGTTATGCGTCTGGGTTAGATCAAATGACATGACTATTAGTTAGAAGTATACGGATATTGATTGTGCATGTACACCTTTGTTGCTTATCTCATTTTCCTTATGTATGGACTTAATATTAATGAGACATAACACCTTTATTGACGGTTCATGTTTCACGAGCACTAATTGTATGCTACACACACACCTTCGATAATTGCTATGACACGCACAACACCTATACATATGTGATATTGTATTGTTTAGGGACATTGAGACATGATCCTTATTTCCTTTTGTGTATATGACATATAGCATACATGTATACCTACATGCTTACACATATGCCTTGACATGCTTACATGTTAGTTACCTATATACCTATATGGTATTGTACCATTAGTGATAGGTATATACACATATGAGACATAGTTGCATGTACATCTTGCATACATACTTACACTTATACCTGGAGGTTATTACATCATTACTGATAGGTAGATACATATACCTTCCTATACCTACATGTTTACACATATATCTGGCTATAGCTATATGTTCACCTTTATTTGATGTTATATGGATTTGGAGAACTTAGGAACCACATGATATATATATTAACTTGTTGCGGTTAAATAGCGGCTTTTTCTTTATATGCTCACATTACAGTTTTATGTTGCATATATTATATTCATGGATTTTCGCATTGAGATATGGATTTTTTCATGATATTTTCTGGATTTGAGGACCGTGGTAGTTTCATGAAATTATGCATTATTTGAAAAACCCGGTTTCTATTGATATGATATTTCAGCAGCCACCATGAGATTTATCGGTTATGATATATATACCCCATGCGAGGAGGCTTCGTGGGCCGTGTGCGGGTACATGGTGGGGCCCGCAGGTACTCCGAGGCAAGAAGATCGATGGACTACGCCGATGAGCCTGACAGGGGAACCATACCTACCGATGACAGTACCTTTGACTCGACGGGTATCGTGGGGATACAGGCCGGGGTCATGTACGTATGGATACGTCGAATTTCGAGTGTCAGAGCTAGGCACTTGAGTTTTCGGGATAGCGTATGATACGTACCTATCAGGAGGGCCAGTCGTGGTGACAGCGCCTGATAGATCAGTATTTATGTGTCGATGCTAGACACTTGTTTTCATGATATTTTTACTCCTAAGTATATATAACAGTGGAATGGGACGCTGTTATATATATATATATATATTAGTGGAATGGGACGCTAATATATATGTATACATATCTAAATTATATACCTCATCATAATAATCTTGCAAATATATTTCTTCATATATGAGATTCACTTGATATTGGATTCAGGATATATGAGATTTACTTGATATTGGATTCAGGATATATGAGATTTACTTGATGTTGGATACGGGATATATGAGATTTACTTGATATTGGACACTCAGGATATATGAGACTTACAGGATATGAGGGCCAATTTGGGGGCTGATTTGAGGAAATTTGGGATTTAGATTGTCTTGAAGAACTTTGGTCCTGCCACGAGGTCAGGATTCCGTGAGGATGACATATTTTATTCCATACTCCTCATTTTTTTGATATGCATTGATTCATGTATTAGTTGTACCTGATAGAGTACCTTTCATGACCGTTGCATATACATATTGCCATTTATTGCTATCAACTTGCATGCATTAGATTCGCGTTGTACGTGCATACTTGCGATTACCTGCATATGTTATTTACTATTCACGAGTTGGCAAATCACCCCCGTTGTGCCACAGTGTTTTGCAGGTAGTCCCTCAGGGCAGTAGCGGCAGGATTTTCATCTTTCGTATCATCTTTTACAGCGGATACCGCTACGGCTGACTGTGTACAGTTTTCTATAGGTAGGTTTTGCGGTTATCCGATGTTGCTTATTGTATATTCGTTGTATCCTGTACTCTCCATCTACCACTTTCATATGTATGACTTAAAGACTTGATGTGAGGACGATATTGTATATTTTGGTGACTTGGATGTCTTTTATGCAGTTTTACTTATATCGTCTTTTAATTCTTCGCTACGGCGTCGTATATCTGTTGTGGTGGTTGTTTTCCGCCTTTGGGCGTGGATTTTCTCCCGTTTGGGGATGCTTTACTTATATTTATGTTGTACCCATTTTTGGGGTTAGTTTTTATAAAGGAGGTGCTGCCAAAATTTTTAAGAAAGTAAAGTTGGACTTTAAAGAATTTGTACATGAGATTTTCAAAAGTTTTAACAATGTTCGTATCATTTACTGCTTTTTATGGTTTAGATTTCTGGGTTTTTGGCTTACTTGAATTGCGTTATGCCTGTAGACGTTGCGTTGTTTAAGGGTCGTCACGTGTCAAATTTTGGGTCGTGGCACTTCCTGAAAAGAGGAGAGACGTACTTCCACGGGTCATCGACCACTTACACGGTCTGTGACGAAAGCACAGGAGCAACAACAAAAGCTCCAAGAGATGCTGACAAAAATGGCCGCACTCACTGGGCAGAGAGAAAGCCCGGAAGTATCGTCGGAACAACGCCAGGAGCAGGAGACCGACACCGAGTTCCTACGAAGAGTTCTCGAAAAGAAGTATAAGGAGGCCGCGAAAAAGCGGTTAATATAAAACAAATGCGCTCCTGTTTCAAGACATGGTAGGAATGATGATCCAACCCGAACCTCCGGCCGAAGACCCTCCGATAATCATCGAAGACGATAAAGGGGAAACGTCGAACCCTCTTTCGGATTTCTCAACAGCCAAGGATGAGATGATCTCCGAAGCTTCCCTTGACGACTATATAGCTCAACAAATACGAGCTCATCAGGCAAGCGAAGCGGCTGGCCAAGTTGTCAGAACTGGACGACCCTATCCAGGCTGGTACGATCAAATTAAGTACCCGCCGGGATATACGATCCCTAAATTCCATATGTATAAGGGGACAGGCAATCCTCATCAGCACGTCGCTCGGTTCAGAGCTCTTTGCGGCAATACTGGAAGCGACGACAAACTGCTGCTTCATCAGTTCGTCGGCAGCTTTGCGGAGACAACATTTGAATGGTACTCGGAGCTTCCGAATGACTCCATCAAAACTTTAACAGAAATGGAATTACTGTTCATACAGCGTTTTGCAAGCGCGAGTGAGCGCACCTCGATCACAGTATTAATCAATGCCAGATTGAAGCCAGGAGAAACCTGGGTTCAATACGCAATTCAGTGGCGGAACCTATGGTCAAAATGCGAACAACGCATTGAAGAAGCTCCCGCCGTGGGCATGTTCATAGGGACCCTTGATCCTCAGGCGACCATATCTCAATTTATGATGTTCTTCAAGCCGACCACTTTCCAGGCCTTGATTGACAAGCTGGCCCAAATTGTCCAGATGGGCCATAAGCCGTCCTCTTCAAAAACGGATCCCCAGAATGAAAAGGGCAAAGGAAAAGCGACCTCCGTCGCCAACGCTCAACAACAACCGAGTGACCCGAAACCGTTTGCTCGCCAAAGCAACGCAAGCTGATCCCTCGAAGAGAAGTTAAGACGTCCTTACTCGTTTCCTTGGGATAAAACGAGAAGACTGTTCGAACTGGAAGTGCGCAATATGCTCATCACTCTGCCGGATCCGAGACGCCCACTGCAGCCCGGTGACGTCAACAGTCCCAACTACTTCCCCTACCACAGAATGATGGGTCACCCAATCGAAGATTGCTACGTCTTTAAAGCCTGGAATGAGGACCAGTACCAACAAGGTACGTTTGCGCTGTCCGAAAACTCGAAGGTAAACCCGCCACAGTAGCACGCTCCTAAAAAGGTAGACGCGCCGGGGGCATCATGCTCATTTATAGAAGAAACTCCATGGGAAGTTGTCCTTTCGGCTAAAACTAAAAGGATGCTGAAGGATCTTCAAGCATGCCCGACGATCGGGTGGAAAAGCCCGCTAGGGACCGAGATTATTGAGGAGATGCTTAAAACGCACTCGACACCGAACGCCGGTAACGATGGGCAAAACACCCAGGCCAAGCCGTCAAAGTCTTTAAAGAAAAAGAAGAAGACCAAGAAGCCCATGCAGCCTGACGACAAGCACATGGACCTACAAAAGTACATTGACGCGCTGGAGGAATACAACCAGAAGGCGCGGACCCCAGTCAGACTCTAAGAGTTTCTCGATCATGTCCTTGAGAACGGAGACAGTGATAATGACGAAAGAAACGACTCGTCAGAAGAACCCGAGGATTATATGGTAAGTTGCCACATGATCTCTCGCTCGTCGGTGGATGACGAAGAAGCTCCCTTGGCGTTAGAAAATAATGTAAAGAAGCTGGGGCAAGATCGGCGCCAAATTCTCTGGAACCATCAGACGACATGATTGACAGGCTGCTAGATGAAGCCTTTCAAAAAAGCAAAGCTGACCGAGAACGTGAAGCGGCCATATACGAAAAGGCCAAGCATCGGCGTCAGGAAGAAGAAGCTGCGGTGAAGATTAATCACAAAGCACTTCACCCAAGCCAAAGCACACCTGCTACAAACAAAAGCTGGTTTAAGATAGAGAAACGTTTCGCCAAAGCCATATCGATAGGAATGAAGCTGCCACCCTTCAAAGGAAATACTTCCGGGAGTATGTGCCTCGAAGAAACGGACGTACATCCGAGCCACTTCTTATACCATCGGAGGGTTACGCACCCCGCCGAAGAGTGCAATGCCTTCAAGAAGTGGTGGCAAGGATACGTTGCTCACCGACAACACTTTAAGAGGATGAAGCGCGAAACGCGTAGACAACATAAAAGGGTGACAGATGAGCGTGAAGAAACTGCTGGCAACTGTCACATGGTTGATATCAGGAAATCTCAGGTTCTCACATTCGAGAGCAATTCTGAGGAGGAAATAACCCTCTCTTCAAAGAACCCACCTCTGGGAAAGAAGAGGAGAAGGGCTGCGAGAACATCCAGTTGCGTAACCGCACGTTGTCTGAAAAGAATCTCGGACCCTCAACCAAAAGTTCGAGCAAAAGAGACAAGGGGAAGGAAAAAGTCCCTGAGGAAATTGCCCTCGATGAAGGATCCATCAAAGAGATCACAGCTGAAGACCCGCCTAAGAAAAACAAGATGGATTACAATGTTTTGGCACATCTGAGGAAGATACCCTCACAATTGAGCATTTTGGATGCCCTTCTTCTGTCTAAAGAGGCACTAGATGTTCTGATTAGAGCGTTACAAGAGCCCGATCAGTTCCAAGCTTTTCTTGCAGAAGAAAAGATGAAGGACGAGCTGGAAGAGATTCATACAGCTGACATTACATTCAGCGATGAAGACCTCCTTCTCGGAACGTACGAGCACAACCGTCCGCTAAATGTCACCGGGTATTGCCATGACAGCAAGATAGGGAAGATCCTGGTTGACAATGGATCCTCCGTCAACCTTCTCAATGTGAGGGTGCTGAAGGAGATTTGCATGAACGTTCAGCACCTGGCTCGGGATAAAATCACTATCTCCGGGTTTGACTCTCAGTCATCACGGACGCTTGGGTCTGTAATATTGATGCTACGCTTTGGGCTGCTCGTCACTGACATCAAATTTCATGTCATCGACGCCAAGACTTGCTACAACGCTGTGCTCGCAGGCCTTGGTTGCATGAGTACAACGTCATTCCTTCTACCCAACATCAGTGTATGAAGTATTTCAAAAACGGCCTCGAGTACATCGTGACGGGAGAACTATATCCATTCTCCGTAAATAAAGTCCAAAAGTACGAAGATTCAAAGTATTTCCTACCAGACTTCGAAGACACGGAAAGATGTCGAAAGTCGGAGGATAAACAAAAAGCCATCGCCACTATCCCGATCTTTAGGAGCGACACCGAGGAGGATGAAGAGATAGTCTACTCAAGGCAACAGGCCCGGGCCATCTACCCCTATTTTGGTCTTCGGCAGTGACTCTGAAGACGAGGTCAACACAATGTTCTCTGTTCGTCTATCAAATCAAACATTCATTGGAGCTGATCAGGGTTTGCAAATTGCTATGGTTCCGCAACAGCATTACAGGGAACTTGATGTGCTCGATACATACAGCGTACAAGAGCTGCAGACTTTCTACGTCCCTCCCAGGCGGAGAGGTGAAAAAGCGATCCTATTCTATCGATCGACGGAGACCAAAGTGGAGAAAGAAATTTGGCATGGTGCTGATTTTGCGCTGGATGGGCTTCAACCAATCCGTCTGTCCAGATATTATACAGAGGGATTGAAAAGGCTGTTAAAACGCCAAGGCGTACCCTTCAAACAGACCACTCGACAAACTCAGTTCTACAAAAGGATTTGGGATGTACCCGGAACTCAGCGAAAGATGCTCAACGGGAGAATAGAGACGATTGGGCTTGGATACGTTCGGTCCAAGAAGCAGGAACGATTACATGGCTGCCATGTCATAAATAACTCCGGTGGAGAAGGGAAGGCTTTTCCAGATAGCGCCGATATCGAACCAGAGCGAGATCCCGCCGTAAAGATGCCGAGTCCATCATTCGAAGAACAAATTGACAAACTAATAAAAGAAGCTGGTCAAAAAGTTAGGGATGACCACAACCGTGAAATGGCCATTTACGAAAAGGCTAGGACGCAACGTCTCACTCAACAGTCCACGGAAAGAGAAAATGATGACGCCCTTCATCCTCAGACCGCTGTACTTTCTCCCGACAAGAAAAATCCCGACGCAGAGGAAAAAACAAGATGAAGAACGAGAATGGCGTACGAAAACAGCGAAGCGGATCCAAGAAGCCGCGTGACCAAGAAATGGTCCGCTGGAATCCATCGCTGATTAAGCAGATGGGTCAGGAATATTCTTTCCCCCAAGACAAGACAAGGAAAATATTCAACCTTGTCATGAAGTATCAAATGATGACGCTCCTATTAGTGACCCCTCCGGAGGTCCCGGGTTGCTTTGGCGCGCTAGCTAGCGGTTCTTAGTAGCAGTCGGCGACCTTTTCTTCTTTTAGTCTAGGAACCCCGAACAAGCAAACGAGGTCCATCACCCGGATTATTGCTCTTACCACCGAGCAATAGGACATCCTCTTGAAGACTGCTTCACCTTCAAAGACTGGGTCGAAGATCAATACCAACATGGCAGGTTTGCTCTATCTGACAGTTGGAAGGTAGCCCCACCACGAAAGCATGAGTCAAAAGCAACCTACATCATGAAGGTAAGTTCAGATCGGCATCGAGCCTGGAAACAAGCTCGTACCTGCCACGTGATAACACTATCAAAAGGGTGGGAGCACGAGAATATGGATAATCTCTCCTGGTACTCCACAAATGAGGATGAGGATGAGGTGATATCAGAATTTCCACCAACGCCAAAAGAGCTGGAAGATGGGATACACACCACAGCGGACAACCTGAGAAAAATCGACTTGGGGACGGAAAACGATACGAGGCCAACGTTTGTCAGTGAGTTGCTGTCTGAAAAGCAGGTGGCTACACTAAAGGAAGTGCTTATGCAATAAAAAGACTGCTTCATATGGAACTATTCCGAGATGCCGGGACTAGATCTAGAATAGCTGTGCATAAACTGGCAATATCACCGGACGTCAAGCTAGTCAAACAGGTGCCAAGAAGAATGCGGCTCGAACTCGAGATGAGCATCAATGCCGAAATCAAGAAACTAATCGACTCTGGCTTCATACAAGAAGTTCAATATCCTGACTGGATCGCCAACATTGTCCCAGTGATGAAGAAAAATGGGACGGTACGCATCTACGTGGACTTTCGAGACCTCAACAAAGCTTGCCCGAAGGATGACTTCCCAGTACCGGTCACCGAGTTGATGATCGATAACACGTCCACTCATGAAGTCTTCTCCTTTATGGATGGATCTTCGGGGTATAATCAAATAAAAATGCATCCTGAAGACCGAAAGCACACCGCCTTTCGGACTCCGCTGGGCATACTCTGCTATAAGGTGATACTCTTCGGTCTGAAGAACGCAGGCGCTACCTACCAGAGGGCCATAACGAAGATCTTCGATGACCTCATACATGAGATTGTCGAATGCTATATCGACGACCTTGTGGTGAAAAGCAAAATCGTACGAGGAACACTGGGAACATCTGAACATAGTGTTCCAGCGCCTTCGGAAGTACAACCTGAAGATGAATCCTCTGAAATGTGCATTTGGAGTCTCCTCAGGCAAATTCCTAGGATTCATTATACGACACAGAGGCATCGAAATAGACCCATCAATGATCAAGGCAATCATGGAAATGCCCACGCCAAGAACTCTCAAACAACTGCGATCTCTCCAAGGAAAGCTTGCGTATATCCGGCTGTTCATAGCCAACCTCTCCGGAAAATGTCGTCCCTATAGCCATCTAATGAAGAAGGGGACCCCATTCGTCTGGGATCGTAAATGCCAAAGTGCGTTGGATGAAATCAAGCAATACCTGCAGAATCCACCGATACTGACCGCTCCGGTTAAGGCAAAGCCCCTCATCCTGTACACAACAGCCCTAGAAGGTTCTTTGGGCGCACTATGGATACAGGAGAACGACCAGGGGAAGGAGAGAGCTCTATACTATTTGAGTCGAGTTTGTTGGGGTCAAAATTTACACCCCGGTTGACCAAGTATCAAAGCCAATCCCAAGCCAAGTGGGCCCAAGCCCAGGTCAGAACCGAGCATGGAAGGGACCGGCCTCATGACAAAAGGAATGAAGCCATAAATTAGTTTTAATGTAATTCTTATTTTATATATAGAAATAAATGTATGTAAGTAGGCAGAAAGCCAAAATTTTGTAAACCCCATGGCTTATGTGCAAAAAGAAACAAGCACATAAGGCATGGGGTGGCACAAGTGCCATTTGGCAAAACCCAAGGGGCTACATGTAAAGTGTGTAGCCTATAAAGGCAAACATGATAAAAATATCTATGACAACTTTTCCATTCTAAAAATTCTAGGGTTTGTACCTTCTCCTTCCTCAAGGTTCTAAATCCTCTTCTCCTTTTCAATTAAATCAAGAGTTTTACTCTTCCTTTTCCAAAATTAAATAGTTTTTCACCACAAAACCCATAAAGGGGAGCTCAGATCTTCCACCAGATCTCAAAAAGGAGAGATTTTTAAATCTCGACCCCTTTCTCCAAAATCCAGCCAACCGAGAGAAAGAAGAAGGAGACCCATCTCCAAAAATCCCATCTTGGGAAGATCCAGGGCCAAAGGGGAGAGAAACAAAAGGGCCCCCTTTGATCATTTCTAAAAATTTCTAGGAGATTAACTCCATTAAAGATCTGTTGGAGTTCAACTCTATAAATTAATCTCTTTTTAGGAGTTTAACCCCAGAAGTCAAATCGGGAGTACAGCTCCCAGTGCAGGGACAAAGTCCCTTTTTCCTTCTGACGCCCAGCGCCCGCGTGCCCACCGCGTGGGGCGCTGGCGCCTATCGCCCGTGTGCCAAGCACGCGGGGCGCTGGCGCCCGCATGCCCAGCACGTGGGGCGCTGGCGCCCAACGCCCAGCGTCCGTGTGCTAGGCACGTGAGGCGCTGGCGCTCACGCGTCCTTTGGACGCCATTTTCCCCCTCATTTTATATACACTCCAAACTAAAAATACCTCCCCCGTTAGAAAAAATTTCTAACAGGGCGCTGTCCCGTACCCCGCTATCCGGGTAGCGGGACCCCCGTAAACTCTGCGAGGCTCCCGATATATCCAAGCCCCTCTCCAAAACACAGCACACGTATATTGCACCTTGAGTTCGTATGACCATTTTAACCCGTCAATCGGAGGTTCCCTCGCTCCAGAGGCGAGGGGTAATTAACGGCAGCTTAGTCCGCAGCTACTGGAGATTTGGATCTGTAAGTCGATGTAGTACACCCCAGTACTTATGGGGAGGCGGAATTTTCAAAAAACGATCAAGTTTAAACAACGAACATCGACTAACCGCTTGAATCGAAGCTAAACAAATAATAACCAAGCACATAGCTATACTAAACTATAGTGTTAAGGGATTATACCGATCGAAACTAGTCCTTCGTCTTTACGTCCTCCTTTGTTCTCCTCGACCTTCTCTAGGTAGTAGACGATCCACCCGAGAGCGAAACTCCAAGCTAAACCTCTAACTTGAGGTAACTAATCAACTTTGATTGCTAATCAAAGATGAAAGGATGATGTAGAGTGAAGGTTATGGATTGTTTAGTCTAACTAATCCTTTGATCTCAACACATGAGGATTAAGGATTAGGGTTTGAAGATGAGAGCTTGAGGAGAGAGAATGTGATATATGATAATGAGAAGAGAGAGAGTGTATCATAATATATTATGAAGCATTCTATTTTAAGAATAATGAATAAAGGAAATGAATAAGCATGCTTCATAAAATATCTAGTGGTGATTCATTAGCATGAGTCATTAAGCAATAAATGTGCATTAATGAAATGAATGAATCACCACCATGACTCACTTTCTTTCCAAAAGAAACCTCCTTAGTCACATCTTCTAGAAGCTTCTCGTACAATTACGAGAACGCCCCTCCAATCCGCAAAAATACGGAAAAACTTTAGACTGTAAAAATTCAATAACCGGATACCAGTAACTGGCTTAAACCAAAGCCGACTGGTAAAAACTGTCCGAAAGTCGTACGCGCGTAAACGCACGTATGCGTCCGAACCCTTTGTCGCAAAACCATGCAACCTCTATATCGTTTCGCCTGGAGTAGGAAACTCTCTGTGTGGGACTCTAGAGACTCGACTACTACGCTGGCAGTGGGTTTAACCACAGACCGCAAGCGGCACTAGCTGTACGTAACGGTCCCCAGGTAGTTGTCGATAAGAAGGCCGATGAGTAAACCCATCCGAACTCCTACTGAGTCTGATGTGACAATCTCCATACATTCCGGTCCGTTCGTCCAAGACTATCGCATATCGGGCCTAGGGGGGCGGCAAGCGTCAGTCCCCTAATAGCGGTATAAGTCGTGTCGGAGTAAAGCCCATTACACCCTGAGAAACTACTGGAACCTACCAGCAAATCTCGCTTGCCCTGGCCAGGGACTTTGCGTAATGGCTCTCTGACACAGCACGATATCTACTCCCAATACCGGGAGGGACGAATCCTGTCTAACCGCCACTGCCTCCAAGTGCTCGGGACTGCACCCAACTGCTACCTGTTTGCACGACTCCTTTGAGCCGCGGTAGGGTAGCAATCTAAGAACAGTGGGACACACTCGAGGCGAAGTAGCAGTGTCAAGTCTGCGGACTACGCTGTACTCATGTCACCTGGGAACTGTTCACTGACGACTGGTATCAAACCAACCAACAGTTCCCTGTGAGTCCTATCCGGTGTACCCGTAACCTAACGAGCACCTGTATACTATCTCCAGTACGACGTACTGACGGCTGTGGGACAGACCATCTCCCCAACTGGGATGAGAAGCGTACACACCAGTCTACTCCGGAGTATCGATGCTCTGTCTCGATAATCCAACGACCAGGGACCTGAATAAGGATGTGCTTGTAGACTACCCAGCCCCCACTAGTGTGACTGCCATCACAACGCTGGTAGACAAGCAAGATCCTAAGAGCTCTATCAATACGTATACTCACATATTAAGATAGAAAAAACCAAGTAGCATACTACCATGTTTAGCAAGACTGTTATATACATGTGAATATCCCAAGCTTCCATTAAGTAATATACAAGCTAGTATGATACAGTAATGGCCTTCTAGGGCATAAACACTAACAATCTCCCACTTGCACTAGGGCCATGTACTGGCATATCGCAGACCAATGATCTCGAGCAGCCTCTCGAACTGAATCTGAGGAAGGGCCTTCGTGAATGGATCAGCAATGTTCTCTTCTGAAGCAACTCTCCGAACCTCGATCTCCTGACGATCAATGATCTCCCTGATCAGGTGATACCGCCTCAAGATGTGTCTGGACTTCTGATGGGACCTTGGTTCCTTCGCTAAAGCTATAGCTCCGTTGTTGTCGCAATACAGAGGTATTGGATCAACTATGGTAGGAACCACCTGAAGTTCTGTTAGGAACTTCTTCATCCAGACTGCTTCTTTTGCGGCATCGCAAGCAGCTATATACTCCGCTTCCATCGTCGAGTCAGCAACGGTGTCCTGCTTGGAGCTCTTCCAGCACACCGCCCCTCCATTGAGGGTAAAGACATATCCCGACATGGACTTGGAATCGTCCTTATCACTCTGGAAGCCGGAATCAGCAAAGGCCTCCAACCTGAGGTCTTTTCCGCCGTAAACCAAGAACATCTCCTTAGTCCTCCTCAGGTACTTGAGAATGTTCTTTACTGCTATCCAGTGTTTCTCCCCTGGGTCTGACTGATACCGGCTTACCACGCTCAGTGCGTAAGCTACATCTGGTCTGGTACACAACATCGCATACATTATAGAGCCTACCGCAGAAGCGTAGGGTATAATAGACATGCGTTCCCTTTCCAAATCAGTCTTGGGAGACATCTCTTTGGAGAGGGTGATTCCGTGACAAGCCGGTAGATTACCGCGCTTAGAATCTTCCATACTGAATCTTTTCAGTACAGTGTCGATATATCTGGACTGCGAAAGTCCCAACATCCTCTTGGATCTATCACGATAGATCCGGATCCCCAGAATGTAAGAGGCATCACCCAGGTCTTTCATGGAGAACCTGTGTGACAAGAATCCTTTGACAGATTGTAGCATAGGAATGTCATTTCCTATCAATAGAATGTCATCCACGTACAAGACGAGGAATACGACACTTCTGGCCACAACTTTACTATATATGCACGGTTCATCTGGATTTTTGATAAAGTCATATTCTTTGACTGTCTCATCAAAACAGATGTTCCAACTCCGCGATGCCTGCTTTAGTCCATAAATAGACTTAAGCAGCTTGCACACTTTCCCGCTGCTCCCACTCTGATTGAAACCCTCTGGTTGATCCATATAGACGCTCTCTTCTAAATTTCCATTCAGAAAAGCCGTCTTTACGTCCATCTGCCAGATTTCATAATCATGGAAGGCAGCAATAGCAAGAAGGACCCGAATGGATTTGAGCATAGCCACTGGAGAAAAGGTTTCGTCATAGTCCAAACCAGGTCTTTGACGAAAACCCTTTGCAACAAGTCTAGCCTTATAGGTTTCCACCTGTCCATCTACACCAATCTTTTTCTTGAAGATCCATTTGCATCCTATGGGTTTTACCCCATCTGGAGCAAAGTCCAAAGTCCATACTTTGTTGGTGTACATGGACTCCATTTCGGTCCGCATTGCATCTAGCCATCGTACCGAGTCGCCGCTCTGGATGGCCTGCTGGAAGTCAGTAGGTTCATCATCATCTATGATGCAATCCTCTCTATCCCCGTCTATGAGAAAACCGTAGTATCTCTCAGGCGGATGAGACGGCCTACTACTCCTGCGGAGGGGTGCGGGAATGTTCTGTTCTTCTTGAACCTCTGGTTCTACCAAACTTTCAGTAGCAGTTTGTGGTTCTGGAATTTCTTCCAGTTCTATTTCGCTCCCACTTATTTCCTTTTCTAAAAACTGATTTTCCAGAAAATGGGCATTACGAGAAACAAAAACCTTTTGTTCCTCTGCGTAATAGAAATAATATCCCTTGGAGTTCTTTGGATATCCCACAAACATACATTTTACTGATCGTGCCTCGAGCTTGTCCACATGCTGCTTTTTAACAAAAGATGGACATCCCCAAATCTTCATATGTTGAAGATGGGGTTTCTTCCCAGTCCACATCTGATATGGAGTGGTAGGCACAGTCTTGGTAGGAGCTCTGTTCAGAAGATATGCCGCTGATTCTAGCGCATAACCCCAGAAAGATCGCGGTAACTCAGCATTACTCATCATGGATCGTACCATATCCAATAGGGTTCGATTCCGTCTCTCCGATACACCGTTATGCTGTGGAGTGTATGGAGGAGTAAGCTGAGAGAGAATTCCTTTCTCTTTTAGGTAACCTAGGAACTCGGCACTCAAGTATTCTCCACCTCGATCAGATCTTAGTGTCTTTATACTTTTGCCGGTTTGGTTTTCTACTTCATTCTTATACTCTTGGAATTTCTCAAAAGCCTCGGATTTATGTTTCATCAGATAAATGAATCCGTATCTTGAGTAATCATCCGTGAAAGTAATGAAATAGGAAAAACCACCTCTCGCATGTGTAGACATTGGACCGCATACATCACTGTGTATGAGTCCTAAGAGCTCGCTCGCTCTTACTCCTTGTCCAGTGAATGGAGTCTTTGTCATCTTTCCTTTGAGACAAGATTGACAAGTGTCATAAGTTTGATATTCGAACGTGTCCAAATATCCTTCTCTATGCAACTTAGTCAACCTTCTCTCATTGATGTGACCCAGTCTACAATGCCATAAGAAAGCTTTATTTAAATCTGGAGACTTTCTTTTTAGTGTGTTCTGGACATTGAAAATTTGGAGTTGGTTTAACACATATATGCCGTTATTTAGAGTACCGGACCCAATCAAACCATGATTAAGGTGGATGTTGACAACATCTCTTACAAACGTGAAATCATAACCTTTATTTGATAACAAGGAAACTGATATGATATTACACGTTAAGCTGGGTACAAAATAACAGTTAAGTAAAACCAAAATGTGTCCACTCGTCAATCCTAGGTGATAATCCCCGACGGACGCAGCTCCCACGCTAGCTCCGTTAGCAACCCTGAGGATCATATCACCTTCCTTCAGCACTCTACGGTTTCTCAGTGCCTGCAAAGAATTGCAAATATGAGATCCTGATCCGGTATCCAATACCCAGGAAGTAGAGTTGATTGACAGACAATTCTCAATTACAAACACACCTGAAGTCGAAGCCACAGCCTGCTTCGGTTCCTGGTTCTTGGCGTTCCACGCCTTGCAATCCTTCTTCCAGTGCCATTTCCTGTGACAATGGAAGCACTCATCCAGGCCAACTACCGGTGCTGTAAACTTTTTCTTTCCCTTCTTTCCCACCTTACTAACACCTCCTCTAGGTCTGGGTGCGGCCTTCTTCTTCCTTCCTTTGGCCCTAGCCTTGGACCCGGAAGAAGATGAACCGCCAACAAACATAGCGGGTGTTTCCCTTGCCTTCTGCAAGGTGCCCTCTGCACTCCTTAACATGTTCAGGAGTTCCGCAAGTTCAACTTCTTTTCCTTGAAGATTGAAGTTGAGGATAAACTGGGCATAGGTGGGAGGAAGGGACTGGAGAACAAGGTCTGTATAGAGCTCATTATCCAAAGTCGTCCCAAGGTCTGCGAGCTCTTCAATATAGCCGATCATCTGTAGGACATGTTCACCTACTGATGACCCGACAGCCAACCTCGCTCGAAACAATTTCTTAGAGGTCTCGTATCTTGCTATACGAGATTGCTCTCCATAAAGTTCCTTTGTATGGAGAAATATGCCATCTAGAGACATATCCTCGTGCCTCCTCTGATGTTCATTGTTCATCGAGGCAAGCACGATGCACTTGGTTCTCGCGCAATCTAAATCCCAGGTTTTGCGGATTTCCTTATCCGCATTGCTGGATTTGGGACCAAGGACAGCAGGTGCTGTAGCGGTGAGGACGTACCCCAGTTTGTCATAGGTCAAAGCCATCTTGACATTCCGCAGCCAATCTTTATAGTTTGGCCCTGTCAGTATATTTTTCTCTAAAAGTAACTTAAGTCCAGTCATTTTCAGGGTCGCTGCAATTAGGAGAGAGAGAAGAAAACTCTTTAGCATGATGCTCTTGCAAGTTTAGAGTGGTTTTTAGTTTATCTAAACTGGATGGCTCCCACTGTTTCTCGAATCCTTCCTCAAACCATAAAAGAAGAATTAGCCAAGACTATTCTCACCGTACAATACTTGCTTAACCGTTCAGCCAGGCCGGTGTCGATACTTCGAGGGAGGTTTTCCAACGCTTTCGCGAAGTTCCTTAATTAAATAACCTCTTTTCTCTGGGGGCGTAACCCCGCTGACACTTTTCTGGACACCTACTAGGTTTATAGCATTGATCGTTAAGCGACGAAAATCCTGATAAGTAGCATATACTCACAGTAGGATCGGGATCCAAATATCATCGTATGATAATGTTGAAGGAATCCTACCAACATTCATCAAACTCCAAATGGTATGCATCTCTTTGCAAATTTCAGTTTCTTTAGAAATTCCCGATATAAGGTTTTTGCCCCATGCTCTTATGACCTTGGCTTTGGTCAAAATGTCATAAGTCACATGTCAAGTTCTACCCGTCATTATCTTATCACTTTGAACCCATCCGTATATACCCCTGACTTTGGTCAAATGGTAATACGACTGTCCCAAACCAACTCATCTATCTTATGCAACAAATGAAAACCCAGTAGCTACCAAACACTATGCCTTGACTTTGGCCAAAATGCATAGCTTGAAAACTACTGAATACCCAAATGAAATGACGGAGGGCTACGACTGGTTTTGGCGAAACCGTGAACGTAGTGAACTTGATATAACCGAAGGAACCTGATAGCTTTTAAAAGGAGTGGTTAAAGCTCCGCATTTAAAAATATCTGTTTTAAAAATAACCGAGTGGTTTCTTTTAAATTGTTCCAACGATTTAAACTTTGGTTTGTTTTACTTTGCATTATAGATAATGCGTCCCATCATTAACCTATCATTGCAGAAAACAACGAAAATACAACGTCCTCTTATGCCATCTGCATTCGCCACGGGGTCCCGTCATCACCCGTTAGGTTACTTAACTAACGGGGGCTGGGCTAGCGCGGGTGTAAAACATAAGTGGCGTCTAAATAGCTATCATAAATATAGATATTTTACATTCGTCTGACGCAATGATATTCATTCCAGAACACAGATAAACAATATTGGATTTGCAAGCAATCTGTATTTCTTTTGAGCCTGCAAGAAAAGACAGATTACACAGTTGTGATGAATAGCCGTTACCCCACCCTCGACCCCTACGGGTACGGCAAACTACCCACCCGGCAGTCTGTGTACCCCACCTTGGGTCAGTCCTAGGAGCAAAAACAGTAAAATGAAATAATACAACGGTGGCTACAACCGCAACCTGGAAGTGCCCCGCGAAAATAATATTACAACAAATTACATTTACAACAAATGAATTAATCAATAACCCATTGCTAACCCCGGCTATACACCACAACAGTCCAATACAGTTTATATGCACAAACAGATATAACCATTTCAGAAATGTGCAACCCCCTGCCAACCGACATACTAGCAGTTAGGGGAGGTTTACGAACACATTAAACAATCACAGATATAATCCAATACGCAAATACTGTACAATTCGATCGAATAAACAACATCAATATTGCTCCAAAATCTGCTCTGTTAAACAGTAACCTGAGCAATAATTAAATATTCCAGAAAACCCCAAACACCAGAGAGGACCCACCCATGAAAGATGAGCCCATGACTCGGCAACTCGGCCGCGGAAGCGCGGCGGATCGGTGGGATCCGCTGCCCTTCCGCGGCGCTTTAGTCGAATCATGTGCTCGAATTTCTTGGGTGTTCTCCTGTGGTCATGTCAAGCTCTCTGAACACACCTGAAAAATTTTCTGACTTGATTTTAACTTCGACAGAAACTTGACAGAATTAGGGTTTTGCGGCTTTGTTTTTCCGTTCGAAATTCGTACAAATTTGCAATTAAGTTATTTATTATTTAGCGAGGCTCTGATACCACTGTAAGTCGATGTAGTACACCCCAGTACTTATGGGGAGGCGGAATTTTCAAAAAAACGATCAAGTTTAAACAACGAACATCGACTAACCGCTTGAATCGAAGCTAAACAAATAATAACCAAACACATAGCTATACTAAACTATAGTGTTAAGGGATTATACCGATCGAAACTAGTCCTTCGTCTTTACGTCCTCCTTTGTTCTCCTCGACCTTCTCTAGGTAGTAGACGATCCACCCGAGAGCGAAACTCCAAGCTAAACCTCTAACTTGAGGTAACTAATCAACTTTGATTGCTAATCAAAGATGAAAGGATGATGTAGAGTGAAGGTTATGGATTGTTTAGTCTAACTAATCCTTTGATCTCAACACATGAGGATTAAGGATTAGGGTTTGAAGATGAGAGCTTGAGGAGAGAGAATGTGATATATGATAATGAGAAGAGAGAGAGTGTATCATAATATATTATGAAGCATTCTATTTTAAGAATAATGAATAAAGGAAATGAATAAGCATGCTTCATAAAATATCTAGTGGTGATTCATTAGCATGAGTCATTAAGCAATAAATGTGCATTAATGAAATGAATGAATCACCACCATGACTCACTTTCTTTCCAAAAGAAACCTCCTTAGTCACATCTTCTAGAAGCTTCTCGTACAATTACGAGAACGCCCCTCCAATCCGCAAAAATACGGAAAAACTTTAGACTGTAAAAATCCAATAACCGGATACCAGTAACTGGCTTAAACCAAAGCCGACTGGTAAAAACTGTCCGAAAGTCGTACGCGCGTAAACGCACGTATGCGTCCGAACCCTTTGTCGCAAAACCATGCAACCTCTATATCGTTTCGCCTGGAGTAGGAAACTCTCTGTGTGGGACTCTAGAGACTCGACTACTACGCTGGCAGTGGGTTTAACCACAGACCGCAAGCGGCACTAGCTGTACGTAACGGTCCCCAGGTAGTTGTCGATAAGAAGGCCGATGAGTAAACCCATCCGAACTCCTACTGAGTCTGATGTGACAATCTCCATACATTCCGGTCCGTTCGTCCAAGACTATCGCATATCGGGCCTAGGGGGCGGCAAGCGTCAGTCCCCTAATAGCGGTATAAGTCGTGTCGGAGTAAAGCCCATTACACCCTGAGAAACTACTGGAACCTACCAGCAAATCTCGCTTGCCCTGGCCAGAGACTTTGCGTAATGGCTCTCTGACACAGCACGATATCTACTCCCAATACCGGGAGGGACGAATCCTGTCTAACCGCCACTGCCTCCAAGTGCTCGGGACTGCACCCAACTGCTACCTGTTTGCACGACTCCTTTGAGCCGCGGTAGGGTAGCAATCTAAGAACAGTGGGACACACTCGAGGCGAAGTAGCAGTGTCAAGTCTGCGGACTACGCTGTACTCATGTCACCTGGGAACTGTTCACTGACGACTGGTATCAAACCAACCAACAGTTCCCTGTGAGTCCTGTCCGGTGTACCCGTAACCTAACGAGCACCTGTATACTATCTCCAGTACGACGTACTGACGGCTGTGGGACAGACCATCTCCCCAACTGGGATGAGAAGCGTACACACCAGTCTACTCTGGAGTATCGATGCTCTGTCTCGATAATCCAACGACCAGGGACCTGAATAAGGATGTGCTTGTAGACTACCCAGCCCCCACTAGTGTGACTGCCATCACAACGCTGGTAGACAAGCAAGATCCTAAGAGCTCTATCAATACGTATACTCACATATTAAGATAGAAAAAACCAAGTAGCATACTACCATGTTTAGCAAGACTGTTATATACATGTGAATATCCCAAGCTTCCATTAAGTAATATACAAGCTAGTATGATACAGTAATGGCCTTCTAGGGCATAAACACTAACAGGATCCCCACGATCATTAAACCCCGGCCTACCTTAGGCAGGGGGAATCTGTAGTACTCCTGACAAGCGACGCATACTCCCATCTCAATAGGGTGACGAAAAACACCCTACAGATTCTGGCACGCCCGGTGGGACATATCTATCTTCCCATATCTCGGGTCAAGTGTTCATACGAACTCATTTAACATATATACCGACGTTTGTACTGAAGTAATGTTCCTTTCATGCAGCAATCAACTTTCAATGACAATGTCTCCCAAGATGAATTCAGCTTCCGACGCGACCCCAATCTCGTATGTGGTCAAGATAAATACTCATGTGGTTCTCCCTGTCAGTCTCACCCGGCAATGGGAGGAGCTACCCCGTCAATTTGGTTCTGTCGTCATCTACCCTGCTGGAAGCGCTCATTTGGCGGAAGTCCCGACAAACCAAGTGGCCAAACCAGCCTCGAGGGGCAAGAGGCCGAACGTCGTGGTCGCCGGAGCATCCTACCCCAAATGCAAATCTGTATTCGAACGGCTCTCCACTGTTCCAAGTGGCGGAAAGGCTGTCAACACCAATGGGGCCATAAAGCAGCTCCAGAAAGCTCAGATGGTGCCATTAATAATCGCGCGAATAGGCATCTTCTCTGGCCTCTCTGTCAATCGGTCTACGGCGTCTTCCTGAAGAGCCGAAGTCTACCAAGTGCTTAAAACAAAAAAGTTAAGGCAGAAGCGGCTCAGGTATCGAGCCAACAAGAGGGCCAGGACTTTGGCCATGTGGGATCTTATGAGGTTCCAAGAGCAGGGTTACTCCGCGACGACGGTTGAGTCGGCCGTAAAAATAAGCAATTCCTTCGAACCTCTGAAGTGGGTTCAAGAAAATACCATGACCGCCAGAATCAAGAAGACAGCGGTCTGAACGTTGCTACAAAGAGACATGTCCCATCCCCAACGGAGAAAGTACGACACTGTCTCTTCAAGAGTCTATCGGGCGCTCTGTGCCACGCGAAAACAGCGGGGCAAAACCAAAAAGGAAGCGTCGGTACCGTTCAAGAATCCGGCCAGGCCATCCACCTTCAATCGACTGCCCCTTACCGAAACATGAGGGTCAAAACAGCGATCCATGAAATCAGCCGCCGATAATAAAAAGACGGCTGGATATGTTATCCATACGGTCTATATGACGGGCGGGCGCCCCAGCGACAACCTTCACAGCAAAAGTAAGGATGAGGCCACCACATCCCAAACCCAATCTGGCTTGAATATGGTTGCCGCTTTCCAAGAACAGCCGCCTCCGCTGAATGATGAAAACCCTCTCGATGAGGATGATAGGCAGAAAGACCCCTCAGTCCATGTAGAGTCAAGCTCGGACAGTGTGGTGTTCCTATTTAAAAAATAAATAATAAATAAAAAGCGATGGGAAAAATTCCCCAAATGGAGCATCATGTGCCCACACGTGAAGCGCCTTGGAACAAAGATTATAGGCATTGCGCTTAACAAATAAGGCTGAAACTGAGCCCCACATGCAGGTACGTGAGTATCTATATACAAAGTATGTAGGCGCCTTCCTAAAAAACAAATAAGCAAACCGGTTGAATGCTATGGGGTTACGTGCTACACGTGAGGGTTCCTAATGCCTTCTGAGCCGACAGAATTAAATTATAAATAAGAGAGATCAAACGCTGTTGAAGAAATATTTCCTCAAATCTTTCTAAACAAGAAAGTTTACCCTCCGTAAAACAGAGTACTGCTGGATTAAAAATCCAATGGTGATTAAAAATCACCAAGCAGAATAAGCTCTGTATGGAAAAATATTTTTCCAATCTTGTTAAAAATAAGAGAAATATCTTCTGTAAAACAGAAGGCCTAGGATCAAAAATCCAACGGTGGATAAAATCCCCAAATCAATTTGAGATCTCTAAATAAGAGATTTCTTTAACTAAATCAACAAATCATCCTCCGCTATATAAAGGACCCGAGACTAAAAGGAAGACAGAGAGAAAAAAAATCCTTCGTAAGCTTAGAGAAAAAAGAAGAGAATTCAATTCTCCAAAGAAAAGAAGAAAATTTTACATTTTAGGTAAGAAGGAAAAAAACACAGAGAGCATCTTTATCTCTTCTTCGCCTCTACAAGAGTTTAACTCTTCTAAAAAAGAACTTGGTTCCTCCTCTGTTTAGATCTGAAGAAGCAGATCTCCCCACAAGTTGAGAATTTAATTCTCATCAGGGAGATTCTGTTATGTAGATTCAAAACCTAGGGTAAAGAACTAAGTTTAAAGAATTTAATTCTTACAAAAAAAAGTATATAGGAATTTAACTCCTCTGATAAAACTAGGGTTTAACCCTATAAAAGAATTTAATTCTTATAAAACAAGGGGCTTGAAAATCTCAAAACTCAAGATTTCCATGCACGTAACAAGAAAAGATTAACGCTCAACATGATAATGACAGATCACGTGCTCTCACGTGAGCACCTTCGATGAACAAAAGAAAACGGCTGAGGATGCTTCACGTGACCCTTAAATAACGCTTATCATTTGCAAAAGATAAAAAGGACTAAATTAAAGACAATGCCCATTTTTGGACTCTTCACGTGACCCTTAAATAGCGCTTATTATTTACAAAGGAAGAAGGAATAAATCAAAGACAGTGTCCAACTTTGGGGCGCCTCACGTGCCCACACGTGAGGGTCACAGGAACTAAGTGTTTAACACTTATATATAAAAAAAAGGGGGGGAATAGAACCCAAGAAAGCAGCGCCCAATTCTCAAGCGCCTCACGTGCCACACGTGAGCGTCCCAAATTTCAGTGTTTAACACTGCTTTAAGGCCTCACGTGGGAGCACGTGAGCGCTGAACATATACTATTGTTTAACACTATGAGAGACCAACATTAACCCAAATTAGCCAAGTCTCCTGAAGCCAAAACCCTTTTGGTCACCAATCAACCGAGCCCTCATTATACTCAGGTCTTTCAAAATTGATCTTAGTCCCAAAGATAGCTAATGAGCTTGTTCCCGCCAAAAAATTTGGCTCAAAACTTGCTCACTTATAAAAGAATAACAATAAAATAAAGTAAAAATAATAATAATAAAATAAAATAATAATAATAAATAAATAATAAAGGGAAAGCGCCAGCGCCGAGAGTCAAAGACTCTGAGGCAGCGCCTCACTTACAAAGCACGAGAGCGCTCGCGCCAAGAGCGCTAGCGCCAAGAGTCAAAGACTCTGAGGCAGCACCTCACGTGCAAAGCACGAGAGCGCCAGCGCCAAGAGTCAAAGACTCTGAGGCAGCGCCTCACGTGCAAAGCACGAGAGCACCAAGCGCCAAGAGTCAAAGACTCTGAGGCAGTGCCTCACGTGCAAAGCACGAGAGCGCCAGCGCTAGAACTAAATGTTCTCCACCATTGGATCAAAGATCTAATGAATATGATGAATCATCAAATTATAGAATCAAATTCTGCGGAGGAAATATTCCTTGGATCTTTCTAAACAAGAAAGATTGTTCTCTGTAAAGCAGAGCACCGTTGGATTAAAAATCCAATGGTGATTAAAACTCACCAATCCACAGAAAAAATTCTGTACTAGGAAATATTTTCCTAATCTTGTTAAAAACAAGAGAAATATCTTCTGTAAAACAGAAGTCCTTGGATTAAAAATCCAACGGTGAATAAAATTTACCGATTGATCTAAAAGATCATTTTGGTTGATTATAAAATCAATCAAAATCTCTCAATGAGAGATTTTCTGAACAAATTAATTCTTTTCTTTCTCCTATAAATAAGAGCAAAGGGACAGAGAAAAGGGATATACAGAAAGAGAGAGAGAGAAACCCCCCTCGTAAGCTAAAAAGAAAAGAGAATTTAATTTTCCAGAGAGAAAAAGATCTCCTCAAAGAGAAAAAGAAACCCTATGTAAGAGATATAGAAAACATTTTACCTCTTCCCCGTCTCCACAAGATTTTAACTCTTCTAAAAAGAACTTAGTTCATCCTCTCGTTGAGAGATCAAATCACTCTTTATCTTCCGGGTACAGGCTTAGATCTACAGATGCAGATCTCCCCATAAGTTGAGAATTTAATTCTCATCGGGGAGATTCTGTTATGTAGGTCCAAACTTAGGGGAAAGAAGTATGTTCGAAGAATTTAATTCTTACAAGAACATATAGGAATTTAATTCCTCTAAATAAAACTAGGGTTTAACCCTATAAAAGAATTTAATTCTTATAAAACAAAGGGGCTCGAACATCCCAAAACTCAAGACCGCCATGCACGTAAAGAAAAGATTAGTGCTTGAACAAAAAGAGAACAACTGAGATCAGGTCACGTGTTCCAACGTGACCCCTGAATAAGCCTTTGAAAAAGGGGAATAAACCCAAGACAATTCCCAATTTGGGGCGCCTCACGTGACCCCACATGACCCTCTAATAGTGCTTAGCACTCTCAAAAGAAAAGAAGAATAAATCAAAGGCGGTTTTTTATTCTTTGGGGCGCCTCACGTGATCCCACGAGACCCAATAGCGCTTAGCACTCAGAAAAGAACAAAAAAACAAACCCAAAAAGATAGCACCAACTTTCAAGCGCCTCACGTGGCCCTACGTGAGCGCCTCAATTCTTAGTGTTTAACACTTCTTCGAGCGCCTCACGTGACCCCACGTGAGCGCCTCAAATTCTTAGTGTTTAACACTACTTCAAACGCCTCACGTGACCCCACGTGAGCGCCTCAAATTTTTAGTGTTTAACACTAGTTCAAGCGCCTCACGTGGGAGCACGTGAGCGCCGAACATACACTAGTGTTTAACACTATGAGAGGCTAACCTTAGTCCAAATCAGCCAAGTCTCCCAAAGACAAACACCCTTTTTTCGATCGAGCTCCAATTATACCCGGGTCTTTCAAAATTGATCTCAGATGGCATTCAAAGCAATGTTTATCTCATTCCTTCTCAATCTGACATTTGGTTCAAGGGTACTGTAGGGTGTTTTTCGTCACCCCATTGAGATGGGAATACGCGCGCGCTTGTCAGGCGTATACTACAGATTCCCCCTGCCTAGGGTAGGCCGGGGTTTATTGATTGTAGGGATCCAAATCTCCGGCAGCCGCGGACTAAGCTGCCGTTAATTACCCCTCGCCTTTGGGGCGAGGGAACCTCCAATTAACAGGTTAAAATGGTCATGCGAACTCAATGTGCAGTGTACGTGTGTTGTGTTTTGAAAGGGGGGTTTGGATATATCGGGATCCACACAGAGTTTTTACGGGGGTCCCGCTACCCGGATAGCGGGCTGGGGGCCAACGGGGCGAGCATCCCCCTTGCGGGATGCGGGGCAGCGCCCCGTTAGAAATTTTTTTCTAACAGGGACAGTGTTGCGGAGTATGTGTGTGTGTAAATATGTATACATATGTGTGTATATGTATATATGTATATATGTATATATATATATAAAAGAAAGAGGGGGAAAAGGCATCCAAAGGATGCGTGGGGCCAGCGCCTTGAGCGCTGTGCGCTTAGGTGCTGTGCGCTCAGGCGCAAGCGCGCCACGTGTCGGCACGTGGGCGTTTTGCGCTTGAGCGCAAGCGCGCCACGTGTCGGCACGTGGGCGTTTTGCGCTTGAGCGCAAGCGCGCCACGTGTCGGCACGTAGGCGCTTTGCGCTCGAGCGCAGTGCGCCTGAGCGCAGCATGCCACGTGTCGGCATGTGGGCGCTTTGCGCTCGAGTGCAGTGCGCCTGAGCTCAAGCGCGCCACGTGTCGGCACGTGGGCGCTTTGCGCTCGAGCGCTGGGCGCTGGCGAGACAAATGGACTTTTAGTCCTAGAACCATAAGCTATGCTTCAGAAAGGAAATATTTATTATATATATATATATATATATGTAAATATATGGAGTTAAACTCCTAAAATGTTTTGGTTGATGAAAGGGATTCTTCCTCTTCCTCCTCTGTTGGCTGGATCTTGATGATCAAGAGATGTGAGATCTAAAAATCTCTCCTTTCTGAGATCTAATGGTAGATCCAAGTTCCCCTTTGTGGGTTTTGTGGTGGAAAACTTCTTAGTGTTTGAAAAGAAAGAGTAAAACTCTTGATTTAATTCAAAAGAAATGAGAAGGTTTAGAACCTTGGAGAAGGAGCAGGAGGCACAAAAGATCTCAGATCTAAAATTTTTGTGGAGAGAATGAAAAGTCTCTTTTTTTATTCATCATGTTGCCTTTTATAGGCTTACATATTTACATATAGCCCCTTGGACTTCCCAAAATGGCATTTTGCCTATCCCATGGCTCATGTGCCATTTCATTTTTGCACATAAGCCATGGGCTTACAAAAATTTGGCTTTATGCCCATTTTGCATACATTCATGTATAAAAAATTACATGAAAATTATTTATTACATGATCTATATTTTAGCGTGGAGGAGGCTGGCCGCGGGCTCGACTTGGGCATGGGCCCGCTTGACCTGGGCTTGGGCCCACCTGGTTTGGGGTTGACCTTGACTTTGACTCGGTCAACGGGGGTGTAAATTTTTACCCCAACAGGTACATCTCTTCACACCTCTGATACATGTCGTTGTAATTCTTCAACGTCATCAAAGAGATGGCGGGTCCCGACAATCAATAACTATTTGGTGCATTTCCATACCCATGGATGCATCCTAACTTTGGACCGTAATGTCCTTAAACTAACTTCGGACCATAACGTCCTTAAACTAAACTGTGGACCGCAACGTCCCTAAACTAAACCCTATGGACTATGACGTCCTTAAACTCATGGATTATGATGTCCTTAAACTTATGGACCGCAACGTCCCTAAACTAAACCCTATGGATTAAGATGTCCTTAAACTAATGTATTATGATGTTCTTAAACTTATGGACCGCAACGTCCCCAAACTAAGCCCTATGGACTATGAGGTCCTTAAACTCATGGACTATGACGTCCTTAAACATGGGCTATGATGTCCTTAAACATGGACCGTGACGTCCTTAAACTAACACAATAGAGTCTAAATACTCTTTTGTTGGATCTAAACGATCCTAAACCCCCGTTAAGTAGATCTTAGTCTCAAACTAGACTAACGTATCCTTAACAAACATTTAAGTTGATCTTAATCTCAAATGAGGTTAACAATCCTTAAATCAAATCAAACCCAAATTTAAGAAAATACGGATTTGGACTAATCCACGCCCTACGGGCGACGACATAAATTAGTCTCCGTATACAATCCACGGGCAACCCAAAATAAAATACACACACACGACACGAAGTAAACATCTAGAGCAGGAGAAAGTGGTTATCGCTATGCGGTAACGTAATTAACTGCATGGGCTTACGCCTGCAGGGAAGAGCGTCCCCACAATCAAAAACCCCTCGCATACGAGGGGGAATCTGACGAAGTCTGCTACAACGGCCGCATCCGTCCAAACCTCCGATATACGGTGCCATAAATCAACTTGGCATCTTCGGAGAGGTGGACGGATAGACCCAAATAGCATCTGCCCCTAAATTCGACCTTGGGAGAATTCGGCGGTAAACAGATTCTGGCACTCCCGGTGGGACCTCTTCCTCTTTCCACTCCACACTTCGTGTGTCGTGTTCGCGAAACGAATCGCGGTTTAATATGGTTGCCCTTGGGTTCGAGGTACTAAGATTTGGTGTCTTTCTCCTGTCGAAAGAAAAGAAGATCAATGGATTCCAAGTGCAACTGCAACAACAACTCTTGTTCTGCCCTATCTGGAGGAGTAGCCTACGGGCCCCAAGCGGCCTCCATCTTCGCAATGCCGGTGGAACAGGTGATGCAGGCCACCACTAGGTTATTCTTTGGGACCATGATCCTGCCAACAAGCTTCAGCATCCCGATGCCATCACAAGAAACTCCGAAGAAGTCGGTCTTTGATCGACTTGCAACTACCACGGCCCCTCTCAGTGGGTCGTCCAATTCCAACGCCTCAGTCTTTAACAGACTGGGCCAAAGCTCAAGTGGGCCCGTGAAGAGGCTCGCACTACCGGAGAAGGTTGTCCCAACTCCCCCTGCAGGTAGAGTCGCTCGAACTGCGTCCCCTACTCGAAGGTCGGCCTTTGACAGATTGTCCATTCCCTCCCAGCGGACGTCTGTCTTCGACAGGCTTGCGCCAACAACAGCCTCTAATCAAAGCAGGGGGCATAAAGAAGCTAATCCAACGGCAGAGGCGGTCCCAGCCGCTCGACATGCTCGACGTCGCCACTGGCGCCGAGTGAAGAAAGCTAGGGGTAGTTCCCCCTCTAGACTTACCCTACCAGCTACAACGGTGGAGGTTGACGATGTTGTTCCAACTGGGAACAGCTTTGAGCCACTTAGGAAGGTACGTAAGAACTCTCCAACAGCCGTGTTGAAAAGATCTCCTCTACCTGCGGAAAATGTTAATAAGGCAAAGCCGGAGCAGCCCCCTCAGTGGCTGTCTTCCAAAATCCACAGAGTATGGCGAAGAGTCCAAGACTCTGTAATCAACCAAGACTACTCCCGCCAACCAAAGAAGATGAAGGTTCGGCAAGAGGAGGACCATCCCGTCGCCATGCCATGGAGGATATCGTCTGCAGTGGTGCCTATTGCGACAGCCCCCTCAACTTCGACCGCCTACAAGGAGAGAAGGCCGGAGAAGATCCCCCTGCCTGCGAGCAATTTCAAGAGCATTAAACCTAAACACCCCATGTCTAGAGGCATGATAGTGCACACAGTCTATATGGCTTCCAGGAAAGAGGAGAGCCGCACTTACGACGGTCACCGACCAATCGCCCGATCGGTAACAAAGGCTCAGGAGCAACAACAGAAACTCCAGGAGATGTTAACAAAGATGGCCGCACTCACTGGGCCGAAGAAAAGCCCAGAGACATCATCGGAGCAACGCCAAGAGCAGGAAACTGATGCCGAGTTCCTCCGAAGGATGCTCGAGAAGAAAGACAAAGAGGCCGCGGAACAAGCGGCCAATATAAAACAAATGGCGCTCTTATTCCAGGATATGGTGGGCATGATGATCCAGCCGGAACTTCCAGCCGAAGATCTCCTAATAATCATTGAGGATGATAGAGGGGAGACATCAAACCCTTTTCCGGCCTTTTCAGTAGCCAAGGAGGAGACAATCTCGAAAGTTGCGCTTGATGATTATATAGCTCAACAAATACGAGCTCATCAGGCGAGCGAAGCTGCTGGCCAAGTCGTCAGAACTGGGCGACCATATCCCAGCTGGTACGATCAAATTAAGTACCCGCCAGGATATACAATCCCTAAGTTCCACGTGTATAAGGGGACAGGAAACCCCCATCAGCATGTCGCTCAGTTCAGGGCTCTCTGCGGTAATACCGGAGGTGACGACAAATTGCTACTTCGCCAATTCGTCGGCAGCTTGGCGGAGACGGCCTTCGAATGGTACTCGGAGCTTCCGAATGACTCCATTAAGACATTTACGGAAATGGAGTTGCTATTCACTCAGGGTTTCGCAAGTGCTAGCGAACGCATCCTAATCACAGCGTTGATCAACCCCAGGGTGAAGCCCGGAGAAACATGGGTTCAGTATGCAATCCGGTGGCGGAACCTATGGTCGAAATGCGAACAACGCATAAAAGAAGCTCCTGCCATGGACATGTTTGTGGGAACCCTCGATCCGCAGGCGACTATATCCCAATTCATGATATTTTTCAAGCCGACCACCTTCCAGACCTTGATCGACAAGCTGGCCCAAATGGACCAGATGGACCATAGACCGTCCTCCTCGAGAACTGAGCCTCGAAATAAAAAGGGCAAAGGGAAAACGACCTTCGTCGCCAACGCTCAGCAACAACCGAGTGGCCTGAAACCGGTTGCTCGCCAAGGCAACAAACCGCGATTCCTCGACGAGAAGTTGAGACGTCCTTACTCGTTTTCCCGGGATAAAACGAGAAGACTATTCGAACTAGCGGTGCACAACAGGCTTATCACCTTGCCGGATCTGAAATGCCCACTGCAGCCCGGTGACGTCAATAGTCCTAACTATTGCCCCTATCACCGAATAATGGGCCACCCAATCGAAGATTGCTTCGTCTTCAAAGACTGGATTGAGGACCAATACCAACAAGGCAAATTCGCACTGTCTGAAAACTGGAAGATAAATCCGCCACAGCAGCACATTCCTAAAAGGGTGGACACTCCGGGGGCATCATGCTCATTCATAGAGGAAGCTCCATGGGAAGTCGTTCTTTCAGCCAAAACGAAAAGAATGCTGAAGGATCTTCAAGCATGTCCGGCGATTAGAAGGAAAAGCCCGCTGGAGTCCGAGATCATTGAAGGAATGCTGAAACCACGCCCAACACCGATGGTTGGTAGCAATGGGCAAAGCACCCAGGCCCAGCCATCAAAGTCTTCGAAGAAAAAGAAGAAGACCAAAAAGCCCGCGCAGCCTGAGGACAAGCGCACGGACTTGCAAAAACATATTGACGAGCTGGAGGAATACAACCAGAAGGCGTGAACCCCAATCACACTCCAAGAGTTTCTCAACCATATCCTTGAGAACATAGATAATAACAATGATGAGGGAGATGACTCGTCAGAAGAACCCGAGGATTATGTGGCAAGTTGAGCTGGGGGCAAGATCGTTGCCAAAATCCTTGGAACCGTCAGACAGGACGATTGACATGCTACTGGACGAAGCCCATCAGAAGAGTAAAGCTAATCGAGAACATGAAATGGACATGTTCGAAAGGGCCAGGCGTTGGCGTCAAATTGGAGAAGCCATGGTAGGGATGGGCCACAAAATACTCCAACCAGATCAAATCACCTCCTAAATGGGTGTATTCCACATCATCGTCATGTATCCCGTCACATAACAAATATATGTGCACGCAGGATGAACAGCGGACCGAAATGTCCTTAAACTAACAGCGGACCAAAATGTCCCTAAACTAACAACGGACCGAAATGTCCTGAAACTAACAACGGACCGAAATGTCCTGAAACTAACAATGGACCGAAATGTCTTTAGACTAGTATGGACCGTAACGTCCTTAAACTACTACAAACCACAGCATCCTTAAGCCAGCCCAAAAAAAATGGTATGTCTATAAGCGAAATGAGCACGGATGAAAACCCGAAAGGGCTCTGTGAGTAAAAACAGCAGGGCTACCGGCGAGTTTGTGAAAACCCGAAAGGGCGCAGACTCGTAAAAAATTTCCTATACACTTGTAGGGTCCTCTCGACCCTGTAAGGAGAAAATACCCGCGTGAGATCCTTACGACTCACAAGGGAGCAAAACACTTAGGGATCCTCACGATTCCTAAGGAGAAATTATACTTACGAGATCATCATGACTTGTAAGGAGAATTTTCCCCCTGTGAGACCCTCACAGCTCACAGGATTCAAAAGCCTTAGGTTACAGGGATCTGAACCTGTTCTTAAGCCATCACGTCCCTTAAATTTCCCTACAGGCGGTCAATAGCGGCCCTTGTATACAATCCACGGGCATAAATAAGCGTTCCCTCGCTTAATCCCACTAATGGTGCAAAATCCCCTATTTGGTGAACAACACTTGTAGATCCTCTCGACTTGCAAGGAGAAAATGCTCTTGCGAGATCCTTACGACTTACAACAGAAGATATCACTTAGGAATCCTCACGATTCTTAAGAAGAAAATACACCTATGAGATCCTCATGACTCGTAGGGAGAAAACCCCTTGTGAGGCCCCTACGGCTCATGAAGTCAAAATCCATAGTCGACAGGATCCTAAACCTGTCTACTAAGCCTCTTTTGTTCAAATTAGCAAAGGCAAATGATGATTCGCTCCTGGCAACGTTCCGTAGTAGCGATGTTGATGCCTAAATTGGTAACAAATTCCAAGTCCTCTCACGGCAAATGATGATTAGCTCCAAGCAATATTCCAGTCGCAGCGATACTGATACTAAGATTGGTATCGGATCTCAAGTTCCATACTTGCGACAAAAAATCAGCGAGCCAAAAATACATATAAAAATAGCCGAAATGTTTGGGCGCCACGAGAAATAGCCGAAATGATTGGGCAATCGCAACTTTCGCGATATAAAAAGCGGAGCAACTCAACCCGACACCGTAGAAAACGGAGCAAGTCGACCCCGACGCCGTAGAAAACGGAGCAACTCGACCCCGACGCCGTAGAAAACGGAGCAAGTCGACCCCGACACCGTAGAAAACGGAGCAAGTCGACCCCGACACCGTAGAAAACGGAGCAAGTCGAACCCGACACCGTAGAAAACGGAGCAAGTCGAACCCGACACCGTAGAAAACGGAGCAAGTGGAACCCGACACCGTAGAAAACGGAGCAAGTCGAACCTGACACCGTAGAAAACGGAGCAAGTCGAACCGGACACCGTAGAAAACGGAGCAAGTCAACCCCGACACCGTAGAAAACGGAGCAAGTCGAACCCGACACCATAGAAAACGGAGCAAGTCGAACCCGACACCATAGAAAACGGAGCAAGTCAACCCCGACACCGTAGAAAACGGAGCAAGTCGAACCGGACACCATAGAAAACGGAGCAAGTCGAACCCGACACCGTAGAAAACGGAGCAAGTCAACCCATGACCTCCCCGTCGTAAAGCAACGCTTCGACTCGGAAATATGTCAACCCAACGACCTCCCCGTCGTAAAGCAACGCTTCGAATCGGAAACACGTCAACCTATAACCTCCCCATCGTAAAGAAATGCTTCGACTCGGAAATATGTCAACCCAATAACCTCCCCGTCGGAGAAATGCTTCGATTCGGAAACAAGTCAACCCACGAACCTCTAAAACCGTAAAAAGAAAATTCTCTTGTGAGATCCCTACGACTCTAAAGAGAAATCACACTTAGGAGTCCTCACGACCCTTAAGGAGAAATTACACCTACGATATCCTCTCGACTCGTAGGTGTAGGGTGTTTTTCGTCACCCCAGTGAGATGGGAATACGCGCGCGCTTGTCAGGCGTACTACAGATTCCCCCTGCCTAGGGTAGGCCGGGGTTTAATGATTGTGGGGATCCGAATCTCCGGCAGCCGCGGACTAAGCTGCCGTTAATTACCCATCGCCTTTGGGGCGAGGGAACCTC
This sequence comes from Agapanthus africanus, assembly GCA_030015575.1. NCBI lineage: Eukaryota > Viridiplantae > Streptophyta > Magnoliopsida > Asparagales > Amaryllidaceae > Agapanthus > Agapanthus africanus. Next base: position 512,882,652 of record JASDDO010000031.1, on the reverse strand, counting down.
CGATTAACGGGTTAAACTGGTCATGCGAACTCAATGTGCAGTATACGTGTGTTTTGAAAGGGGGTTTTGGATATATCGGGAGCCACGCAGAGTTTTTACGGGGGTCCCGCTACCCGGATAGCGGGCTGGGGGTCAAGGGGGCTAGCAGCCCCCTTGCGGGGTGCGGGGCAGCGCCCCGTTAGAAATTTTTTTCTAACAGGGACAGTGTCGTGGAGTACGTGTATGTATAAATTTGTATACATATGTATATATGTATATATGTACACAAAAAGAGGGGGAAAAGACATCCAAGGGATGCGCAGGTGCGCAAGCGCGCGCGCCACGTGTCGGCACGCGGGCGACTTGCGCACATGCGCAGTTGCGCAAGCGCGCGCGCCACGTGTCGGCACGCGGGCGACTTGCGCAGTTGCGCAAGCGCGCGCCACGTGTCGGCACGCGGGCGACTTGCGCACTTGCGCAGTTGCGCAAGCGCGCGCCACGTGTCGGCACGCGGGCGACTTGCGCACTTGCGCAGTTGCGCAAGCGCGCGCGCCACGTGTCGGCACGCGGGCGACTTGCGCATTTGCGCAAGCGCGCGCCACGTGTCGGCACGCGGGCGACTTGCGCACTTGCGCAGTTACGCAAGCGCGCGCGCCACGTGTCGGCACGCGGGCGACTTGCGCACTTGCGCAGTTGCGCAAGCGCGCGCGCCACGTGTCGGCACGCGGGCGACTTGCGCACTTGCGCAAGCGCGCAGGTGAGGCACAACAGGCTTTTAGCCTAAAAAAATTTCTCAGAAGAGAAATCAGAGAGGAGTTGGACTCCTGAATGTGTTTTTCTTCTTTTTTTCTTTTCTTTTTTTTTTTTCTTTTCGAGGGTTTAGTGAAAGATGTTCTTCTTCTTCCTCCTCTGTTAGCTGGATCTTGAAGATCAAGAGATGTGGGATTTCAAAATCTTTTCTTTTTGAGATCTGATGGAAGATCTGAGTTCCCCTTGATGGGTTTTGTGGTGAAAAACTAATTTGTTTTGAAAAAGGAAGAGTAAAACTCTTGATTTAATTCAAAAGAAAGAAGAAGGTTTTGGAACCTTGGAGAAGGAAGAAAGAGCTCAGCTCTGAAACTTTTTTGGAGAGAGAAAAAGTTATGAGATATTTTCATTATCTTTTGCCTTTATAGGCTATACACTTTACACATAGCCCCTTGGGCTTCACAAAACGGCATTTTGCCTATCCCATGGCTCATGTGCCATTTCTTTTTGCACATAAGCCATGGGCTTTACAAAAATTTGGCTTTATGCCTATTTTTTCTTACATTTATCCAAAAATAAAATAAAAGAAATACAACAAAATTATTTATTACAAAATTTTTATCTTGGCATGAGAGGAGGCCGGCCGCTTCATGTTCGGGCTCGACCCGGGCATGGGCCCACTGGATCTGGGCTTGGGCCCACTTGGCTTGGGGTTGACTTTGATTTTGACTTGGTCAACCGGGGTGTAAATTTTTACCCCAACAAATTGCCCCCCATCAATAAATGCACACCACATATGTGGCTCGTGTGCATGAAATTGATGGATCTTCTTTCACGTGGAGGCGACTTGATTTGGTTCCCGCTTTTTGGGAAGCTGGCACTGCCCTTTTTACGACATGGACGGTCGTTGCTTGACATGTCTCCGAGACGGAGTGTCCGTGATAGACGTTTTCCCTGGCCCGGAGTTATCTGATTCCCGCTTTGTAGGAATCCTACGCTGCCCTTTTAGCGACGTGGACGGTCGGTGCTGCCCTTTTAGCGACGTGGACGGTCGGTTCTGCCCTTTTAGCGACGTGGACGGTCGGTGCTGCCCTTTTAGCAACTTGGACGGTCGGTACTGCCCTTTTAGCGACATGGACGGTCGGTTCTGCCCTTTTTGCGACTTGGACGGTCGATGCTGCCCTTTTAGCGACTTGGACGGTCGGTGCTGCCCTTTTTGCGACTTGGACGGTCGGTGCTGCCCTTTTTGCGACGTGGACGGTCGATGCTGCCCTTTTTGCGACGTGGACGGTCGGTGCTGCCCTTTTAGCGACATGGACGGTCGATGCTGCCCTTTTTGCGACGTGGACGGTCGGTGCTGCCCTTTTAGCGACGTGGACGGTCGGTGCTGCCCTTTTAGCGACGTGGACGGTCGATGCTGCCCTTTTTGCGACGTGGACGGTCGGTGCTGCCCTTTTAGCGACGTGGACGGTCGATGCTGCCCTTTTTGCGACGTGGACGGTCGGTGCTGCCTTTTTAGCGACGTGGACGGTCGGTGCTGCCCTTTTAGCGACGTGGACGGTCGATGCTGCCCTTTTTGCGACGTGGACGGTCGGTGCTGCCCTTTTAGCGACGTGGACGGTCGATGCTGCCCTTTTTGCGACGTGGACGGTCGGTGCTGCCCTTTTAGCGACGTGGACGGTCGGTGCTTGATTTGACTTGCTCTGCTTCTTGCAATGTCAGGGGTAGACTTGACTTGCTCCGCTTCTTGCGGTGTCGAGATTGGATTCTGACTCGCTCCGCTTTCTGCGGTGTCGGAGTGGAAATTGACTCGTTGATTTTGATTTGGGTTGACATCAGCATCGCTATACTGGAATATGGTACCAGGAGCGAATCATCATCTGTCATGGAGAGGATTTTGGGATTTTGGTTTTTGTTTGGCATCTGCATTGCTGCACTGGAATAATGCCAGGAGCAACTCATCATTTGCCCCGAGAGGATTTGGGAGAAATTGGGATTGTTTTACGCCCGTGGATTGTATACGGTTTTGCAGGATGTCTGATCCAGACCGTAGGGCCGGAAAAATTTCGGGACTTTGTCGGCGTCTGCATCGCTGCACTGGAATATGGTACCAGGAGCGACTCATCATTCGCCGTTGGGGATTGAGATTTGGAATTTGGTTGGCGCCTGCATCGCTACACTGGAATATGGTACCAGGAGCGACTCATCATTCGCCACTTGGGGATTGGGGAGCGATGGCTTAGGAGACAGGTTTAGATCCCTATCGCCTAAGGCTTTTCAATTTTATGGGCCGTGAGGGTCCCATAAAAGCATTTTCTCCCTACGAGTCGTAAGGATCCCGTAGGTGTATTTTCTCCTTAAGAGTCGTGAGGACTCCTAAGTGTGTTTTCCCTTTATGAGTCGTAAGGATCCCACAAAGGTTTGTTCTCCTCATGTATCGTGAGGACACATGAGTGGGTCTTCTCAATGGAGCATAATTCCAAAGGCGGAGACCGGCCGCGTGACTGGTGATTACGGTGGGGCCTGAGGGTGATGAGAATTATTTGAGCCCGTGGATTGTATACGGTAGTCAATTTGGGGACTAACCGTAGGGCCGGGAGAATTTTGAGAAATTGGATTTTGGTTGGCGTCTGCATCGCTGCACTGGAATATGGTACCAGGAGCGACTCATCATTCGCCGTTTGGGGACTTGGAATTTGGATCTTGTTTGGCATCAGCATTGCTGCACTGGAATAATGCCAGGAGCAACTCATCATTTGCCTTGGGAGGACTTGGGATTTGGGTTTTTGGTCGGCATCAGCACCGCTAACACTGAAGCGAAATGCCAGGAGCGACTCATCATTTGCCGTTGCCCGTTGGGGAACGATGGCTTAGGAGACAGGTTTGGGTCCCTATCACCTAAGGCTTTTCAATTTCATGGGCCGTGAGGGTCCCATAAAAGCATTTTCTCCCTGCGAGTCGTAAGGATCCCGCAGGTGTATTTTCTCCTTAGGAATCGTGAGGATTCCTAAGTGTGTTGCTCCTTTGTGAGTCGTAAGGATCTCACGCAGGGGTTTTCTCCTCACAAGGTCGAGAGGACTTTGCGAGTGTATTTCATCTCTTTTCACGAGTTTGCGCCCTTTCGGGCTTTCACAGACTCGCCGGTAGTCCTGCTGTTTTTACTCACGGAGCCCTTTCGGGTTTTCATCCGTGCCCATTTTGCTTGTGGACAAACCGTTTATTTCTTCTTTTTTTTTTTTTTTTTTTTTTTTTTTTTTTTTTTTTCTTTCTTTCCGCTGGTGGGACTTTAAAGTAGTCTCGCCGGCAGGATTTGGGAGAAATAGGGGTCATTTACGCCCGTGGATTGTATACGGTTTTGCAGGATGTCTGATCCAGACCGTAGGGCTGATGTGCTCAATTCGCCTGCGACTTGGAGCATTCACGTGTAGTATTTCTTGAGATATCGGCCATTGATGGGTGGCATGGGCCTTTCTCCCTCGGCACTTATTAGTTGGTAGGATCCTCCGTCAAACACTTTCTCGATGACGTATGGTCCTTCCCAGTTTGGCTCGAATTTTCCCTTGGCATGTCGATTGGGGATGATCGGTCTTTTAAGGACCAACACCAATTCACCTTTCTTGAAAGCGCGGAGACGAGTTATCTTGTCATAGGCCCGTGACATTTGGGCTCGGTATAGCTCCAGATTTTGCTGCACCGCGAGTCTCTTTTCTTCGAGGGCATCGAGTTCTTCAAGTCGAAGGAGCACATTTTCCTCTTCTGTCAACTCATGCTGAACGGCCATTCTTAAGCTTGGAACTTCGACTTCGAGGGGGAGGACCGCCTCCACTCCGAAGAGCAATGAGTATGGAGTGGACTGAGTTGGAGTACGGTGCGTGGTACGATATGCCCACAATGCCTCGTGAAGCTTGAGATTCCAGTCTCTCTTGTTGGCTGAAGCATTTTTTTTCAGGAGCTTGCATAGAGTCTTATTGAAGGCTTCGGCTAGCCCATTGGCTCTTGGATTATAGATGGAGGAATATCTCCAGTCTATCTTGTGCTGAGTAGCGAACCTTGAGACATTGAAGCTCTTGAAAGAAGGCCCGTTGTCAGAAATGATTCTTCTTGGTGTACCGAAGCGGTATAGAATATTATGCTGGAAGAATGTCAGAATATCCTTTGTCTTGACTTCTTTTAGCGGGACAGCTTCAGCCCACCTGGAGAAGTAGTCTGTCGCGGCCAGTATGAACCGGTGGCCTTTAGATGACGGAGGATCAATTGGGCCAACAATGTCGGTGCCCCAAACTTCGAAGGGCCACGACGCCACTGTAGGATGCAATGGGTTGGGATGCTTGTGAATAAAATCACCGTGAATTTGGCAGATATAACATTTCTTTGCATGCTCTCCGCAATCCCGTATCATGGTGGGCCAGTAATACCCAAGCCGTTTGATTTGCAGTCGCATCTTGGGGCCAGATTGGTGAGCACCGCAAACGCCTGAGTGAACTTCTTTCATGACTTTTTGGGCTTCGGCCGATGACAGACACCTGAGCCAGAGTTGGTCATATGACCTGCGGTATAACGTGTCATTTACAAACACGTATCGGAGAGCTCTTTTCTTCAGTTGAATCCTCGCAGATTTTTCTTCGGGCAGCTTGTCATATCGGAGGTACTCTATGAAGGGTTCTCTCCAATCGGGCTCGTCTTGGATGATCGAAGCTTCTTCCGCAGGACTGCTCTTCTGTTCCACGCTTTCCTTTTCTCGTAGAGAGACTGGGGGTAAAATTTGCCGGCTCCTGACTGTGATCAGAATTTCGTCCATTTCAGGATCAGCCAGCTCTTTGGCTAGGCGAGCGAGTATGTCAGCTTTTCCGTTCAATGCTCTAGGGACTCTCGTTAGTTCAATATGAGTGAACCGTTTCATGAGTTCCACCACTCGGCTTCTGTACCGAGCTAATTCGAGTTTGTATATCTTATAATCGCCGCTTACTTGGTTGACGACGAGCTGGGAGTCACCGTAAACTCGTAGCCGACGGATTTCCATTTCTATGGCGAGCTCCAAACCAGCTATCAGAGCTTCATACTCAGCTTCATTGTTTGTCCGAGGCTCGGTGAGAGCAAAAGAACGCCGTAGGGTTCCCATTGATGGTGTGATGAATACCAATCCTATCCCTGCTTTTATCTCCGGGACGCTTGATTTACTGGAGGTTCTTATCGATGAGGCCCCATCGAAGTAGAGCTCCCAACATGGCTCGTCATTCTCGAGGTGCAGCACTTGTTCGTCGGGTAACTCACAATTTAGCGGCGACCCTTCTGGTATGGGATGAGCAGCGAGAAAGTCTGCAAGAGCTTGCCCTTTTACTGCTTTCTGAGGAGTGTAAACTATGTCAAACTCAAGTAGCATGACAGCCCATCTTGCCATTCTGCCGGCTAGGCTTGCTTTGGTCATCAAGTGTTTGAGCGGGTCGACCTTGGAGATCAGCATAACCCGATGAGCGAGCAGATAGTGCCTCAGCTTCTTCACAGCGAATATTAGAGCCAGGCATTGCTTTTCGATTGGGGAGTAGTTGTGTTCCGCCCCGACTAGAGTTCGACTGAGGTAGTAGAGGGCATTTTCTTTTCCTTCCTCGTTATTCTGGGCAAGGAGCGCACCGAGTGACTCGTCCAACGCGGCAGTGTAGAGAATCAGTGGTTTATTTGGAATGGGAGCGGCCAGCACTGGAGGGTGCAACAAGTATTGTTTGATGCTTTCGAACGCTACTTGACATTCGGCATCCCAGATAAAAGGAGCTCCTTTCTTCATGAGCTTTGAGAAGGGCCTACATCTCCCTGATAAATTTGAGATAAACCTCCGTATATAAGCAAGCTTGCCTTGAAAAGATCTTAGCTGCGTCAGACTCTTCGGAGGGGGCATCTCCATGATGGCCTTTATCTTTGACGGGTCAACTTCGATCCCTCGATGTCGGACTATGAAGCCCAGGAATTTTCCCGATGACACGCCAAAAGCGCACTTCAGAGGATTCATCTTCAGATCGTATTCCCTCAGTCTGGTGAGAACAGTCCTGAGATCTTGGATATGATCGGCCTTGGCTTTAGTCTTGACGACCAGATCATCAACATAGCATTCGACGACTTTATGGATTAGATCATCAAAGATATTAGTCATTGCCCTTTGATATGTAGCACCTGCGTTCTTCAGTCCGAATGGCATTACCTTGTAGCAATATATTCCGATCGGGGTTCGAAATGCTGTGTGCTTCTCATCCTCAGGCGACATCTTGATCTGATTGTATCCAGATGAGCCGTCCATAAAGGTGAACAGTTCGTAATTTGAGGTGTCATCGACCATCATTTCCATGACCGGTAGCGGGAAGTCGTCTTTAGGACATGCCTTATTGAGGTCCCTGAAATCGACACAAACTCGGATCTGCCCATTTTTCTTCTTCACTGGGACTATGCATGCGATCCAGTCTGCATATTTCTCTTCCCTGATGAAGCCGGCATCGATGAGCTTCTTGGTTTCCTCGATGACCTTTTCTTCCAACTCCCTTCTCATTCTTCGAGGAGCTTGTTTGACTGGCTTAGCATCAAGAGATATAGCCAGCTTATGCACGGCTACCTCAGGGGAAAGGCCAGGCATTTCTTTGTACGTCCACGCGAAGCAGTCGACGAACTCACGCAGCAAGGCAATTATCTGCTCTTTCATTTCCTCCGATAAGAGTGAGCTGATGTAGGTCGGCCTTGGATTATCGGGCATTCCTAAGTCAATCTCGGTTAGCTCATCAAAGGTTGCTTGTCCGCCATCTTCGAGCTCTTGAGGAGCTTCTTCTGGCTCGGCTATCTCGTCATCATCATTTGATCTTTCGCTGGCCTCACCAACATGGATCATGTAGCACGCTTTGGGATCAGGTTGAATGTAGCCTATGCCCCGTCTATCTGGAATCCGTCCATCGATGAGTGCTCGGACCTGGGGAGGATACCATAGCCCTTCGTAAAACTTTGCTTCGGACTCCGTTTGATATAACCGGCATCCGCACTTCTTAAAGTATTCCCGCATCTCGGACGCATAGTATCTGGGATTGAGGACGGCTCTTATGCCCCTCTCATAAGGAAGGCACGCGACAGAAAGGTCGTCCGGGTGCACAACGGGGTTTGACCCATAAAACAAGATGCCCTTCTGTCCACTTTTCCTCCCGGGAACGTAGAAAGTTTTCAGCTGGTCCACGGTGGAGATTGATAATGCATCGAGCTCTTTGCACATTTGCTCTGGTACCCTTGTAATGGCTAGGGACCCTTCTGCAACTTCGAAGGTCTCTCGTAGTTTCGCTTGTTGCGTGGGGGTCCAATCTGCACCGCTGTTGCACGACAGGTCCTCCTCCTCTGACTCTTCAGTGTCACTGCCAAGATGAGGGCGGACTTTGCTGCTAGATGGGCCTTCAGTAACAGATTCGTCCGTATCGCTGCCGAAATGAGGGCGAGTTTTGCGGAAGGACGGGCTTCCAGCGTCGGACTCATCAGAGTCGCTGCCGAAATGCGGGCGCACTTGGGTATTTTTGCTTTTGAAAGTGATAGCCGGCGCAGATTTGCTTTTGAGCCTTGGGGCCGTTCTATCTTCAGTTAGTTGTGGCTTAGCATTTTGGTGGTTCGTAAAGTACCGAGAATCTTCATATCGGACTTCATGCACACCGAACGGCTGGATGTCTCCGTCAATGCGTCTTTCTTCGCCATTTTTAGTGTACTTCATGCATTGATGGAGAGTTGACGGAATGATGCCGTAATCGTGGAGCCACGGCCGCCCCAAGAGAATCTTATAAGACGTGTCGGCGTCGATCACGTATATCTTAGCTTCAGTTTGCAGATCCCCGAATTTGATTGGCAGAGCTATAGACCCCAGAACTTGCTGACAATTTTGGTTGAAGCCTTGAATGACAATCCTTTCCCTTGACAGGTGTCGGACGTCCATTGACAAACTCTTCAGAGTTCGCAAGTTCATGATGTTCACTGAGGATCCCGGATCAATCAATATACGATTAATTCGATCTCCGTCGCTGTACCCGGTCACGTAAAGCGGCCGATTATGCTCTGCCGTTCCCAGTAGCAAGTCTTCATCCTTAAATGTGACTGCGGCGGCATGCAAAGCGTGCTGGGCTTCTTTCATATTAATTTCCGCAAAGTGGGCCTGATACCGCTCGGGGTTTTGTAGAGCGTGGATGAGAACATCTCTAAGCTCCTTAGATAGGACCAAGGCGTCGTAGATGCTCAGGAGAGACGGAAGCTTCCGGAGATGCGCCAAGACATTATAGTCCACCGAGGAAGGACTTATGTTTTCATCAGCCGGTTCTCTGCCATCTTCTTCATTAGTGACTTGTTTTTCCTTCCCTCTTGGGGCGTTGCCCTGATTTGGCGGTAGAGCCCTGCCGCTTCTGAGCTGGATTTGATTGGTCGTTGTGGTGAGCTCCTTGTCCTCTTCCGGAAAACAGAGATCATCCTCGGAGTCGCTGCCAAGACGGATGGCGTAGCAGGTCACTACTGGGATCTCTTCATTGGAGTCTTCTTCTAACTCCTCCAGAATTTCAGCCGCTTGTACAGGGAAGAACTCCTTCAATTGAATCAATGTTCTTTCCTGTTGTTCATATTCTTCGAGGGAATCGATATACTTTTGAATGGTCGATCTCCCTGCAGACACTTTTTCGCGCCGAGCTGCACTTTTCTTCTTCTTGAGTTTCTTGGATTTTGAGCCTGATGGAGCCGCATTGGCAGCTGGACTGGTAGGCTTCTTCTGTCCTTCCCATTCTATCCTGGGCTCTTTCTGAAGTAGCTTTAGCATCTTCTTCGTCTTATTAGATATGTGCGTACTCCACGGAGGCCGCGATGAGTCAGTTTCGTTTGTCAGGGCAGCGGGTTCGGCTGTATGCTCCCAGAAGGCTTCAGCTTCCGTCTGTATAAAGTTGGCGGTTGCAACTTGATTGTTCACCAACACGCTTTTGGACAGCTCGATCTCTCCGGCCTTGTACTGCTTCTCGACCCAGTCTTTGAAGATATAGCAATCCTCGATCGCATGGCTCACTACTCGGTGGTACGGGCAATACAAGGGATTGTCGGTCATTTTTGCTTCTTGGGGTCTTTTCGACTCCGGCAGTTGTAGGCCATTGTTCAAGGCATCTTTAAATATCTTGCGGACCTTGTCTCTTCTGAAAGAGTAAACCTTGTTCTTTTTCTCCTCTAGGGAAGGCCCATCTCCTCCCAGCAATGGCTTTCGAGACCGGTTGGTTTTGGATTCGCCCGCCCTTCGCTTTTCTTCATTGTCGGAGGCATTGAAGACATTGGTACTGCTGGAACTCCCGCTTCTACGGTTGTCGTCCCGCTTGCTTTTCCAGGTTTTGTCTCTCTGAGAGTCTGGCGGGGACTCTTGCTTCGAGCGTTCCAGCATTTGGACTTTCTTGGTTAGCTCCTGAAACGTCTTGAGGCCCGCTGTACACAAGAAGGGGACCATCCAATTGCTGAGGTTCCCAATGAGAAGGCTGACGGACTGGTCCTGCTCCAGCGGCGGTTCGCACTTGACTGTGAGATTGCGCCATCGGGCGATAAAGTCGGTGTTGCTTTCATTCTTCCCCGGCTTGGTCCTCACAAGATCGGCTATGGAGATTTTATCACTGACGCTCATGAACCTTTGCCGAAACAGGGACTCCATTTGGGCAAAGGTAATGACGGACCCATCCGGTATACTCGCATACCAGTCGAAGGCGACGCCGGTCAGGCTGTTGACAAACTGACGAAGAAGGAGCGCATCGTTGCCCCCTGTATTTCCGCACGATGCTTTGAAGTGGGCGACGTGCTGGTTTGCATTCCCCGTTCCATCAAATCTTCCGAACTTAGGAATGACATAGCCGCTTGGGAACTCAATCAGATCGTACTGCGCGGGATATGGCCGCCCACTACTGCCGATTTCTTTCTGAGCTTCAGCTTCGGCCACTAATGTTTTAACCTTGCTGGTGACCAAATCCATTATCCGATCCTGTGTTAGCGGGATAGTGCTATCTGGGGCCAAGGCGTCCCCAGAAGCGGAATGTAGCCGGCTTTCATTCGGCTCGACCAGTCTTGGTCCCAAAGGAACAGGCATTGGCTGCCTCGGATTGTCATCACCCGGCTGATTAGTAGCGGCTTGTGCTTGATTAGGAGGCGCTCGAGCAATTTGAGCCGTAAGCTGCATCACCACGTTCGTTAAGTCGTCAATCTTTGAATAGAGCTTGGCCATCTCTTTATCTTTGCTCCTGAGCTGTTTTCGAAGTTCTTGAAGCAGCTCTTGCTCCGCGGTCCTAGGGCGGAAAGTCGGCTCTTCCTCGCTGTCCGAGCTCGACTCTGCATGGATCGAGGGGTCTACCTGCCTATCATCCTCATCGAGAGGGTCTTCTTCATCCAGCAGGGGCGGCTGTTCTTGGACGGCGGCAACCACATTCAGGCTAGATTGGGCTTGGGATGTGGTGGCCCCGTCCTTGCTTTTGCTGCGAAGGTTGTCGCTAGGGCGCCCGCCCGCCATATAGACCGTATGGACGATATATCCGGCCGTCTTTCTATCATTGGCAGCTGATTTCACGGATCGCTGTCTTGACCCGCTTGCTTCGGTAGCCGGTAGTCGATTGAAGGTGGCCGGCCTAACCAGGTTCTTGAATGGTGCTGGCGCTTCTTTTCTGGGTTTGCCCCGCTGCTTTCGCGCGGCACAGAGTGCTTGATAGACTCTTGAAGAGACAGTGTCATACTTTTTCTGTTGGGGCCGGGACACGTCTCTTTGTGGCACTGTTCGGACCGCTGTCTTCTTGATTCTGGCGGTCATGGCATTTTTCTGAACCCACTTCAGGGGCTCGAAGGAATTTCTAATTCTTACGTCCGACTCGGCCGTCGTCGCCGGGCAACCCTGCACTTGGAACTTCACACGATTCCATTTGGCCGAAGCCTTGGCCCTCTTGTTGGCTCGATACCTGAGCCGCTTCTGCCTTAACTTTTCTGTTCTAAGCACCTGGCAGACTTCGGCTTTTTGGGAAGATGCCGCAGACCGGTTGATGGAGGGCCTTGGAGATACGCCCGATTGTGCATTTGTTAGAGTCATCGCCTGAGCTCGTCCGCGACATTTGATGTTGCCCTTCGCATCGGAAGTCTTGCCCCCAGCTAGAGCGCCAGGGAGTCGTTCAGATAGCGTCTTGAGTTTCGGTTGTGGTGCCTTGGCGATCACGACATTCGGCCTCTTTCCCCTTGAGACCGGCTTGGCCACCTGTTCCGCCGGGATCTCCGCCAGATGAGCGCTTCCGGCAGGGTAGATGATGACGGAGCCGAACTGGCGGGGCGGCTCCTCCCATTGTCGACTGAGGCTTGCGGGGAGAACCACACGAGCGTTGATCTTGACCACGTACGGAATCGGGGTCACGTTGGAAGCTGAATTCGTCTGGGGAGACATTGTCGTCGAAGGTCGATTGCTGCATGGAAAAAAAAACATCATTTCAGTATAGGCAATCGATATGTATATTGATTGAGTTCGTATGAACGTTTAACCCAAAATATGGGAGGAGAGATTGGTCCCACCGGGCGTGCCAGAATCTGTAGGGTGTTTTTCGTCACCCCAGTGAGATGGGAATACGCGCGCGCTTGTCAGGCGTACTACAGATTCCCCCTGCCTAGGGTAGGCCGGGGTTTAATGATTGTGGGGATCCGAATCTCCGGCAGCCGCGGACTAAGCTGCCGTTAATTACCCATCGCCTTTGGGGCGAGGGAACCTCCGATTAACGGGTTAAACTGGTCATGCGAACTCAATGTGCAGTATACGTGTGTTTTGAAAGGGGGTTTTGGATATATCGGGAGCCACGCAGAGTTTTTACGGGGGTCCCGCTACCCGGATAGCGGGCTGGGGGTCAAGGGGGCTAGCAGCCCCCTTGCGGGGTGCGGGGCAGCGCCCCGTTAGAAATTTTTTTCTAACAGGGACAGTGTCGTGGAGTACGTGTATGTATAAATTTGTATACATATGTATATATGTATATATGTACACAAAAAGAGGGGGAAAAGACATCCAAGGGATGCGCAGGTGCGCAAGCGCGCGCGCCACGTGTCGGCACGCGGGCGACTTGCGCACATGCGCAGTTGCGCAAGCGCGCGCGCCACGTGTCGGCACGCGGGCGACTTGCGCAGTTGCGCAAGCGCGCGCCACGTGTCGGCACGCGGGCGACTTGCGCACTTGCGCAGTTGCGCAAGCGCGCGCCACGTGTCGGCACGCGGGCGACTTGCGCACTTGCGCAGTTGCGCAAGCGCGCGCGCCACGTGTCGGCACGCGGGCGACTTGCGCATTTGCGCAAGCGCGCGCCACGTGTCGGCACGCGGGCGACTTGCGCACTTGCGCAGTTACGCAAGCGCGCGCGCCACGTGTCGGCACGCGGGCGACTTGCGCACTTGCGCAGTTGCGCAAGCGCGCGCGCCACGTGTCGGCACGCGGGCGACTTGCGCACTTGCGCAAGCGCGCAGGTGAGGCACAACAGGCTTTTAGCCTAAAAAAATTTCTCAGAAGAGAAATCAGAGAGGAGTTGGACTCCTGAATGTGTTTTTCTTCTTTTTTTCTTTTCTTTTTTTTTTTTCTTTTCGAGGGTTTAGTGAAAGATGTTCTTCTTCTTCCTCCTCTGTTAGCTGGATCTTGAAGATCAAGAGATGTGGGATTTCAAAATCTTTTCTTTTTGAGATCTGATGGAAGATCTGAGTTCCCCTTGATGGGTTTTGTGGTGAAAAACTAATTTGTTTTGAAAAAGGAAGAGTAAAACTCTTGATTTAATTCAAAAGAAAGAAGAAGGTTTTGGAACCTTGGAGAAGGAAGAAAGAGCTCAGCTCTGAAACTTTTTTGGAGAGAGAAAAAGTTATGAGATATTTTCATTATCTTTTGCCTTTATAGGCTATACACTTTACACATAGCCCCTTGGGCTTCACAAAACGGCATTTTGCCTATCCCATGGCTCATGTGCCATTTCTTTTTGCACATAAGCCATGGGCTTTACAAAAATTTGGCTTTATGCCTATTTTTTCTTACATTTATCCAAAAATAAAATAAAAGAAATACAACAAAATTATTTATTACAAAATTTTTATCTTGGCATGAGAGGAGGCCGGCCGCTTCATGTTCGGGCTCGACCCGGGCATGGGCCCACTGGATCTGGGCTTGGGCCCACTTGGCTTGGGGTTGACTTTGATTTTGACTTGGTCAACCGGGGTGTAAATTTTTACCCCAACAGTAGGGAGAAAAGTCTTTATGAGATCCTCACGGCTCATGAAGTTGAAAAGTCTTAGGCCACAAAGACCCTAAACTTGTCTCCTAAGCCATCAATCCTATGGCCATGCATAACTCTGCACTAGTTCACTCACGTACATACCTACGTGGGCAAAGTAGTGGGGGGCATTTGTTTCCGCCAAAAATTTTAGCTCAAAACTTGCTCCCTTATAAAATAATAATAATAATAATAATAAAATAATAATAATAAATAAATAATAAAGGGAAAGCGCCAGCACCGAGAGTCAAAGACTCTGAGGCAGCGCCTCACGTGCAAAGCACGAGAGCGCTAGTGCCAAGAGCGCCAGCGCCAAGAGTCAAAGACTCTGAGGCAGCGCCTCACATGCAAAGCACGAGAGCGCTAAGCGCCAAGAGTCAAAGACTCTGAGGCAGCGCCTCATGTGCAAAGCACGAGAGCGCCAGTGCTAGAACTAAATGTTCTCCACCATTGGATCAAAAATCCAACGTATATGATGAATCATCAAATTATAGAATCAAATTCTGCTGAGGAAATATTCCTCGGATCTTTCTAAACAAGAAAGATTGCTCTCTGTAAAGCAGAGCACCATTGGATTAAAAATCCAATGATGATTAAAAATCACCAATCCACAGAAAAAATTCTATACTAGAAAATATTTTCCTAATCTTGTTAAAAACAAGAGAAATATCTTCTGTAAAACAAAAGTCCTTGGATTAAAAATCCAACGGTGAATAAAATTCACCGATTGATCTAAAAGATCATTTTGGTTGATTATAAAATCAATCAAAATCCTTCAATGAGAGATTTTCTGAACAAATTGATTCTTTTCTTTTTTCTATAAATAAGAGCAAAGGGACAGAGAAAAGGGATATACAGAAAGAGAGAGAGAAACCCCCCATGTAAGCTAAAAAGAAAAGAGAATTTAATTCTCCAGAGAGAAGAAGATCTCCTCAAAGAGAAAAAGAAACCCTAGGTAAGAGATACAGAAAATATCTTAACTCTTCCCCGCCTCCACAAAAATTTAACTCTTCTAAAAAGAACTTAGTTCTTCCTCTGGTTGAGATCTACAGAACCAGATCTCCCCACAAGTTGAGAATTTAATTCTCATCGGGGAGATTCTGTTATGTAGATCCAAACTTAGGGGAAAGAATTATGTTCGAAGAATTTAATTCTTACAAGAACATATAGGAATTTAATTTCTCTAAATAAAACTAGGGTTTAACCCTATAAAAGAATTTAATTCTTATAAAACAAAGAGGCTCGAACGTCCCAAAACTCAAGACTGCCATGCACGTAAAGAAAAGATCAGTGCTTGAATAAAAAGAGAACAACTGAGATCAGGTCACGTGTTCCCACGTGACCCCTGAACAAGACTTTGAAAAAGGGGAATAAACCCCAGACAATTCCCAATTTGGGACGCCTCACGTGACCCTTTAATAGTGCTTATCACTCTCAAAAGAAAAGGAGAATAAATCAAAGGCGGTTTTTTATTCTTTGGGATGCCTCACGTGATCTTACGTGACCCAATAGCGCTTAGCACTCAGAAAAGAACAAAAGAACAAACCCAAAGAGATAGTGCCAACTTTCAAGCGCCTTACGTGACCTTACGTGACCGCCTCAATTCTTAGTGTTTAACACTACTTCGAGCGCCTCACGTGACCCCACGTGAGCACCTCAAATTCTTAGTGTTTAACACTACTTCAAGCACCTCACGTGAACCCATGTGAGCGCCTCAAATTTTTAGTGTTTAACACTAGTTCAAGCGCCTCACGTGGGAGCACGTGAGCGCCGAACATACACTAGTGTTAACACTATGAGAGGCTAACGTTACTCCAAATCAGCCAAGTCTCCCAAAGCCAAACACCTTTTTTTCAACCGAGCTCCAATTATACCCAGGTCTTTCAAAATTGATCTCAGATGGCATTCAAAGCAATGTTTATCCCATTTCTTCTCAATCTGACATTTGGTTCAAGGGTACATCTCTTCACACCTCTGATACATGTCGTTGTAATTCTTCAACGTCATCAGAGAGGTGGCGGGTCCCGACAATCAATAACTATTTGGTGCATTTCCAAACCCATGGATACATCCCAACTTTGGACCGTAATGTCCTTAAACTAACTTCGGACCATAACGTCCTTAAACTAAACTGTGGACTGCAACGTCCCTAAACTAAACCATATGGACTATGACATCCTTAAACTCATGGATTATGATATCCTTAAACTTATGGACCGCAACGTCCCTAAACTAAACCCTATGGATTAAGATGTCCTTAAACTCATGTATTATGATGTCCTTAAACTTATGGACCGCAACGTCCCCAAACTAAGCCCTATGGACTATGAGGTCCTTAAACTCATGAACTATGACGTCCTTAAACATGGACTATGATGTCCTTAAACATGGACCATGACGTCCTTAAACTAACACAATAGAGTCTAAATACTCTTTTGTTGGATCTAAACGATCCTAAACCCCCGTTAAGTAGATCTTAGTCTCAAACTAGACTAACGTATCCTTAACAAACATTTAAGTTGATCTTAATCTCAAATGAGGTTAACGATCCTTAAATCAAATCAAACCCAAATCTAAGAAAATACGGATTTGGACTAATCCATGCCCTACGGGCAACGACATAAATTAGTCTCCGTATACAATCCACGGGCAACCCAAAATAAAATACACACACACGACACGAAGAGAACATCTGGAGCAGGAGAAAGTGGTTATCGCTACGCGGTAACGTAATTAACTGCAGGAGATTGCGTCTGCAGGGAAGAGCGTCCCCACAATCAAAAACCCCTCGCAGACGAGGGAATATGACGAAGTCTGCTACAACGGCCATATCCGTCCAAACCTCCGATATACGGTGTCATAAATCAACTTGGTATTTTTGGAGAGGTGGACGGATAGACCCAAATAGCATCTGCCCCCAAATTCGACCTTAGGAGAATTCGATGGTAAACAGAGCTCCTAACAGATGGCATCTAAAATAATGTTTATCCCATCTAGAGTTTTTAAATATTGTTTATATATCTCGAGGGTTTTATGAAAAATACTTTAATATAGTTTAAAATAAACCTCGGGGGTAATTTATAACATTTAGGGTTTTCATGAACATGTATTTTAATTGCTGTGGTGTTTTGGTGATAAAACCTAGCTTTTTTGAAAGTTTGTGGTATTTTTATGAAAACTACTATTTTTTGGAAACTTGGTGGTATTTTATTAAAAAGTCTAATATTTCATTTTAAAGATAGATTTTCTTAATTTGTTTTTATTGAAAATACGGATCTATGATTTTTATAAAATTTTTAAAAAAATTAGTTTTATTTAGAAAAGTCGCGTATCTTAAAAACCGTATTTTTATTCCTTTCGAGACCGAATACTCCGTGAAGAGTTCTGCATCTCGCTCTACTGTCCCAAGAATTTGCGATAATCCACACCATCCATTAGCGGGTCCCCTAACGAGAATTGTAGAGGCGTAATTGCCAAGGATTTCGAAATACTGATTTAAAGAAATCCATTTGGAAACGGTGTGGTATTTTAATGAAAAAACTTTTACTTTGAATTACCCATATGCTTAGAATACCGTGCTATGAAACCATAGCATGCGTGTAGGGTAGGTCATTACCCCATGAAGGTGTTAGGGTTTGGGTATACTAAATATCGAAAAGAGGTTACACTAAAGTTCATGGTATTTTAATGAAAACGTTCGTTATATGTTTGTTTCATATGAAAATTTTGTTAAAACTAAAAAATGTGAAATTATGTTAAGATTAAGATAGTATGTTAGTTTGTTTTAAATTGCTTAACACATGGTTTACAAATGTACAAAGAAGATGATATCGAAGATAACTCCTCTTTTATCAATTTCTTTTAAAAATACGAATTGAGATGAAAGAAAAGGTGTTCCCCTCCGAAAGGCGGCTCACAAGACCGCGAGGTCCTGACGCTGGGATTCGGGGCAGATGCTATTTGGTGCTATCCGTCTACCTCCCCGAAGATGCCAAGTTGATTTATGGCACCGTGTATCGGAGATTTAGACGGATCTGGCCGATGTAGCAGACTTCGTCAGATATCCCCTCGCTTGAGGGGTTTTTGATTGTGGAGACGCTCTTCCCTGCAGGCGCAAGCCCCTGCAGTTAATTACGCTACCGCATCGCGGTAACAACTTTATCCTTCTCCAGAATTTCACTTCGTGTCGTGGGTGTTTGTTTTGTTTGTGGTTGCCCGTTGATTGTATACGGAGACTGAGTAATGCCGTCGCCCATAGGACGTGGATTAGTCCAAATCCGTATTTACTTAGATTTGGGTTTGGTGTTTTTAGTTTAAGGATGCATTAGCCGCGTTGCGGCTAAGATCAACTTAAACGTTCGTTAAGGATACGTTAGTCCTGTTTGAGACTAAGATCAACTTAACGTAGTGATTCATTTAATATATGGCCGTCAGGACTCGTCACCTCTCTGACGTCGTTGAAGGATTACAACGACAGGTGTCAGAGGAGCTCGGAGATGTACCCTCGAACCAGAGTTGATTTGGAATTTTGTAGTCCACTAGAATGTTTAAGGATACGTTAGCCGTGTTTGAGGCTAAGATCAACTTAAACGGGATCGTTTAGATCCGGCAGAAGAGCATTTGGAGGCTCTATTGTTCCAGTTTAGAGACGTAGTGGTCCATGTTCCAGTTTAAGGACGTGGTGGTCTATATTCCAGTTTAGGGACGTGGTGGTCCGTATTCCAGTTTAGGGACGTGGGGGTCCGACATTAGTTTAGGGACGTTTCGGTCCGATATTGACGTATGTGGTCGTCGGGACCCGTCACCTCTCTGACGTCGTTGAAGGATTACAACGATAAGTGTTAGAGGAGCTCGGAGATGTACCCTCGAACCGGATATAAATTGATTTAAGAGAGAGTTGTGCTCAGTCAATTTTATTTAAGGACTTACGGCCAAAATTGGGCTAAGTCCAGTTGAAAATGTTCACATTTTGTTTGCATTTGGCCTGTTAGGCCACTGTTTGGGCTTTCCCCTTTTTAGAATGATGCAAAGCATTACTTCAGGCTATTCATGCCTATTTTGACTGGGCTCTGCCCTTTTTATTATAATGCAGAGCATTTGTTTTGGTTCTTTGGACCTCTCAATTGGGCTCTGCCCCTTTACATAATGCATAGCATTATTTTTGGTCTGTTTAGACTTTTTAATTGGGCTCTGCCTTTTTAAAATAATGTGCTGCACTTTTATTTGGTCCCTTGGACCTTTGATTGGGCTCTGCCCTTTAATAATGCATTGCATTAGATACCTTGACAGTGTCCCACATGGCTTGTCAGGTACTTTGCGCAATTAATGAGCGCAAGCGCTCGTGGAGGTGACACGTGTCACGTTCTGGTGAGCGCAAGCGCAACAGCGCAGTGCGCTGCGTTAGTGCGCTGCGCTGCTGCACTGCTGACACGTGGCGCTTCCTGGCGGCTTGCGCAATAGCGCAGTTTTGGCAAGTGCTGGGCACTGTTCTTATTCTTTTGGATCAATTTCAGATCAGAGAAAACAAGTTTTTTCTTGTTTTCTAAAGAACCAGTGGTTCATAAAAAGAAGTGCAAGGCACTGTTTATTATTTATTTTTTCTTTTCTTTTCATTAGAGATCCTAGATCTTGTTCTCAGATCAATGATCTGTTCATAAGAGAATTTTCTCTTTTTCTAAAGGTTTTTACCTTTTTCTTTGTTCTTGAGGATTTCTCTCCAATTCTTCAGAGTCTTCTCTGTTTAATTTTTCACAAAAATCCTCCTTCTGAATTGAGGTCTAGGGTCCTTTTTATAGTGCCCATAAATTAAATAAATTTGTTTAAGTGATCTTTCTCTGAGTGATTTGGGGAATTTTCCCCACCGTTGGATCTTTGATCCAAGGGCTCCTGTTTTACAGAAGAAAATCTTCTTGTTTTAACAAGAACAGAAAAGATTTCTTTAAAATTTCAATTCTGTTTTGCGCAACGCCCCAGCGCGTGACGCGTGTCGCGCAGCTGCGCAGAAACGTGTCGTGCAGTGCAGCGCTTGCGCAGTTGTGCTTGCGCACCTGCGCAGACACGTATCGCGCAGCGCAGCGCTTGCGCAACTGTGCTTGCGCGGTTGTGCTTGCGCAACTGCGGCAACACGTGTCGCGCAGCGCAGCGCTTGCGCAACTGTGCTTGCACGGTTGTGCTTGCGCAACTGCGCCGACACGTGTCGCGTAGTGCAGCGCTTGCGCAACTGTGCTTGCGCAACTGCGTAGACACGTGTCACGCAGCGCAGTGTTTGCGCAACTGAAACGTTGCTTCCTTTACTTTTTACTTAAAATAGAGTTTTGCTCTGATTGGGCGCACTGCCTTGGACGCTGCGCTGCCGTATCAGCTTTTGACACGTGGCGCGTTGCGCGCAACGCAAAAAATCTGAAGCGTTGCTTCATTTATTTAAGTTTAAATTTTCAAAGCAAAACTTTGCTCTGATTGGGGGAAGATGAAGCGTTGCTTCATCTCCCGCCTTGGAATTTGAACAGAGCTTTACTCTGATTGGGGTAAACAAAAGGGACTTACTATTTTAGGTGGTTAAAAAGAGATTGAAGAAGCTCTCAGGGTTCATGGTTTCGTCGGAGATACTTCGGTCGTCGAGTTTGGCTCGCTACTCCACTTGAGGAGCTTGACTCCATTTGGCACTTAGAGAGTTTTGAGAGAATTTTTGCTAGAATTTCAGAATGGTGAAGAGCTAAGACATGGGGTGGTATTTATAGTAGAGAATTAGGGTTTGGGAATTAAAAATGTGGATTTAATGTATTAAAAAAGTGTTAAATGGTGAATTGAATAGTCTCTGTTTGATTGGAAAACAGTGCAGGGGAGTCGAAGAGGTGTGTATGCAAAGCACGGTGCCATTTGGGCTCATATCAACCATTGGCGCCGGCCCAAACCTTGAAACGGGCGGTCGGATCTTAAGGCATTGCCTCAAGATTCGTGGCACGTGTCGATTTGGGTGTGTACACCTCATTTCGCCTGTTTGATTTTTCTGAAACTTTTCATTTCTCCATGTATTGCACGTGCAACTCTTGGGCTTCCAAAAATTAAAAAGAAAAAATCTAAAAAATAATTGGGTCTGATGGGAATCAAACGCACAAGATACGTCACAGTAGTGTAAAGGCTTTACCAGTGAACTACAAGTTGCTTCTTTTATTTAATAAAAATAACTTTTAATTCTTACACAGGCTGTAATACCATTTTCTGTACGATAACAAGAAATTTCTGTACAGTGATTTCAGAGTCGTTACAAAGCAACAACGCATCACATTGAATTCGCATGACCCATTTGACCCGTTAATCGGAGGTTCTCTCACTCCAAAAGCGAGGGATAATTAACGGCAGTTTAGTCCGCGGCTGCCGAAGATTTAGATCCCCACAATCTTTAAACCCCTTCTGTCATGCCCTGCTTCCTAAAATACGGAATACGAGAGGTGACTAGGCCAGCCATACTCCTACGGTCAAGGAATAACCCCGCCGTAGTCACACTTTGGCTTCTAGCATTACATGGTAGTCAGTAAACGGTACTAGAGTAAAGGAAATCACAGTTCGCAACTTTATTATATTACAATAAAAGAGGTCGAGATACATTTATTTTGCATAAGGAAATAATTAACCAACGAAAATAACAATGTGCTTATAGCAAAAAGGAATGGCGCTGATGTTGCGGTCTAGACCTCCGCGATCTCGAATGGCAAGTCCTGCTCCTTGACTGGGTCCACTTCGTCCTCTGAGTATTCACACTCAGGTCGTCAGGACGACACATATAGCAATAAATATATATGATGGGTACAATGCTATTAAATATGAAAGGTGCAACAGAATATAGAACATGAGAATAATGAACATCATTTAAATATGAACGGTGCGATATAAGTATCATGTCAGTAAACCAGGCAATGTGTATGTCGCTACTTATCAGTCACTAAGTCAATGAAATCAATTGGTGAAAAGGATGCTCGTGTTTAACAAGGGTCTCGTGCATGCTCGAGACTACGGTCCACTGTTTCTCGGGACATAACCCTGCAGCCGTACCGCTAGGCCTACGACCTAATGTACGTGTATGTGTGTGTATCACTAATATCGAATGATCATCCTCTAAGTCGCTGTACCTCGCTAAATATGAGTTCAATTCCATCTTGATTTTCCCATTCCCTATATTATAATATGTATTCAAGTATTAGATAGGTTGTGAACAAATACGTATCGTTTTCACTTTCAATCACGTTTCCACTTATCAATATCACTTTCGTACTTGCCACAACCCAATCACTGACACTTATATATCGACAATGCATAACAATCGCTAGGTCTCAGTGTAAATGAGCACTATGCAGAAGGTATAAAGCAAACACAAAAATAGGTAGAAATGCACTGAACAGATACTCACTAAATTATGACAGCCGCCATATGATTTGCAAAATTCACTATAAATCACACGTATAGAATCGACCAAAACAATATACAAGGAGTACGATGTATACTTGATTATCTAAGCGGTAAAATTAGTTTCATGTCAAACAGAATTTAGGTTAGGAACTTATCATCATTTAGATTAGCAATCGATTGCTGGAATTCCATTTTCAGAACTGGAAGTCCAACTTCGCGCGCGGTTTACTAGGAATTATGTTTAGTTTCAGGTGTTTACCCAGCTGAATAAAACCTATTTCTATCTGTTAGGTTTCCGAATCATCAAACGGATTAACAATAGCATTTCTGTACTAGAAGTTATGTCCTGTTTAATGTGAAGGTGTAAGAAATGTCACTGCAGAAACTGCAGAACACGTCGATATTCTAAAATACAAACAAAATGTCAAATGACTGTGAAACTGAACGAGATAAGATCCAAATGTTAGCTAACTAAATTATCCACAGGAATATATAGGACTCCGTGCATTTTCAGTTTTATTCAGGGATGTGCAGGCGCTTAAATTCAGGTATTCTCGTGGAATGTTGTCCCGGACTACAGTCCAGAGCAGCATTTCCAGTCAATTCTCGTTATAGTGGCCTATCAGAATTGAAGGGTAAACTTTATAAGGTTCTATTTTATCAAGTCGGCTTCGATATGAGCCATAGAACATCAGGTTTTGATTTGTATTTAATTTACAATTATTTTAATAAGGTGACATGCGCGGTAAAATTTCAGATTTGGCATAACTAGACGGAGGTATCATTTCATAGTGATAAAGTCAATATTTTTCTCTCAATTTCTTACAAGTTATCTATTATCATTAAAGGGATTTATGGGCCATAAATTCCGCCATTTTTAAATGTGTTTTTCATTAGGGTAGTGTATCGAACACTTGCAAAGTGTGTGTGCGCGCGCGCGCGCGCGCCACGATCGATACTTCGTTTTTCTTCTACCAAACAAACGGTGATTAAATCTTCTGGACTCTACACAATAATAATACGCATTATCAACTCGATCATGTTCCAACCATCATAACTATGAGTGTAAATAAAATGTAATGATTATACGATATAATATATAACCGTGTTCATATTTTAGATCATTCGTTATAATATAATACGATAGCATGAGTAGCAAGTGAGGAGTTTCACTTGCCTTAGACGATAGACGACAACACGGCAGTGAACGACGACAGATGGCACGGGCTCGACGCACGCACGGGCAAGGAACGGCACGACAACAGTGAAGAGCTTGAGTGCTCGATGAAATGCCAGGCTTGGCGATGACTCGCGGCGATAACAATGGAGTGGCGACGGTACGAGGTAGTGTGTTTGCAGTGATGGCGGCAACGGCGGCTCAGGCGCTGGTTGTCGAAGAGGAGCTCGGTTGTGGCAGTGGGGTGCCGGCGGGCTTGTAGTGGCTCGGGTGAGGAGTTTGGGATGCGGTTGTGATGAGAAGGAGGAAGTAGGGGAGGTGTCGGCTGCGTCGCAACGAAAGAGGGAAGCTCAGCTAATGGAGATGGAGTTGAGGAGATGAGGAGGACGGGGCTCGTCGTCAATGGAGGAGTTGGTGATGGCTGCGACGATGGATGCAGGGGCTCGGTTTGGAGCGTGGTGGTGGTGGTATGTTGGTGGGGTTCAAGTTGGTCGCTGGAGATTGAGGGAAATGGTGAGGTGGTGCTGGGTTCGTGGTGGTGGTGAGCTCGAGATGAAGGAGGAGCTGGGGAGTTTGGTGGGATTGTCGGTGATGATGAGTGAGGACGAGGGGGAGTGAGCAAGATGGGATAAGGAGTGAGAGGGGGCTCGGTTGAGAGATCAACATTGAGGAGATCGTGGGGGCCGGCGACCGTTGGCGACGAGGTGGCGTGGGTCTCGGGGTGTGGGTGAACGGGTCTCGTGGCGAGGACGAGAGAGGATGGAAGCCGTTGGAGTTTGTTGGCATGGTGGGCACGGGCGCGAGGAAAGAGGGGAGGAATGATGGAAGGAAAAAGGGTAGGAAAAATAAAGAAAAGGAGAAGAAGATGGGGGAGTGGGGCGTCGGGTCGAGTTGGGTAGCTTGGGTTGGGTTGTTTTAGAGTTTAGATTTAGGAAATTGAAATAAAATAATGAAATATAATAAAAATATATATATAATGAAAAAAATAGGGGAAAAATCTGGTAAAATACGAAAAATATATATATACGGAAACTGGGGATTTACACATGCCTATCCCTGGTAGGGCGAATCTGTACATGCCGGACAAACACGTCTATTCCTATCTCAATGAGGTGACGAAAAACACTACAAAATCACCACCAACAATATCAATTCTACTTGCCTCTTCACCAACAAACAACATCAAAAAGATCAACACTAACAACACTAATTCAACAAAAATTTAGGGAAAATATAATTAATTAAACCAAAATAAAATAAAATTAAAACTTACTTGAAGATATCAGAGGCGACTTCGACGACGATGACTTCAGCAACGACAAAGGCGACAGTTTCAACTACGACGACTATCTCTCTCCGGCGAGCTCCAACGACGGCTATGACTTCGATCACGACTTGGTTTCGATCCACGGCTCAGGGCTTCGCTCCATGCTCGAAAACGGAGGAGATGCGGTGAGAGTTTCAAAGGAGGACGGGCCACAGAGACAACGAGAGGCGGCGTCGGTGACCGAGGAGGCAGGTGACGCCCGAGACGAAGGGTTTTGGCACTCGCAATGAAAATTGGGAGGGGAGGAAGGGATCGATGAATATTCAGAAGGCTATTGGGATTTTATTTTCAGCGCATTGTGGTGCCCGCCACTTATTTGATTTGGTAACGGTCTAAACACTTACCAAAACCTTTAAACTGTTATCATAAATTAGGTAACGGTTGTAACAGTTACCAAACTTCTATTACCAAAATCCATATCGGTAGTAGTGTATCTAAATGTATTGGGAAGAGAGCGAGGGGGCGATGGAGGGATTGAATTTTGAAATAAAGAGATATTTTTTTAAAAATATATTTAGGTGTGGATTTCTTAATATTGGGAGAATATTTTGATTGATTTTTTTTTATCCCTAGAGTCTTTTATTACCATCAATAAATAGAGATGTATTGTTGCACACGACACGATGAGTGGCAATTTCTGTTAGTAGTTTGAATCAATTGGTAGTATTTGTATGCGGGAAATAGTCTCACATCGGATGGAGAGACGAATGCACGAATGCCCAAGCCTTTATAATAATTCCCAGTATTTAAGTAATATCTTAAACAAAGTGGGTTATGAGCCAAGTGGGCCTTGATTTCTAGCAGGCTTATAATATAGGGCTAGAAATCATTTGTAGCAGGCTTATAATACAAATGCTACCGATATATTCAAACTACTAACAATTTCTTAGCAGAAAAACTTCAAGCATTTGTCGTTTTGACTGAAGTAGCTGAGCTGGGACTAAGGGTTTTGGATAATTTATTATTTTTTTAAAAACAATTTCGTTTCTCTTTTCTTTCAAAAAAACAAAACAATAAAATCGAATAAATTCTTTAAAATCATTTTTTCCTCTTTAAAACAAAATTTCCCTTTTATTATTCATGAAAGAAAAACATTAATTTAAACTTAAATTTTATTTATTTAAAAAGGATGTGATCTCACATAAAATGGGATAATCATTTTTCCAAACTGAGGAGAACAATGCTACTGTAACAAAAACATTAATTTAAACTTAATTGAGCCGTGACTTTCTCTCTCGGTTAAGAAGTTGCGGTCTTATGAAACTTACTCGTGTCTCAAAATTAATAGGAACTAGTTGTATATATTATATTGATGATCGTCCTTATGAAAAACATTTGCTCAAAAAATATTGGCAATTTTAATTCGGAGAGAAAATAAAGAAAAAAGAATCCTAAATTAATGAGATGGCCACATAATTTCACTAAATTCCAGAAAAGAAAAGAAAAATCGATAGTTCAGTTGCAATATTTGGGGGGGGGGGGGGGGGGGGGACCTATCAACTACTTATAAAGTACATAAAAGTTTTATTATCCATTCTATTTTTCAGTCCACTTGAAATGCTTGTGCAAAATTCCTAACAACGTGCAATTCGTTAGTTTTTCTTATGGTTGCTTATAACTATCTTGCTTACCCCTTTATCAGAATAGATTAGATTTCTTGCAATTTGTCCAATTATAAGAAAGTTTACTTCCATTCAACTGAATTTTTTCTTCCTTTTTTAACGGTCGGAACCATTGATCCTGTTCTAAATGGTGTAATATACGGGAGTACGGAATTTCATCCGATTTCGAAACCATTTGGTTTTGTTCGAAGGATACAAATTACTCCATTATCAATAAACCGTTTAGATCTATAAGCGGATGATTTCAAGTTCATAAGAATCAACCTGGTATCCTGTGTATTACACCATATTTACCGATCAAAATCAACGGTTCCGACACTGAAAGCCAGGGGCTATAGGATCCTTCGTATATAGCTGCATGTCCACTGCATGCATGCATGCATGGTGGCTGTTATTTATTTCTTACAGAATTGAATGGTAAAGTCAAGCAAAAATGATTATTTTGGCTTCTTCTTTACTTGACGTCATAATATTGCTACATGCACCAATAATATTGAATCCATAACGATTTCAACATTCCTGTTCGTGCTGTCGTTATAATAATTTGGTCAAGTCCGAAGACAAGTCGCGTTATTGTTGACCAATGAATTAATCAACATTTCTAGAAAATATCCATTTAACTCCAAATAAATTCACCAATTTGCCAGACAAGTTGCGAATGAATATTAAAAGTCAAGTTTATTAATAGTTGAGTGAATCAACAATCTAGTAGCCGGCCTGAAGCTGGATTGGAATCTTCTGAGTAATTAAGGAATTATAGATTGGTGTATTATCAATTATATATTCTCCTCCTCTTTCACAATACTGGTTTTTTTTCCCGTTAAAATTCATGTTTTACTCTATTCTTCAGCTAAAAACCGTACCTTTTTTACCAGAATACAGTATTCCCCCGCGTTTCATTAAAAGAAATTTTTAACGAAACTTACAAAAGAGTCATCAAAAGCAAAAACGGAGGGAGAAAAAACAAAAAACGGCTCGAAACTAGTCTAACATCTCTCTAACAACTTATTAAAAGCCGGCTTCCCCTCCCCCCACCCAACTTGAAACACTAGCTGCTACCACATCAGTCGTCCATATCAAATTCATGCACCCATCCTCTGTAGTATGAAGCGACCGCTGATCAGGCTGCATGTCCTCGGTTTTCCCTACCCCTGACTGTACCTTCGCTTTATTCCTTAACTTTGTTGCTCCCATACCTGACCCAAACGCAATATTTGATTCAATACCATTTATTACGTGAATCACGGATTTTTTACCATCATTAAAAGTCCAATTACTAGCCTGAACCGTGTTGTTATTGACGTCAGACGGTGTACATATCCAGTTTCTTAGCAGATTATAGACGGTATGCATGAAGGAACCAGGAAAAAACATATTATTTTTCTCTGATTAATGCAAGCCTAGGAGAAAGTGTCAAAAGGGAAAATTAAAATAAGAAAAAGACCATTAATTAAGACTCATTCAGTGCCAACCAAACCCCCTCTTATAAATTTCAATGAAGAAAGCATGAGTTCATGTATTAGAGCAAGAGAGAGAAAAAGAGAAGAGAGATCTCTAGAGAGAGAAAGAACAGAGAAAGAGAGAAGAGAGGGCTCTAGAGAGAAACAGAGAAGAGAGAAACAGAGAGAGATGGCTAAAAAAGGGATATTAGAGGTGCAACTGGTTCGTGCCAAAAAGCTAGCTGATACAGATGTAATTGGTGGGTACCTCTTGCTATTTTTACATTTATTTTGAGCATAAACCTCAGTATTTTTTTTGGCTTTAATGATCCTTTCGTTTTTATTTTATTTTAATGTTTTTTCAGGAGCTATGGATCCATATGTTTTGGTAGAATACAGGAATCAGGAGCACAAGAGCAGTGTCGCTATAGGTTACACTTCTCCCCTTTCTTACCTTTTGCTTGAAAAAGGAAAACATTTGATGGAAATCTACAAAATATATGCAAAATTTAATGATATCTTGAAACTTTACGAATTATATATTGAATTTATTTAGAAGACGGGGACGGATCGGTTCCATCTTATATATAAATGTGGGGGAAAACCATTAGAAATTTTTTAAATTATTTTTCCTCCGATATTGATATAAAGCTTGATGCTACAGGACAAGGAACAAAACCCGCATGGAACCAGACATTTAAGTTCATGGTGCAATATTCTGAAACAGACCATAGCCAACACAAGCTCATCCTCAGGATCATGGACGAAGACGACTACACAGACGATGATTTTGTCGGGCAAACAATGTGAGAGAAATGCAAGAAATGATTTTCAAAACCTACATGACAAACTTGCATTAGACAATCATGTTAAATTAGATGTTTATATCATATTAAATGAAATGAGCTTAATTAATGAAAGATAACTAAAATTTATCCTAACATATCTTCTCCTTTTCATATAGGATTAATGTTGGAGATATCATCTCTTTAGCATTAGAGAGAGGGAAAGGGAAGCCATATACTAGCAAATACAGAGTGGTCCTTGCAGATCTTACTTACTGTGGAGAGATTGAAGTTGGTGTAACTTTTACCCCTAAGGTTTGAATCATGGATAATATTTTGTAATGTGCTTAAATTTTGAAGTTAATATTTTTTTTGGGGATTTATTTTTATGTTATCTCTCCAATTGCTTAGGTTGAGGATGAAGGAGAAGGCTTTGGAGGGAGGGGACACAACTTTTACTCTTGAAGATCTTGCTTTCTAGCCCTTGCAAAGGACATTTGCTTTATAACTTTTATTTTCAATGCGAAATTTTATTTATTTATTCAGATCATGTAGCATACGAGGAGACTAAGAACATATTGTTCTGTTGTTATTTTATTTATTTACATAACTGCTGATTAACGAATTCTTACATTTCAATTTTGTGAGTTGGAGTACCTCTCCCTTCTGTGCTTGTTGTGAGATACTTCTTCTGTGCTTGTTGTGAGATACTGCATGATATTTGTTGTAGGCAAATGATATCAATTCTTTTTTTTTCAATGTGGGATATATTATTTGTACTGCAAAAAAGAAAATTGTTAAAATTATGAATTGATGTGGCTTATAGAAAGATGGTGTTAGAGGAAAGTTATTAAGGAAAAATGGGTCTACCTGGAGGGTCCAAAAACCAATAGGAAATAGCCACCGGACTAAAAAATCAAGTGAAAAACTCTCTAAATCTAAAAAATTAATAGGTTTAGGTCCATATAATATGATCTGCCAAGTGCAGCGGTTATATATATATATATATATGTTAAATGTAGCAGATATGCAGTAGTTATTTAATATGTGTAGCAATTTACCTGCTAAATATAGCGGTTATCTATCAAGTATAGCATTTTGCTGCTAGAAGTTACACTACTACAAATAAGGTTTGCCACTACGGATTTATCCGTAGGAGCAAACCACAGCCCTTACGGATATATCCGTATGGGAAAGTAAATACCCTGTAGATGCAAACGTCGTAGATGCAAGTCTTAGGCTTGAACATATCCCTACGGTCAAAAACTTGTCCCTACAGAATAATGTGTAGGTCCAGTTGTCCCTACGGATTAGGCTGTAGGAACAAAAAAATTATTTAATTTATCTGTTTATAAAATAAATTCGGTGTCCTTACGGACTTATCCGTAGGGCCAATTAGTTGCCCCTACGGATAAGTGCGTAGGTATAAATCTGTAGGGACAAAATATCGGGTGTCCTGATATTTTGTCCCTACGGATACATGTGTAGGGGCATTTGTTTGCCCCTACAGATATATCCGTAGGGACAAGCGTAAACCCTAATACTGAGATCATAGGGGCAAAATATCAGGATACCTGATATTTTGCCCCTACGGATAAATTTGTAGGGGCAATATTGGGCCCTACGGATTAATCCGTAGGGGCATTGTTGGGCCCTACGGATTAATCCGTAGGTACATATTATCAGTTTTTTTTTTAAAAGGCTGCCTGTTTTTTTCTCACCCTGTGCACAATAATATATACATCATATATAAAATTAAGCAGCACGCAGAACATATATCGCAGTATTCATAATCACATCTCACGCATAATATACAAAAAAAATCAACAAGCAGAATATGATATCAATATAAACACGCAAACTCCACCAATATCAATATCGTCCAAAATATAGTACAATATGTATCATGTAAATAAATACATATTTAAAATATAAGAATTAAAAAGCTACCCTAGCTCGGTCCAGCTCCACCTCTGATAAATGCCATAATCTGGCGCGCCTGCTCCTCGGATATACCCTGAGTCTATAAATCATGCAATGCGGAGTGTGCAGGAGTCTGAGCGGGCTGTGGAGCTGTAGGAGTGGTCTGCGCAGCCGCCGCCGAGGTAGTGGCTTGCGGAGCTATGGCTGCGGGGGTCTGATCTGGCAGTGGAGCAATAGGAGCTGTCTGCGGAACCGCAGCTAATGTAGTGGCTTGCGGAGCTGCAGCCGAAGGAGATGCATGTAGAGGCTCGGCCGATGTACCCTGTCGCGTCTGGAGCTACGTGTATAATAAACGAGTAAGAACTGTGTATTAGTCGAGTTCGTATCATTATCAAGTTATTTCGAAACCACAATCTATGTATACTTAGGGACTTGGGCCTCATTTGGATATCTAGTTTGGAAAACCGTAGTTTATTTTAATTAGATATGTATGTATGATTAATCAAAGCTAAGTCTACAACCAAATAAGCTCAGGCTACGTACTAATATTGGATATGTTGCTATCTATAATATGACATAATATTTTACTATTAAGTGGTATACATACCAACATCTCCTTCAACTCCTGAACGGTGGCCTTCAAGCTCTCCAGTTATTACTGGAAACGTCGCTCACTGGAGACGGAGGAAGTAACCGACGGAGTGGAGTCCAACCTCATACAGGCCCTGCTAGGGCCCAGTTCCCTATTAAGCTCAGGCTACGTACTAATATTGGATATGTTGCTATCTATAATATGACATAATATTTTACTATTAAGTGGTATACATACCAACATCTCCTTCAACTCCTGAACGATGGCCTTCAAGCTCTCCAGTTATTACTGGAAACGTCGCTCACTGGAGACGGAGGAAGTAACCGACGAAGTTAATATTTTACTATTAAGCTTAGGTTGGGTTGGGTTGTTTTAGAGTTTAGATTTAGGAAATCGAAATAAAATAATGAAATATAATAAAAATATATATATAATGAAAAAAAAATAGGGAAAAAATCTGGAAAAATACGAAAAATATATATATACGGAAGCTGGGGATTTACACCTGCCTATCCCTGGCAGGACGAATCTGTACATGCCGGACAAACACGTCTATTCCTATCTCAATGGGGTGACGAAAAACAATACAAAATCACCACCAACAATATCAATTCTGCTTGCCTCTTCACCAACAAACAACATCAAAAAGATCAACACTAACAACACTAATTCAACAAAAATTTAGGGAAAATATAATTAATTAAACCAAAATAAAATAAAATTAAAACTTACTTGAAGAGATCAGTGGTGACTTCGGCGACGATGACTTCAGCAACGACGAAGGCGACAGTTTCAACTACGACGACTATCTCTCTCCGGCAAGCTCCAACGACGGCTATGACTTCGATCACGACTTGGTTTTGATCCACCGCTTAGGGCTTCACTCCAGGCTCGAAAACGGAGGAGATGCGGTGAGAGTTTCGAAGGAGGACGGGCCACAGAGACAACGAGAGGTGGCGTCGGCGACCGAGGAGGCAGTGACGGCCGAGACGACGAAGGGTTTTGGCACTCGCAATGAAAATTGGGAGGGGAGGAAGGGATCGATGAATATTCAGAAGGCTATTGGGATTTTATTTTCAGCGCATTGTGGGGCCCGCCACTTATTTGATTTGGTAACGGTCTAAACACTTACCAAAACCTTTAAACCGTTATCATAAATTAGGTAACGGTTGTAACAGTTACCAAATTTCCATTACCAAAATCCATATCGGTAGTAGTGTATCTAAATGTATTGGGAAGAGAGCGAGGGTGCGATGGAGGGATTGAATTTTGAAATAAAGAGATACTTTTATAAAAAAATATTTAGGTGTGGATTTCTTAATATTGGGAGAATATTTTGATAGAATTTTTTTTATCCCCGTGTCTTTTATCACCATCAATAAATAGAGATGTATTGTTGCATACGATGAATGGCAATTTCTGTTAGTAGTTTGAATCTATGGTAGCATTTGTATGCGGGAAATAGTCTCACATCGAATGAAGAGACGAATACCCAAGTTTTTATAATAATTCCCAATATTTAAGTAATATCTTAAACAAAGTGGGTTATGAGCCTAGTGGGCCTTGATTTCTAGCAGGCTTATAATATAGGGCTAGAAATCAGGCCCACTTGGCTCATAACCCACTTTATTTAAGATATTATTTAAATATTTTTATAAAAAAAGGCTTGGGCATTCGTCTCTCCATCCGATGTAGGACTATTTCCCGTATACAAATGCTACCAATAGATTCAAACTACTAACAATTTCTTAGCAGAAAAACTTGAAGCATTTGTCGTTTTGACTGAAGTAGCTGAGCTGCGACTAAGGGTTTTAGGTAATTTATTTATTTTTTTAAAATTCCGTTTCTCTTTTCTTTCAAAAAAAACCAATAAAATCGAATAAATTCTTTAAAATCATTTTTTCCTCTTTAAAACAAAATTTCCCTTTTATTATTCATGAAAGAAAAACATTAATTTAAACTTAAATTTTATTTATTTAAAAAGGATGTGATCTCACATAAAATGGGATAATCATTTTTCCAAACTGAGGAGAACAATGCTATTGTAACAAAAACATTAATTTAAACTTAATTGAGCCGTGACTTTCTCTCTGGGTTAAGAAGTTGCGGTCTTATGAAACTTACTCGATCGTGTCTCAAAATTAATAGGAACTAGTTGTATATATTATATTGATGATCGTCCTAATGAAAAACATTTGCTCAAAAAATATTGGCAATTTTAATTCGGAGAGAAAATAAAGAAAAAAGAATCCTAAATTAATGAGATGCCCACGTAATTTCACTAAATTCCAGAAAAGAAAAGAAAAATCGATAGTTCAGTTGCAATATATGGGGGGGGGGGGGGTGTATAAAGTACATAAAAGTTTTATCATCCATTCTATTTTTCAGTCCACTTGAAATGCTTGTGCAAAATTCCTAATAACGTGTAATTCGTTAGTTTTTCTTATGGTTGCTTATAACTATCTTGCTTATCCCTTTATCAGAATAGAATAGATTTCTTGCGATTTGTCCAATTATAAGAAAGTTTACTTCCGTTTAACTGAGTTTTTCTTCCTTTTTTAATGATCGGAACCATTGATCCAGTTCTAAATGGTGTAATATACGGGAGTACGGAATTTCATCCGATTTCGAAACCATTTGGTTATGTTCGAAGGATACAAATTACTCCATTATCAATAAACCGTTTAGATCTATAAGCGGATGATTTCAAGTTCATAAGAATCAACCTGGTATCCTGCATATTACACCATATTTACCGATCAAAATCAACGGTTCCATAGCTGCATGTCCAACTGCATGCATGGTCGCTGTTATTTATTTATTAAGGAATTGAATGGTAAAGTCAAGCAAAAATGATTGTTTTGGCTCCTTCTTTACTTGACGTCATAATATTGCTGCATGCACCAATAATATTGAATCCATTTCAACATTCCTGTTCGTGCTCTCGTTATAATAATTTGGTCAAGTCCGAAGACAAAGTCGCGTTATTGTTGACCAATGGATTAATCAACATTTCTAGAAAATATCCATTTAACTCCAAATAAATTCACCAATTTTCCAGACAAGTTGCGAATGAACATTAAAAGTCAAGTTTATTAATAGTTGAGTGAATCATCAATCAAGTAGCCAGCCTGAAGCTGGACTGGAATCTTCTGAGTAATTAAGGAATTATAGATTGGTGTAAGATCAATTATATATTCTCCTCCTCTTCCACAATACTAGTTTTTTTTCCGTTAAAATTCAAGTTTTACTCTATTCTTCACCTAAAAACTGTACCTTTTTTGACCAGAAGACAATATTAAAATCAAAAACGGAGGGGGAAAAACAAAAGGCAGCTCGAAACTAGTATAACATCTCTCTAACAACTTATTAAAAGCCGGCTTCCCCTCCTCCCACCCAACTTGAAACACTCGCTGCGACCGCATCAGTCGTCCATATCAGATTCATGCACCCATCCTCTGTAGTATGAGGCGACCGCTAATCAGGCTGCATGTCCTCGGTTTTCCCTACCCCTGACTGTATCTTTGCTTTATTCCTTACCTTTGTTGCTTCCATACCTGACCAAAACGCAATATTTGATTCAATACCATTTATTACATGAATCACAGATTTTTTACCATCATTAAAAGTCCAATTACTAGCATGATCCGTGTTGTTATTGACGCCAGACGGTGTATCCAGTTTCTTAGCAGATTATAGACGGTATGTATGAAGGAACCAGGAAAAAACATATTATTTTTCTCTAATTAATGCAAGCCTAGGAGAAGTGTCAAAAGGGAAAATTAAAATAAGAAAAAGACTATTAATAGCGCCGCCCCCCCCGCCCCCCCCGAGACCCCACACACACACACATTAGAGAAGACTCATTCAATCCCAACCAAACCCCCTCTTATAAATTTCAATGAAGAAAGCATGAGTTCATGTATTAGAGCAAGAGAGAGAAAGAGAGAAGAGAGATCTCTAGAGAGAGAAAGAAGAGAGAAACAGAGAAGAGAGAAACAGAGAGAGATGGCTAAAAAAGGGATATTAGAGGTGCAATTGGTTCGTGCCAAAAAGCTAGCTGATACAGATGTAATTGGTGGGTACCTCTTGCTATTTTTACATTTATTTTGAGCATAAACCTCAGTAATTTTTTTTTGTTTTAATGATCCTTTCATTTTTATTTTATTTTAATGTTTTTTCAGGAGCTATGGATCCATATGTTTTGGTTGAATACAGGAATCAGGAGCACAAGAGCAGTGTCGCTATAGGTTACACTTCTCCACTTTCTTACTTTTTTCTTGAAAAAGGAAAACATTTGATGGAAATCTACAAAATATATGCAAAATTTAATGATATCTTGAAACTTTACGAATTATATATTGAATTTATTTAGAAGACGGGGACGGATTGGTTATATCTTATATATAAATGTGGGGGAAAACCGTTAGAAATTTTTTAAATTAATTTTCCTCCGATATTGATATAAAGCTTGATGCTACAGGACAAGGAACAAAACCCGTATGGAACGAGACATTTAAGTTCATGGTGCAATATTCTGAAACAGACCATAGCCAACACAAGCTCATCCTCAGGATCATGGACGAAGACGACTACACAGGCGATGATTTTGTCGGGCAAACAATGTGAGAGAAATGCAAGAAATGATTTTCAAAACCTATATGACAAACTTGCATTAGACAATCATGATAAATTAGATGTTTATATCATATTAAATGAAATGGGCTTAATTAATGAAAGATAACTAAAATTTATCCTAACATATCTTCTCTTTTTCATATAGGATTAATGTTGGAGATATCATCTCTTTAGCATTAGAGAGAGTAAAAGGGGAGCCATACACTAGCAAATACAGAGTGGTCCTTGCAGATCTTACTTACTGTGGAGAGATTGAAGTTGGTGTAACTTTTACCCCTAAGGTTTGAATCATGGATAATATTTTGTAATGTGCTTAAATTTTGAAGTTAATATTTTTTTTGGGGATTTATTTTTATGTTATCTCTCCAATTGCTTAGGTTGAGGATGAAGGAGAAGACTTTGCATGGAGGGGACAAAACTTTTACTCTTGAAGATCTTGCTTTCTAGCCCTTGCAAAGGACATTTGCCATATAACTTTTATTTTCAATGCGAAATTTTATTTATTTATTCGGATCATGTAGCATAGGAGGAGACCAAGAACATATTGTTCTGTTGTTATTTTATTTATTTACATAACTGCTGATTTACGAATTCTTACAATTCAATTTTATGAGTTACAGTACCTCTCCCCTCTCTGCTTGTTGTGAGATGCATCACTGCATGATATTTGTTGTAGGCAAATGATTTCAATTCTTCCTTTTTTTCAAAGTCGGATATATTATTTGTACTGCAAAAAAGAAAATTGTTAAGATTATGAATTGATGCAACTTATAGAAAGATGGTGTGTTCGAGGAAAGTTACTAGGGGTAAATGGATCAAGCTCTCTGGGTGCAGAAACCAATAGAAGAAAGTCACTCGACAAAAAAATCTAGTGAAAAACTCTCTAGATCAAAAAAGTTATAAGTTTAAGTGCATATAGTACAACCAAACACTTTTTACCTTTTAATATTTCCATATACCCTTATCAACGTATAGCAAAAAACTGCTACACTTATCAGATGTGGCAGTTTCCTTGCTAAGTGTAACAGTTATATATATGCTAAATGCAACAAATATACAGTAGTTATCTAATATGTGTAGCAGTTTGCCTGCTAAATGTAGCGGTAATCTGCTAAGTGTAGCAATTATTTGCTAAGTATATAACATATTTTGCTGCTAGAATTTGACAAGAGTAATATGAGAATATTGAAAAGTAAAAATTGACTAGTTGTATCATAGGGACTTACACATATAACTTTTTGGATATAGGGAGTTTCTCACTGAATTTTTTTGCCCAATGATGTTTTCCTATTGGTTTCTTAAACCAGGAGGGAGACCCATTTTTCTTAATTATTAATAACTAGTTTTTGGCCATGTTATTTAAATAATTAGGTTGTAGAATAAGTTTTATAGGTTCTTCTAATAAAAATGGAAGGTTTGATAAAACTTGAAGCATTTGTCGTTTTGACTGAAGTATTTGCCACATCAACCGGCAAAAGCCAAAATTTGTCATACTGTATCACACTCTTGAACAAAGCCAAACATTAATAATTGAGTTTTGAAATATAGATTATCTACCAATGTATTCACATTTTTAGTCCGTATATTTCTGTTATTCTTTTACCATTTTATTTTTATTTTTTAATGTGAGCCTTTCGGAAATCCAACCAACCACCTCACTTTGGAGTGGAGAATTATGGATTTGGAACATCTAATGTTCCTTGCTATTTGGTGCTTTGAAAGCATCCTAACCACACATCACATGTGAAAAACACCAATACCAAAACCCCATGTTTTACACTGTTTGGCAGCGACCGTGATCGTTGATTTTAATATCAAAGAACCATTGGTCGTTGATCTTAATAGCAGGGAATAGCATGGAGTGATAATAGCAGGGACTCCGGATCCGAGAATTATACCAGCTGAGCTAGGCCTAGTTGGTTATTCTTATACCTTGTTTTATTAAAAATTTGTAACCTTGCTATGCATAAAGCTGTTTTGCTTTTCAGGATAAATTTTACTAAACACTATTAAAGTTTTTAGGTTTTTAAGATAACCCACTGAGGTCTGAAAACCCCATTAAACTCCACTCGAACTTATTTTCTTCAAGTTAACCCATCACGGTGTTAACATACAGGATAATTGACCAAACTTACATGTTTTACTTTTCACCAAAAAAAAAATAAACCTTTTCGCCGGAATCCATAAATTTGGTGATATTGGGCTATTTTGGATGAAGGATTAGAGATGGATTTGTGGATTTTGTTAGCCAAATCCATGTGGGATTTGATAATTTTTTGTTTGGTTGACGGATGGATTTGTTACCACATAATCTAAAACATGGATTCATGAAAAAAAAAAAAAGCTTTTTACTTGTAACCCTCCCCTCCTTCTCCCCTCCTTCTGAAAACATACCAAATTCCTTTCTATCCAAAAGACTTGGTATTTAGTTTTTACCCTTCAAAATTAATATTATATATCATTTTACCCCCTTTACGATTTCCATCGACTTTTAACGGCAAAACGTCAGGGTTTTCTTTAAAATATCCCAACCACTCTTTTTCTTTGGAAATACTCAATTTCTTTCTCAAATTGAAATCAGGATTTAGGTTTCTACTACGACTTTCTAAAAAAACGACCATAAAATCAGAAGTATTTTCAACATCCTTCTCTAGTTATGAAAAAATTGAATACTTCTGCAGTCTTAATTATTGTATTCGGATAATGATAAACCTAAAATTTATAATTTATGGAGAAAAATAAAAATTAAATTTAATGAAAAAATTTTCTGATAGAAATCATAAGGGGTAAAATGATGTAACTTATTAGTTTGGGGGGTTAAAATGTAAATGCCAAGTTTTGGAGGGTTAGTACAGAATTCGCTATGTTCTGGAAAGGGGGCTATAAGTAAAAAAAACCCAAAAAATAGAGATTTGGAAAAAACTCTCTCCACGTAGAATTCTTTTTCCATGGGTCGTATGCGTCCGGACAAGAGAGAGAAGAAATAGAAGTGTGTACCCCACATGCTGCCCAACGCTGACCGAAACTCCTCCCTCTCTCAACCTCCATCTAGATGTATTATACGCAACACACCGAATAATTCTTCCTCCACATAAGCTTTTTTGGGAAAAAAAATTTGTTTTCCTTACCATTTTAATTGCTCTGGAAATTAGATAGTTTGTCTTATTTGGAGGTAACAAAAAGACATTCTAGCCACTTTAATGTTAATTCCAAATCTAAGTTATGGAATTCATATCTATTTGGTTCAACCAAACAAAGCAATGAAATTTTTTTGGATCATAATCTTTATGTTTGAATCAAACCAAACAAAAAATTACTAAATCCAAAAAAAAATTTGTAAGGATTTGGGAATTTATTTTTATGAATCCCCCAGCCAAACATGCATAAGTGATTGACGATGCCTCCTCTTCCCAAAATCTCGATCACTTCTCCACATACTACTCCCGATCCCTAATTCCTATAAAGCTGTAACGACTCTGTTTTAATGTACATAAAATTTGTTTAAGAGTTAAATGTACAGATGGAGTATTTGCAACCCTGTGTATGCTATAAATATTTGAATTGTTTTTTAACAACAAGAAAACACTTGTAGCTCATTGGTAAAACCTTGCACTACTGTGACGTAGTCTCTGTGTTTGAATCTCTCAGCCACATATATATTTTTTTTTTCTTTTAAGCTTTTAGAAGCTCAAAAGTTTGCACGTGCACTGCACGTAAAATGAAAAATCACAACAAAAACAAACATTTGAAAATTGTTAAACAAACAGACAGGTACACATGGCAAAGATCCAAACCCAACCCACCGGATTTGGACCGGCGAGATTCACCGACGGACCCCCCGTACCTAATACTCCCCAAACTCTGCACACTAGTCTTTTGGCCTACCCACACTCCCCCAGTATTGTTTGATTTCTCTGTAAATTAACAGCGAGATTAAATTCACCTTTTAATCCAAACTTTAATGCATTTTTAATTCATTCTTCATTACCCTAATTTCTCCTATAAATACAAACATCACACCCTAATCTCTTCATTCTGAAAATCATCACAAAAACTCTCTAAAATTTTCAAGCCAAAAAGTTGTACAAGTGAACTTAGCTCAAAGCAAAGTTCCGGCGACATCTCGAGACAAATCTGGCGACGAAACGACTCACCGAAGCCTTCCTAAGTTCATCCTACCTCTCCTCTTTCTTTTTAATCAGTAAGTCCCACTTTCTCTCTTCTCCTTCTATTAAAACAAATTCTATTTTCAAAACTAGTCGGAAACGGAGTTAATCCGACTTCCGTTTCTAATTTAACTGAAAACACCATTTATCTTAACAACAAATTTACAATTTTTTTGTATATTGTTTAGAAATCATAAACAACCACATTAGAACAAGTTTCATTTCAAAATGATATATATCGCAACTTTTATGTCATTTTTACGGTAAAATACCATCATATTTACATACGACATTACCCTATTCATTTTGCTCTTATTACTTTTGGAAAACTCATGAGATAATGATCTACCTCATCACAACACTCATTCTTGACATAACACGATTTATTTTTTTGATAATATTTGTGGGAAAATTACAAGTTTACATTTAAATACTATAAACTACCAAAAACCGTTTTCTTTAAAAGTGTATTATTTAATTCCATACGATTTTGTCCTTACAACCCATTTTTGGGGACCCTGATCGGGATGTGTTCAGTCGATAATATTGCACATTTGATATAACATTTTCCTGACTTTTGTTAAGTGCTTAAAGATGTTTATTGTAATTATGGAATATATGAGGGTTTATCTGTAACCTCGACGTTCGTCTCACCCCAGCATTGAGTGATCACCACCTCGACGTTTGTCTCGATACAGCAGATGTAACATCACCAAAAGGAGCCACGGCAAAATCCCTAGTTCCAAACCTCGATGGTTTACCAGCAACCTAGAGACAACCGCGACATTCGTCTCGATACAGCAGACGTAATGCCAGCAAATGAAGCGAAGGCCAAATTCCTAGCTTCAGGGTCTTGACGGCAACTCATATAAAACCGGAAAGACCATCGGAGATCATCTCACACCAGCATGGAGTGATCACCACCTCGACGTTCGTCTCGATACAGCAGATGAAATGTCTCCCCAGCGTTCTTCCCCCAGCAGGATTCAGACGCGCCAAAGCAAATGAAGCAAAGGCCAAATTCCTAGCTTCAGGGTCTTGACGGCAAGTCATATAAAACCTGAAAGACATTCGGAGATTATCTCGTACCAGCGCGGAGTGATCACCACCTCGACGATCGTCTCGATACAGAAGATGAAATGTCACCCCAGCGTTCTTCCCCCTGCAGGATTCGGACGAGCCAAAGCAAATGAAGTGAAGGCCAAATTCCTAGCTTCAAGGTCTTAACGACAAGTCATATAAAGCCTGAAAGACTACCGGAGATCATCCCACATGGAGTGGTCACCACCTCGACGTTCGTCTCAATACAGCAGATGAGATGTCACCACAGCGTTCTTCTTCCAGCAGGATTCAGACGCGACAATCAAACAACGGAGCCACGGCAAAATCCCTAGTTCCAAACCTCGACGGTTCACCAGCAACCTAGAGACAACCGCGACATTCGTCTCGATACAGCAGACGCGATACCAGCAAACGAAGCGAAGCTAAATTCCTAGGTTCAGGGTCTTAACGGCAAGTCATATAAAGCCTGAAAGACAATCGGAGATTATCTCGCACCAGTGCGGAGTGGTGACCACCTTGACGTTCGTCTCGACACAGCAGACGCAACATCACCAAAAGGAGCCACGGCAAAATCCCTAGTTCCAGACCTCGACGGTTCACCAGCAACCTAGAGACAACCGCGACATTCGTCTCGATACAGCAGACGCGATGCCAGCAAACGAAGCGAAGGCCAAATTCCTAGCTTCAGGGTCTTAACGGCAAGTCATATAAAGCCTGAAAGACAATTGGAGATC
Source organism: Agapanthus africanus (assembly GCA_030015575.1). Lineage (NCBI taxonomy): Eukaryota > Viridiplantae > Streptophyta > Magnoliopsida > Asparagales > Amaryllidaceae > Agapanthus > Agapanthus africanus. The sequence goes on along the minus strand of JASDDO010000031.1, from coordinate 512,840,790 downwards.
ATCTCGCACCAGCGCGGAGTGGTCACCACCTCGACGTTCGTCTCGACACAGCAGACGCGACATCACCAAAATGAGCTACGGCAAAATCCCTAGTTCCAGACCTCGACGGTTCACCAGCAACCTAGAGACAACCGCGGCATTCGTCTCAATACAGCAGACGCAATGCAAGCAAACGAAGCGAAGGCCAAATTCCTAGCTTCAAGGTCTTAACGGCAAGTCATATAAAGCCTGAAAGACAATTGGAGATCATCTCGCACCAGCGCGGAGTGGTCATCACTTCGACGTTCGTCTCGACACAGCAGACGCGACATCACCAAAAGGAGCTACGGTAAAATCCCTAGTTCCAGACCTCGACGGTTCACCAGCAACCTAGAGACAACCGCGACATTTGTCTCAATACAGCAAATGCAATGCAAGCAAACGAAGCGAAGGCCAAATTCCTAGCTTCAGGGTCTTAACGGCAAGTCATATAAAGCCTGAAAGACAATCGGAGATTATCTCGCACCAGTGCGGAGTGGTCACCACCTTGACGTTCGTCTCGACACAGCAGACGCAACATCACCAAAAGGAGCCACGGCAAAATCCCTAGTTCCAAACCTCGACGGTTCACCAGCAACCTAGAGACAACCACGACATTCATCTCGATACAGAGGACGCGATGCCAGCAAACGAAGCAAAGGCCAAATTCCTAGCTTCAGGGTCTTAAAGGCAAGTCATATAAAGCCTGAAAGACGATCGGAGATCATCTCGAACCAGTGCGGAGTGGTCACCACCTCGACGTTCGTCTCGATACAGCAGACGCAACATCACCAAAAGGATTCACGGCAAAATCCCTGGTTCCAAACCTCGACGGTTCACCAGCAACCTAGAGACAACTGCGACATTCATCTCGATACAGCAGACGCGATACCAGCAAACGAAGCAAAGGCCAAATTCCCAGCTTCAGGGTCTTGACGGCAACTCACATAAAACCTGAAAGACTATCGGAGATCATCCCACACCAGCGCGGAGTTGTTATGACTCATCGGGGCTCGCCAAAATGAGCCTAACCTCAAGTAAAAAGCGGCATGGAAAATTCCTAATGCTTGCTCTTCCGATGGTCAAACTGCCCAAGGAGGATTGCTTGAAGACGTCTTGTCCAGCCCCCGAAGGGATCAGAGACACGGCAGTCGCAGGGCTACTCGAACAGCACGATTGCCTATCGAGGAATATATCAGCTGATGCGACGGTACGACGGCCAAAACCCTAAGTACCACAGACCCTAACGGACTTCTGTCGTAAAGAGCAGAGGTTAACTGTGACGTTAGGATATTCTTGCGAGAAATGCTCGATTCGTCTTGACTCGTGAGGAAATCGATGTCTTTGCGAGAACTACTCGATTCATCTCGACTCGTGAGGTAAAGCCTTAGGCAGCAGGGATTAAAAAACTTGTTTTCTAAGCACTGGGATCCTGCAAGTCGGCCCAAAACAGCCTCTTGCATACTATCCATGGGTCTCACTCTCCGAAATCGAATCTCGACAAGGAGGGAAACAACCGCTTACGGGTCCTCTCGACTCGTAAGAGGGAAAAATTTTCTTATAAGATCCTTAGGACTTATAAGAGAAAACACATTTAGGAGTCCTCACGACTCCTAAGAAGAAAATACACCTATGAGATCCTCTCGATCCGTAGGAAGAAAAGTCTTTGTGAGACACTCACGGCTCATAAAGTTGAAAAGTGTTAGGCTACAAGGACCCTAAACTTCTCTTCTAAGCCCTCAATTCCATGGCTACTCATAACTTTGCACTACTTCACCCACGTATACACTTACGTGGGCAAAGTAGTGGGGGGGCATTTGTTCCCGCCAAAAATTTCTGCGCAAAAGAGCCCAAGGTATTAAATGGCAGTGATACGCTTAAGAAAACGCGAACCGGTATCTTCCGGACTGTTTTTTGACAAACTCGTGAATGAGAAACAGATAAATTCTGATGGTATCGTAAGCGTCTCGAAAAACCCTTCGATTTGATATATTATGGGCTTCATAATTCATCCGGGATCAAAAGTTATGAGCGAATATGCTATGCACCGTTCCCTGATTCATCAGGAATTACCTCAATGAGGTATCACGTGCTCACACGTGATCAATGGTCACGTGTTGACACGTGATGGTTAAAACAGAAATAAAAACAAACGGCTGAAGAAGACCGAAAGCCTCACAGTTTAAAAGAATTTAATTCTAAAAGTCAGAAAATACCTCAACGAGGTATCACGTGCTTACACGTGACCAATGGTCACGTGTTGACACGTGATGGTTAAAACAACAACATAAACAAGCGGCTGTTAAAGGAACCAATTGGGGGTCACGTGCTCACACGTGACCAAGGGTCACGTGCCAGCACGTGACCAAGGGTCACGTGCCAGCACGTGCCAGGCTTTGAAAACCTTACAGTTTAATAGAATTAAAATTCTAAATTTCTCTAAATCTTTCCAAATAAGAATTAAAATTCTAAAAGCTTCTAAATCTTTCCAAATGGAAAAGTATTATGGGGACCGTTGGATTAAAGATCCAAGGGTGATTAAAAATCACCAATTTATGGAAAAATCTTAGACAAGGAAAGATTTCCCCTAAATCTCACCGAAAATAACAAACAAAATATCTTTTGGATTTAAAATCCAACGGTGAATAAAATTCACTGAATGATCTAAAGGATCATATTAATTATGAAAACAAATCAAATCTTTCAATGAGAGATTTTCTAAACAAACTGATTCTTTTCCTTCTCCTATAAATAGGAGCCAAGAAAAGAAGAGAAAGGACCTTTTGGGAGAGAAAAACAGAGAGAGGATAATTTAATTCTCAAGAGGGAAGAAAATAAAGGAGAATTTAATTCTCAACAAAGAAAACCCTAGATGAGAAAAGGGAAAAAGATCAACTTCAAAAAGAGAATTTAATTCTCAAAATTTAAGAGTTTAACTCTTCTGCAAATAAAGAACTTAGTTCTTCTGTTTGAAGATCTGCACAGAGCACATCTCCCAATAAGTTGAGAATTTAATTCTCATCAAGTCGAGATCCTGCCATGCAGATCCTAAACTTAGAAGGGGAATTGAGTTTTGAGAATTTAATTCTCCTAAAACAAAACTAGGGTTTAACCCTAATCAAGAATTTAATTCTTTTACATATCTAGGAATTTAATTCCTTTAAAAAGAAATCAGGGTTTTATCCTAAAAAAGAATTTAATTCTTTCACAATAGGAATTTAATTCCTCCAAAATCATAATTAGGGTTTAACCCTACAGAGAATTCAATTCTTAAAATAAGGAGACTTAAAAGATCTCTGTTCATGAAAAGACCAAGGTCACGTGTCCCCACGTGACCCCTGAAGAGATCCCCAGAAATGAGGAGGAAAGCTTTGAGGCAATGCCTCACGTGCTCCCACGTGACCTCCAAAACACAGAAAGAAAAAGTAAAAGAAATAAAGGCATTGGGCGCTCTCACGTGCTCCCACGTGACCCCTTGGCGGACGCTTTAATGCCCAGTGCATGAATCATCTTCACGTGCCAGCACGTGATGCTCCAAAATAAAATATAAAAAGTGTTTAACACTTAATTGCAGAACGAAGAAAAGGGATCTGGTCCTACTTTTGGGCGCTCTCACGTGTCCACACGTGACCCCTCTTTCTTTAGTGTTTAACACTAATTTGGGGATTATATTTCCAGTGTTTAACACTGATTGTTTCTAGTGTTTAACACTAAATTGAAGATTATATTTTCAGTGTTTAACACTGATTGTCTTTTAGTGTTTAACACTAATTTGAGAGTTCTATCTCCAATGTTTAACATTGTTGTTCTCTAGTGTTTAACACTACTTTTAGCCAAATTGGCTAATTTTCCAGAGGCAAAAGTCCCTCCTCCAAATGAATCTCAAAATTGAGGAAATCAAAGACAAAATGTTGTCAGAGCCCCCAAACCTCTGTTTAGCATTGCTGAATTATGATGGGCTAAACCCAGACAAATGTCTAATGGCCCAAAGGGCCAATATTTCAAACATAATTGGACTTAGCCCAAATTGGCCATAAGTCCTCAAATCATCTTGAACTGAGCACATCTGCTCTTTCAACCAATTCATTGGTTCAAGGGTACATCTCTGAACTCCTCTGATATTTGTCGTTGTAATCGTTCAACGTCTTCAGAGAGGTGATGGGTCCCGACAACCATACATTTTATGGACCACTATGCCCTTAAACTGGTATTGGACTACTATGTCCTTAAACTGGTATGGGACCACCATGTCCCTAAACCGGAAATGGACCACCATGTCCCTAAACTGGAACAATAGAGCCCCCAAATGCTCTTTTGTCGGATCTAAACGATCTCGTTAAGTCGATCTTAGTCCCAAACTGGACTAACGTATCCTTAACAACCGTTTAAGTTGATCTTAGCCTCAAATATGGCTAACGTATTCTTAAACCTTCAAACAGACTTTAGTCCCAAATTGGACTATAAATCCCCCAATCAACTTTGGTTCAAGGGTACATCTCTGAACTCCTCTGACATCTGTCGTTGTAATCCTTCAACGTCGTCAGAGAGGTGACGGGTCCCGACGGCCATACATGCAATAGACCACTATGTCCCTAAACTGGAACAATAGAGCCCCCAAATGCTCTTCCCGTTGAGTTGATCTTAGTCTTAAATCATACTAACGTATCCTTAACGAGCGTTTAAGTCGATCTTAGCCTCAATACGGCTAACGTATCCTTAAACTAAAACATCAAACCCAAATCTAAGTAAATACGGATTTGGACTAATCCACGTCCTACGGGCGACGGCATAACCTAGTCTCCGTATACAATCCATGGGCAACCACAAACAAAACAAACACACACGACACGAAGTAAAATTCTGGAGAAGGAGAAAGTTGTTATCGCGATGCGGTAGCGTAATTAACTGCAGGGGCTTGCGCCTGCAGGGAAGAGCGTTCCTGCAATCAAAAACCCCTCTAACGAGGGGGAATCTGACGAAATCTGCTACATCGGCCGCATCCGTCCAAACCTCCGATACACGGTACCATAAATCAACTTGGCATCTTCGGAGAGGTGGACGAATAAAACCAAAGAGCATCTGCCCCGAATCACAGGCAAGACGTTCAGTCTCGGCCGTCTTTCGGAGGGGAACAGATTCTGGCACGCCCGGTGGGACATCTTCCTCTTTCCACTCCACACTTCGTGTGTCGTGTTCGCGAACGAATCGCGGTTTGCTGTAGTTGCCTGTGGATTCAAGGTACTAAGATTTGGTGTCTTGCTCCGTGCAGAAAACAGAAGATCAATGGCTTCAAACTGCACTACCTGCAACTGCAACTCTCGCTCCGTCCTTGCTGGAGGAGTGACTTATGGGCCCCAAGCGGCCTCCATCTTCGCTATGCCGGAGGAACAGGTAACTCAGGCCACCACTGGGCTATTCTTCGGGACCATGATCCCACCAATGAGCTTCAAAACCCCTGTACCGTCACAAGAAGCTCCCAAGAAGTCAGTATTCGATCGGCTTGCTACTACTGCATCCCCTCTCAACGGGTCGCCCAACTCCACTGCCTCAGTTTTTAACATACTAGGCCAGAGCTCCAACGGGCCCATGAAGAAGCCTGCAATACCAGAAGGCGTTATCCCGAAGCGGATAGCTATCCCTGCTCCCGTTCCAGGCGAAATCACCAAGGTTGTTTCCTCTACTCGGAAGTCTGCTTTTGATAGGTTGGCCGTCCCCATTCAACGGACGTTGGCCTTTAAAAGGCTGATACCAGCAAATTCTGATCAACACAGGGGGCATGAGGAGGTCACCCCTACGGCTAAACCAACTCCAATCGCGCGACATGCTCGCCGTCGTCACTGGCGCCGGGTAAGGAAGGCTGGGGGCAACTCCCCCTCCGGGCTAACTCCGCCAGCTCCGATGGTGGAAATCAATGCTGCTGTTCCAACTGGGAACAGCTTTGAACCGCTAAGGAGGGTACGCAAGAACTCTCCGACTGCCATGCTGAAAAGATCTCCTACACCTGCGGAGAGGGTTACAGAAACAAAGCTGAGCAGCCCCCTCAACGGCTGTCCTCCAAAATTTATAAGATCTGGCGGAGGGTTCAAGACTCAGTAATCGACCAAGATCACTCTCGCCGGCAGAAGAGAGTGAAGGTTCGGGAGGAAAAGGACCGTCCTGTCAAACAACAAAGGACGACAACCGCCAGGGTGCCCGCTGCAACGGCCCCCTCAACTTCAACGGCCCACAAGAGAAGAAGGCCGGAGAAGGTCCCCACGCCTGCGACAAATGCCAAAGGCGGTGAGCCCAAACGCCCTAAGTCCGGGGACATTGTAGTCCATACCGTCTACATGGCGTCTGGTAAAGAGGACAGTCGTGCATCTATAGGTCATAGACTGCTTACATGGTCAGTGACCAAAGCTCAGGAGCAACAGTAGAAGCTCCAAGAAATGATGAATGCGATGGCCACACTCACTGGCCAAAAGAAAGCCCAGAAGCGTCCTCGGATCAACGCCAGGAGCAAGAAACTGACGCTGAATTCCTTCGTAGGATACTTGAAAAGAATGACAAAGAGGCTGCGGAACAAGCAGCCAATATAAAGCGAATGACCCTTCTGTTCCAGGACATGGTGGGTATGATGATCCAGCAGGATCCCCCGGCGGAAGATCCTCCGATTGTCCTCGAAGATGACAGAGGGGAAACGTCAAATCTACCTCCGGCTCTTTCAACAGCTAAAGAAGAAACGATCTCCAAAGCTGCCCTAGATGAATATATTGCTCAACAAATACGAGTTCACCAGGCAACTGAGGCAGCCGGTCAGGTTGTCAAGACGGGGAGACCATATCCATGCTGGTACGATCAGATAAAGTACCCGTCGGGCTACACCATCCCAAAATTCCACGTCTATAAGGGGACAGGCAATCCCCATCAGCACGTCGCTCAGTTCAGAGCCTTATGCGGCAACACTGGAGGCGACGATAAGCTACTGCTTCGCCAATTCGTCGGCAGCCTATCGGAGACGGCCTTTGAATGGTATTCGGAGCTACCTAACGACTCTGTCGAAACATTTACGGAGATGGAGTTACTGTTTACACAAAGATTTGCAAGCACCGGCAAGCACACCCCGATCACCGCATTAATCAACGCCAGGGTAAGGCCAGGCGAAACGTGGGTTCAATACGCAACACGATGGCGGAATCTATGGTCAAAATGCGAGCAACACATCGAAGAAGCGCCGGCAGTGGGCATGTTTGTGGGAACTCTGGATCCGCAAGCAACCATCTCCCAATTCATGATGTTCTTCAAGCCAACTACTTTCCAGGCCTTGATCGACAAGTTGGCCCAAATGGATCAGATGGGACATAAACCGTCTCCTCCAAAGCCAGACTCTCGAAATGAGAAAGGAAAAGGGAAAGCGATCGTCGTCGCCAATAATCAACAACGGCCGAGCAATTCAAAGCCAGTTGTTCGCCAAAGCAACGTGCGTCCACGCCCATCCCTCGAGGAGAGACTGGGACGTCCTTACTCGTTTCCTCAGGATAAAACGAGGAGACTGTTCGAGCTGGCCGTGCGCAACAGACTCATCAATCTGCCGAGTCCAAAACGTCCGTTGCAGCCAGGCGATGTCAACGATCCCAATTATTGCCCTTACCACCAAGCGGTAAGCCATCCAATCGAAGATTGCTTCATCTTTAAGGGATGGATTGAGGATCAATACCTTCAAGGCGAGTTTGCACTGTCCGAGAAGTGGAAGGTAAACACACCGCAGCCACACACTCCGAAAAAGACGGACACACCGGGGGCAACTTATTCTTTTGTTGAAGAAGCCCCATGGAAGGTCGTGCTTTCCGCCAAAACCAAAAGGATGCTGAATGATCTCCAGACATGCCCGACGATCGGATGGAAAGATCCACTAGAACCCGAGATCATAGAAGGGATGCTAAAGCCACGCCCAACTCTAAGGATCAGTGGTGATAGCCAAAGCTCGCATACCCAGTCGTCGAAATCTTCGAAAAAGAAGAAGAAATCCAAATAGCCCGTGAAGCCTGGCAACAAGCGCACGGACCTGCAAAAACAGATCGACGCGCTGGAGGAGTATAATCAGAAAGCACGGACTCCCATCACGCTCCAAGAGTTTCTCTGCCACGTCCTCGAGGACGAAAACGATGGAGAAGACTCATCAGATGAATCTAAGGACTACGTAGCAAGTTGTCATGTGATCTCTTACTCATTGATAGATGATAAAGAGGCTCCTTGCACCGAGAAATCGGGGGCGGATTCTAAACCGGAACTTCTGTGGCCATCAGACGAGATGATCGATGCCTTCCTGAATAAGATTCGTCTGAAAGTTAGAGCCAATCAAGAGCGTGAGATGGCCATATTTGAAAAAGCCAAACGCCGGCGACTAGACAAAAGGGTCGAAACACTCCCACCAGATCAAAGTACATCAGCCGCAAATAAAAGCAGGTTCAAGATGAGGAAAAGATTCGCCAAAGCCATATCGATGGGAATGAAGCTCCCCTCTTTCAGAGGAAATTCTCCCACCGATATATATCTTGATGAAGCGGACATGCATCTTAACTTCTGCTTATATCATCAGAAGATTGCACACCCTACTGAAGAATGCAATGCCTTTAAAAACTAGTGGCAGGGATACGTTGCTCACCGGCAGCACGTTCAGCGATTGAAGCGCGAAGCTCGTCGGAAACAGAGAAGCACGACAAACGAGCATATGAAAACCGTCGGCAACGGTTACATGGTTGACGGCAGAAGATCGCAAGCTCTCACCTTCGGGAGCAATTCTGAAGAAGAAATGACTCTCAGTCCTCTCTTCAAAGAATCCACCTCAGGAAAAGAGGAAGAAAAGAAGAGCTGCGAGAACGTTCAGCTGCACAATCGCACGCTACCCGAAAAGAATCTCGGACCCGCAAATAAGGGATCGAACAAAAGGGATAAGGGGAATGGAAAAGCGACCTCCGTCGCCAATGCTCAACAACAGCCGAGTGACCCGAAACCGTTTGGTCGTCAAAACAACAAGTCGCGATACCTCAATGAGAAGTTAAAACATTCTTACTCGTTTCCCAGAGATAAAACAAAGAGACTGTTCGAGCTAGAGGTGCGTAGCGGGCTCATCACTCTGCCGGATCCAAAACGTCCGTTGCAACCAGGTGACGTTGACAATCCTAACTATTATCCCTACCACAGAGTAATGGGCCATCTGATCGAAAACTGCTACGTCTTCAAAAACTGGGTTGAAAACCAACACCAACAGGGCAAGTTTGCGTTGTCCGAAAACTGGAAGGTGAGCCCGCCATAACCACACGCTCCGAGAAAGATGGATATGCCGGGGGCATCATGCTCATTCATAGGGAAAGCCCCATAGACCGAAAAGTTAGTAAACTAGAGATTCGTCTCAAATATGGCGACGGCGGACCGAAACGTCCTTAAACTAACGTCGGACCGCAATGTTCTAAAACTTGCAAATGAACGAAACGTCGTTAAACTACTCCCAACCCGCAGCATCTTCAGGCTTAAAAAAAACGGTATGTCCCCAAGCAAAATGGGCACGGATGAAAACCCGAAAGGGTTCCATGAGTAAAAACGGCAGGGCTACCGGCGAGTGTTCGTGAAAACCCGAAAGGGCGCGACCTCGCTTAAAAAAAAGAAAAAGAAAAAGAAAAAGAAAAAAAAGAATCAAAAAAATAAAAAATAAAAAGAACGGTATGTCCATAAGCAAAATGGGCATGGATGAAAACCTGAAAGGGCTCCGTGAGTAAAAACAGCAGGGCTACCGGCGAGTGTTCGTGAAAACCCGAAAGGGCGCAACCTCGTTAGAAAAAAAAAAGAATAAAATGAATAAAAAAATGGCATGTCCATAAGCAAAATGGGCACGGATGAAAACCCGAAAGGGCTCCGTGAGTAAAAACAGCAGGGCTACCGGCGAGCGTTTGTGAAAACCCGAAAGGGCGCAACCTCGTTAAAGGACACTTGCAAGGTCCTCTCGACCTTGTGAGGAGAAACCACCCGCGTGAGATCCTTACGACTCACAAAGGAAGCAACACACTTAGGGATCCCCATGATTCCTAAGGAGAAATTACACTTGCGAGATCCTCACGACTCGTAAGGAGAACTCTCTTATGGGACCTTCACGGCTCATAAGATTTGAAAGTCTTAAGTTACAGAGACCTAAACTTGTTCTTAAGCAACCCCCACAACCTTCGATACTGCCCTACAAGCGGCTCATACTGACCCTTGTATACAATCCACGGGCGCGAATAAACATTTCCTTAACCAAGTCCCACCCGTGACTGGGGATATGTTCATACGGTGAACAACCCTTGTAAGTCCTCTCGACTTATAAAGAGAAAACCCTTTTGTAAGATCCTTACGACTTACAGGGGAACACGCACTTAGGAATCCTCAAGATTCCCAAGGAGAAAACACACCTACGAGATCCTCACAACTTGTAGTAAGAAATACCTTTGTGAGACCCTTACGGCTCATGAAGTCAAAAGCCTTGGTCGACAGGACCCTAACCCTGTTTACTAAGCCACCTTTGTTCAACATCGACAGAGGCAAATGATGATTCGCTCCTGGCAATATCCCAGTTGTAGCGATACTGATGCCTAAATCGGTATCAAATTCCAAGTCCTTTTACGGCAAATGATGATTCGCTCCTGGTAATATTCCAGTCGTAGCGATGCTGATGCTAAGATTGGCATCAGATTCCAAGTTCCACACTCGCGATAAAAAAAATCAGCGAGCCAAAAATGCATATGAAATAGCCGAAATGATGGGGCAACTTGCAACGAAATCAGCAAGTAAAAATGTATGCATACAAAAATAGCCGAAATGATTGGGCAACTCGCAATAAAAAGCAGCGAGTAAAAATAAAATAAATAGCCGAAATAATTGGGCAACTCGCAATAAAAAGCAGCGAGTGAAAATAAAATAAATAGCCGAAATGATTGCGCACCGCGAAAAATAGCCGAAATGATTGGGCAATCGTGACCTTCGCGATATAAAAAGCTGAAATGATAGAGCATCGTGGAAAGAATTTAAAAAAATGAAAGAATGAAACTTTTTGCCCCACAGGTGAGATCACATCGATCCCTGTATACAATCCAGGGGCACGAACAAAGAGGGAACCATACCTTCCCAATAGGATCCATCAGAAAGCAAAGCCAAATCTCGACGGTTCATAGACAATCTAGAGACAACCTCGACATTTGTCGCAATATTGCGGACACAATGTCAACAAACGAAGCAAAGGAAGATCCCTAGCTTCAAGGTCTCGACGTCAATATCGATAACTTAGAGATCACCAACGGCGTTTCTCCTCACTCCAACCAGATGCAGACGTAACGTCAACAACCGACCTCAGAGTCGCAACGAAACGGAGCCATGGCAAAGTCCCTAGTTCCAAATCTCAATGGCCACATCTACAGCCTGGAGACCAACAACGGTGTGCCTCCTCATTCCAGCAGGACACAGATGTTACACCATCAAACGGAGCCACGACATAGTCCTTAGTTCCGAATCTCGATGGTTCACAGACAACCTAGAGACCATCTCAACATTCGTCTCGTTACAGCAGACGAGATGTTAACGACGGCGTTCCCCCGCGGTCCAGCAGGATGCAGGTGCAACGTCAACAAAGACCCCATGGTCAAAACAAAGCGAAGCGACGACAAATCCCAGCTTCACCTCAGCATTCGTCTCGATACAACAGACGAGATGTCACCAACGGCGTCTCTTCGCAGTCCATCATGATGCAGATACAACGCCGACAAAAGACCTCACGATCGAAACAAAGCGGAGCGACGGAAAAATCCCAGCTTCACCTCAGCATTCGTCTCGATACAGCAGACGAGATGTCAACAACGGCGTCCCTTCGCAGTCCAGCAGGATGCAGATACAACGCCGACAAAAGACCTCACGGTCAAAACAAAGCGGAGTGACGGCAAAGTCCCAGCTCCACCTCAGCATTCGTCTCGTTATAGCAGACGCAATGTCAACAACGGCGTTCCTTCGCAGTCCAGCAGGATGCAGATGCAACGTCAACGAAAGATCTCATGGTCAGCAAAGCGGAGTGACGGAAAAGTCCCAGCTCCACCTCAGCATTCGTCTCGATACAGCAGACGCGATGCCAGCAAACGAAGCGAAGGCCAAATTCCTAGCTTCAGGGTCTTGACGGTAACTCATATAAAACCTGAAAGACCACCAGAGATCGTCTTACCCCAGCATGGAGTGATCACCACCTCGACGTTCGTCTCGATACAGCAGACGTAACATCACAAACTAATTGTCAACATCCTAATCGGGTGCGCTATCAAATTATAGATAGTCACGACCGCGATTTGAGATTAGATTAACAATTGTTTTGGTAAAGGCTAGACATGAATAGAGGTCAATGAAAAGATAAGGGTTAAGAGTGAGAACCCTATTCCCTCCGAAAAACCCTAATCTTCATTCACCACTATCTATCTGGTTTTAAATCTATTAAAAGATAAAAAGAGTAATCTTTTATATTCATCCATGACTACTAAATCCGATGAACCCTACAAGCCTTCTTTAAAAATATTCTACATCTGTATTCAAAAATAAATCTTGAAACTATTCACCCTATTCTCCCTCTTTTCATTCAACTCGTCTAAAACAAGATTAGAAATTCCACGTATCTCTGCGGACGACCCGTATTCACCACAGCTAGCTACATGCAACGCTGTGTTGATTGCGGTTACTTTAGTACACTTTTTTCACATCCAATCAAATGGCGCCATTGCCGGGGATCCGTGCGTAATTTTTTTCTTGCTATTCGGGTTGAATTCTTATCCGATCCATAAAATATAAATCAAAACCGCATCTTGCATATTTAATGATTATTGTGCGAATTTTTGTGAGGGAATCTGGAGTCACTTGAACAAGAAAATAGAGAGTCAGAGATTTTCAGAGAGGAGCAGAAAAGCAAAGGAGACCACTGTTAAATTTTTTTTCAAAAGAACCCACTTTTTCGCGGTGGAACCGCGGCCATTGCATGCATTTAGCCGCGGAACGGCGACAGTTCGGGGAATTGTGTCTCCAAATTTTTCTGGTATATTCATCAAATCTTTCTCTCTCCTCTGAGAAGTCCAATAATATATTTTTCTGCAGGATTCTTTGCAAATTTAGCCGCTCAAAAAATCTTTTTGCATGTTTTCAAATTGGTTTGTTTGTGCATATTGTAACAAGGAATTAAGGGGCAAAACCCAAAATTCAGATTAGGTGGGGATTTCATCACCTTTCCTGGGCCTCACAAATCACAAAACAAGCATCCGCATCACCCTACATTAATTAAAAAATATCTAGATCAAGACTCTAACGACCGTCGCGCTCAATGAGGACAGAGGAGGGCCGTGGGTAATTTATCGCTCATCCGCATTTCTTTTGTGGTGTCTAGACAAGTGTGACTAAAGCAAGTGGTTGCTTAATTAGGCCCGCTATTTTCGGGGATTCGTATAGCGGATACCTCTCACTTACCTGGCACTTACCTGACCACAAGAGTAATAAAGAGGTGGTAGAGGATTGATCCTACGGCTTGTCCTTTGGAAATCTAGAAGCGGTCTAGTGACTTGACCTAGGTGACCTTAGTTCTACGGTTGATTGCGCATTTTTGTGTGATTTGTCTCAAGTCCGACACTTTTTCAAAACAAATATTTTTAGTTCTCACGCATGCTGCCACGTGCACTAAACCCGCTTAATGCATGCTCGACTGGACACGGGATTCTAATGCCCGTCTTGTCCGCGTTTTTGCAATCGACTCCGAAGTCGGTACTTCTTCATTTTCTTTTTCCCCTCCACCCACCACATCCGCGATGGACGGTTCTCCATCATATTTTACCACCACCATCCTGCCACCACCCGTAGGTACGCAGAATCCACCGCGCATCTCTTTCCAGGAAAGATGTTACCCTGTGCGTAGACCCCTTACCACTTGTCTATCTATTCCCCAATGGGGATAATTTTGAAATTAAACCCCACTTTATCAAATTGTTTCCCAAATTTCACGGGATTGAACCCGAAGACGCATACGTTTTTATAAAAAAATTCGAAAATGTATGTTCAATGACGGGCACGACGCAACTTTCTGTGGATGTTATGAGATTACGTCTTCTTCCTTTTACCTTGTGCAATCTAGCAGAAAAATGGTTTTGTAACACTGCCGCACACTCTATTGTCAAATGGGATGAATTCGTCATAGCATTCCTTAAGAAATTTTATCTCAATCATAAGACCGCCCGCGTTCGAAGCGAGATTAACCAATTTACCCAACTTCCCAATGAACCATTTTGGAAATACTTTGAACGGTTTAAGAATCTTCTTCTACAATACCCTCATCACGGAATCAATATATGGGACCTTTGTCGCATTATATATGAGGGTATTGATCCAGCGACAAAACAGATGTTTGAAACCATTTGTCAATGTCATTTCCTGTCTAAAGACGATGGTGAAGCTTGGTAATTTCTGGAAGATCTCGCCGAACAAACTTTACAATGAGAAAGCGTTAGACCAACATCGTCTCGGAGAGGTATCCATCAGCTCGATATTTCCATCGCAGTAAAAGCCGAAATGGCAGCGATACACAAGAAACTCGAAGCTATAGAAACCAATGTCTCTTCACCCTCCCTAAACCAATTTACGCTCCCCAAAACGGTGTGTGGTTGCTGTTCCGACCCATCACACTTGACGGAAGAATGTCCTTTGAATCCTCCGTTTCAAGGTCGAGAACAAACTAATGCTGCTTTTCAGTATCGACCTAGAAACGATCCTTATTCTTCCACATACAGTCAGGGATGGATGAATCATCCTAATTTTGCTTGGAACCAAAACCAAACTCAAAATCAAAATACGTTTTTAAGCCAAAATAACTATCAAAGTGTTCCTTCACAACAACAGCAACCACCACAGAGTCAGCACCCCTTTCAATCGCAACCTTTTCAAAATCCGACCAACAATTCTGCAATCTATAATAATTATTTCCAAACGGCCGGTACCGAAAACTCCTCCGCACTCGAACGAAGCTTGGATACATTTATTAAACATTCCATGCAAATGACATCTGATTTAAAGTCTTCTATCCAATCGTTAGTACAAAACACCGCCTCCCACGGTGAAAATATAAAATCGATAGAAGCACAAATTGCACAGTTAAATGCCCCGATGAGTGTGAGAGAGAAAAGGAAACTTCCATCTCAACCCCTACCGAATCCTGGCCACTCACAAAGTCATAATGTGAGTGATGTAACCATGTTGAGATCGGGAAATGTGTTGAACAATCAAGTGGGTGAACAGGTTGATGTCGATGATATTGATGATACCCCGGCTTCTACTTCTACTCCTACTTCGTCTAGTCTACTATCTTCTTCCAAGCCTATTCTCCGTTTTCCCCTAGGCTCGAACCCTCAGCACACGTCCTTGAGTCAACCTAAAACGATCCCAACTCTAATTCTGGGATCCATTCCATCCCCACAATCTTCGCCAATGTTGGACCCAACCCTTATTGATAAAGAACCTTATCCACACAGGTTAAGGGGCAACAGGCCAAGTCCCCAAATGGAGAAAATTGTGGAAATTTTTAAGTCAGTTAACTGTAAATCCCGTTTCCATCAATAAAATTTTTCTATTTCCCTAGTTCCCCGATGTTTCCTCTTTCCTCGTATTTTTGTGTGAAACTGGTTGCTAGGTTTTTAGTATTTAAATTTTTTCTAAACTAAATATATATAAACCCAAAACCAGTCTAGCAAAATAAAAACCAATTTTTAAAATAAAATATCCCTTTTCCCACAAGCCCAGCCCAAGAATAAAATTAAGAAAAACCAAATAATTAATTTCCCCAAGCCAGCCCAGCCCGTTTCCCTGCCCGCGCCGAACTCCTTCTCCAACCCGACCCGACCCGCTCTACTTCTCTTCCCCACTTCATTCAGTTTTCCCGCTCCTTTTCCTTTACGCGTCCCCACGTCGTGCCCACGTCGCCCCACGCCCGCGTCGCCGCCCCACGTCTCCACGCTCCTTGACCACGACCGCGCGCGCTCCTCAACCCCTCCTCATCTCTCCAACTCTCCCCCTCCTCACTCTCGATCTCTCGTTCTCACTCCTCTCCTCTCTCCCAACTCCCAGCATCACTCCCCACAACCCACTGCACCCCGACGACGACGACGACCACCCAAATCTCCTCGCCGTCCTCTCTCACATCTCTCTCCTCTTCTCCCACTACTTCACCCCCTCGCCTGCACACCCTCCTCACCATCTTCAACCGCCGAACTCGAGCCCCCTTCACACCCAACCCACTGTCGAGCTTCGAACCCTGCAACCTCCTCGCCGGCGAGCTCCCCACTGCCCTGAACCACCTCGTCGACCCTCTGCATCCTCTGCATCGCCATCACCCCCAAAACCCGAGCCCCTCCACTACCACACTCTCTCACTGCAAACATCACCTCCCCGCCGTGGCCAATGCCGGAGCGACCACCGCTGACCATCGCCAACCTCAGCACACTCCCAGGAGATCCACAGCACCCCACTCCGCTTCCAACGATAGCGAGCCATCCCCGGGCAACTCCGACGACGAACCCGAACTCGAGCCGAGGCCGTGAACCCAAACCGTACTGTTCGTTGCGCGTTCGTGTCGTTGCCGCTGCCGTGCGTCGCCAAAGCGTCTCTAGGCAAGTACCCTACTTGCTACATGCTAAGTTGTACTGTTACGATTCAAAATCTTATAAATTCCATGTTTATAAATCGTGAAAGTTTATATGACATAAGTGCTTGATGCAAAACCCGAATGAAAACTCTCCATTAAACTGACGGAACTTGATCATAGACTCTGGCCCGTGTGGTGAAGAACATCATGTTAAAATTTGACTGAAAATTATGATTGTTACTGGCTTGAACGTTCACCCCCAATTACACCCGTTAAAACTGAAAATTTCCCGCATCTGAAACTTGTTAAAATCATAATTAATTGTGTACATATTGAAATGATGCGTTCGAGGGCTCAAATCGAAGCCGACTCGACGAACTAGAACCCTATAAAAGTTTTTAATTGTTTCTATACTGAAAATATGACGAGAACTGGTTCGGAGAGCGGATCTGGACTGCAGTCCAGAGCAGCTATGGCTGTTAATTTCTATCTCGTAACGCTTACTACTTTACTGCCTGAACTTGTATGTTGCGGAACCCTATACTTTATTAAATTTGAAACTGTTAGCTAAATAACTCAAGTGATTTCACCCCTTTTTACCGTCGTTTACTATTTAAACTGTAATTTAAAAGAACATGACGTATAGCAGTCCCAAACAGAAACAGAACTGACACCCTATGATTGTACAGTACATAACTTCTGACGTAGAGGCGTGATTGAGAATCCGTCTAGTTCTTTGGAAACTCTATTGAAAAACATAAATTTCATTCAACTGTAGCGTCGCTAAATTCTGATCCCAACAGGGAGAAAATCGTATCGCGAAACGGACGTTCAGTTCAGAAACTGAATTTCCTGTAGCGAGCACTTAAAATGAAATGGCTGTAACTTGCAAACCCGAAATCCGATTGCACTGAAATAAATTTTACTGAACTGATGACTGAGTTTACTTGTTACCGTTTTTGTATCGTTTCATTGAATTTTGAACGTATGATTTACTGCAATTTTTATAAGCTCATGAGGTGCATACTAGTTCATATTACACATGACTTGTTAACTGCATAAATGTACATACCTTACCCGATTGACATATACCTAGTGATAGTGCGCGTTATTATTCAGTGTACAATGCATTATCATGCGTGAATGGTATTGGTTTAGGAGTGCCAAGTACGCCAATGAAAAAGTGAATGATTCGTAACAGTGATTAATACAGTGACCAGTGACAAAACTGTGTTATTGGTGCATACTTGTACACGACTAGACCATACTCGTCAATAGTGTGAACCTGGGGAAAAAGGGGAAATCGATGTGGAAAGAGCATCGTATTTAGCGAGGACCGTGATTTAGAGGATGATCATTCGAACAACGACTCTTATATATATTAGGTAGGATCTAGCGATCCGGCTGACAGGGTTATGTCCCGGGCGTGTAGGCCGTTGTCTCGGGTATGTACAAGACCCTCGTTAAACATGATCCTCCTTTCCACAATTCGATTTCAAACATGACTTAGAGACTGATAGAGACACAGATCATACTTTGTATCATTTAGTGACATAGTGATTATCTGCATTTTACTTCCACTGTTATTACCTTATTTGTCTGCTTCATGTCACTATTATAATATTGCTATTACATCGCTCTGACGACCTGAGTATGCATGCTCAGACCTCGAGCAAGAACCAGCGCAGGATTCGGACTTACCCTTCGAGCTAGCGGAGATTTAGTCAGGAGTACCTCTTTCATCTTTTCTGCTTTCCCTAAAGAGATCGTGTATTCGAACTTGGTTAGTAGTTCTTTTCTTGTTTATTTGTAAATTGTGAACAATGAAAATTGATATAATAGTTTAGTAATGTATTTCCTTTACTTCTGTGCTTTGTTTATTGATTACCATGTAATGCTAGAAGCCAAAGTGTGACTACGGCGGGATTATTCCTTGACCGTAGGAGCATGGCTGGCCTAGTCACCCCTCGTTTTCCGTATTTTAGGAAGCGGGGCGTGACATGGTTTTGTTGGTATCAGAGCTGTGTTTAGTAGCAAAGGGATAACATTAACTACACGTTATTACGTTATTTTTCGCTTCACTATTCCTGACTTTCATCCTTGTATCTAATCATATCCTTTTAAATATCTTCCAGCGATATGACGTCCCCGAACGACCACTCCTCGGACTCAAGTTCTCAGGATTGCACGGAGAGGATACTTAGTGCACTGGCGACTCTCGCAGAAGCTCAGGAGAGAAAGACGGACCTACTCACCAAGGGACTCAGGGCTATTACCGCTGTAGGGGGACCCTCCGCACTCATTACCGCCCCCGAGGGCACTGCTCCACCAGCTTTTTATGCCAGGGCTGGCACCGTATCAGATTTCTGGAGGTTGCATCCAGCTGCATTTACGGGCCTAGCCGAACCACTCGAGACCGAGCAATGGCTGGTTAATATGGAGAACTTACTGACGGCCGCCAGGGTACCAGAGAAGATAAAGTGAATGTGATAAAGATCCAGTTGGAAGATGGAGCCCGTACATGGTGGTCAGTGGAAGAAAGCAGGCTAGAGAGGCCAATCGAATGGAGCAAATTCAAGGAGTGCTTCTTGGACCACTATTTCCTTTCCACCGCTAAGGTAGAGATGGAAGAAAGATTCATCCTACTGAAGCAGAATGGCCGTCCCGTGGACGTATATGCGGCATAGTTCAACGGTCTGAGCCGATTTGCTCCGTACATGGTCGCTTCAGAGACCACCAGGGCTAGGCGCTTCTTACAGGGACTTGATTTCGAGCTGCAGCTGTTGATCGCGTCACTTGAGTTGCAGACTTTTGCACAGGTACTCAACGCGGCGAGAATTCAGGAGAAACTGATCAACAAATTCAGGAAGCCCCCAGTTGTTCCAGCACGCACACATGCATCGACTCGAGGAGTCATACCAGTCCACAGGCCAGGAACGACACAGATGAAGCGTCCGTTCGTGCCCCAGCATCGCCCCCAGAGCAAGAATGTAGTTTGCGGCTACTGCAACAGAGATGGGCATACCCAGAAGGACTGTCGCCGCGCCAAGAGACAGTGTTTGATTTGCGGATCCAGTCAGCACAGAATTAGCGGTTGCCCCGGGCGAGCAGAGTTACAAGGAGGGTCTGGACCGCAGCCACAGAGATCGCAGGAGCATAGGCAAACCTACACAGGCCGCGGTCAGGGACGGGCTTTCACCTTGACCGCCGAGCAGGCAGAGGCTTCAGGCAAAGTTGTCACAGGTATTCTACTCGTACATTCCATGCCAGCTAGAGTACCATTTGATTCCGGAGCATCGCACTGTTTCATATCTGCGCATTTCGTTGATACACACTCCATACCACATGAACCACTAACCAAGGGTTGGGAAATACTTACGGGAAATGGCGTGATAGTATCTAGTCGAGAATGTAGATCATGTCCGGTTGTAGTGTGTAGCAGGGAATTCTATGCGAATTTCCTTTTGATCGGGACAGGCAACTATGACGCAATTCTCGGGATGGATTGGATGAGTACCTTCCATGCAGTTATTGATTGCCGAGCAAGGAATGTGATCTTCCGCATTCCCAATTACCCAGAGTTTATTTTCGAAGGCGGAAGCGAATCTTTGGAGCCAGCCAAGTATAGAGCCAAGCCAAAGGAGTTGACATCTATGGAGATTGATGAGAGCCCAGCACCAGAGATTGTTCGGGACTTTCTGTACGTGTTCCCTGAAGATTTACCAGGTCTACCACCCCCACGCGTCTTGGAATTCTCGATCAATTTGACTCCAGGTACAGCACCAGTTTCCAAGGCCCCGTACAGAATGGCACCGGTTGAGTTGGCAGAATTGAAGAAGCAAATTGAAGAACTCTTGGAGAAGGGATTTATCCGGCGAAGCATTTCTCCGTAGGGTGCACCAGTTCTGTTGGTGAAGAAGAAGGATGGATCGCTGCGGATGTGTATTGACTATCGAGAGCTGAACAAAGTCACGATAAAGAACAAGTACCCAATTCCGCGTATCGACAACTTATTCGATCAGCTAAGCGGGGCCAAGGTATTTTCGAAGTTGGATCTCCGTTCTGGATATCATCAAATCAGAGTAGCAGCCGAGGATATATGTAAGACGGCTTTCAGGACCCGATACGGGCATTATGAGTTCCTTGTGATGCCGTTCGGTGTTACCAATGCTCCAGCGATATTCATGGATTTGATAAACAGAGTGTTTGCATGGTACTTGGACAAGTTTGTCGTTATATTTATCGACGATATACCAGTCTACTCGAAGACCCGGGAGGAACATCTCGAGCATTTGCGCATGGTTCTACAAATTCTTCGGGAAGAGGTATTGGCTGAGGCTCATAGTTCAGCTTATTTTGTGCATCCGGGAGGTACAAAGATGTATCGAGATCTAAAGCAGCATTTTTGGTGGAACGGGATGAAGCGGGAAATTGCGCGGTTCGTATCCAGATGCTTGGTATGCCAGCAGGTGAAGGCGGAACATCAGAGGACAGCAGGATTGTTACAACCGCTTCCAATACCAGAATGGAAGTGGGAGCACATTACCATGGATTTCATGATGGCCTTACCACGGAGCCCTAGGGGCAACAACGCCATTTAGGTTATCGTCGACCTCCTCACGAAAGTTGCACACTTCTTACCTTTCTGAGTGGGACAGTCGACAGAGTCACTGGCAGAGAGATATATGCAGGAGATAGTACGACTTCACGATGTTCCGGTCAGCATTATGTCAGATCGAGACACCAGATTTGTTTCGCACTTCTGGATGAGCTTACAGGAGAGTTTGGGTACCCGCCTCAAGTTCAGCACAGCTTATCACCCGCAGACGGACGGACAATCCGAGCATACGATTCAGACGCTCGAGGATATGTTGAGGGCCTGCATGTTGGATTTTCAGGGTTCCTGGGAAGACCATCTGCATCTAGTCGAGTTTTCTTATAACAACAGTTATTAGGCTAGCAGCCAGATGGCACCTTTCGAAGCACTTTACGGACGAAAGTGTCGATCCCCAGTTTGTTGGGATGATGTGGGAGAATGAAGATTACTGGGTCCCGAGCTCATTGTTCAGACAGTCGACAAGGTCTAAATGATCAGGCAGCGCATTAAGACGGCTCAGGATCGACAGAAGAGTTGGGCAGATACCAGCAGGAGGGCACTAGAATTTGAAGTCGGAGATCACATATTCCTGAAGATTTCCCCGACCCGTGGAGTTATCAGGTTCGGAGGTCGCGGGAAACTCAGTCCCCGTTTCATCGAACTTTTTGAGGTGCTAGAGCGAGTAGGAGAGGTGGCCTACCGACTTGCCTTGCCTCCATCGCTAGCTGGTGTGCACAATACCTTCCACGTGTCTCAGTTGCGGCGTTATGTTCGGGATAAGAGCCATGTTTTGGACTATTCGGAGTTAGCTTTGGGTACCGACCTATCTTACGAGGAGCAACCCACCACCATCCTCGACCGCAGAGAGAAAGTGCTGAAGAATAAGGTCATTCTGTTAGTCTGAGTGTCTTGGGGCAGTCGTTCCCAGGAGAATCTACCTGGGAGCGGGAGGAAGATATCCGTGCATGTTTTCCACATCTCTTTGCTTAGTACTGTTGTTTCATTGTATCCTTTTAAATTTCGAGGACGAAATTTTTGTAAGGGGGGTATGATGTAAATCCCCGTTTCCATCAATAAAATTTTTATATTTTCCTAGTTCCCCGATGTTTCCTCTTTCCTCATATTTTTGTGTGAAACTGGTTACTAGGTTTTTAGTATTTAAATTTTTTCTAAACTAAATATATATAAACCCAAAACCAGCCTAGCAAAATAAAAACCAATTTTTAAAATAAAATATCCCTTTACCCACAAGCCCAGCCCAAGAATAAAATTAAGAAAAACCAAATAATTAATTTCCCCAAGCCGGCCCAGCCCGTTTCCCTGCCCGCACCCAACTCCTTCTCCAAACCCGACCTGACCCGCTCTACTTCTCTTCCCCACTTCATTCAGTTTTCCCGCTCCTTTTCCTTTACGCGTGCCCACGTCGCCCCACGCCCGCGTCGCCGCCCCTCGTCTCCACGCTCCTCGACCATGACCGCGCGCGCTCCTCAACCCCTCCTCGTCTCTCCAACTCTCCCCCTCCTCACTCTCGATCTCTCATTCTCACTCCTCTCCTCCCTCCCAACTCCCAGCGTCACTCCACACAACCCACTGCACCCCGACGATGACGACCACCCAAATCTCCTCGTCGTCCTCCCTCACATCTCTCTCCTCTTCACCCACTACTTCACCCCCTCGCCTGCACACCCTCCTCACCATCTTCAACCGCCAAGCTCGAGCCCCATGCACACCCAACCCACCGTCGAGCTTCGAACCCTGCAATCTCCTCGCCGGTGAGCTCCCCACTGCCCTGAACCACCTCGTCAACCCTCTGCATCCTCTGCATCGCCATCACCCCTAAAACCCGAGCCCCTCCACTACCACACTCTCTCACTGCAAACTTCACATCCCCGTTGTGGCCATCGCTGGAGCGACCACCGCCGACCATCTCCGACCTCAGCACACTCCCAGGAGATCCCCAGCACCCCACTCCGCTTCCAACGATCGCGAGCCATCCTCGGACAACTCCGACGACGAACCTGAACTCGAGCCGAGGCCGTGAACTAAAACCGTACCGTTCATTGCGCGTTCGTGCCGTTGCCGCTACCGTGCGTCGCCAAAGCATCTCCAGGCAAGTACCCTACTTGCTACATGTTAAGTTGTACTGTTACGATTCAAAATCTTATAAATTCCATGTTTATAAATCGTGAAAGTTTATATGACATAAGTGCTTGATGCAAAACCCGAATGAAAACTCTCCATTAAACTGATGGAACTTGATCATATACTCTGGCCCGTGTGGTGACGAACATCATGTAAAAATTTGACTGAAAATTATGATCGTTACTGGCTTGAACGTTCACCCCCAATTACACCCGTTAAAACTGAAAATTTCCCGCATCTGAAACTTGTTAAAATCATAATTTATTGTGTACACATTGAAATGATGCGTTCGAGGGCTCAAATCGAAGCCGACTCGACGACCTGGAACCCTATAAAATTTTTTAATTGTTTCTATACTGAAAATATGATGAGAACTGGTTCGGAGAGCGGCTCTGGACTGCAGTCCAGAGCAGCTCTGGCTGTTGATTTCTATCTCGTAACGCTTACTACGTTGCTGCCTGAACTTGTATGTTGCGGAACCCTATACTTTATTAAATTTGAAACTGTTAGCTAAATAACTCAAGTGATTTCACCCCTTTTTACCGTCGTTTACTATTTAAACTGTAATTTAAAAGAACAGGACGTATAGCAGTCCCAAACAGAAACAGAACTGACACCCTATGATTGTACAGTACATAACTTCTGACGTAGAGGCGTGATTGAGAATCCGTCTAGTGTGTTAGAAACCTTATTGAAAAAAATAAATTTCATTCAACTGTAGCATCGCTAAATTCTGATCCCAACAAGGATAAAATCGTGTCGCGAAATGGACGTTCAGTTCAGAAACTGAATTTCCTATAGCGAGCACTTAAAATGAAACAGCTGTAACTTGCAAACCCGAAATCCGATTGCACTGAAATAAATTTTTCTGAACTGCCGACTGAGTTTACTTATTACCATTTTTGTATCGTTTCATTGAATTCTAAATGTATGATTTACTGCAATTTTTATAAGCTCATGAGGTGCATACTAGTTCATATTACACATGACTTGTTAACTGCATAAATGTACATACCTTACCCGATTGACATATACCTAGTGATAGTGCGCGTTATTATTCAGTATACAATGCATTATCGTGCGTGAATGGTATTGGTTTAGGAGTGCCAAGTACGCCAATGAAAAAGTGAATGATTCGTGACAGTGATTAATACAGTGAACAGTGATAAAACCGTGTTATTGGTGCATACTTGTACACGACTAGACCATACTCGTCAATTATGTGAACCTAGGAAAAAAGGGGAAATCGAAGTGGAAAGAGCATCGTATTTAGCGAGGACCGTGATTTAGAGGATGATCATTCGAACAACGACTCTTATAAATATTAGGTAGGATCTAGCGATCCGGCTGACAGGGTTATGTTTCAGGCGTGTGGGTCGTTGTCTCGGGTATGTACGAGACGCTCGTTAAACATGATCCTCCTTTCCACAATTCGATTTCAAATACGACTTAGAGACTGATAGGGACACAGATCATACTTTGCATTATTTAGTGACATAGTGATTATCTGCATTTTACTTCCACTGTTATTACCTTATTTGTCTGCTTCATGTCACTATTATAATATTGCTATTACGTCGCTCTGACGACCTGAGTATGCATGCTCAGACCTCGAGCAAGAACCAGCGCAGGAGTCGGACTTACCCTTCGAGCTAGCGGAGATTTAGTCAGGAGTACCTCTTTCATCTTTTCTGCTTTCCCTAAAGAGATCGTGTATTCGAACTTGGTTAGTAGTTCTTTTCTTCTTTATTTGTAAATTGTGAACAATGAAAGTTGATGCAATAGTTTAGTGATGTATTTTCTTTACTTCTGTGCTTTGTTTACTGATTACCATGTAATGCTAGAAGCCGAAGTGTGACTACGGCGGAATTATTCCTTGACCGTAGGAGCATGGCTGACTACGGCGGAATTATTCCTTGACCGTAGGAGCATGGCTGGCCTAGTCATCCCTCATTTTCCGTATTTTGGGAAGCGGGGCGTGACATTAACATAAATATCTCTCTCCTAAATGCTATTCAACAAGTTCCGTCCTATGCGAAAATTCTAAAGGACTTATGCACTAAGAAGAGGAAAGTTCAAGTACCTAAAAAAGTTTTCCTTGCGAGTAATGTGAGCACTACTTTTACACAGCAACTACCCAAGAAACGAAAAGACCCCGGAAGTCCTACAATATCTATTTCTATTGGGGGTAAAAATATTAATCATGTTCTACTCGATTTATGTGCTAGTGTTAACTTGCTTCCTTATTCTGTTTATGAGCAATTAAGGATCGGAGAGTTAAAACTAACGCACTGCACTTTTCAGATGGCCGATCAATCTATCACCCAACTTAGGGGTGAACTATAGGACGTGTTAATCAAAGTCGAGGAATTTATATTCCCTGTGGATTTTATAATTATCGATACACAGCCTGTAGCAAACCCACGGAACCAAATTCCGGTGATTCTAGGTCGACCTTTTCTAGCGACTTCCAACACAGTAATCAATTGTCGTAACGGTTCTATGAACCTATCCTTTGGGAAGATGTCAATTGAGCTTAACATTTACAAGTTGGGAAGTGAACCCTCCGAACCCTATACTCATGTATGTTCTGTCGAAACAATAGATTCTGACAGTAGCCAATTTGAAAATCTTCACGATACTTATCTAGACTCCCCTAGTGCGTTGTTTGATCCTGCTATCTATTATACACATAAGGACCCTTTTATCGAGCTGTCCGGGTCAACATCTAATGCCAATTATGAACCTTTTATGGTATCCAAATATCATCCAGTTCTTTCCGATGAGATTATTATTCAGGATATCGATGAAAGCTTTGAGGAAATCTTCGCTGACGAAGTCGCATTCTTAGAAAACATGGGCGTTGTGATGAATCCACCCCTACTCAAAGAAGTTGAACCGCCACCCCTTCTTCTTATCCGGAACGAGAATACGAGTAATCCATCATCACTGTTTCGTCTCTACAAACCGAGACATAAACTCGTTCTATATCACGTCTTATCTCCTCACTTCTTCAAATTTCTGATCTTCCGCCAACTATGTTGCTTCACCGATAAAATATTTAAATGATTGGTGTTGATTTTTGGTCTTTGTAAAGGTTTATATTGACCAATAACTTTACCCCCTTCTTTTTAATTTTAAAATGATTAATACTGTTTTACTCAAGTTTGGGGCGGGGAGGGGGCGGGAGGGGGGGTGAAAAATATTTTGGCTTTTGAAAATAAAAATTTTACACGAATGTGAGCCAAAAATAATTTTGGAGGAGGATTTCACTGTCATTTATTCTTATCCCCTTGAATAACTTTTCCTCCCAAATCTACAGGTATTGAGCTTAAAAGATAATATCAGTGAGGACACTGCTGCAAATAGGTTTGGGGGAGCTTTGTGCTTATTTATACTTATCATTTTTTGCATTATACTATATAAACAACACCAAAAAAATTTTGATAGTAAAATTTAGAAAGTGAAAATTTACATATGAAAGATTGGAATTTTTAAGAAAAACAAGAAAATTATATGTTTTCTTAAACGAAACTAGTAATAGGTAGTTATAGGCCGTTGTCCCAAGGGTTGGTATGAGAAAGGAAATTACTAATATGAGGATAAAAATAAATCTGAAAAATAGTCTCTATTCTTGAGGCTAAACATTTGGGCGTTGATACCCTACTATACGCATATGCACACATCTTGAAACTTGGGATATTAGAGAATACCTTAAAATACTCTTGTCTAAAAGCCTTAATATGAAGAAATAAATATATCAACAAAATATAAATGACGCATAAAGTATAAAATGGTGAAGAAAAATGAACACTGGTTTTGTAATTACTTAAGACAGCATAAAAAAATATAGCGAGGGTGTTTTATCACCTAGTGCCTTAGACCAATTGGTTTGGGAGCCACTGCTAAGCCTTGGGTGTTGCAAGACTAGAATATTGCTAATTACGCCTAATAAGTAAGCACGTTTAGTAATCGGTCAGTTAGTACCTCAAGAAGTATTAACGGTCGCATGAAGAATGTGTGAGCAATTCCATCTATAATATTCACCGACTAAAAAGTACCAAGGCAGATGGACAAGTGTATGATAGCTTGAATTGAATTCTCTAAGTGTAGAGATGTCTTTCACACACGTAGGGTATATGATCAATGTTTGGATAAAAGATAGGGACGAAGAATAAGGCGATATTTTATTGAGGAATGATGCGATTTCTGACATCTTTTCACGTCCATTAAGATAGGGCTCATGGTAACTGAAAAGCTAGTGTAGTTTGAAACTCTTATTTTCAAGTTCTTTCTTTTATATATCCTTATCTTTGTATATAACTTTCATAATCTTTCTTTTACTATAGGATTTTGTGGGTGTAATCCGCTGAAAATCCTCAGGAGACAACACTCCTCCTACTAAGGACACCTAGAGCTTTAACGGCTTGTTGCACATGCTTAGTGCAATCGTGTTGCCTACGAAAGTGTGCTACTTCGGTTTTCTTTTTCTTTTTCTTTTTCTTTTTTCTCCGTCTCTTGAATAACTAGTTTGTTCGGGACGATCAAAATTAAGTTTGGGGGTATTTGTTCAGTCGATAATTTTGCACATTTGATATAACATTTTCCTGACTTTTGTTAAGTACTTAAAAGTATTAATTGTAATTATAGAACATATGAGGGTTTATCTGTAAAATAATTATTATCATATGTTTCTACATTATAATTAACATTATGAAGGAAAATATATGCATATAATATTAATATAATATTTTGGTAATTAAAATATGCATATCGTATCAAATATTCTAATTAATATTCTTAAATGATATAATATCATACAAACGTTTAGGAGAATATCTCAAAATAATACCAAATACTACTAACTCTTTGATTTTAGATATTGTGCAGGTATTAGATCAGGACTGGAGTCAAGGAGATCCGAAATATCGAAATTAAATCTGCCGAAATATTGAAGCGAATCATAAAATCAATACTGGCAGAGACTCAGGAGATATTGCCAAAATCCAAACATCATATAAATCTCCACATATCAACACCATGCAGCACCAGAAAATTGGAAGCAAGATCCTACCAAACCACGGCGGTTGCGCGGCCAAACCCTCTTTTGGAGGCGGATCCGCTGCTGTATTGGGGAGTTAGGATATGGGATTTTATGCGTAGGATCGTCTCAACAAACCCTCACATATAATATCCAGGGTTTGTATCTTCTGTTGCTATTTAAAGGACCAGAGCCTCACTTAAAAACATTATCAAACCGACGAAATCACGAAGTCCAAGTTGACTCACGCATCCAGGTTGATCAATCAACTGTTCATCTACCTCCTTCAGAAGAGATCGAGAAGCAAACTAGAGTTTTGTATTCCGCTTTCTAAAGGAACAAAAAGTGTAAATGATAGTTGATTAATAAAGGTAGTTGTTTTGTTTTATTCTTATCGCATATAATTTCTGCATTTTAATTAAGTTTTCATTCTCTATACTTTCTTCTTCTTCGCTCAACATGAGTGAGAAGATCTCCTAGCTTGTTAGGGTTCGAAGGATTATGGTAGATCAATAGATGATGAAAATATTATAACTCCCTTTACGTTTTATAAAGTTTATAAAATTTATCAAAAGAATTGTCAACATCCTAATCGGGCGCGCTATCAAATTATAGATAGTCACGACCGTGATTTGAGATTAGATTAACAATTGTTTTGGTAAAGATCAGACATGAATAGAGGTCAATGAAAAGATAAGGGTTAAGAGTGGGAACCCTATTCCCTCCGAAAACCCTAATCTTCATTCACCGCTATCGATCTGGTTTTAAATCTATTAAAAGATAAAAGTAGTAATCTTTTATATTCATTCATGACTACTAAATCCGATGAACCCTAGAAGCCTTCTTTATATATATTTTGCATCCGTATTAAAAAAATAAATCTTGAAACTATTCACCCTATTCTCCCTCTTTTTATTCAACTCGTCTAAACCAAAATTAGAAATTCCACGTATCCCTGGGAACGACCCATATTCACCACAGTTAGGTACACGCGACACCGTGTTGATTGCGGTTACTTTACTACACTTTTTTTCACATCCAATCAGGATGGTATGAGTTATCGCACATCCTCGGGACTAGTAGGGCATGATTCAAATCTCCTCACGGAGCATTCGAATCTCGATGGAATTTTTAACACAATTTTAAGAAAAAACGAGATTTCTAAAAATAAATAAAATTATATTTTTAATAAATAATTATATATGTAAATATTATCAAAATATATATTTTAATATATAATATATTCCATGCTTTCTAGATCAAAGAAAAGAATCACAAAAGATCATGAAACTACCATCAAGATCAAGACAATTCCATTATTACATTAAAATACCATATACAATGTAATCCAGGTTCTATTCACTAGAAAACATTATATTTTAAATTATACATCCATGAAAACTCTAAAGATAATAAATAAATACTTGAGGAATATTTTGAAAATATATCAAAACTATTTTTCATAAAACCCCATCAAGCTATATTAATTTACAATAAGAACCCTAGTAAATATAGGTTAAAGCGGGACCAATTCTCTTGAGCCTCAGGGAGCCGGAGAAAGTGGGTGCTTGTCTATTTAAGGTAGACAAATTAAAAACGGTGTTATCAACACGGTAATTGTCTTGAAAAATGACACAAATTCTGCCGTCCATGTATAGCAGTTACCGATAACTCCAAAACATAAATCAGGACTTCAATTCTGTTTAAAGGTCTGACTCAGTTAGAGTCACGGTCAAATCCGAATACAATATAACTTGAATACAATTCAAGTATAAATAAAATACAACATGAATCCATGCCAGAATACAATCAATATCAACATGAACATGACTTGAATTGACCGAACCATGGATATACTTTTGATCTGTCTACATGATTATCCATTTATATCCTGATCCATTTACATGAGCAATTAATATCATGATTTCGGCAATTCTTCCATTTACAAAACAAGACAATACAAGCAATACAAAAGACATTACGGGGTTTTTAAGGGGTAGTGGTACGGAATGTGTTAGAAGTGGCACGAGACGGTCACTTTAATACACCTAACCTGAATATCCATTGCTGTTGTACCGTAGCTTAACGGTTCTTTGTGCTCCATATACCTTAGTCTCCGGAATAGTGGGACTCTTCTCGTATACACTAGCATATTATGTACCAAGCTATAAACAACTACGTTAGCATATTGATCAAACATTATTCAGTTATATATTCTTTTATCTGTCTATTCTTAACTTTATTTGGGACTTACCGAACGATTGTTCGCTGACGACATTTCTTCTCTTCTTTCTTTAGAATGTTGTCAGGTGAATCTGACTTTCTGGAGGACGAGCCTAGTACCAAAGACTTGGAGCAGTTCGCAGAAGATTCCGAGCTGTAGTCATTTGTACATACTTTACTTTTCTTTCATGCCATTGTTTAGGCATTGTTTTCCATTCCTGTATTTACATTTTCAATTGTACTTGTAAAGAAATGTTAAATAAATAAAAGTTGTTGTTCATGTACATTCATGTCTTCTTATGTATATTTTATATTATATTGCTTTGTTACGCTTAGCGTGTTTACTTCTGAGTAAATACGTAGCGGGTCTCGCCGCGTCCTCTCCTCGTATACCGGGAAGCGGGGCATGACAACATCTCTCGTTCGAAACCTTCTTTAGTTTTCTGAAAGCTGTCGATTTGTACGACCGACACGAAAAACAACTTGATCTCTTCGATTTGGGGTTTTGACGTAAGATTCATTGATTTCTGATGGAGGCTGAGATCTCATTCAGATGTTGTCCTCTGTCGATCTGGTAGCAAGCGTCTCGGACGGTTGAGATTGATTTGAAGGTTGTTGTTGAGTGTGTGGATCTCAATTGGTTGTGTTTGATGTGAAAGCCGAGCTACCTGCAAGCAAGTCCCGAGGTGGGTGACCACCATAGGACCCTCTGACGATCAAGTTAGAGCCGAGGAATATTGGTAGAGTGGTGGCTTATTGGAATCAAATTGTGTTACCTGAATCGTCTGAGAGAGGGGTTTTTATAGTGGTCGCATGGAGCGAGTGGTTGCGAGATCTTCACCTTTAGTTACGCCCTTACGTTACGCCTGAGTGAATGATGGGATCCCTCCATTAATGATGGGATACGCTCATTAATGGGAGGATGCGCCAGCGTGGGATGAGGGACGTGGGGAGGCGGATATCTCGCTTTGGCGAGATACACGGAGCCGTTGCGGAAGCGCTAGGGCTCTGTGCTCTCGTTTGATCCGGAGAGCTAGGGATGCTTAGCTCGGCGGGTGGCTCGGAGATGAGCCGGGAGGCCGAGGAAGCTCAGCTCTGCAATAGCTCGGAGAAAAGCAAAAGAGGTGGGGTGCAATTTCGGCTGCTAGATTGCTCATGGGCAAGAAACGGAATGTAGGCTCGGGAACGATCCAAGGAAAGTCGCCAATGCTCCATACTGATTTTTACCTCGGTAGCCCCCCAGGAGTCTAGCTGGCTACCACGAGTGACACGTCATTCGCCACGTGTCGTGATCTGAGGAATTCCTACTTATGAGCATCATCATTATCCCCCCACTCTCGTTCCGACCTATTTATGGGTCGGGTCGAGGGTGGCCTGCTTAGGTTTCTCGGCCCAGTCTGTTGCAGAGAATCATCAGTGCGGATTGTCCGGGGTGACGTGGCGTAGGGCAGTTCCGTCGTTTCTATCTTTGAGCCCGCGTGGCATCTCCCCTTGCGCCTTAATCTTCGCACGTATCTCCGATAATATCAGCAGATCAATGAAATAATTGCGTATTAAAGAGGGGGCACCATTTCACTCGTTTGTCTGTCGGGCTACAGGCTATGTGTACGACGTGGGTTGGAGGAAGAACAAGCTGTCGTTGTCACCTGCAACCGAAAGGACGTTCCCAATAGTTGATCGCTACGTGGAGCTCTGACGGCTGGAGGGTGGGACATTTCGTTTTGGCGGGAATCAATCAGTACCTTTGGATGCTTTCTTTGGAGTGTATAAATAGGAGGGGACCATCCTAAAGCAAACACTTTTACCCTAATTCACTTTCGTTGTCAAAGATTGCCCGGCGCTCCTTCCCTTTAGATCGGATCACCCATGATTTTTCCTCGGCGAGCCCATTCCCTTGAATCAGGTTAGATGTCTTCATCTAAGGAGTTTATATAGGTAGTTAGGGTAGAGTCGGACGATGAGGCTCCAGTTGTTGGAGCCGAGTCCAGAAGGTCTTCCTCCCCTCCGGCTTCAAATAGCTGAGAGGGTTCTTCTGCTACGTCATCTATGTTGGGCTCACCCCCTTGAGTCAGGGCTGTCCGCGTCGTTCGCCGTCGGGCGGTGACAAGGGCCCCTAAGGTGCGCATCGGGAATGCCCGCGATGCGCCTTCCGTCTTGAGGAATGTGGAGGAGTTTACTGAGATTCGGGCTCGATTCCATATCCCCTTAACTATTCACTTCGTTTAGCTAGAGAGGGTGAGCGGGCGGATCAGGTGTAGGGAAAGGAGATTGTCCTGTATTTGGAAGCATTCCGGGTAGGAATGCGTCCGCCCTTCTCCATCGAGGTTTGTAGTGTGCTTCGTTGCTTCCATCTTGCCCCGGGCCAGCTAGCGCCGAACTCGTGGAGAATCCTCCTCGGGTTTCTGGTCCGGTTAAGACTTGAAAATATCCACTTCAGTTTGACCCTTCTTGTTTCCTTCCTTTGTTATAAGAATCACCCCGGCACCAGCAAGGATGAACCGAGCTGGGTGTATTTCTCGTTCAAAAAACGCATAAGTAGGATGGCCGGGTCGGGTGTAGTAGTTGTCTCTTCATCCATCTATGAATGGAAGGAGAAGTTCATATTCGTCGGGCCACCCAAGGGCGAGGATTACCTTGTGTCCACACAGTAGCACAGGACCGACTTCCCTAGGGTGAAACAGTCGACCTCCCCCAAGGCGAGGGCGGTGTCCATGTGGGAGTCGATCCAGCGGGCCGATGTCCTGCTTTCCGAGCAGGCTCTGAGCTGGGAGAGGCTCAGCCCCGCGTGTTTCCTGGGTAAGTTAGGGCTGTAGACGATCTGTTTAGACTTAGATAAACTTCCTTTGCCTTTTCAACATCACTAACTCTCTTTATTTGTGTGTTCTC
Organism: Agapanthus africanus; assembly: GCA_030015575.1. Taxonomy (NCBI): domain Eukaryota; kingdom Viridiplantae; phylum Streptophyta; class Magnoliopsida; order Asparagales; family Amaryllidaceae; genus Agapanthus; species Agapanthus africanus. Next base: position 512,807,229 of record JASDDO010000031.1, on the reverse strand, counting down.
TTTTTTGCAGAGAAAATGGACCGGTCAAAGTTCCTGGCTGCCATGGCCGTAATGGCCCAAAAGAAGACCGGGGCGGAAGTTCGTCCCGACCCGGTCCGAGCTCAGCCCTGAGGCCAACTCCGCCGAGCAAGCCTTCTGCCGCGCCCCGAGCCCCGGAAGAACGCCGTGGGAGGGGGCCAGAAGCACGCGCGGGACCCGGCACCCCGGGCGAGGGAGGTGGAGGAGGAGGCCGAGCCTGCCGAGGTCCCCCTCAAGAGGCATAAAAGGATGGTTTCTCATTCGCCTACCACCGGGATTCCAGTGCAGGAGGGGGACTTCTGCATCGAAGTGCCCTCGGGGCTTTCCGTCGCCGACAGCTTGCTCTCAGATATGGAGAAACCGGCCGGAGGCAAGATTCCCCGAGGGACCATGAAGGCGCAGGTGGCCGCAATTGCTCAAGAGGCGGTACAGGTCGGTATTTAACTTTCCCTTTTTCGTTTGAAATAATTGCTCAAGTATTTTTTCCTCGGTTCGAGCTTCTAACTCATTTGTTGTTTTCCTCGGGTCCTTCACCACTGCACCCTCCTCATCGCCATGGAGTCCGAGAAGATGGCCCCGGCCGTGAAGAAGGTGGGTGAATCTTCCTCGCGGGAGGAAGAGCTTCACCTTCAGCTGCAGCGAGCGAAGGAGAGGGTGGCCGTCCTCGACGCTCGAGTGGTCACCGAGGAGTTGACGAACTCCAAGTACAAGGAGTCTCACCGACTTCTGAGCGAATCCAACCGGGCTATCTAGGCCAAGTTGGAGGAGGCTGGTAACCTCTATAACGCGATGAAGAAGTTGAAGGACGCCCTTAAGAAAGACGTCTGAGTGGCGCTCGATGTTGGACTTGCTTAGCACCTTCACTAGGTTTTAACAATCATCAAGTATGCATCTTTAAAAAATCTAGATTGCTAATCAACTCAAACCTAGATTCGAACTAGAGAATTATGGTTTACTAACAAATATCACATACTAGTAAGTGTCTAACACTAAGAGAAAAAGAACTACAACCTTTGTAGACATCTCCTTCTCTTCTTTGGCTCTGTGTAGGTGTCCTTGACTGCTTGGTTCCACTCAAAACTTGAATAGGTCCGCTTGAAGCCTTCGAAGTCCATGATGATCCACCACGGAGTTCCTTGACTCAAGCTCCTTGCGTCACTTGAACTAAGTAGAAGTGAGGCAAACAACCTACACTAGTGTGCTAGACAAGTGTAGATTGATGAAGTGGGTAATTTTTCTCACTACAAAACCTTTCTTTTCATTTTTTTTACTCACTAGAAAATGGTAGAGAGTTTAGAGGAAGAAGGAGATGAAATGGCTAAGCTTGAGCTCAAGAAAAGATAAGCTCAATAATAATGAGAGAGAGAGAGTCACACTCACCCTTAACTAATGGCATGGAAAATATCTAAATATTTTAGTAATTGAGTTAGTGGAGGATTAGAAAACAAACCATGGTTCCAAATATATTTTGAAGAAGTGTGTAGAAGATAAATATCAACCATGGATTAATATCTAATTTCCATTAACTCAATAATCAATAAAATATCATAAAAGTTTCCATGTGAGTCTAGCATAGTCATCTCCAATGTATCATCAACCATGACACATGCACATATGTATGTGTGCATACATATCCATATAAGCATACCTACATACATGCATACAATTAAAGAAAGGGATCAATAGTGAGCTAATGGTCAAATTATATTAAATCAACACTTGATTTAATAATCCGGTCATATCACATACGACCCGACCAATAGAAAACGCCAGATTAAAATACGGTATCATATACTCGTATTCAATCAAGCTCCCGCACATATCTCCATATGCATCCCACTTTGTTTCGCCTGAGCTCCGAAACCCCTTTGTGGGACTCTAAGACTCGTCAATACGCTAGCAGTAGGTAGTGATCATATCACATACCCACAAACCGTCAGTGGTACTAGCTGCACGTAACGGCTTCCAGGTATTGAGCGAACAGAAAAAAAACAAGCGAACCTGTCAAAACTCCTGTCATGCCCCGCTTCCCAGTGTACGGGAAGGAGATGCGGCGAGGCCCGCTACATATTTACTCATAAGTAAACACGCTAAGCGTATCTAAGCAATATAAAGTAAAAGTACACAAGAGACAAGATGTAAAAGAACAACAACTTTATTTATTTAACATTCTTTTTATAATACAACTGAAAAGTAAATACATGGAAAGAAAGCAATGCCTAAATAATGGAATAACAGAAATAAAAATATGTACACGTAATCTAGAGTTCCGGGTCAAAGGCTAACTGCTCCAAGTCCTCGCTGCTGGGCTCGATCTTCAGTGGGTCCGATCCACCTGACAACATTCTAAATAAGAAAGAAACGGAATGTCGTTTGCGAACAATGCTCAGTAAGTCTCAAAGATGAGTAGGGATAGAATAGACAGAAAGAGAGTATAATTAATAATGTTTGATTATATTATTAACGCTGTTGTTTGTAACTTGGTACAGAAAATGCCAGTGTATACGAGAGGAGTCCCACTATTTTGGAGACTAAGGTATACGGAGCATAAGGAACCGTTCAGCCACGGTACAACGGCAATAGATATTCAGGTTAGGTGTATTATGGTTATAGTCTCGTGCCACTTTTAACACTTTCCGTACCAATCTACCCCTTATAAACCCTGCGATATCTTTTGTATTGATTGAATTGTTTTATATGGACTATATTGTATTGTCTTATTATATATAGATGGATGACTTGCCGAAACCATGATATCAGTAAACGGAACGGAAATAATGGATAAACATATAGATGGAATATATCCATGATTCGGTTCAATCAATATAGATTGTTATAGATTGAATAGATGGATTCATATTGAATTGTTGTATTGTAATTTCATACTTGAATCATATTCAAGTCAGATTGATTAGATTGAGACTCAAACTGAGTCAGACACTTAGAAAAGAAATTGAATCATGAATTAGGTTTTGGTGTTATCGGTAACTGCTGCACATGGACGGCAGAATTTGTGTCTTTTTTAAAGACAATTACCGTGTTGATAACACCGTTATTTAGGTTGTCTACCTTAGATAGGAAAGCACCCATATTCTCCGGCTCCCTGAGGCTCAAGAGAACTGGTCCCGCTTAAACCTATATTTACTAGGGTCCTTATTGTAATTTAGTATAACTTGAGAGGGTTTTATGTAAAAATAATTTGATATAATTTCCAAAATACACCTCAAGAATTTAATTATCGTCTTTAGGGTTTTCATAGATGTATATTTTATAAATGTGAAATTTCTAGTGAGTATAACATATTTTTCATAGTATATATTATTTTATTGATATATTGCAATTGTTTTGTATTTGGATGGTATTTTCATGTAAAGGTGATTCCTTTGATTTGGAAAACTTAGAATATTTATATAATATAATTAAAATAGATATTTTGATAATACTTATATATTTATTTAAAATAAATTTAATTTATTTTCTAGAAATCTCATTTTCTTAAAAATAGTATTAGAAATTCCATCGGAATTCGAATGCTCCCTGCGGAGGTCTGAAAATAGTATTAGGCCCAAGGACGTGCGATAATCCGCACCATCCCAAAATGGGGTTCCCCAAACATGGGTTGTAGAGGCGCAATTGCAAGGAATTGGATAATACCGTTTTTAAAGAAATGGTTTTTATAAGTTGATGGTATTTATTTGAAATATCGTAATATCCCATAACTATGTTCCCAAATTTCCATCGTTCTATATCAAGAAATGCGTGTTGTGATGAGGTAGGCATTATCTCGTGAACTATCTAAAGGTAATAGGGTTAAAAATAATAAGCAATTGTCAAATCTAAACATAAGGGTATTTTAGTGTAAAACTACAATAAAAATTGCATAAATGATTTTATTGGAATGAAACTTGTTTTAATAGGTTTATTAATGTTGGTTTAACATGATATGAGAGTATGGTATTTTCTTGATTAAGAAAAGTTGAGTTTTGAAGAAAAAACCGAATCGGGAGTCGGATTAACTCCGCTTCCGTCGGGTTTTAGAATTTAAAGTTTTTAGAATTGGGGATGAGAGGGAAAGAAGGGATTTACTGGCTTTTGTACTAGAGGGGAGAGAGATGAAGCTATGGAAAGTCTCGGGGCGTCGTTTCGTCGCCGGAAACTCCTTGGATCGTCGTCGGAACTTCGTCCTTCGCTAACTCCACTTGCACACTATTAGAACTTGGGAATTTGATAGAGTTTTGATAATGAAATTATGAGTGAGGAGGGGTGAAATGGGGTGTGGTATTTATAGGAAAAACTGGAGTTTGGTGTATTGAATGGGTGAATTAAAATTTGTATTAAAAATGGGATTAAAGAGTGTTTTAATGTTCTCTGGAAATGTCCAGAGTAAATAAACAGTCTAGGGGAAGTGGGGTAGGCGAGGGGTTGCAAGGGTTGAAATTTGGGGGCATTACCGTCGGTTTAGACCGGCGGTACCGGGCTAAAAGGGTTTTTCGTCGGGTCAATACCGACGGAGGGTGCTGGGGTTGGGTGCCACGTGTCGTTGTCGCTTGGTTTTCTTCAGTGCACATGTTTAAATATTCAATGACTTTTCATTTTACGTGTTGTCGTGCAAACCCTTGGGCTTCTAAAAGATTAAAAGAAAATAAAATAAAAAGAATATGTGGCTGATGGGATTTGAACTCGGGTGCTATGTTACAGCAGTGCAAGGCTTTACCAATGTGCTACAAGTGTTTTCTTGCTGTTCAAAAGCAAAAAAAATTCTTATAGCATTCGCAGGATTTGCAAATACCCCAATTGTACATTAACTTTTAAACAATTTTCCGTACATTGAAATTGGAGTTGTTACAACTCCCGTAGAGCCAACCAGCAACACTTACCGTACAGTCTGGTCTCTTCGTCTGATATGCTGCATATTGAGTCTAGAGATGGTATCGTCGACCCCAATAACTCAATAAGTCATACCGATGTATGGCCTATAACAGATCGAGAAACTACTGATAACACTTATCAGTAAATCTTATCAGCCCTAGCCAGGAACTTCCAGTTATAGCCAATCGCGCACAGTACAACATCAACCCCCAATACCGAGAGAGACGAAACCCCTCCTATCGCTCATTGCCTCCATGTGTCTCGGGACTGTACCCATGGTAGGGTGGAAATCAAAGCACAGTGGGAGAACACACAAAACTCTATGGCGATCTCGGGTCTACAGACTAACATGTACAAGTGTCACCTGAGTACCGCTATTCGACGATAGATATAATACCATATAGGAGTTCTCGGTAAGTCCGTTCAGTGTACTCAGTCTCCACTGAGCACCCGTATACAATCTTCGATGTCAAACACCAATGGATATGGGATCATCCATCGCCCTGTCATACTGGGTCAAGAAACGTATACGCTACTTTACTCTGGAATATCGATATCCCGTCTCGATACACCCACGACTAGGAACATTTAAGGATACGCTTATAAACTACGCATGTCCCACTAGTATGATCTGCATCATAATCACAATAGTCAAGCTGATATCCAAAGGGCTTTATCAACATATATCAAATGAACAATATACACAATCAAGTGAACATATTAAGATAAAGAGTAACCAGATAGCATACTATCATATTGAGCAAGAAAGTCCTCCGTATATATACATGTCCAAGTATCCACTATTCAAATAATGGCCTCTAGGGCATACATATATCCAACACTCGAGGCGGTGAAGCTCACCGAGATCTGGGCTATGAAGGCCGTAGAGAGGTATAAGGTGACCGCCGGGATCGAAGCTTTCCTAGAGACCGAAGCTCCGGCCCCTGAGGGTGGCGTCGAGCAGGGAGAGATCCCGGCGGAGCCTGCGGCCTGAGCTTTCTTCCCTTGGGCGTTTTTGTTTTTCTTTTCAAAATTTTATAACCCTCCGGGCACTTTTTGTAAGGCTGAGGAGCCCAAAATACCTTGTACTTATTTTTTATCATAAATAAAATTGAGCCTCTTTTTTTTCTTCTCGAATGTCACCTTTGAGTACTTTAGCTCGTTTACTTTCCTTGTAAAAAATTTCATTCTGCAAGTATATTTAGCTCGTCGATAGTCTTATCCCGCGAGTGTTAGGTCATAAGTTGATGCCCGGCCTTTTTAGGTGATGATCGCGCGTCGAGTATAAGTCGAATAATAGCCAATTGTAGGAAGGTCGGTACCCTCCCGTTCCCCGGATTCAAGGTGGCGATTGTTCATTTAGAAAGAATCAAATGATATCCAAGTGTAGAAAAGTCAGTATCAGTCCATACCTCGAAGTCGAGGTGACGACCGCGTGTCTTAGCATGAGTCAAAAAACAACTGAGTTAGAATAGGTCGGCGTCGACTGATTTTTCCTTGATGAGGGCATTGGATCCATCATTTTTTAGGGCAGGAACCTACTCCTCATGGATGAGCCGAGCAGGAGTCTGCACGGTGTCCTCTTGGTGAGGGCTTTAGATCTTAGCGTTGATGGGTAGGAAATTAACTGTTAGGGATGGACTGGGCAGGAATCTGCTCGGTGGCCTCGGGATGAAGGCTTTAGATCTTTAGCGTTGATGGACAGGAAGCTACCCGCTAGGAATGGACCAGGCATGAAGCTTCTTGGTGGCCTCGCGATGAGGGCTTTAGATCCTTAGCGTTGATGGGTAGGAAGCTACCCGCTAGGGATGGACCGGGTAGGAATCTACTTGGTGGTTTTGGGATGAGGGCTTTAGATCATTAGCGTTGATGGGTAGAAAGCTACTCGCTAGGGATGGACCGGGCAGGAAACTGCTCGGTAGCCTCGCGATGAGGGCTTTAGATCCTTAGCGTTGATGGGCAGAAAGCTACCCGCTAGGGATGGACCAGGCAAGAATCTTCTCGGTGGCCTCGGGATGGAGGCTTTAGATCCTTAGCGTTGATAGGTAGGAAGTTGCCCGCTAGAGATGGACCGGGCAGGAAACTGCTCGGTGGCCTCACGATGAGGGCTTTAGATCCTTAGCATTGAAGCGTAGGAAGCTACCGGCTAGGGATGGACTGGGCAGGAAACTGCTCGGTGGCCTCGCGATGAGGGCTTTATTGACTTTATAGCATCTTCCTGGGGCATCGTTCAATCTTCCATGACCCGTAAAAGCAGAAAGAGTGACCATCGTAAATGACACGTGGCGGAACCCTTATCAGGAAAGTGCGATACTCCGTGATTTGCGTCGTTGGGCGAGTGAATCTCGGCCGCTGGAAGATTTTCTTTTGAGGCTATAAATACCGAAGGCATATTGGCTTTCTTCCCAGTCTTGTGTTTCGAAAATGGTCGGCCGAGTGTACACCATTAGGGAGATCGTTTCTCGCAATGACATATACTTTTACAACCTTGATTGTTCGGAGGAGACGTATGAGGCGGTGATAAGCCGGTTGGAGAGCCACTGTGGGCTCCTACTTCCCCGGCGATCGCCCCTCCTTCAGGTGCTCCTCTATGCAATATAGAGGACTTCCCTGGGTTTGTACAACATATTGTCGCCGCAGTTGAGGAACGAAGCCTTTAACAAGATGCACACAGTTCACGGGCTTGGTCTTATCTCTAAGAGCAGACGGGATCGTTCGATGGACCTTCTGCTCGAGAGTTTTTGGCAGAGATTGGTCGTTGCATCTTTCTTAGCAGACAAGGGATCTGAGGAGTCCATAGCGTCTAGGGTTCGCGAGCACCGTCGAAGGGAATGGGTAGAAGCCGCATTGGATCGGTTGGAGGAGCTTTCCTCGGTATATCATCAACAATACTTCCTTAATCCCCGGCCCCCTTTGTTGTAACTGTTGTAAGGCTGAGAAGCCCATAATACCTCTTTAATAAATAAACTTCTTCTTTCGAGGTGTATTGTCTCTTTTTATCCTCTCAGTACATTTTATACATTTTTGAAACAAACCTAGGGGTCTCGGAACCGAGAAAAGAAACAATGGTTGTGCAAAAAGTCTCCTTTATGAAAGGACATAGCTAAGGAGATTTAATTCAATGTCAATAAAAATTACATTGTTTCAAAAGAAGAAAACATGTTCATTTATACAACATGACTTTTTCAGCGTTGTAAGGCCGAGGAAATTTACGTCCCCCGGCGTCTTGCAAGCGATAGGCTCCACCAGGCAATGCTTCTGCTATGAGGAATGGCCCATCCCACTTCAGGGAGAATTTATGCAGCCTTGCTTGATCTCCGAACCCGTTCCTTCGTAAGACCAGATCTCCTGCTTTGAAGGTCCGTTGTTTAATTCAGGCGTTGTACTAGCGAGCGGTTTGCCGTTGATAGGCGGCCGCTTTGATTTTTGCCCGATCCCGCTTTTCCAATAAGACGCCCAAGTTGGTCCAGAGCGCTGAGGTGTTAGCTTCATCGTCGAAGTGTTCGACTCTATAACTGAGCAGTCCAATCTCCGCCGGGACCATCGCCTTGGTACCGTAGCAGAGGCTAAACGGGGTTTCTCCTATGGGTCTTTTCTTCGAGGTCCGTAATGCCCATAGCACACGCGGCAATTCCTCGACCCAGCTGCCATGTCTTCTTTCCAAGCGAGCTCAGAGTCCGCGGATGACTCCTCGATTTGCTACCTCGGTTTGCCGTTGCATTGTGGATGCGCGACCGCGGCAAACCTCATCAATATGTGGTAATCGCTGCAAAATTCTTTGACTTTGTCGTTTTCGAAGTTGGTCCCATGTTTGGTAACGATGCACCTCGGGATTCCAAATCGAGAGATTATGTTGTTTTGCAGGAACTTAATAGTAGAGGCGGTGTCTGGTTTCTGATGGGCATGGCCTTTATCCACTTTGTGAAGTAGTCTACCGCGACGAGGATGTATTTGTGTCCGCCCGTGTCGGTGGGGAGTTGGCCCACCATATCCATCCCCCATTGTGCAAACAGCCAAAGGAAACTGAGAGGCATTAGTTCAGTAGCGGGGAGACGATGTATGCTGTCATGGAGTTGGCAATTCTTGCATCTTCTGACGAGCTTCTCAGCATCCTGGTGTATCCTCGGCCCGTAATATCCTTGGATCAGTGTCTTTTGGACCAGAGTGCAGACCCCTTGATGCGCTCCCCCAACCCCTTCATGTATCTCTTATAGAATATAGTCGGCTTTGTGGGGATCGATGCATCGGAGCAAGGGCTAAGTGTACGACTTCTTGTAGAGGTTTCCATTGCTCCAGATGAAATGACGAGATTTTTCCCGAAGACGGCGAGCCTCCCCTCGGTCTTTCGGAAGTATACCATCTTTTAGGAACTCTACGAGGGGATTCCTCCACTCTTGGCCTCCTTCCTGAGTAGTATATACTTGGAGCGTTACCTCTTCGTCTTCCACGCTGGGCCGTGGCAAGACTTCGAAGAGGATGTTTCTTTTATGTTCGGCTGTATAGGAAGAAGAGAGCTTGCTTAAGGCATCGTCTTGGGTGTTTAGGGTCCGGAGAATCTGCTCTACCTGGACTTTGTTGAAATTTTTTCGAAGTATTTACCTCGGCCAGATATTTGATCATGAGTGGTTCCCGGACCTCGAAACGCCCGGTTACTTGGCTGACAACCAATGCGGAGTCGCTGTGAATTCGGATTGTCTTCAGCCCCGGAGGCGATTCGCAATCCGGTTAACAAAGCCTTGCATTTCGCGGCATTTTTCGACGCTCTGAACCCAAGCTTCAAAGAGTATTCCATCTCTGCTTCGTCCGGGTCTCGGATGATTAGGCCAGCCCCGCTCCCTTCCTCGGTAGAGGATCCGTCCACGTAGAGCACCCAATTGGGGACGGAGTCGGGTACCTCCTCGACCGAGGGACGTGGTTCGGGGCCCCGTGCTGTCGCTCCTTCTTTAGGGGGAATAGTGCATTCGACCACGAAGTCTTCTAGGACCTGCGCTTTGATGGCTTGCCTGGGGCGGTACTTGATGTCGAATTGGGATAATTCCTACCTCCATTTCTCTAGACGACCTGATGATTCAGGAGAAGCGAGAATAGCCCCTATAGGTCGCTCGGTGAGGACGATGATGGTGTGCGCCTGAAAATAGTATCGTAGTTTCCTTGAGGCGACGACAAGTGCCAAGACTATCTTTTCTATGGCCGGGTATCTTGTTTTAGCATCCTTGAAGATGTGGCTTACGTAGTAAACCGGGTTCTGTACACCATTGAATTCCCTGACGAGCACCGAGCCTGTAGCTTGGTCAGAGACCGCAAGGTATAATAATAGCTCGTCGCCCTCGACTGGTCGAGTGAGCGGTGGGGGAGGTGCTAGGTGTGCCTTGAGTTGTTCGAAAGCGTTCTGACACTCCTCCGACAATTCGAACTTAGGAATTTTTCTCAAGGCCTTGAAGAACGAGAGGCACTTCTCCCCGGATCTTAACATAAAGCGACTCAGAGCGGCCACTCTCCCTATGAGCCACATGATTTCAACATTGCTCTTCAATGTGGCCATATTAAGAATGACTCCGATCATTTCTGGGTTCGCTTCGATTCTTCGAAGGGTAACCATGAACCCAGGGAATTTCACACCGGTGACTCCGAACGCACACTTAGCTGGGTTCAGCTTCATTTTGTACTTACGCAGGACGTCGAATGTCTCGTCGAGATATTTGGTGTACCCGTCCGATGAGATTGATTTTATGAGCATGTCGTCGACGTAGACTTCCATGTTTCTCCCGATCTGCGATTTGAACAGTTTGTTGACGAGGCGCTGATACGTGGCTCCAGCGTTCTTGAGGCCGAAGGGCATCACTTTGTACCGCAGTATACCCCCCGATCCGTGGTGAACGCGGTAAGTTCTTCATCTGTCGGGTTCATCTGGATCTAATTGTAATCGGAGAAAGTGTCCATGAAGGTAAGTAGTTCGTGGTCGGTGGAGCTGTCCACTAGCTGGTCTATCCGAGAGAGGGGATAGTTGTCTTTAGGGAAGACTTTGTTCAGATCCGTGATATCGATGCACATGCACCATTTCCCATTCGTCTTTTTGACCATGACCACGTTCGCCAGCCAATCCGAGTAGTCAAGATTTCTAATGAAGTTGGCTGCGAGTAATCGATCGGCCTCGTCCTCAATCGCCTTTTGCTTGATTGGCGCAAAACTTTGCTTCTTTTGTCGGACGGGTCTGGCCTTCGGGTCGACTCCGAGTTTGTGTGAGATAACTTTGGGGTTAATCTCGAGCATGTCTACCGGTGTCCAGGCGAATACGTCTGAGTTTTCTCGGAAGAAACGGATCAAGTCTTCGCGACGGTCTCCTGTCAAAAGAGAACCAATCTGAACGGTCCGTCCATTAACCCTTTCGAAGAGGGGGACTTCCGTCAATGCTTCCACCGGGGCGCCTCGTATTTCCTTTTGGTCGTCACCTGTATCCAAAGACCCCTGGAAATCCCGCGTGTCTTCCAAATCATCGCCCTGCTCTTTGGCGGGGGACGTCGAAGAAAGACAAATATTGGCAATCTGCTGGTTCCCGTAGGCCCGACCTATTCCACCTTGATCTAATAGAAATTTGATCGCAAGGTGATAAGTCGAGATTTGAGTCCGGAAGCAATTCAATGTAGGGCGTCCCTGGAGAATGTTGTAAGAAAAAGGGACCTTAGCAACAAGGAAGTTCACCGGCATGGTCTGGATACGACCTGCTTCCCCAATGTTGAGGAAAAGGGTGAGCATTCCCTCGGCCAGGATGGAGTGGTTGGTGAACCCAGAGAGGACATAGGAGGTCGGCTGTAGGTCGGATTGTCCTAGCCCCATACGCTGGAAACAGTCGTAGAAAAGGATATCCGCCGAGCTACCTGAATCAACCAATATTCTCTATACCTCGTAACGGTTGGCCCGGGCCATTATCACAAGAGGGTCGTTGTGAGGCAGGGTTATACCGTGGAGGTCTTCATTGGTGAAGTGATGGGCTCGTCCTTCCTGCACTTCTTCTGGGGCGGATCGCTTACGCCCTCGACTGGGAGGAGGTGGTGGTTTCCGCTAGCTTCTCCATGATTTTCCTGATCGTTAATTCCCCGAGAAGGATTGGGTCCCTTTGCTCCCGCTTTGCCTGCCGCTTGTCCCTTAGGTACTTCGCCAAGTGACTAAAGCAGATCAACTCCCCAATATAGTCATGGAGTTGTTTGCAGTTCTCGGTCGGGGGGGCCTGCGACCTATGGATGGCGCGGTATGGGCCACGGAGACGTTTGCCCGCCCTCTGGGTGACTGGCGGGATCTTAAAGAACCTCTGCCCTTCGCTTCCTCTAACAGCTCGGTCTAGGAGATGTTAAGAGGAGTTTACTCCTGGAACTTCATGGAGTAAGGTTTTGGTCGGTCGATCCTCTTTTTCTCTTCTCTGCCCCTCTTCTTTTGGTTGGCTTGGTCGCTTCTGGGGAGATTTGAGTTCACCCCCGACTCGAGTTAGATCTCCCGCTCGGTCCAAGCTTTCACTTCGGCCATGGTCTTACGTTGCGCTAATGCAAAAGAGCGGAGCCACTCTTTTTGCCTAAGACCCGACTTCAGTGCGGTGATGACCGTTTCATCACGGTGTTCGGGGACCTCCAGGAGAGCGTTGTAGAAACGAGTGACATACCCCTTAAAGGATTCCTTATCCCCGCTCTTAATTGTGAACAGATAATCGACTGTTCTCTTCTGTCGTCTGTTCCTGACGAAGTGACCGAGGAACAGGATAGCTAACTCATCAAAGGTCGAGATGGAGCATGGCGCCAGACCCCGGAACCAGTCCCAACCAGCCCGGATTATGGTGGTGGGAAAAGCGCGGCATTGAGATACGTCCGAGTTGTCTTGGAAGCTCATGCCCACTGTGAATGCGTCCAAGTGATCTTTTAGGTCGGACTTCCTATCAAAGAGTGACACCTTGGGCGGCTTGTTCTTAGATGAGACGCGCTCAGCCAGTAGTTCTTCAGTGAATGGCTTCGTAAGCGAATCCGCGGAGTACCTGGCCCCTTCGCCGGTCGAATGGCCATCTCGCCGTATGCCTTTGATTTTCTTCTCGAGGGCTTCGAACCGGTGGTGGTATCCCGAAGACTCGGCACAATCGGAGTGGCGACAGTCCCCGCTCCTTGTTTGCGCGGCAGTGCGGCTTCAATTCCGCTCTATTAAATTTCTTAGATTCTCGGGCGAGGTTCTTCTCGAGTAGTCCCGACGTGCGTCTCCGCGGTCATGACGCGAGTGAGGGAGTCGGTCATACCTGGAAGCAGGCGAGCTGACCGATAGCTCCTCAGAGGGCGTGAGTGCGCGGCGGATCTCGGGACGATGGACCAATTTTCCCCAAGACCGTGGTGTGAAGCTTTCTAGCACCCAGCGGGTCATGGAATCATTCGCCGCGTGGGGGCCGTGGTTGGCGGAGTTGGCACGACGGCGCTCGGTGACATTGAGGGGAGCGATGCCATCGTCCCTTCTGTGTACATCGTTGTCTCGGGGAGGGAGAGCTGCGATCTGGTGAGCGGGGCCCGCCATTTGAACGCGTACAAGGGCGTCCACCATTGACGTGAGTCTGTCGATTCGAGCCGATAAGGCGTTGATGATGTTTGGAAGGGGGAGGAACCGCTAACGCCTCCGTTGTGGGTGGCGCGGCGGCTTTGTTCCCTTATAAAAAAAGAGAGAAAAGCGATGGGAAAATTTCCCACGAATAGAGCATCACGTGCCCACACGTGAGCGCCTATGAACAAAGATTATAGGCGTTGCGCTTAACAATTGATATGCTGAAATTGAGCCTCACGTGCAAGCACTTGAGCATCTTTATACAAAGTATATAGGCGCCATATTAAAACAAATAACAGGCCAGAGAAGATCATGTGTTAGCACGTGATGCCCTATTAGGCCGTTGCATATAAGCAAACAAGTTTAATTCAGTAGGGGTCACGTGCTACACGTGAGTGATCCTAAACACCTTTCAACCTAATAGAATTAAATTTAAATAAAGGGATCAAAACCCTATTTGGAAAATATTACCTTAAATCTTTCTAAACTATCTGATAGAATTAAATTCTATATATATGGGAAAAATATCCCTGATCTTCTTTAAAACAGAAACATCTTCTCTGTTGTTAAATGAAAGACCTTTGGATCAAACATCCAACGGTGATAGTCTGATAGACTAAAATTCTATCTTAGGAAAATATTTCCTGATCTTGTTTAACAAACAAGAAATCACCTCTGTTAAACAGAGAGTCTTTGGATTAAAAATCCAACGGTGAATAAAATTCACCGATTGATCTAAAAAGATCATGGAATCAATCATGATCTCTCAATGAGAGATTCTCTTAACAAATTGATTCTTTTTCTTCTCATATAAACAGGAGCGAGGAGAGGAACAAAAAAAGGGACACATACAGAGAATACATCAAAAAAATCAGAGAGAACACGTAGATAGAAAACACAGAGAAGAGAGAGTATAAAAAAAAGAATTTAATTCTATAAAAAGAGGAAGATCTCTCTTTTAGAAAAAGAAACCCTAGGTAATAAGAAAGACACAGAGATTATTTTATCTCTTTTTCGCCTCTCCAAGAGTTTAACTCTTCTAAAAAAACTTAGTTCTTCCTCTGGTTGAGGTCTGCAGAAGTAGATCTCCCCACAAGTTGAGAATTTAATTCTCATCGGGGAGATTCTGTCATGCAGATTCAAAACTTAGGGGAAAGAACTAATTTCAAAGAATTTAATTCTTACAAAATTATATAGGAATTTAATTCCTCTGATAAAACTAGGGTTTAACCCTGTAAAAGAATTTAATTCTTATAAAACAAGGGACCTGAAATTCTCTATGCATATAAAAGAAAAGATTAGCGTTCAACGACAGATCACGTGTTCCCACGTGAGCAGCTCTGATGAACAAAAAAAAGGAACGACTGAGGGCGCCTCACGTGGTCTCACGTGACCCGAAAATAGTACTTAGCACTTATAAAAGGAAAAAGGAATAAACCCAAAGATAGTTCCCACTTTGGGGCGCCTCACGTGGCCTCATGTGACCCCAAAACAGTACTTAGCACATATAAAAAGAAAAGGAAAGTAAAACCCAAGGAAGGCAGTGCCCAACTTTGGGGCGCCTCACGTGCCCACACATGAGGGCCACAAGAATTAAGTATTTAACACTTATATATACCAAGCGGGGACTTGTTCCCAATGTATAGCCCAAAAAAAATTCAGTGTTTAACACCACTTTAGAGTCTCATGTGGGAACACATAAGCACCGAGCATATATTAGTGTTTAATACTATAAGAAGCCAATCTTAGCCCAAATTAGCCAAGTCCCCGAGGCCAAAACCTCTTCGATCACCAATCAACCGAGCCCTCTTCCCATGCCCAGGACTCCCCAAACCGATCTTAGTCCCAAAAGATGACGAATGATCTCCTAACAGATGGTATCTAAAATGATGTTCATCCTATATCTCCCCTCAATCTGGAATTTGGTTCAAGGGTATATCTCTCCACACCTCTGATGCATGTCGTTGTAATTCTTCAACGTCTTAAGAGAGGTGGCGGATCCCGACAATCAACAACTCTATCGGTGCACTCCCAAACCGATGGGCACATCCCAACTACGGACCGAAACATCCTTAAACTAAACCCTCACCTAAAAAATGGTTGCGGACCGTAATGTCCTTAAACTAACAACGGACCGTAACGTCCTTAAACTAAAACAATAGAGCCCATATGCTCTTTTGTTGGATCTGAATGATCCTAAAACGCTGTAAGTAGATCTTAGTCTCAAATTGGACTAACGTATCCTTAACAAACATTTAAGTTGATCTTAATCTCGAACGAGATTAACGATCCTTAAATCAAACCAAACTAAAATCTAAGAATATACGGATTTGGACTAATCCACACCCTACGGGCGACAACATAAATTAGTCTCCGTATACAATCCATGGGCAACCAAAAATAAAACAAACACACACGACACGAAGTGAACTTCCGGAGCAGGAGAAAGTGTTTATCGCGATGCGGTAACGTAATTAACCGCAGGAGCTTGCGTCTGCAAGGAAAAGCGCCCCCACAATCAAAAAACCCTCGCAAACGAGGGGGATCTGACAAAGTCTGCTACAACGGCCGCATCCGTCTAAACCTTCGATATACAGTGCCATAGATCAACTTAGCATCTCTGGAGAGGTGGACGGATAAATCCAAATAGCATCTGCCCCCAAATTCAGGCCAGACGTCATAACGTCCCGGTCATGTCTTTCGGCGGTGAACAGATTCTGGCACGCCCGGTGGGACCTTTTCCTCTTTTCACTCCACACTTTGTGTGTCATGTTCGCGAACAAATCACGGTTTCCTATGGTTGCCTATGGATTCGAGGTACTAAGATTTGGTGTCTTACTCCTATGCAGAGAGAAGAAGATCAATGGCTTCCAAGTGTACCTGCAACAGCAACTCTCGCTCCACCCAAAATGGAGGAGTGACTTATGGGCCCCATGCGGCCTCCATCTTTGCAATGCCAGTGGGGCAGGTGACTCAGGCCACCACTGGATTGTTCTTCGGGACCATGCTCCTGCCAAAGGGTTTCAATGCCTCAGTCCTATCACAGGAGGCTCTAAATAAGTCGTTCTTCGATCGGCTTGCAACCACCGCGGCCCCTCTCAACGGGTCGTCAAAGTCTGTCGCCTCGGTCTTTGACAGGCTGAACCTAAGCTCAAACGGGCCCGCAAAGAGGCTGGTGATACCGGAGAAGGCTATCCGAAAACGGATAGTCCTTCCAACTCCTGCTGCGGGTGAAGTCATCCAAAGTGCTTCCCCTACCCGAAAGTCAGTCTTCGACAAGTTGAACGTTCCCTCTCAA
The DNA here is from genome assembly GCA_030015575.1 of Agapanthus africanus. Classification (NCBI taxonomy): domain Eukaryota; kingdom Viridiplantae; phylum Streptophyta; class Magnoliopsida; order Asparagales; family Amaryllidaceae; genus Agapanthus; species Agapanthus africanus. The sequence continues at coordinate 512,790,482 of JASDDO010000031.1, read as the reverse complement.
CGGACGTCAGTTTTCAACAGGCTGGCACCAACAGCAGCCTCTCATCAAAGCAGGGGGCATAACGAGGTCGCTTCCACAACAGAGGTGGTCCCGTCTGCACGACATGATCGACGTCTCCATTGGCGCCGGGTGAGGAATGATAGGGGCAGTTGCCCTTCTGGACTTACCCCACCAGCTCCAATGGTGGAAATTGACGCTGCTGTTCCAACTGGGAACAGTTTCGATTTGCTAAGAAGGGTGCGCAAGAGCTCTCCAACTGCTGTACTAAAGAAGTCTCCTCCTCCTGTTGAAAACATGACACAGGTGAAGCAGGAGCAGCCCCCTCAGCGATTGTCTTCCAAAATCCATAGGGTTTGGCGCAAAGTCCAAGACTCTGTAATTGACAAAGACTACCCTCGCCGATTGAAGAAAATGAAGGTTCGGCAAGAAGAGGACCATCCCTCCATCATACCACGAAAGATATTGTCTACATGGATGCCTGTTGCAACAGCCACTTCAACTTCGACCTCCCACAAAAGGAGAAGGACATAGAAGATCCAGACGCCTGCGGCAAATTCCAAAGGCAATGAACCCAAACGCCCCAGGTCTGGGGGCATAGTAGTGCACACCGTATACATGGCTTCCTGTAACGTTTTAGAAATTGTTTTGCTAATTTTCCTTTTTTAGGTAAAATAAATTGTATTTTTCCGTAAAAATCTAAAAGCGATCTTTTTGCAGTATAGAATTCACTGCACCTAGTTTAGCTAGGAAATTGCTAGTTTGCTGGTTTTTGTAAGCCACTGGTAATTTTCGTGCATTTTAATATTTTTCCTAATTAAAATATTATTTTAATACTTTATTTGTGCACTTTATTAGTGGTAATTACATTTTTGATTGGGTTAATTACTACTAATGTGAATCTATGCTTAGTTAATCACTAGATTAAGTTTTTAACCTTTCCATCCAAAATATCTAGATATTTGGTTAAATTAATTGAATTTTAAAGAAAAGAAAATGGTGACAAAATGCTTTGTTTGTTTTATTATGCAATAATTGATCTATCCTTCTAGAATTTTCCACACTTAACCACAAAACCCTAGCTCCTTCACCAAGGCCGGCCACTTCACATGCTTGCTGCCCCCATCTCCTTTGTCACCCCATTTCTTCATTTCAAAGCTTATCAAATTCATCAAAAATCATCAATTATTCACACAAACTCAAATATAAACCAAAACCCATCATTCTTTAACACAAAACAAGCTTTGTTCTTCATTCAAATGAGGATTTTGGAGGCTAATCATTAGATTTTCAAGTTTCAAGTTGTGTTTCTTTGAAGGTATAAACCCTACCCTTAATCTCTTTTGTTGTTTTAATACCTTAAACTAGTTATTAGTTGTTTAATTAAAGCTTTTAATTGCTTGTTTAGAATTTCTAGAAATGGTTTTGGATAATCTAGTTAGGGTTTTGATTAGTAAAAAGGGTTAATTGATAAGTTATTCTTGAAGAAAACTCAACCTAGTTTACTAGTTTGTTAAATGTTATTTTCCTAATTATCAAATTAGCTTAATTACAAACTAGGCTTTTACTAAATCCTAATTAAGTGTGATTTAAATTATAGTATTGGTATGAGTGGTTTAATCATGCTATATGATGATGTTTGTAAATTCTAGTTTTGGTAAAACCTATAGTTTTGAGCTAAAAATGATTTATGTTGCTTACTAGATTTTCGGGTAATTTAGGCGTGGGTTTCTTTTGACGTTACGACGTTATTTATATTAGATTCCACGCTATATCTTGTGTTGTGAATGCATGATCGGTACGATCAGGGTCTAGGCTTGATGGTTGTGTCGTTTAACGTTCCTAGCTAGGGTTGTGCCGATGTCGTTCGTGTCTTTGTGTAGCTTTTGCACTTGAGTTGGTTTCGTAGTGTCGCTACACGCGTTAGCCACTGGACGAACACTTGAGAGTATGTTTGGAGTTAGTGCGTCGGTCAAACGTAGTTAGTACGTGTTATTGGTCGATTGCTAATATATACTTGTTATATTGTTATATGCTTTCAGGATCGCAGGCGAGGACTTCGGACGCTGTGGAGAAAGGAAAGCAGGTGGTTGGCTTTGCTTAGCCAGGAGCATTGGTGAGTAGATTTAACATCTACAGGGGGATCGTCTGCATGGCGTTATGCGTCTGGGCTAGATCAAATGACATGACTATTAGTTAGAAGTATACGGATATTGATTGTGCATGTACACCTTTGTTGCTTATCTCATTTTCCTTGTGTATGGACTTAGTATTAATGAGACACAACACCTTTATTGACGGTTCATGTTTCACGAGCTCTAATTGTATGCTAGACACATACCGTCGATAATTGCTATGACACGCACAACACCTATACATATGTGATATTGTATTGTTTAAGGACATTGAGACATGATCCTTATTTTCTTTTTGCATATGACATATAGCATACATGTATACCTACATGCTTACACATATGCCTTGACATGCTTACATGCTAGTTACCTATATACCTATATGGTATTGTACCATTAGTGATAGGTATATACACATATGAGACATAGCTGCATGTACATCTTGCATACATACTTACACTTATACCTGGAGGGTATTACATCATTACTAATAGGTAGTACATATACCTTGCTATACCTACATGTTTGCACATATATCTGGCTATAGCTACATGTTCACCTTTATTTGATGTTATATGGATTTGGAGAACTTAGGAACCGCATAATATATATTAACTTGTTGCAGTTAAATAGCGGCTTTTTCTTTATATGCTCACATTACAGTTTTATGTTGCATATATTATATTCATTGATTTTCGCATTGAGATATGGATTTTTTCATGATGTTTTCTGGATTTGAGGACCGTGGTAGTTTCATGAAATTATGCATTATTTGAAAAACCCGGTTTCTATTGATATGATATTTCAATAGCCACCATGAGATTTATCGGTTCTGATATATATACCCCATGTGAGGAGGCGTCGGGGCCGTGTGCGGGTACATGGTGGGGCCCAGAGGTACTCCAAGGCAAGAAGATCGATGGACCACGCCGATGAGCCTGACAGGGGAACCATACCTACCGGTGACAGTACCTTTGACTCGACGGGTATCGTGGAGATACAGGCCGGGGTCATGTACGTATGGATACGTCGAATTTCGAGTGTCAGAGCTAGGCACTTGAGTTTTCGGGATAGCGTATGATACGTACCTATCAGGAGGGCCAGTCGTGGTGACAGCGCCTGATAGATCGGTATTTATGTGTCGATGCTGGACACTTGTTTTCATGATATTTTTACTCCTAAGTATATATAACAGTGGAATGGGACGTTGTTATATATGCATATATATATATATATATATATATATATATATATTAGTGGAATGGGACGCTAATATATATGTATACATATCTAAATTATATACCTCATCATAATAATCTTGCAAATATATTTCTTCATATGTGAGATTCACTTGATATTGGATTCAGGATATATGAGATTTACTTGATATTGGATTCAGGATATATGGGATTTACTTGATGTTGGATACGGGATATATGAGATTTACTTGATGTTGGATACGAGATATATGAGATTTACTTGATATTGGACACTCGGGATATATGAGACTTACAGTATATGAGGGCCAATTTGGGGGCTGATTTGAGGAAATTTGGGATTTAGATCGTCTTGAAGGACTTTGGTCCTGCCACGAGGTCAGGATTCCGTGAGGATGACATGTTTTATTCCATACTCCTCATTTATTTGATATGCATTGATTCATGTATTAGTTGTACCTGATAGAGTACCTTTCATGACCGTTGCATATACATATTGCCATTTATTGCTATCAACTTGCATGCATTAGATTCGCGTTGTACGTGCATACTTGCGATTACCTGCATATGTTATTTACTATTCACGAGTTGGCAACTCACCCCCGTTGTGCCACATTGTTTTGCAGGTAGTCCCTCAAGGCAGTCACGGCAGGATTTTCATCTTTCGTATCATCTTTTGCAGCGGATACCGCTACGGCTGACTGTGTACAGTTTTGCTATAGGTAGGTTTTGCGGTTATCCGATGTTGCTTATTGTATATTCGCTGTATCCTGCACTCTCCATCTACCACTTTCATATGTATGACATAGAGACTTGATGTGATGACGATATTGTATATTTTGGTGACTTGGATGTCTTTTATGCAGTTTTACTTATATCGTCTTTTAATTCTTCGCTACGGCATCGTATATCTGTTGTGGTGGTTGTTTTCCGCTTTTGGGCGTGGATTTGCTCCCGTTTGGGGATGCTTTACTTATATTTATGTTGTACCCATTTTTGGGGTTAGTTTTTATAAAGGAGGTGCTGCCAAAATTTTTAAGAAAGTAAAGTTGGACTTTAAATAATTTGTACTTGAGATTTTCAAAAGTTTTAACAATGTTCGTATCATTTACTGCTTTTTATGGTTTAGATTTCATGGTTTTTGGCTTACTTGAATTGCTTTACGGCTGTAGACGTTGCGTAGTTTAAGGGCCGTCACGTGCCAAATTTCAGGTCGTGACAAAGTTGGTATCAGAGCGCTAGGTTTTACCTTTCGGAGTATAGGATGACCTTGGTATGATGGAGTAGGTAGTTTAAGCAGAGTAACGTAGTGTGTGTATGTCCGCGGTATACTCACGATATGGTACTCCGCCTAAAGTGACCAAAGTACAAATTGCTTGAAATTCCTTCCTTGACGATACACATCCTTGTGATTCGACTTCCGTGTTCTTATCGAATCCTATTTTCATTTATATGTTAGTGTATATGCCTTAGAGGCCATTACTGTATCATACTAGTTTGTATATTACTTAATGGAAGCTTAGGATATTCACAGTTGTAATAACATTCTTGCTCAAAATAGTAGTATGCTACTTGGTTTGTTTCTACTTCAATATGTATATATGTTTCTTTTAACATATCGCCTATGCATATTAGTAGAGCCCTTAGGATCTATGCTTAATTACCAGTGTTGTGATGGCAGTCACACTAGTGGGGGCTGGGTAATCTACAAGCACATCCTTATACAGGTCCCTAGTCGCGGGATTATCGATACAGGGCACGATACTCTAGAGTAGACTAGTGTATATGCTTCTCTTCCCAGCCTGGGAGATGGTCTGTCCCACAGCCATCGATACGTCGTAATGGAGATAGTATGCAGGTGCTCATTAGGTTGTGAGTTACACTGGACGGACTCATTGGGAATTGCTGGTTGGTTATATACCTATCGTCAGATAGCAGTACCCAGGTTACATGAGTACAGCTTAGTCCGTTGACTTGACACTGCTGCTGCTTCGCCTCAAGTGTGTTCCCACTGTTCTTAGATTACTACCCTACCACGGCTCTACCGAGTCGTGCAAACAGGTAGTAGTTGGGTGCATTCCCGAAGCACTTGGAGGCAGTGGCGGTTAGATAGGATTCGTCTCTCCCGGTATTGGGGGTTGATATCGCGCTGTGTTCGGAACGCCATTACACATAGTCCCTGGCCAGGGCAAGCGAGATTTACTGGTAGGTACTCCAGTAGTTTCTCAGGGTGTATTGGACCGTACTCCAACACGACTTATACCGCTATTAGGGGTCTGACGTTTACCGCCCCCCTAGGCCCGATATGCGATACTCTTAGACGGACAGACCGGGCTGTACGGCGATTGTCATATACAGACTCAGTGGGAGTTCGGATGAGTTATGTTCATCGGCTTTCTTATCGAAAATACCTGGGGACCGTTACGTACAACTAGTACCGCTTGCGGCCTGTAGTTAAACCTACTGCCAGTGTAGAGTCGAGTCTTTAGAGTCCCACACAGAGCGTTTCCCTGCATCAGGCAAAACGTGTAGATATCGTATGGTTTTACGAAAGGATTAGATCACGTGCGTACACTCGTGCACGCACGATGAGTCGGACGGACAATATTGGTGGGCTTTGGTTTAAGCCGGATCCTAGTATTGTACTGATGGATTTTCTTTGTCTTCGGTGTTCGTATTTTTCGGAATACGAATGTAGGTACGTATGTACGGACGAGGGGGCGTTTTTGTAATTTATTCAAAGATGCTTCTAGAAGATGATTTTTCATTAATGTATTTTTCATTTTGGATTAAATGATTTATGCATTATGACATGGTAGAAATGAGGTGGAAAATGCATGATATTGAGCATGGCTAAATGTGACACATGGTGGGTTTTGAAGCCATGACTCACTTGGTTGTAATTTGAACCCTAATTTCTTTTATTCATTTATTTTTTTAGATGAAAAAGAAAAAGGGTCAGATTAGAACTATAAGTTATCTACACTCTCTCTCATACATTTTCTCACTAGCTTTTCTAAAAACTATCTTCTTCTTCCTCAAGCCCTAAGATACTCATGTGTTGAGTTACCTAGTAAGAAAAAGAAAGACTCCTCAATCCATCTACATCATCTACACACTCTAGGTCATTTAGTTTAGCAAACTACTTGATCTAGTTTCTTTGGATTAGAAGAAAAGCATGGTGCAAAAACGTTCAGGTGGATCATCTAGAATTCGAGCAAGCCGACGAAGAGACGACATCCGTACCACTTCGAGGAGTTCGAGCAGGTGAGGAGGACAGCGAGATAAGGAGAAGAAGGACCAAGTTTCTTGAGATATAACTTCTGTACTTTGTTTATATCTCTTTTGATTTTGCTAGATACGGTTTAGATTACGATCTAGGCTCTAAGTCGGTGTTATGATGCTAAAACTATCGTTTTTTACACCTTCCGCCTCCCCGCGATTCCGCGGGGTGCATAGCATCGACTTACATTATAGCCTTATGCCGCCGATGACTATGGGGACTCAGAGTGATGCAGCGAGAGCCGAGGTCGTAGTTGACTCGTTTGGGACGAGGACTGACCAGGACAGTATGCCCGTTGCACAAGAGCAGATGTATACGCCTTCGACAAATCATCTCGCTAGGCTTGTGACAGATATGCAGGACTTGCGCCAGACGATGAGTTCATTGGTTGAGGCCATTCGAGCGCAGTGGCAGGAGGTTGCCACCCCTGTTACCCAGATATTCCTTGCGATCATCACACAGCATAGTGTTACGTACACAGCACCAGTGGACACAGCCCCATTTGACGAGGAGCGTCTTTCCGAGACTTTGGGAGTTCGTGGACAGAGGAGGGCTCGAGCAGGTGTACCAGCCCAGAGACAGAGTTTCAGTCGCCGTGACAGATTTCGTGACCGTCGCGGGAGTAGCAGAGGCTTGGGACGAGGACAGTCGTTCAGCTCTCATCCCCAGGAGGGTCAGCAGTTTTTATCTGGATGTTACCGGTGCGGGAGCCTTCATCACTTCGTCAGACATTGTTCCTTGGCGCCGCGTCAGACTTTCGATCAGAGAGGTCGTGGTCGCGGAGGGTTCGCTCAGAGGGGACAGGTTTGCAGAGGAGGAGTTTGGCCAGTTGCAGGTAGAGGGCAGACATCAGAGTTTTCTACTACTCATCGGGACACACGGGCGTCCAATGCAGAGCCTTCAGGTATTCTTAATTCGGTTGTTCTTTAGATTCGTATGTTGTATAATTCGGGATCTATGCACTCGTTTGTTTTTGCACACTTTGTGTCGTGGTTGGGCCGAGAGTCGTGTTAGCTAGATCAACCGTTAGTTATGTTAATTTCTGCCAGCGATTCTTTTATTGCGCAATACGTATTTCGGTCGTGTGCCAATCGGATAGGAGATAAAGATTCTTCCGTCATTTTGATCCTTCTGGAGATGTTGGATTTGACGTTCTCCTGGGCACGGACTGGTTAGCTACGTGCTTGGCGTCTGTGGACTGCCGTGAGGAAACAGTCAGGTTTTGTTTTCCTGGCGAGTCAGTTCTTGTTGTGCAGGGGGACAGTGGTGCCGCCCATCACAGCTTGAATTCAGCCTTTTTCACTAGTCGGCTTTTGAGAAGAGGATGTCGAGGATTCTTGGCTTTCATTCGTGATACCGGAGCCACAGTGGGTTTGTTGGACCGGGTTCCTATCGTGCGGGAGTTTCCGACTTTGTTCCAGATGAGCCGATGGAGCTTAGGGAGTTTAAGGATCAGCTGCAGAGTTGCTAGATAGGGGGACTTGTACGTCCAAGTGTTTCTCTTTGGGGAGCTCCTATTCTGTTCGTCAGGGAGAGAGACGGCAGTTTGAGGTTGTGTGTTGATTGATCGTCAATTGAACCGGGTTACGGTGCGGATAAGTATCCTTTACCTCGCATTGACGATTTGTTCGACTAGCTCCAGAGTGCGAGACATTTTCTAAGCTTGTTTGGGATCAGGTCATCATTGGCTGCGGGTTCGGAGTGATGATATTCCGAAGACTGCTTTTTGTGCGCGCTTTGGGCAGCATGAGTTTTTGGTGGTGTCGTTGGACTCACCATTGCCCTAGCAACATTCAAGGATGTGATGAACCGGGTTTCTTCAGGCCGTTTCTCGACCGGTTGATTGCTGTGTTATTGATGGCATTCTGGTATATTCCAATGTGTCATGAGGAACTTGAGCAGCACTTGAGGATTTTCTTTGCAGACATTGGGAGAGCCCCAGCGGTTTGCTAAATTCTCGGAGTGTTCCTTCACGCTTGATTGTGTTGTCTTCCTAAGTCTTGTAGTTACGGGAGACGGTATTCGTATGGACCCGATGAAGATCGAGGCCGTACAGCTTGGCCCAGACTTGCAACGGGGACAGTTGTCCGCAGTTTTGGGCTTAGCAGGTTTTTACCACCGTTTCGTGCAGGATTGTTTGTGTATCGCTGCACCGTTGACTGGACTGACCGGGAAGGAGGTTCCTTTTCCTGGACTGAGGCATGCATGCGGAGTTTTCTGCAGTTGAAGACTTGGTTGACAACTGCACCAGTTCTTTCTTTGTTTTCTGGATCGGGTGACTTTGTTGTTTAGCTGTGATGTTTCGCGAGTGGGGCTCGATTTTGCATTGATGTGGCATTATAGAGTTATCGCTTTTGCTTCCCGACAGTTGGAGAAAGTACGAGCAGGATATCCCACTCATGATCTGGAGATGGCCGCGGTGGTCGTGCGTTGGAGATTTGGAGACACTACTTGTGCGGAGAGTCGTGTCAGATTTTCACGGACCACCAGAGCATAATGTACATCTTCCTGCAGCGGGTTTTGATTGTTGAGACAGCGTCGTTGAATGGAGCTTGTGAAGGATTGTGTTTGTGAGATCCTTTGGTTCCCGTGGCAAGACGATTGTGGTACATGATGCTTTGAGTCGTAGGCCCGGGGGTAGCTTGTTCCAGTTGTGCGCAGTTCAGAGACATTCTTCTGCAGATTTACAGTTCTTGTGCGATTGTGGAGTATAGCTTAAGTTCACCTCTACTGAGGGGACAGCTTGCTCATGTCCGTGCCCGTCCACTTTTACTTAATCGTTTTCGTGAGGCACAGCCCGCCGATGCTCGTCTGTCTGAAATTCTGAGCAAGTTCGGCAGGGTAAAGATTCAGAGTTCTGATTTATGACTAGGGTGTGCTACGTTTAGGACGCGTTGTGTGTACCTGATACCGATGGGTAGAGACGCGAAATCCTAAAGCAGGCACATCAGTCAGCTTTCTGTGTTCATTCAAGTCCACCAATATGTTACGTGACTTGTGAGATAGTTACGGGTGGGTAGGGATGAAGAGTGAAGTTTCGGATTTCGTTTCGAGATGTTTGTCTTGTTGGTGAGCTAAGCTTGAGAATTTGAGACCGGCTAGAGAGTTGCAGCCTTTAACCATTCCAGAGTGGGAATGGGAGCAGATCTCCATGAATTTTGTTGTGGTGTCTACCCAGGTTTAGTCAGGGTGTGACTCCAATTGTGTGTTGTTGTCCTGTTATGCTTAGTCTGCTCTGTGGTTCTTCGGTAAGTTTGTACGTTTGCACGGAGTTCCTTCATGTGTTGTATCCAATAGAGGCACCCAGTTGACTAGCCGTCTTTGGCAGAAACTTCAGGAAGCCTTGGGTACTGGTTGAGCTTTAGCTCCACTTTTCCATCTGCAGGAGGATGGTCAGTTAGAGCGGACTATACAAACTCTGGGGGATATGCTTGTGCGTACGTACTTAGTGTTTGTTGGCAGTTGGGATCGTCACTTGCCATTGTTAGGGTTCTCCTTCGATAGCTGATATCAGGAGACGTTCCAATTGGCAACCTTTAGGTTTTTTTTGGTAGGTTGTGTTGATCGCCAGTCTGTTTTTCTGACTCTGCAAGAGTAGGATTTTTGGACCCCAGCTAGTCATGAGACTACGGAAATGATCCAGTTGATTCAGGTCAGGATGAGAGCAGCTCGGTACAGACAGAATTCTTATGTCGACCGTGGTGGTCGCAGACTTGAGTTCGCAGTGGGAGATCATGTATTCCTACGGATTTTTCCGATGAATGGCGTGTTGAGTTTTGGGAAACTTAGTCCCAGATTGTAGGTCATTTCTGAGATCCTTGAAGCGGTTAGTTACGTTGCCTATAAGTTGGCACTTCCGCCCAGATTTTTGAGTATTCATCCCGTATTTCTTGTGTCGATACTTCGCAATTACCTTAATGACCTTTCTCACATGATTCAGCATCAGACCATTCAATTGGGACGCGATCTTTCGTTCATCAGCAGCCGATAGTTTTTGTGGATCGGAAGGTGGAGAAACTTCGGTCAAGGGTCTTTCTATATGTGAAGAATCTTTGGAGTAGCACGTCTAGTGAGGTGTTCACTTGGGTAGCTGCGACTGAGATGTGGAAGTTTAGCACCCATCTTTTTGAAGGTACGCGTAGTTGAATTTTAAATTCGGGGACCGAATTTCTTTAAGGGGGGAAGATTGTAACATTTTAGAAATCATTTTGCGAATTTTCCGTTTTTAGCTAAAATAAATTGTATTTTTCCGTAAAAATCTAAAAGCGATCTTTTTGCAGTATAGAATTCACTGCACCTAGTTTAGCTAGGAAATTGCTAGTTTGCGGGGTTTTGTAAGCCACTAGTAATTTTCGTGCATTTTAATATTTTTCCTAATTAAAATATTATTTTAATACTTTATTTGTGCACTTTATTAGTGGTAATTACATTTTTGATTGGGTTAATTACTACTAATGTGAATCTATGCTTAGTTAATCACTAGATTAAGTTTTTAACCTTTCCATCCAAAATATCTAGATATTTGGTTAAATTAATTGAATTTTAAAGAAAAGAAAATGGTGACAAAATGCTTTGTTTGTTTTATTATGCAATAATTGATCTATCCTTCTAGAATTTTCCACACTTAACCACAAAACCCTAGCTCCTTCACCAAGGTCGGCCAATTCACATGCTTGCTGCCCCATCTCCTTCTTCACCCCATTTCTTCATTTCAAAGCTTATCAAATTCATCAAAAATCACCAATTATTCACACAAACTCAAATATAAACCAAAACCCATCATTTTTTAACACAAAACAAGCTTTGTTCTTCATTCAAGTGAGGATTTTGGAGGCTAATCATTGGATTTTCAAGTTTCAAGTTGTGTTTCTTTGAAGGTATAAACCCTACCCTTAATCTCTTTTGTTGTTTTAATACCTTAAACTAGTTATTAGTTTTTTAATTAAAGCTTTTAAATGCTTGTTTAGAATTTCTAGAAATGGTTTTGGATAATCTAGTTAGGGTTTTGATTAGTAAAAAGGGTTAATTGATAAGTTATTCTTGAAGAAAACTCAACTTAGTTTACTAATTTGTTAAATGTTATTTTCCTAATTATCAAATTAGCTTAATTACAAACTAGGGTTTTACTAAATCCTAATTAAGTGTGATTTAAATTATAGTATTGGTATGAGCGGTTTAATCATGCTATATGATGATGTTTGTAAATTCTAGTTTTGGTAAAACTTGTAGTTTTGAGCTAAAAATGATTTATGTTGCTTACTAGATTTTCGGGTAATTTAAGCGTGGGTTTCTTTTGATGTTGCGACGTTATTTATATTAGATTCCACGCTATATCTTGTATTGTGAATGCGTGATCGGTACGATCAGGGTCTAGGCTTGATGGTTGTGTCGTTTAGCGTACCTAACTAGGGTTGTGCCGATGTCGTTCGTGTTTTTGTGTAGCTTTTGCTCTTGAGTTGGTTTCGTAGTGTCGCTACGCGCGTTAGCCACTGGACGAACACTTGAGAGTATGTTTGGAGTTGGTGCGTCGGTCAAACGTAGTTGGTACGTGTTATTGGTCGACTGCTAATATATGCTTGTTATATTGCTATATGCTTTCAGGATCGCAGGCGAGGACTTCGGACGCTGCGGAGAAAGGAAAGCAGGTGGTTGGCTTTGCTTAGCCAGGAGCGTTGGTGAGTAGATTTAACATCTACAGGGGGATCGCCCGCATGGCGTTATGCGTCTGGGTTAGATCAAATGACATGACTATTAGTTAGAAGTATACGGATATTGATTGTGCATGTACACCTTTGTTGCTTATCTCATTTTCCTTGTGTATGGACTTAATATTAATGAGACATAACACCTTTATTGACGGTTCATGTTTCACGAGCACTAATTATATGCTACACACACACCGTCGATAATTGCTATGACACGCACAACACCTATACATATGTGATATTGTATTGTTTAGGGACATTGAGACATGATCCTTATTTCTTTTTGGGTATATGACATATAGCATACATGTATACCTACATGCTTACACATATGCCTTGACATGCTTACATATTAGTTACCTATATACCTGTATGGTATTGTACCATTAATGATAGGTATATACACATAAGAGACATAGTTGCATGTACATCTTGCATACATACTTACACTTATACCTGGAGGTTATTACATCATTACTGATAGGTAGATACATATACCTTCCTATACCTACATGTTTACACATATATCTGGCTATAGCTATATGTTCACCTTTATTTGATATTATATGGATTTGGAGAACTTAGGAACCGCATGATATATATATTAACTTGTTGCGGTTAAATAGCGGCTTTTTCTTTATATGCTCACATTACAGTTTTATGTTGCATATATTATATTCATGGATTTTCGCATTGAGATATGGATTTTTTCATGATATTTTCTGGATTTGAGGACCGTGGTAGTTTCATGAAATTATGCATTATTTGAAAAACCCGGTTTCTATTGATATGATATTTCAGCAGCCACCATGAGATTTATCGGTTATGATATATATACCCGATGCGAGGAGGCGTCGTGGGCCGTGTGCGGGTACATGGTGGGGCCCGCAGGTACTCCGAGGCAAGAAGATCGATGGACCACACCGATGAGCCTGACAGGGGAACCATACCTACCGGTGACAGTACCTTTGACTCGACGGGTATCATGGGGATACAGGTTGGGGTCATGTACTTATGGATACGTCGAATTTCGAGTGTCAGAGCTAGGCACTTGAGTTTTCGGGATAGCGTATGATACGTACCTATCAGGAGGGCCAGTCGTGGTGACAGCGCCTGATAGATCAGTATTTATGTGTCGATGCTAGACACTTGTTTTCATTATATTTTTACTCCTAAGTATATATAACAGTGGAATGGGACGCTGTTATATATATATATATATATATATATATATATATATATATATATTAGTGGAATGGGACGCTAATATATATGTATACATATCTAAATTATATACCTCATCATAATAATCTTGCAAATATATTTCTTCATATATGAGATTCACTTGATATTGGATTCAGGATATATGAGATTTACTTGATATTGGATTCAAGATATATGAGATTTACTTGATGTTGGATACGGGATATATGAGATTTACTTGATATTGGACACTCAGGATATATGAGACTTACAGGATATGAGGGCCAATTTGGGGGCTGATTTGAGAAAATTTGGGATTTAGATCGTCTTGAAGAACTTTGGTCCTGCTACGAGGTCAGGATTCCGTGAGGATGACATGTTTTATTCCATACTCCTCATTTATTTGATATGCATTGATTCATGTATTAGTTGTACCTGATAGAGTACCTTTCATGACCGTTGCATATACATATTCCCATTTATTGCTATCAACTTGCATGCATTAGATTCACGTTGTACGTGCATACTTTCGATTACCTGCATATGTTATTTACTATTCACGAGTTGGCAAATCACCCCCGTTGTGCCACAGTGTTTTGCAGGTAGTCCCTCAGGGCAGTAGCGGCAGGATTTTCATCTTTCGTATCATCTTTTACAGCGGATACCGCTACGTCTGACTGTGTATAGTTTTTCTATAGGTAGGTTTTGCGGTTATCCGATGTTGCTTATTGTATATTCGTTGTATCCTGTACTCTCCATCTACCACTTTCATATGTATGACTTAGAAACTTGATGTGAGGACGATATTGTATATTTTGGTGACTTGGATGTCTTTTATGCAGTTTTACTTATATCGTCTTTTAATTCTTCGCTACGGCGTCGTATATCTGTTGTGGTGGTTTTTTTCCGCCTTTGGGCGTGGATTATCTCCCGTTTGGGGATGCTTTACTTATATTTATGTTGTACCCATTTTTGGAGTTAGTTTTTATAAAGGAGGTGCTGCCAAAATTTTTAAGAAAGTAAAGTTGGACTTTAAAGAATTTGTACATGAGATTTTCAAAAGTTTTAACAATGTTCGTATCATTTACTGCTTTTTATGGTTTAGATTTGTGGGTTTTTGGCTTACTTGAATTGCGTTACGCCTGTAGACGTTGCGTAGTTTAAGGGTCGTCACGTGCCAAATTTCGGGTCATGACACTTCCGGAAAAGAGGAGAGACGTACTTCCACGGGTCATCGACCACTTATACGGTCTGTGACGAAAGCACAGGAGCAACAACAAAAGCTCCAAGAGATGCTGACAAAAATGACCGCACTCACTGGACAGAGAGAAAGCCCGGAAGTATCGTCGGAACAACGCCAGGAGCAAGAGACCGACACCGAGTTCCTACGAAGAGTTCTCGAAAATAAGTATAAGGAGGCCGCGAAAAAGCGGTTAATATAAAACAAATGCGCTCCTGTTTCAAGACATTGTAGGAATGATGATCCAACCCGAACCTCCGGCCGAAGACCCTCCGATAATCATCGAAGACGATAAAGGGGAAACGTCGAATCCTCTTCCGGATTTATCAACAGCCAAGGATGAGACGATCTCCAAAGCTTCCCTTGACGACTATATAGCTCAACAAACACGAGCTCATCACGCAAGCGAAGCGGCTGGCCGAGTCGTCAGAACTGGACGACCCTATCCAGGCTGGTACGATCAAATTACGTACCCGCCGGGATATACGATCCCTAAATTCCATATGTATAAGGGGACAGGCAATCCTCATCAGCACGTCGCTCGGTTCAGAGCTCTTTGCGGCAATACTGGAAGCGACGACAAACTGCTGCTTCATCAGTTCGCCGACAGCTTGGCGGAGACAACATTTGAATGGTACTCGGAGCTTCCGAATGACTCCATCAAAACTTTAACAGAAATGGAATTACTGTTCATACAGCGTTTTGCAAGCGCGAGTGAGCGCACCTCGATCACGGTATTAATCAATGCCAGAGTGAAGCCGGGAGAAACCTGGGTTCAATACGCAATTCAGTGTCGGAACCTATGGTCAAAATGCGAACAACGCATTGAAGAAGCTCCCGCCGTGGGCATGTTCATAGGGACCCTTGATCCTCAGGCGACCATATCTCAATTTATGATGTTCTTCAAGCCAGCCACTTTCCAGGCCTTGATTGACAAGCTGGCCCAAATTGTCCAGATGGGCCATAAGCCGTCCTCTTCAAAAACGGATCCCCAGAATGAAAAGGGCAAAGGAAAAGCGACCTTCGTCGCCAACACTCAACAACAACCGAGTGACCCGAAACCGTTTGCTCGCCAAAGCAACGCAAGCCGATCCCTCGAAGAGAAGTTAAGACGTCCTTACTCGTTTCCTTGGGATAAAACGAGAAGACTGTTCGAACTGGAAGTGCGCAACATGCTCATCACTCTGCCGGATCCGAGACACCCACTGCAGCCCAGTGACGTCAACAGTCCCAACTACTTCCCCTACCACAGAATGATGGGTCACCCAATCGAAGATTGCTACGTCTTTAAAGCCTGGAATGAGGACCAGTACCAACAAGGTAAGTTTGCGCTGTCCGAAAACTCGAAGGTAAACCCGCCACAGTAGCACGCTCCTAAAAAGGTGGACGCGCCGGGGGCATCATGCTCATTTATAGAAGAAACTCCATGGGAAGTTGTCCTTTCGGCTAAAACTAAAAGGATGCTGAAGGATCTTCAAGCATGCCCGACGATCGGGTGGAAAAGCCCGCTAGGGACCGAGATTATTGAGGAGATGCTTAAAACGCACTCGACACCGAACGCCGGTAACGATGGGCAAAACACCCAGGCCAAGCCGTCAAAGTCTTCAAAGAAAAAGAAGAAGACCAAGAAGCCCATGCAGCCTGACGACAAGCACATGGACCTACAAAAGTACATTGACGCGCTGGAGGAATACAACCAGAAGGCGCGGACCCCAGTCACACTCTAAGAGTTTCTCGATCATGTCCTTGAGAACGGAGACAGTGATAATGACGAAAGAAACGACTCGTCAGAAGAACCCGAGGGCTATATGGTAAGTTGCCACATGATCTCTCACTCGTCCGTGGATGACGAAGAAGCTCCCTTGGCGTTAGAAAATAATGTAAAGAAGCTGGGGGCAAGATCGGCGCCAAATTCTCTGGAACCATCAGACGACATGATTGACAGGCTGCTAGATGAAGCCCTTCAAAAAAGCAAAGCTGACCGAGAACGTGAAGCGGCCATATACGAAAAGGCCAAGCATCGGCGTCAGGAAGAAGAAGCTACGGTGAAGATTAATCACAAAGCACTTCACCCAAGCCAAATCACACCTGCTACAAACAAAAGCAGGTTTAAGATGGAGAAACGTTTCGCCAAAGCCATATCGATAGGAATGAAGCTACCACCCTTCAAAGGAAATACTTCCGGGAGTATGTGCCTCAAAGAAGCGGACGTACATCCGAGCCACTTCTTATACCATCGGAGGGTTACGCACCCCGCCGAAGAGTGCAATGCCTTCAAGAAGTGGTGGTAAGGATACGTTGCTCACCGACAACACTTTAAGAGGATGAAGCGTGAAACGCGTAGACAACATAAAAGGGTGACAGATGAGCGTGAAGAAACTGCTGGCAACTGTCACATGGTTGATATCAGGAAATCTCAGGTTCTCACATTCGAGAGCAATTCTGAGGAGGAAATAACCCTCTCTTCAAAGAACCCGCCTCTGGGAAAGAAGAGGAGAAGGGCTGCGAGAACATCCAGTTGCTTAACCGCACGTTGTTTGAAAAGAATCTCGGACCCTCAACCAAAAGTTCGAGCAAAAGAGACAAGGGGAAGGAAAAAGTCCCTGAGGAAATTGCCCTCGATGAAGGATCCATCAAAGAGATCACAGCTGAAGACCCGCCTAAGAAAAACAAGGTGGATTACAATGTTTTGGCACATCTGAGGAAGATACCCTCACAATTGAGCATTTTGGGTGCCCTTCTTCTGTCTAAAGAGGCACTAGATGCTCTGATCAGAGCGTTACAAGAGCCCGATCAGTTCCAAGCTTTTCATGCAGAAGAAAAGATGAAGGATGAGCTGGAAGAGATTCATACAGCTGACATTACATTCAGCGATGAAGACCTCCTTCTCGGAACGTACGAGCACAACCGTCCGCTAAATGTCACCGGGTATTGCCATGACAGCAAGATAGGGAAGATCCTGGTTGACAATGGATCCTCCGTCAACCTTCTCAATGTGAGGGTGCTGAAGGAGATTTGCATGAACGTTCAGCACCTGGCTCGGGATAAAATCACTATCTCCGGGTTTGACTCTCAGTCATCACGGACGCTTGGGTCTGTAATATTGACGCTACGCTTTGGGCTGCTCGTCACTGACATCAAATTTCATGTCATCGACGCCAAGACTTGCTACAACGCTGTGCTCGCAGGCCTTGGTTGCATGAGTACAACGTCATTCCTTCTACCCAACATCAGTGTATGAAGTATTTCAAAAACGGCCTCGAGTACATCGTGACGGGAGAACTATATCTATTCTCCGTAAATAAAGTCCAAAAGTATGAAGATTCAAAGTATTTCCTACCAGACTTCGAAGACACGGAAAGATGTCGAAAGTCATAGGATAAACAAAAAGCCATCGCCACTATCCCGATCTTTAGGAGCGACACCGAGGAGGATGAAGAGATAGTCTACTCAAGGCAACAGGCCCGGGCCATCTACCCCTATTTTGGTCTTCGGCAGTGACTCTGAAGACGAGGTCAACACAATGTTCTCTGTTCGTCTATCAAATCAAACATTCACTGGAGCTGATCAGGGTTTGCAAATTGCTATGGTTCCGCAACAGCATTACAGGAGGCTTGATGCGCTCGATACATACAGCGTACAAGAGCTGCAGACTTTCTACGTCCCTCCCAGGCGGAGAGGTGAAAAAGCGATCCTATTCTATCGATCGAATGAGACCAAAGTGGAGAAAGAAATTTGGCATGATGCTGATTTTGCGCTGGATGGGCTTCAACCAATCCGTCTGTCCAGATATTATACAGAGGGATTGAAAAGGCTGTTAAAATGCCAAGGCGTACCCTTCAAACAGACCACTCGACAAGCTCAGTTCTACAAAAGGATTTGGGATGTATCCGGAACTCAGCGAAAGATGCTCAACGGGAGAATAGAGACGATTGGGCTTGGATACGTTCGGTCCAAGAAGCAGGAACGATTACATGGCTGCCATGTTATAAATAACTCCGTTGGAGAAGGGAAGGCTTTTCCAGATAGCACCGATATCGAACCAGAGCGAGATCCCGCCGTAAAGATGCCGAGTCCATCATTCGAAGAACAAATTGACAAGCTAATAAAAGAAGCTGGTCAAAAAGTTAGGGATGACCACAACCGTGAAATGGTCATTTACGAAAAGGCTAGGACGCAACGTCTCACTCAACAGTCCACGGAAAGAGAAAATGATGACGCCCTTCATCCTCAGACCGCTGTACTTTCTCCCGACAAGAAAAAATCCCGACGCAGAGGAAAAAACAAGATGAAGAACGAGAATGGCGTACGAAAACAGCAAAGCGGATCCAAGAAGCCGCGTGACCAAGAAATGGTCCGCTGGAATCCATAGCTGATTAAGCAGATGGGTCAGGAATATTCTTTCCCCCAATACAAGACAAGGAAAATATTCAACCTTGTCATGAAGTATCAAATGATGACGCTCCTGGAGTCTCGGAACCCCGAACAAGCAAACGAGGTCCATCACCTGGATTATTGCTCTTACCACCGAGCAATAGGACATCCTCTTGAAGACTGCTTCACCTTCAAAGACTGGGTCGAAGATCAATACCAACATGGCAGGTTTGCTCTATCGACAGTTGGAGGGTAGCCCCACCACGAAAGCATGAGTCAAAAGCAACCTACATCGTGAAGGTAAGTTCAGATCGGCATCGAGCCTGGAAACAAGCTCGTACCTGCCACGTGATAACACTATCAAAAGGGTGGGAGCACGAGAATATGGATAATCTCTCCTGGTGCTCCACAAATAAGGATGGGGATGAGGTGATATCAGAATTTCCACCAGCGCCAAAAGAGCTGGAAGATGGGATACACACCACAGCGGACAACCTGAGAAAAATCGACTTGGGGACGGAAAACGATACGAGGCCAACGTTCGTCAGTGAGTTGCTGTCTGAAAAGCAGGTGGCTACACTAAAGGAAGTGCTTATGCAATACAAAGACTGCTTCATATGGAACTATTCCGAGATGCCGGGACTAGATCCAGAATAGCTGTGCATAAACTGGCAATATCACCGGACGTCAAGCCAGTCAAACAGGTGCCAAGAAGAATGCGGCTCGAACTCGAGATGAGCATCAATGCCGAATTCAAGAAACTAATCGACTCCGGCTTCATACAAGAAGTTCAATATCCTGACTGGATCGCCAACATTGTCCCAGTGATGAAGAAAAATGGGACGGTACGCATCTGCGTGAACTTTCGAGACCTCAACAAAGCTTGCTCGAAGGATGACTTCCCAGTACCGGTCACCGAGTTGATGATCGATAACACGTCCACTCATGAAGTCTTCTCCTTTATGGATGGATCTTCGGGGTATAATCAAATAAAAATGCATCCTGAAGACCAAAAGCACACCGCCTTTCGGACTCCGCTGGGCATACTCTGCTATAAGGTGATACTCTTCGGTCTGAAGAACGCAGGCGCTACCTACCAGAGGGCCATGACGAAGATCTTCGATGACCTCATAAATGAGATTGTCGAATGCTATATCGACGACCTTGTGGTGAAAAGCAAAATCGTACGAGGAACACTGGGAACATCTGAACATAGTGTTCCAGCGCCTTCGGAAGTACAACCTGAAGATGAATCCTCTGAAATGTGCATTTGGAGTCTCCTCAGGCAAATTCCTGGGATTCATTATACGACACAGAGGCATCAAAATAGACCCATCAATGATCAAGGCAATCATGGAAATGCCCACGCCAAGAACTCTCAAACAACTGCGATCTCTCCAAGGAAAGCTTGCGTATATCCGGCTGTTCATAGCCAACCTCTCCGGAAAATGTCGTCCCTATAGCCATCTAATGAAGAAGGGGACCCCATCCGTCTGGGATCGTAAATGCCAAAGTGCGTTGGATGAAATCAAGCAATACCTGCAGAATCCACCGGTACTGACCACTCCGGTTAAGGCAAAGCCCCTCATCCTGTACACAACAGCCCTAGAAGGTTCTTTGGGCGCACTATGGATACAGGAGAACGACCAGGGGAAGGAGAGAGCTCTATACTATTTGAGTCGAGTTTGTTGGGGTCAAAATTTACACCCCGGTTGACCAAGTATCAAAGCCAATCCCAAGCCAAGTGGGCCCAAGCCCAGGTCAGAACCGAGCATGGAAGGGACCGGCCTCATGACAAAAGGAATGAAGCCATAAATTAGTTTTAATGTAATTCTTTTTTTATATATAGAAATAAATGTATGTAAGTAGGCAGAAAGCCAAAATTTTGTAAACCCCATGGCTTATGTGCAAAAAGAAACAAGCACATAAGGCATGGGGTGGCACAAGTGCCATTTGGCAAAACCCAAGGGGCTACATGTAAAGTGTGTAGCCTATAAAAGCAAACATGATAAAAATATCTATGACAACTTTTCCATTCTAAAAATTCTAGGGTTTGTACCTTCTCCTTCCTCAAGGTTCTAAATCCTCTTCTCCTTTTCAATTAAATCAAGAGTTTTACTCTTCCTTTTCCAAAATTAAATAGTTTTTCACCACAAAACCCACAAAGGGGAGCTCAGATCTTCCACCAGATCTCAAAAAGGAGAGATTTTTAAATCTCGACCCCTTTCTCCAAGATCCAGCCAACCGAGAGAAAGAAGAAGGAGACCCATCTCCAAAAATCCCATCATGGGAAGATCCAGGGCCAAAGGGGAGAGAAACAAAAGGGCCCCCTTTGATCATTTCTAAAAATTTCTAGGAGATTAACTCCATTAAAGATCTGTTGGAGTTCAACTCTATAAATTAATCTCTTTTTAGGAGTTTAACCCCAGAAGTCAAATCGGGAGTACAGCTCCCAGTGCAGGGACAAAGTCCATTTTCCTTCTGACGCCCAGCGCCCGCGTGCCCACCGCGTGGGGCGCTGGCGCCTATCACCCGTGTGCCAACCACGCGGGGCGCTGGCGCCCGCATGCCCAGCACGTGGGGCGCTGGCGCCCAACGCCCAGCGTCCGCGTGCTAGGCACGTGAGGCGCTGGCGCTCACGCGTCCTTTGGACGCCATTTTCCCCCTCATTTTATATACACTCCAAACTAAAAATACCTCCCCCGTTAGAAAAAATTTCTAACGGGGCGCTGTCCCGCACCCCGCTATCCGGGTAGCGGGACCCCCGTAAACTCTGCGAGGCTCCCGATATATCCAAGCCACTCTCCAAAACACAACACACGTATATTGCACATTGAGTTCGTATGACCATTTTAACCCGTCAATCGGAGGTTCTCTCGCTCCAGAGGAGAGGGGTAATTAACGGCAGCTTAGTCCGCAGCTACCGGAGATTTGGATCCCCACAATCATTAAACCCCGGCCTACCTTAGGCAGGGGGAATCTTTAGTACTCCTGACAAGCGACGCATACTCCCATCTCAATAGGGTGACGAAAAACACCCTACAGATTCTGGCACGCCCGGTGGGACATATCTCTCTTCCCATATCTCGGGTCAAGTGTTCATACGAACTCATTTAACATATATACCGATGTTTGTACTGAAGTAATGTTCCTTTCATGCAGCAATCAACTTTCAATGACAATGTCTCCCAAGATGAATTCAGCTTCCGACGCGACCCCAATCTCGTACGTGGTCAAGATCAATACTCATGTGGTTCTCCCTGTCAGTCTCACCCGGCAATGGGAGGAGCTACCCCGTCAATTTGGTTCTGTCGTCATCTACCCTTCTAGAAGCGCTCATTTGGCGGAAGTCCCGACAAACCAAGTGGCCAAACCAGCCTCGAGGGGCAAGAGGCCGAACGTCGTGGTCGCCGGAGCATCCTACCCCAAATGCAAATCTGTATTCGAACGGCTCTCCACTGTTCCAACTGGCGGAAAGGCTGTCAACACCAATGGGGCCATAAAGCAGCTCCAGAAAGCTCAGATGGTGCCATTAATAATCGCGCGATTAGGCATCTTCTCTGGCCTCTCTGTCAATCAGTCTACGGCGTCTTCCTGAATAGCCGAAGTCTACCAAGTGCTTAAAACAAAAAAGTTAAGGCAGAAGCGGCTCAGGTATCAAGCCAACAAGAGGGCCAGGACTTTGGCCATGTGGGATCTTATGAGGTTCCAAGAGCAGGGTTACTCCGCGACGACGGTTGAGTCGGCCGTAAAAATCAGCAATTCCTTCGAACCTCTGAAGTGGGTTCAAGAAAATACCATGACCGCCAGAATCAAGAAGACAGCGGTCTGAACGTTGCTACAAAGAGACATGTCCCATCCCCAACGGAGAAAGTACGACACTGTCTCTTCAAGAGTCTATCAGGCGCTCTGTGCCACGCGAAAACAGCGGGGCAAAACCAAAAAGGAAGCGTCGGTACCGTTCAAGAATCCGGCCAGGCCATCCACCTTCAATCGACTGCCCCTTACCGAAACAGGAGGGTCAAAACAGCGATCCATGAAATCAGCCGCCGATAATAAAAAGACGGCTGGATATGTTATCCATACGGTCTATATGACGGGCGGGCACCCCGCCACAACCTTCACAGCAAAAGTAAGGATGGGGCCACCACATCCCAAACCCAATCTGGCTTGAATATGGTTGCCGCTTTCCAAGAACAGCCGCCTCCGCTGAATGATGAAAACCCTCTCGATGAGAATGATAGGCAGAAAGACCCTTCAGTCCATGTAGAGTCAAGCTCGGACAGTGTGGTGTTCCTATATAAAAAATAAATAATAAATAAAAAGCGATGGGAAAAATTCCTCAAATGGAGCATCATGTGCCCACACGTGAAGCGCCTTGGAACAAAGATTATAGGCATTGCGCTTAACAAATAAGGCTGAAACTGAGCCTCACATGCAGGTACGTGAGCATCTATATACAAAGTATGTAGGCGCCTTCCTAAAAAACAAATAAGCAAACCGGTTGAATGCTATGGAGTTACGTGCTACACGTGAGGGTTCCTAATGCCTTCTGAGCCGACAGAATTAAATTCTAAATAAGAGAGATCAAACGCTGTTGAGGAAATATTTCCTCAAATCTTTCTAAACAAGAAAGTTTACCCTCCGTAAAATAGAGTACTGGTGGATTAAAAATCCAATGGTGATTAAAAATCACCAAGCAGAATAAGCTCTGTATGGAAAAATATTTTTCCAATCTTGTTAAAAATAAGAGAAATATCTTCTGTAAAACAGAAGGCCTAGGATCAAAGATCCAACGGTGGATAAAATCCCCAAATCAATTTGAGATCTCTAAATAAGAGATTTCCTTAACTAAATCAACAAATCATCCTCCGCTATATAAAGGACCCGAGACTAAAAGGAAGACAGAGAGAGAAAAAATCCTTCGTAAGCTTAGAGAAAAAAGAAGAGAATTCAATTCTCCAAAGAAAAGAAGAAAATTTTACATTTTATGTAAGAAGGAAAAAAACACAGAGAGCATCTTTATCTCTTCTTCGCCTCTACAAGAGTTTAACTCTTCTAAAAAAGAACTTAGTTCCTCCTCTGGTTTAGATCTACAGAAGCAGATCTCCCCACAAGTTGAGAATTTAATTCTCATCGGGGAGATTCTGTTATGTAGATTCAAAACCTAGGGGAAAGAACTAAGTTCAAAGAATTTAATTCTTACAAAAAAAAGTATATAGGAATTTAACTCCTCTGATAAAACTAGGGTTTAACCCTATAAAAGAATTTAATTCTTATAAAACAAGGGGCTTGAAAATCTCTAAACTCAAGATTTCCATGCACGTAACAAGAAAAGATTAACGCTCAACATGATAATGACAGATCACGTGCTCTCACGTGAGCACCTTCGATGAACAAAAGAAAACGGCTGAGGATGCTTCACGTGACCCTTAAATATCGCTTATCATTTGCAAAAGATAAAAAGGACTAAATTAAAGACAATGCCCATTTTTGGGCTCTTCACGTGACCTCACGTGACCCTTAAATAGCGCTTATCATTTATAAAGGAAGAGGGAATAAATCAAAGACAGTGCCCAACTTTGGGGCGCCTCACGTGCCCACACGTGAGGGTCACAGGAACTAAGTGTTTAACACGTATATATAAAAAAAAGGGGGGGAATAGAACCCAAGAAAGCAGCGCCCAATTCTCAGGCGCCTCACGTGCCACACGTGAGCGCCCCAAATTTCAGTGTTTAACACTGCTTTAAGGCCTCACGTGGGAGCACGTGAGCGCTGAACATATACTAGTGTTTAACACTATGAGAGACCAACATTAACCCAAATTAGCCAAGTCTCCTGAAGCCAAAACACTTTTGGTCACCAATCAACCGAGCCCTCATTATACTCAGGTCTTTCAAAATTGATCTTAGTCCCAAAGATAGCTAATGAGCTTGTTCCCGCCAAAAAATTTGGCTCAAAACTTGCTCACTTATAAAAGAATAACAATAAAATAAAGTAAAAATAATAATAATAATAAAATAAAATAATAATAATAAATAAATAATAAAGGGAAAGCGCCAGCGCCGAGAGTCAAAGACTCTGAGGCAGCGCCTCACGTGCAAAGCACGAGAGCGCTCGCGCCAAGAGCGCCAGCGCCAAGAGTCAAAGACTCTGAGGCAGCGCCTCACGTGCAAAGCACGAGAGCACCAAGCGCCAAGAGTCAAAGACTCTGAGGCAGCGCCTCACGTGTAAAGCACGAGAACGCCAGCGCTAGAACTAAATGTTCTCCACCATTGGATCAAAGATCTAACGAATATGATGAATCATCAAATTATAGAATCAAATTCTGCGGAGGAAATATTCCTTGGATCTTTCTAAACAAGAAAGATTGTTCTCTGTAAAGCAGAGCACCGTTGGATTAAAAATCCAATGGTGATTAAAACTCACCAATCCACAGAAAAAATTCTGTACTAGGAAATATTTTCCTAATCTTGTTAAAAACAAGAGAAATATCTTCTGTAAAACAGAAGTCCTTGGATTAAAAATCCAACGGTGAATAAAATTTACCGATTGATCTAAAAGATCATTTTGGTAGATTATAAAATCAATCAAAATCTCTCAATGAGAGATTTTCTGAACAAATTAATTCTTTTCTTTCTCCTATAAATAAGAGCAAAGGGACAGAGAAAAGGGATATACAGAAAGAGAGAGAGAGAAACCCCCCTCGTAAGCTAAAAAGAAAAGAGAATTTAATTTTCCAGAGAGAAAAAGATCTCCTCAAAGAGAAAAAGAAACCCTATGTAAGAGATACAGAAAATATTTTACCTCTTCCCCGTCTCCACAAGATTTTAACTCTTCTAAAAAGAACTTAGTTCTTCCTCTCGTTGAGATCTACAGATGCAGATCTCCCCACAAGTTGAGAATTTAATTCTCATCGGGGAGATTCTTTTATGTAGGTCCAAACTTAGGGGAAAGAAGTATGTTCGAAGAATTTAATTCTTACAAGAGCATATAGGAATTTAATTCCTCTAAATAAAACTAGGGTTTAACCCTATAAAAGAATTTAATTCTTATAAAACAAAGGGGCTCAAACATCCCAAAACTCAAGACCGCCATGCACGTAAAGAAAAGATTAGTGCTTGAACAAAAAGAGAACAACTGAGATCAGGTCACGTGTTCCAACGTGACCCCTGAATAAGCCTTTGAAAAAGGGGAATAAACCCAAGACAATTCCCAATTTGGGGCGCCTCACGTGACCCCACGTGATCCTCTAATAGTGCTTAGCACTCTCAAAAGAAAAGAAGAATAAATCAAAGGCGGTTTTTTTATTCTTTGAGGCGCCTCACGTGATCCCACGTGACCCAATAGCGCTTAGCACTCAGAAAAGAACAAAAAAACAAACCCAAAAAGATAGCGCCAACTTTCAAGCGCCTCACGTGGCCCTACGTGAGCGCCTCAATTCTTAGTGTTTAACACTACTTCGAGCGCCTCACATGACCCCACGTGAGCGCCTCAAATTCTTAGTGTTTAACACTACTTCAAGCGCCTCACGTGACCCCACGTGAGCGCCTCAAATTTTTAGTGTTTAACACTAGTTCAAGCGCCTCACGTGAGAGCACGTGAGCCCCGAACATACACTAGTGTTTAACACTATGAGAGGCTAACCTTAGTCCAAATCAGCCAAGTCTCCCAAAACCAAACACCCTTTTTTCGATCGAGCTCCAATTATACCCAGGTCTTTCAAAATTGATCTCAGATGGCATTCAAAGCAATGTTTATCCCATTCCTTCTCAATCTGACATTTGGTTCAAGGGTACTGTAGGGTGTTTTTCGTCACCCCATTGAGATGGGAATACGCGCGCGCTTGTCAGGCGTATACTACAGATTCCCCCTGTCTAGGGTAGGCCGGGGTTTATTGATTGTAGGGATCCAAATCTCCGGCAGCCGCGGACTAAGCTGCCGTTAATTACCCCTCGCCTTTGGGGCAAGGGAACCTCCGATTAACGGGTTAAAATGGTCATGCGAACTCAATGTGCAGTATACGTGTGTTGTGTTTTGAAAGGGGGGTTTGGATATATCGGGAGCCACGCAGAGTTTTTACGAGGGTCCCGCTACCCGGATAGCTGGCTGGGGGCCAAGGGGGCGAGCAGCCCCCTTGCGGGGTGCGGGGCAGCGCCCTGTTAGAAATTTTTTTCTAACAGGGACAGTTTCGCGGAGTATGTGTGTGTGTAAATATGTATACATATGTGTGTATATATATATATGTATATATGTATATATATATAAAAGAAAGAGGGGGAAAAGGCATCCAAAGGATGCGTGGGGCCAGCGCCTTGAGCGCTGTGCGCTTAGGTTCTGTGCGCTGAGGCGCAAGCGCGCCACGTGTCGGCACGTGGGCGTTTTGCGCTTGAGCGCAGTGCGCTTGAGCGCAAGCGAGCCACGTGTCGGCACGTAGGCGCTTTGCGCTTGAGCACAGTGCGCCTGAGCGCAGCACGCCACGTGTCGGCATGTGGGCGCTTTGCGCTCGAGCGCAGTGCGCCTGAGCGCAAGCGTGCCACGTGTCGGCACGTGGGCGCTTTGCGCTCGAGCGCTGGGCGCTGGCGAGACAAATGGACTTTTAGTCCCAGAACCAGAAGCTATGCTTCAGAAAGGAAATATTTATTATATATATATATATATGTAAATATATGGAGTTAAACTCCTAAAATGTTTTGGTTGATGAAAGGGATTCTTCCTCTTCCTCTTCCTCCTCTGTTGGCTGGATCTTGATGATCAAGAGATGTGAGATCTAAAAATCTCTCCTTTCTGAGATCTAATGGTAGATCCAAGTTCCCCTTTGTGGGTTTTGTGGTGGAAAACTTCTTAGTTTTTGAAAAGAAAGAGTAAAACTCTTGATTTAATTCAAAAGAAATGAGAAGGTTTGGAACCTTGGAGAAGGAGCAGGAGGCACAAAAGATCTCAGATCTAAAATTTTTATGGAGAGAATGAAAAGTCTCTTTTTTTATTCATCATGTTGCCTTTTATAGGCTTACATATTTACATATAGCCCCTTGGGCTTCCCAAAATGGCATTTTGCCTATCCCATGGCTCATGTGCCATTTCATTTTTGCACATAAGCCATGGGCTTACAAAAATTTGGCTTTATGCCCATTTTGCATACATTCATGTATAAAAAATTACATGAAAATTATTTATTACATGATCTATATTTTAGCGTGGAGGAGGCTGGCCGCGGGCTCGACTTGGGCATGGGCCCGCTTGACGTGGGCTTGGGCCCATCTGGCTTGGGGTTGACCTTGACTTTGACTCGGTCAACGGGGGTGTAAATTTTTACCCCAACAAAGTGCCCCCCATCAATAAATGCACACCGCACATTTGAGTTGTGTGCATGAAATTGATGGATCTTGAAGCTGAACTTCGAGGTGGAACATCATTCCGGAGGCGAAGCATCATCCCGGGGAGCATGATTCCCGAGGATCGGAGCATCATTCCGAAGCGCGGAGCATAATTACAGGGTCGGAGCATCATTCCGATGCGCGGATCATAATTCCAGGGTCGGAGCATCATTCCGATTTGCGGAGCATAATTCCAGGGGATCGGAGCATCGTTCCGATGGACGGAGCATAATTCCAGAGATCGGAGCATCATTCCGATGATCAGAGCATCATTCCAGGATTCAGAGCATCATTCCGAAGCGCGGAGCATAATTCCAGGGTCGGAGCATCATTCCGATTTGCGGAGCATAATTCCAGGGGATCGGAGCATCGTTCCGATGGGCGGAGCATAATTCCAGAGATCGGAGCATCATTCCGGGGGTCGGAGCATCATTCCAGGATTTAGAGCATCATTCCGAAGCGCGGGGTCGGAGCATCATTCCGATTTGCGGAGCATAATTCCAGGGGATCGGAGCATCGTTCCGATGGGCGGAGCATAATTCCACGGTTCGGAGCATCTTTCCGAAGAGCGGAGCATAATTCCAGGATTCGGAGCATCATTCCGAAGGGCGGAGCATGATTCCAGGGATCGGAGCATCATTCCGATGAGCGGAGCATCATTCCAGGATTCAGAGCATCATTCCGAAGAGCGGAGCATGATTCCAGGGGTTCGGAGCATCGTTCCGAAGAGCGGAGCATGATTCTAGAGGTTCGGAGCATCATTCCGAAGGGTGGAGCATAATTCCAAGGGCCGGAGCATCATTCCGAAGAGCGGAGCATGATTCCAGGGGTTCGGAGCATCATTCCGAAGAGCGGAGCATGGTTCCAGAATTCGGAGCATCTTTCCGAAGAGCGGCAGACATTCTGACCGAAGCATGATTTCGATGCAGAGGTAGATTCCTAGGCGAAGTATAATTCTGACAAGGAAGGAAAATATTCCAAGGCGAAGCATTGATTTCAACACGGGGTATATTCTGGGACGGAGCATGATTCCGGCGCAGAGCTTGTTGGCTGACTGGATTCTGAGACGAAACATAATTTCGACAAGGAAGGCAGGTACACCGAGGCGAAGCATCATTTCGACACGGGGTGCATTCTGAGACGAAGCATAATTTCGACGCAGAGCTTGCTGGTTGACTTGATTCCGAGGCGGAGCATAATTCCAATGAGGAGGTCGTTGGTTGATTCCGAGCCGAAGCATGATTTCGACACAGGGTAAATTCTGGGACAGAGCATGATTCCGCCGTAGAGGTTGTTGGTTTGATTTGATTTGGGTTGACATCAGCATCGCTACACTGGAATATGCTACCAGGAGTGAATCATCATTTGTCATGAGAGGATTTGGGAATTGTTTTTTTTTTGTTTGGCATCAGCATCGCTGCACTGGAATATGGTGCCAGGAGCGAATCATCATTTGCGTTTGCTTATTAGGAAACGATGGCTCAGGAGACAGGTTTTAGGTCCCTATCGCCTAAGACTTTTCAACTTTGTGAGCCGTAAGGGTCTCACAAAGCATTTTCTCCCTACAGGTCGTAAGGATCCCGTAAGTGTATTTTCTCCTTGGGAGTCGTGGGGACTCCCAAGTGTGTCGCTCCTTTGTGATTCGTAAGGATCTCACGTGGGAATTTTCTCCTCATAAAGTCGAGAGGACCTTGTGAGTGCATTTCATCTCTTTCTCACGAGTTTGCGCCCTTTCGGGTTTTCACAAACTAGCCGGCAGTCCTGCTGTTTTTACTCACGGAGCCCTTTCGGGTTTTCATCCGTGCCCATCTTGCTTGTGGACATACCTTTTTTTTATTGGAGAGATTGGGATTGTTTTACGCCCGTGGATTGTATACGGTTTTGCAGGATGTATAATCCAGACCGTAGGGCCATAAAACTTTTTTGGGACTTTGTTGGCGTCTGCATCGCTGCACTGGAATATGGTACCAGGAGCGACTCATCATTCGCCACTGTGGTATGGGATTTGGAATTTGGTTGGCGTCTGCATCGCTGCACTGGGATATGGTACCAGGAGCGACTCATCATTCGCCACTGTGGTATGGGATTTGGAATTTGGTCGGCGTCTGCATCGCTACACTGGAATATGGTACCAGGAGCGACTCATCATTCGCCGTTTTTTTTTTGTTTTTGCATTTTTTGTTTTACCGCGATTGTTCTATCATTTCAGCTTTTCTTATCGCGAAGGTTGCGATTGCCCCATCATTTCGGCTTTTATTCACGGTTGCCCCATCATTTCGGCTTTATTTTCATCTTTATTTTACTCGCTGATTTTTATTGCGAGTTGCCCCATCATTTCGGCTTTTCTTTATTTTCCTTTTATTTACACATTTTTTTTATTTACATTTTTTTTACATTCCCAGTTTAACGACTTAGAGGTCGACTGTTCCCGGTTTAATGACGTGGTGGTCGACTGTTTCCAGTTTAATGACGCGGTGGTCGATTGTTTTCAGAGAAAGGCAGATGTCTGAGAGAATCGGTTTCACGAAGAACTTCGGTCTCCATTTGTATGAAATTGGCGGTTGCAGCTTGACTGTTTGTTAACACGTCTTTGGACAGTTCTATCTCTCCTGCCTTGTATTGCTTTTCGACCCAATCTTTGAAGACGAAGCAGTCCTCAATGGCATGACCTATCACTCTGTGATAGGGGCAGTATTTGGGGTCGTCGGTCCTATTCGCTTCCTGCGATATTTTTGACTCTGGCAGTTGTAGACCGTTCTTCAGGGCGTCTTTGAATATTTTACGGATTTTGTCCCTTCTAAAGGAATAGACCTTATCCAGCTTCTCTTTCAGTGGAGATTCTCCTCCCTCTCCGAACATTGGCTTCCGAGGCTAGTTGGCGCTAGGTCCGCTCATCCCTTTCTTATTTCGGTTAGCCGAAGTGTTGAAAGATTCAGAATCATCGGAATTTCCGCCTTTGCGATTATCGTCCTTCTGGTTTCTCCAGGACCTATTGTTATTTTGAGAATCCGAGGACTCCTCCTGTTTTGAGCGCTCCAGCATCTGGACTTTCCTGGTCAGCTCTTGGAATGTTTTGAGACCCGCGGTGCATAAAAACGGGGCCATCCAATTGTTGAGATTTCCGACGAGGAGACTGACAGATTGGTCCTGCTCTATCGGCGGTTCGCATTTGACGGAGAGATTGCGCCATCGGGTTATAAAATCCGTGTTGTTTTCGTCGCTCTTGGGCTTGGTCCTTACGAGCTCGGCAATGGTAATCTTATCGCTGACGCTCATGAACCTCTGCCGAAACAGAGACTCCATTTGGACAAAAGTTGTGACGAAGCCATCCGGTATGCTCGCGTACCAGTCGAAAGCAACATCGGTCAAGCTATTAACGAACTAGCGGAGGAGAAGCGCATCATTGCCCCCAGTATTCCCGCATGAGGCTTTGAAGAGGGCAATATGCTGATTCGCATTTCCCGTCCCATCGAATCTTCCGAATTTGGGGATGACATAGCCGCTAGGAAATTCTACCAGATCATACTGAGCAGGATATGGTCTCCCACTACTGCTGATATCTTTTTGCGCTTCGGCTTCG
Source organism: Agapanthus africanus (assembly GCA_030015575.1). Lineage (NCBI taxonomy): Eukaryota > Viridiplantae > Streptophyta > Magnoliopsida > Asparagales > Amaryllidaceae > Agapanthus > Agapanthus africanus. Next base: position 512,758,371 of record JASDDO010000031.1, on the reverse strand, counting down.
GCCACCAATGTTTTGACTTTGCTGGCAACCAAATCCATGATTTGATCTTGAGTTAGCGGGCTACTGTCATCGGTAGCCAAGACATTTCCCGAGATAGGATGCGACTGGTTTTCATGTAGTTCGCCCACTTTTGGATCTGAGGGAATAGGCGTCGGCTGCTTTGGGACACCATTTCCCGGTTCACGAGCAGAGCCCTCTGCTTGATTGGGCGGCTGAGAGGCAAGTCGGGCCGTGAGCTGCATCACGACATTTGTCAAGTCATCGATTTTGGAGTAGAGTTTGTCCATCTCCTTGTCTTTGTTTCTGAGCTGCTTTCGGAGCTCTTGAAGCAGCTCTTGCTCCGCGGTCCTGGGGCGGAAAGTCGGCTCTCCTTCGCTTTCCGAGCCCGACTCCTCATGGACCGAAGGGTCTTTCCGCCTATCGTCCTCATCAAGAGGGTTTTCATCACCCAGCAGAGGCGGCTGTTCTTGGGAAGCGGCCACCATATTCAAGCCAGATTGGGTTTGAGATGTGGTAGCCCCGTCCTTGCTCTTGCTGCGCGTGCCCACCGTGTAGACAGTGTGGACCACATACCCAGCCATTTTCTCATCTTCGGCAGGGTAACCCTGTTCTTTGAACCTCATGAGGTTCAGCCTGGCAGGAGCCCTAGCCCTTTTGTTGGCTCTATATCTGAGCCTTTTCTCCCTCAGCTTCTCGATTTTGAAGGCTTGGCGGGCATCCGCTACCCGGGAAGCCATTGTGAGTTGATCAGCGGGGAGCTTAGAGAAGACACCCGATCGAGCATTTTTCAGGGGCGCCACTGGAGCTCGCTCGTGACGCGTTGTAGCTTTGTTGGTGTTGATGGCCTTGCCCCCAGCTGGGGCCAAGGAAAGTCGTTCAGATACCAACTTGCGTTTGGGTTGGGGCGCCCTTGAGATCACCACATTTGGTCTCCTGCCTTTCGAGACCGGTTTGTCTGCCACCGGGGCTTGAGGAGCTGGGATGACGCCAACTGGCTTGAACACAATAGAGCCGAATGGTAGCAGCGCCTCCTCCCATTGTCGCCCGAGACTGGCCGGAAGGACCGTCCTAGAGTCTATCCTCATCGTGTAGGAGACGGGAGCTGAGTTCATCATCGAAGACATCGTCGGAAGGTGATTGCTTGAAAATCTGCATAAAAAAACATTATTTTTAGTATAAATACAGGTATGTATATTGATTGAGTTCGCATGAACGCTTAACCCGAAATATGGGAGGAGAGATTCGTCCCACCGGGCGTGCCAGAATCTGTAGGGTGTTTTTCGTCACCCCATTAAGATGGGAATACGCGCGCGCTTGTCAGGCGTATACTAAAGATTCCCCCTGCCTAGGGTAGGCCGGGGTTTATTGATTGTAGGGATCCAAATCTCCGGAAGCCGCGGACTAAGCTGCCGTTAATTACCCCTCGCCTTTGGGGCGAGGGAACCTCCGATTAACGGGTTAAAATGGTCATGCGAACTCAATGTGCAGTGTACGTGTGTTGTGTTTTGAAAGGGGGGTTTGGATATATCGGGAGCCACGCAGAGTTTTTACGGGGGTCCCGCTACCCGGATAGAGGGCTGGGGGCCAAGGGGGTGAGCAGCCCCCTTGCGAGGTGCGGGGCAGTGTCCCGTTAGAAATTTTTTTCTAACAGGGACAGTGTCGCGGAGTATGTGTGTGTGTAAATATGTATACATATGTGTATATATATATATGTATATATGTATATATATATATGTATATATGTATATATGTATATATATATATGTATATATGTATATATATATATATGTATATATGTATATATATATATGTATAAAAGAAAGAGGGGGAAAAGGCATCCAAAGGATGCGTGGGGCCAGTGCCTTGAGCGCTGTGCGCTTAGGTGCTGTGCGCTCAGGCGCAAGCGCGCCACGTGTCGGCACGTGGGCGTTTTGCGCTCGAGCGCAGTGCGCCTGAGCACAGCACGCCACGTGTCGGCATGTGGGCGCTTTGCGCTCGAGCGCAGTGCGCCTGAGCGCAAGCGCGCCACGTGTCGGCACGTAGGCACAGTGCGCCTGAGCGCAAGCGCGCCACGTGTCGGCACGTAGGCGCTTTGCGCTCGAGCGCTGGGCGCTGGCGAGACAAATGGACTTTTAGTCCCAGAACCAGAAACTATGCTTCAGAAAAGAAATATTTATTATATATATATATATATGTAAATATATGGAGTTAAACTCCTAAAATGTTTTGGTTGATGAAAGGGATTCTTCCTCTTCCTCTTCCTCTTCCTCCTCTGTTGGCTGGATCTTGATGATCAAGAGATGTGAGATCTAAAAATCTCTCCTTTCTAAGATCTAATGGTAGATCCAAGTTCCCCTTTGTGGGTTTTGTGGTGGAAAACTTCTTAGTTTTTGAAAAGAAAGAGTAAAACTCTTGATTTAATTCAAAAGAAATGAGAAGGTTTAGAACCTTGGAGAAGGAGCAGGAGGCACAAAAGATCTCAGATCTAAAATTTTTGTGGAGAGAATGAAAAGTCTCTTTTTTTATTCATCATGTTGCCTTTTATAGGCTTACATATTTACATATAGCCCCTTGGGCTTCCCAAAATGGCATTTTGCCTATCCCATGGCTCATGTGCCATTTCATTTTTGCACATAAGCCATAGGCTTACAAAAATTTGGCTTTATGCCCATTTTGCATACATTCATGTATAAAAAATTACATGAAAATTATTTATTACATGATCTATATTTTAGCGTGGAGGAGGCTGGCCGCGGGCTCGACTTGGGCATGGGCCCGCTTGACTTGGGCTTGGGCCCACCTGGCTTGGGGTTGACCTTGACTTTGACTCGGTCAACGGGGGTGTAAATTTTTACCCCAACAGGTACATCTCTTCACACCTCTGATACATGTCGTTGTAATTCTTCAACGTCATCAAAGAAGTGGCGGGTCCCGACAATCAATAACTATTTGGTGCATTTCCATACCCATGGATGCATCCTAACTTTGGACCGTAATGTCCTTAAACTAACTTCGGACCATAACGTCCTTAAACTAAACTGTGGACCGCAACGTCCCTAAACTAAACTCTATGGACTATGACGTCCTTAAACTCATGGATTATGATGTCCTTAAACTTATGGACCGCAACGTCCCTAAACTAAACCCTATGGATTAAGATGTCCTTAAACTCATGTATTATGATGTTCTTAAACTTATGGACCGCAACGTCCCCAAACTAAGCCCTATGGACTATGAGGTCCTTAAACTCATGGACTATGACGTCCTTAAACATGGACTATGATGTCCTTAAACATGGACCGTGACGTCCTTAAACTAACACAATAGAGTCCAAATACTCTTTTGTTGGATCTAAACGATCCTAAACCCCCGTTAAGTAGATCTTAGTCTCAAACTAGACTAACGTATCCTTAACAAACATTTAAGTTGATCTTAATCTCAAATGAGGTTAACGATCCTTAAATCAAATCAAACCCAAATTTAAGAAAATACGGATTTGGACTAATCCACGCCCTAAGGGCGACGACATAAATTAGGCTCCGTATACAATCCACGAGCAACCCAAAATAAAATACACACACACGACACGAAGTGAACATCTAGAGCAGGAAAAAGTGGTTATCGCTATGCGGTAACGTAATTAACTGCATGGGCTTGCGCCTGCAGGGAAGAGCGTCCCCACAATCAAAAACCCCTCGCATACGAGGGGGAATCTGACGAAGTCTACTACAACGGCCGCATCCGTCCAAACCTCCGATATACGGTGCCATAAATCAACTTGGCATCTTCGGAGAGGTGGACGGATAGACCCAAATAGCATCTGCCCCTAAATTCGATCTTGGGAGAATTCGGCGGTAAACAGATTCTGGCACTCCCGGTGGGACCTCTTCCTCTTTCCACTCCACACTTCGTGTATCGTGTTCGCGAAACGAATTGCGGTTTAATATGGTTGCCCTTGGGTTCGAGGTACTAAGATTTGGTGTCTTTCTCCTGTCGAGAGAAAAGAAGATCAATGGATTCCAAGTGCAACTGCAACAACAACTCTTGCTCTGCCCTATCTGGAGGAGTAGCCTACGGGCCCCAAGCGGCCTCCATCTTCGCAATGCCGGTGGAACAGGTGATGCAGGCCACCACTAGGTTATTCTTTGGGACCATGATCCTGCCAACAAGCTTCAGCATCCCGATACCATCACAAGAAACTCCGAAGAAGTCGGTCTTTGATCGACTTGCAACTACCACGGCCCCTCTCAGTGGGTCGTCCAATTCCAACGCCTCAGTCTTTAACAGACTGGGCCAAAGCTCAAGTGGTCCCGTGAAGAGGCTCGTACTACCGGAGAAGGTTGTCCCAACTCCCCCTGCAGGTAGAGTCACTCGAACCGCGTCCCCTACTCGAAGGTCGGCGTTTGACAGATTGTCCATTCCCTCCCAGCGGACGTCTGTCTTCGACAGGCTTGCGCCAACAACAGCCTCTAATCAAAGCAGGGGGCATAAAGAAGCTAATCCAACGGCAGAGGCAGTCCCAGCCGCTCGACATGCTCGACGTCGCCACTGGCGCCGAGTGAAGAAAGCTAGGGGTAGTTCCCCCTCTAGACTTACCCTACCAGCTACAACAGTGGAGGTTGACGCTGTTGTTCCAACTGGGAACAGCTTTGAGCCACTTAGGAAGGTGCGTAAGAACTCTCCAACAGTCGTGTTGAAAAGATCTCCTCTACCTGCGGAAAATGTTAATAAGGCAAAGCCGGAGCAGCCCCCTCAGTGGCTGTCTTTCAAAATCCACAGAGTATGGCGAAGAGTCCAAGACTCTGTAATTAACCAAGACTACTCCCGCCAACCAAAGAAGATGAAGGTTCGGCAAGAGGAGGACCATCCCGTCGCCATGCCACGGAGGATATAGTCTGCAGTAGTGCCTATTGCGATAGCCCCCTCAACTTCGACCGCCTACAAGGAGAGAAGGCCGGAGAAGATCCCCCTGCCTGCGAGCAATTTCAAGAGCATTAAACCTAAACACCCCATGTCTAGAGGCATGATAGTGCACACAGTCTATATGGCTTCCAGGAAAGAGGAGAGTCGCACTTACGACGGTCACCGACCAATCGCCCGATCGGTAACAAAGGCTCAGGAGCAACAACAGAAACTCCAGGAGATGTTAACAAAGATGGCCGCACTCACTGGGCCGAAAAAAAGCCCAGAGACATCATCGGAGCAACGCCAAGAGCAGGAAACTGATGCCGAGTTCCTCCGAAGGATGCTTGAGAAGAAAGACAAAGAGGCCGCGGAACAAGCGGCCAATATAAAACAAATGGCGCTCTTATTCCAGGATATGGTGGGCATGATGATCCAGCCGGACCTTCCAGCCGAAGATCTCCCAATAATCATTGAGGATGATAGAGGGAAGACATCAAACCCTTTTCCGGCCTTTTCAGTAGCCAAGGAGGAGAAAATCTCGAAAGTTGCGCTTGATGATTATATAGCTCAACAAATACGAGCTCATCAGGCGAGCGAAGCTGCTGGCCAAGTCGTCAGAACTGGGCGACCATATCCCAGCTGGTACGATCAAATTAAGTACCCGCCAGGATATACAATCCCTAAGTTCCACGTGTATAAGGGGACAGGCAACCCCCATCAGCATGTCGCTCAGTTCAGGGCTCTCTGCGGTAATACCGGAGGTGACGACAAATTGCTACTTCGCCAATTCGTCGGCAGCTTGGCGGAGACGGCCTTCGAATGGTACTCGGAGCTTCCGAATGACTCCATTAAGACATTTACGGAAATGGAGTTGCTATTCACTCAGGGTTTCACAAGTGCTAGCGAACGCATCCTAATCACAGCGTTGATCAACCCCAGGGTGAAGCCCGAAGAAACATGGGTTCAGTATGAAATCCGGTGGCGGAACCTATGGTCGAAATGCGAACAACGCATAGAAGAAGCTCCTGCCATGGACATGTTTGTGGGAACCCTCGATCCGCAGGCGACTATATCCCAATTCATGATATTTTTCAAGCCGACCACCTTCCAGACCTTGATCGACAAGCTGGCCCAAATGGACCAGATGGACCATAGACCGTCCTCCTCGAGAACTGAGCCTCGAAATAAAAAGGGTAAAGGGAAAACGACCTTCGTCGCCAACGCTCAGCAACAGCCGAGTGGCCTGAAACCGGTTGCTCGCCAAGGCAACAAACCGCGATTCCTCGACGAGAAGTTGAGACGTCCTTACTCGTTTCCCCGGGATAAAACGTGAAGACTATTCGAACTAGCGGTGCGCAACAGGGTTATCACCTTGCCGGATCCGAAACGCCCACTGCAGCCCGGTGACGTCAATAGTCCTAACTATTGCCCCTATCACCGAATAATGGGCCACCCAATCGAAGATTGCTTCGTCTTCAAAGACTGGATTGAGGACCAATACCAACAAGGCAAATTCGCGCTGTCTGAAAACTGGAAGATAAATCCGCCACAGTAGCACATTCCTAAAAGGGTGGACACTCCGGGGGCATCATGCTCATTCATAGAGGAAGCTCCATAGAAAGTCGTTCTTTCAGCCAAAACGAAAAGAATGCTGAAGGATCTTCAAGCATGTCTGGCGATTAGAAGGAAAAGCCCGCTGGAGCCCGAGATCATTGAAGGAATGCTGAAACCACGCCCAACACCGATGGTTGGTAGCAATGGGCAAAGCACCCAGGCCCAGCCATCAAAGTCTTCGAAGAAAAAGAAGAAGACCTAAAAGCCCGTGCAACCTGAGGACAAGCGCATGGACTTTCAAAAACATATTGACGAGCTGGAGGAATACAACCAGAAGGCGCGAATCCCAATCACACTCCAAGAGTTTCTCAACCATATCCTTGAGAACATAGATAATAACAATGATGAGGGAGACGACTCGTCAGAAGAACCCGAGGATTATGTGGCAAGTTGAGCTGGGGGCAAGATCGTTGCCAAAATCCTTGGAACCGTCAGACAGGACGATTGACATGCTACTGGACGAAGCCCGTCAGAAGAGTAAAGCTAATCGAGAACATGAAATGGACATGTTCGAAAGGGCCAGGCGTTGGCGTCAAATTGGAGAAGCCATGGTAGGGATGGGCCACAAAATACTCCAACCAGATCAAATCACCCCCTAAATGGGTGTATTCCACATCATCGTCATGTATCCCGTCACATAACAAATATATGTGCACGCGGGATGAACAGCGGACCGAAATGTCCTTAAACTAACAGCGGACCAAAATGTCCGTAAACTAACAACGGACCGAAATGTCCTGAAACTAACAACGGACCGAAATGTCCTGAAACTAACAATGGACCGAAATGTCTTTAGACTAGTATGGACCGTAACGTCCTTAAACTACTACAAACCACAGCGTCCTTAACCCAGCCCAAAAAAAAATGGTATGTCCATAAGCGAAATGAGCACGGATGAAAACCCGAAAGGGCTCTGTGAGTAAAAACAGCAGGGCTACCGGCGAGTTTGTGAAAACCCGAAAGGGCGCAGACTCGTAAAAAATTTCCTATACACTTGTAGGGTCCTCTCGACCCTGTAAGGAGAAAATGCCCGCGTGAGATCCTTACGACTCACAAGGGAGCAAAACACTTAGGGATCCTCACGATTCCTAAGGAGAAATTATACTTACGAGATCATCACGACTTGTAAGGAGAATTTTCCCCCTGTGAGACCCTCACGGCTCACAAGATTCAAAAGCCTTAGCTTACAGGGATCTGAACCTGTTCTTAAGCCATCGCATCCCTTAAATTGCCCTACAGGCGGTCAATAGCGGCCCTTGTATACAATCCACGGGCATAAATAAGCATTCCCTCGCTTAATCCCACTAATGGTGCGAAATCCCCTATTTGGTGAACAACACTTGTAGGTCCTCTCGACTTGCAAGGAGAAAATGCTCTTGCGAGATCCTTACGACTTACAAGAGAAGATATCACTTAGGAATCCTCACGATTCTTAAGAAGAAAATACACCTATGAGATCCTCACGACTCGTAGGGAGAAAACCCCTTGTGAGGCCCCTACGGCTCATGAAGTCAAAATCCATAGTCGACAGGATCCTAACCCTGTCTACTAAGCCTCCTTTGTTCAAATTAGCAAAAGCAAATGATGATTCGCTCCTGGCAACGTTCCGTAGTAGCGATGTTGATGCCTAAATTGGTAACAAATTCCAAGTCCTCTCACGGCAAATGATGATTAGCTCCAAGCAATATTCCAGTCGCAGCGATACTGATACTAAGATTGGTATCGGATCTCAAGTTCCATACTTGTGACAAAAAATCAGCGAGCCAAAAATACATATAAAAATAGCCGAAATGTTTGGGTGCCACGAGAAATAGCCGAAATGATTGGGCAATCGCAACTTTCGCGATATAAAAAGCGGAGCAACTCAACCCGACACCGTAGAAAATGGAGCAAGTCGAACCCGACGCCGTAGAAAACGGAGCAAGTCGACCCCGACGCCGTAGAAAACGGAGCAACTCGACCCCGACGCCGTAGAAAACGGAGCAAGTCGACCCCGACACCGTAGAAAACGGAGCAAGTCGACCCCGACACCGCAGAAAACGGAGCAAGTGGAACCCGACACCGTAGAAAACGGAGCAAGTCGAACCCGACACCGTAGAAAACGGAGCAAGTCGAACCCGACACCGTAGAAAACGGAGCAAGTCAAACCGAACACCGTAGAAAACGGAGCAAGTCAACCCCGACACCGTAGAAAACGGAGCAAGTCGAACCCGACACCATAGAAAACGGAGCAAGTCAACCCATGACCTCCCCGTCGTAAAGCAACGCTTCGACTCGGAAATATGTCAACCCAACGACCTCCCCGTCGTAAAGCAACGCTTCGAATCGGAAACACGTCAACCTATAACCTCCCCGTCGTAAAGAAACGCTTCGACTCGGAAATATGTCAACCCAATAACCTCCCCGTCGGAGAAATGCTTCGACTCGGAAACAAGTCAACCCACGAACCTCTCGAACCGTAAAAAGAAAATTCTCTTATGAGATCCCTACGACTCTCAAGAGAAATCACACTTAGGAGTCCTCACGACCCCTAAGGAGAAATTACACCTACGATATCCTCTCGACTCGTAGGGAGAAAAGTCTTTATGAGACCCTCATGGCTCATGAAGTTGAAAAGTCTTAGGCCACAAGGACCCTAAACTTGTCTCCTAAGCCATCAATCCTATGGCCATGCATAACTCTGCACTAGTTCACCCACGTACATACCTACGTGGGCAAAGTAGTGGGGGGCATTTGTTTCCGCCAAAAATTTTAGTTCAAAACTTGCTCCCTTATAAAATAATAACAATAAAATAATAATAATAATAATAATAAAATAATAATAATAAATAAATAATAAAGGGAAAGCGCCAGCGCCGAGAGTCAAAGACTCTGAGGCAGCGCCTCACGTGCAAAGTACGAGAGCGCTAGTGCCAAGAGCGCCAGCGCCAGCGCCAAGAGTCAAAGACTCTGAGGCAACGCCTCACGTGCAAAGCACAAGAGCGCCAAGTGCCAAGAGTCAAAGACTCTGAGGCAGCGCCTCATGTGCAAAGCACGAGAGCGTCAGTGCTAGAACTAAATGTTCTTCACCATTGGATCAAAAATCCAACGAATATGATGAATCATCAAATTATAGAATCAAATTCTGCTGAGGAAATATTCCTCGGATCTTTCTAAACAAGAAAGATTGCTCTCTGTAAAGCAGAGCACCGTTGAATTAAAAATCCAATGATGATTAAAAATCACCAATCCACAGAAAAAATTCTATACTAGAAAATATTTTCCTAATCTTGTTAAAAACAATAGAAATATCTTCTGTAAAACAGAAGTCCTTGGATTAAAAATCCAACGGTGAATAAAATTCACCGATTGATCTAAAAGATCATTTTGATTGATTATAAAATCAATCAAAATCTTTCAATGAGAGATTTTCTGAACAAATTGATTATTTTCTTTCTTCTATAAATAAGAGCAAAGGGACAGAGAAAAGGGATATACAGAAAGAGAGAGAGAAACCCCCCTTGTAAGCTAAAAAGAAAAGAGAATTTAATTCTCCAGAGAGAAGAAGATCCCCTCAAAGAGAAAAAGAAACCCTAGGTAAGAGATACAGAAAACATCTTAACTCTTCCCCGCCTCCACAAGAATTTAACTCTTCTAAAAAGAACTTAGTTCTTCCTCTAGTTGAGATCTACAGAACCAGATCTCCCCACAAGTTGAGAATTTAATTCTCATCGGGGAGATTCTGTTATGTAGATCCAAACTTAGGGGAAAGAATTATGTTCGAAGAATTTAATTCTTACAAGAACATATAGGAATTTAATTTCTCTAAATAAAACTAGGGTTTAACCCTATAAAAGAATTTAATTCTTATAAAACAAAGAGGCTCGAACGTCCCAAAACTCAAGACTGCCATGCACGTAAAGAAAAGATCAGTGCTTGAATAAAAAGAGAACAACTGAGATCAGGTCACGTGTTCCCACGTGACCCCTGAACAAGCCTTTGAAAAAAGGGAATAAACCCCAGACAATTCCCAATTTGGGACGCCTCACGTGACCCTCTAATAGTGCTTATCACTCTCAAAAGAAAAGGAGAATAAATCAAAGGCGGTTTTTTATTCTTTGGGATGCCTCACGTGATCTTACGTGACCCAATAGCGCTTAGCACTCAGAAAAGAACAAAAGAACAAACCCAAAGAGATAGCGCCAACTTTCAAGCGCCTTACGTGACCCTACGTGAGCGCCTCAATTATTAGTGTTTAACACTACTTCGAGCGCCTCACTGACCCCACGTGAGCGCCTCAAATTCTTAGTGTTTAACACTACTTCAAGCACCTTACGTGACCCCACGTGAGCGCCTCAAATTTTTAATGTTTAACACTAGTTCAAGCGCCTCACGTGGGAGCATGTGAGCGCCGAACATACACAAGTGTTAACACTATGAGAGGCTAACCTTAGTCCAAATCAGCCAAGTCTCCCAAAGCCAAACACCTTTTTTTCAACCGAGCTCCAATTATACCCAGGTCTTTCAAAATTGATCTCAGATGGCATTCAAAGCAATGTTTATCCCATTTCTTCTCAATCTGACATTTGGTTCAAGGGTACATCTCTTCACACCTCTGATACATGTCGTTGTAATTCTTCAACGTCATCAGAGAGGTGGCGGGTCCCGACAATCAATAACTATTTGGTGCATTTCCAAACCCATGGATACATCCCAACTTTGGACCGTAATGTCCTTAAACTAACTTCGGACCATAACGTCCTTAAACTAAACTGCGGACCGCAACGTCCCTAAACTAAACCATATGGACTATGACGTCCTTAAACTCATGGATTATGATATCCTTAAATTTATGGACCGCAACGTCCCTAAACTAAACCCTATGGATTAAGATGTCCTTAAACTCATGTATTATGATGTCCTTAAACTTATGGACCGCAACGTCCCCAAACTAAGCCCTATGGACTATGAGGTCCTTAAACTCATGAACTATGACGTCCTTAAACATGGACTATGATGTCCTTAAACATGGACCATGACGTCCTTAAACTAACACAATAGAGTCCAAATACTCTTTTGTTGGATCTAAACGATCCTAAACTGTAACGTCTTCAAAATAATAAAATATGATTTTTGGGAAATTTTATAATTTAATATTATTTTAATGAATATTTTAATATTCTGGTATAATTAAATACAGATAAATGGGGAAAAATTATGGAAAATTCTAAAATAAGGTATTTTAAGGAATTGCTTCGTTTTCTGTGCATGCCCCCATTTCCTCTAGTTTTGACCCTGAGTATGTCTAGTTTTGACTGATTCCATCTAGGGTGAAATCTGGGTTGATTTTCCTATGTTGGTGTATAATTTGGGACTTGTTTTAGCATGGATTTTGGTATTTGGTGATTCATTTCTGTCGGGTGGCGTTTGGACGTCAACGACAAGTGGATTTTGATTGTGTTTACATGCGAGTCGATAGGTTTTTACCTATGCGGGTAGCGTGTGCTATTTTGGTTTCCGATGTGATTTTCATGTGCTTTAGCATTGTGATATACTTGTAGGTACCCCGCGTGATGTTGAGGCAAAGGAGGTGAAGATAGCGACATCGGCTTTGGCACACGAGGAGCAATGTGAGTAGATTTATATCTGTGGGGAGAAGTCGGGTGGATGGCGTATAGCACCCCCGCAGTCCGTGGTGATGTATACGAATACGTATACACACGAATATTTTTTATGTGTTGTTTAGGGTTATTGATGGTAATAATGATATTTTGATGATAAGAATATATTGGTTTAGTTTAGTGCGAACCCTAGAGTAGTGGTTGCACTCACACATACATTTACACACATACTTGCATTCATTCTTTCATTTATTAGAGTGCATATGATGGTGCGTATATCTACACATGGGTATGGGACTATGTGTTTATATACTGGATTTGAGGATAGTATTTGGGATTTGAGATGAGTCGATGAGATTGGGCTTGAGGCCAGGAGATCGGTGATGTGATTTGGTTCGTATTGAGATACGACACGATGTTTTAGCGGGTCTTTTGACGTAGTGATTCTTACACCTGCATGCATACATAGAGGGTATCAATATTGTACTAGACGTAGATCAGTACCCCGATCATGACATTTGATAAAGAGGATACCAGATAAATAGTATGATGAATGTGATATTGACCCGTACCCATATTTGGGATGCCGTACGACGGATTTACGTACAAGCTATATTTTGATGATTGATCCGCACTCTTGACTTGGGATGTCTGATTATAGATAAGGTATCGGATATGATATTATTGAGGCGGGATCACCGACTAATATATATACATGTATGTATATGTATCGACTCAGATGTTAGGCGGTTTCCTCACCCATAGCTCTACTTGTTAGTTCAGCCGTATAGTTTAGGATGGTTGTTAGATTAGATTAGACTCCTACCTATTTCAAAAACTAACGAATCGTGGGTATTTTAAAAGACAGCCCAAGGGATCCTACGGATATTTCAAAAGACGTGTCTTTTCATAAAAACACCGTAGCCCTTATTTTCAAAACCCCATGATTCGTGTTATTTCAAAAGGCACCAATTGTAGAGGTTATTTTAGATTAATGCAGATTAGTTATAGTTGCGTCTAGTATTCAGCTTCCGCTCATTATTGTGGTTCGCATCGCATCGCATGCTTATATTATGTTTCATACTCCATTATTGATGTTATGCTGTTAGGACACCAGCACCATTACCGATGATGCGTATGTACCACGTACACTTACTTGCCGGCTCACACACATCTTCATCGGTAATTGCCATGTCACGTACACCTTAGAAAATATTATTGCATCGACATAGGTTGTTAGCTAATAATTTAGACATGATATTAGTGTACTTGCATTATATGCTAGATTAGACGTTGTAATTATTAGTTGTTACATCATGCATGTTATTATTCTTGGATTTTTATGCCTGTATGCACTGTTTACATGCTATTGAGGATTGGATTCGGATTTCCATGAGATTTTCTGGATTTGGGGGAAAACCGCAAAACTTATATAAACTTCTTTTCTCTCTTTAAAATAAAAAGTGCGGTTTTCCCATGATGTATGAGTCGTCCACCATGAGTTTGCTGATGGATTTGGAAACCCGATTCGAGGAGACGGATGAACCGTTTCGGGTACATGGTGGACCCGGTAAGGTACCCCGGGGCAAGAAGCGCGTGGTGATGACGATGTGAGCCTGGCAGGGGAGCACTACCTACCGGTGATTTTACCCGACGCGTCGGATATCCGGAGGATACCGTCGTGGTCTTGAGATGGATGGTAGGGGCCGGTCTGGACTGACGGCGCCCTAGATATTATGATTGAGACATTGGGATTTCGAGATTTCGAGGTACAGAGATTGTGATACAGAGATATCGAGATATTGGGATTACGTTTTGTGCCGATGCTAGGCACTGTTTTATGCTGATTTCATTATGATACCTCAACTAAAAATACAAGGGAAATCTCACTAAATTATGAAAACAGTTTCTTCATTTACATGTATTCTGCTTTCATGCATTCATACCTCATATTCATGACATACTATTACCTGAGGCACTAGCACGAGCACTTGGCACTACATTCACGTATAGAGATTACATTGCCAGTTTAGCATGCTTCAGCTTTATTCATATTGAGGTTTCTTTATATCTGATCGTATTGACCTAGGTTGGGTCATGCATTCGATCTCTGCTTGTAGATATCTTTCTATTCACGAGTTGGCAACTCACCCCCGTTGTGCCCCAGTTCTTGCAGGTTTGCCGTACAGTTCTATAGCGGCATTTCTGGCACACTGCTTCCTTTTGGGTGATTTGCTTGGATAGGTGGGTTCTTTTGTATCAGAACCGCCGTTGTATTTATATTATTCATTGTATCTAGAATATCCATCAACCAAAACTCGTATATTGTTTCAGACCTAGACTAGTGATGTATTATTCGACCATAGAGTCGCGCTTAGTAGTGTTGCGGTTTTCTTGTTGCTTTTGAGCTTTCTTTTGGATTTGATCCTCGCCACTTGGCGTTGTATATTATTGTTGCATGTGGTGGTGACCGTCGATTGACGAAGAGCTAGCTCCCGCTTGGGGATGCCTTTATCATTGCATATATTGTTATCCTTGTTATACCCCATTCGGGGCCAGTTTTACAAAAGAAACTCTGCCGAAATTTTTAGAAAAGACTGTACTGTTTTTAAAAATGCATATTCGGCTTAGTTATTTAAAAACCTTGATTTCAAACATGTTTTTCTTCACTTTTTTAAACCAGTTTCTTTACTTATTCTTAAAAATGTTTTTAGATTTCTGGGCTTTTGGCTTACTTGGATCAGATGGAGTCCTATAGACTTCATATGGTTCAAGGGCCAGTCACGTGCTCTTTCGGGTCGTGACATAAACCCCCGTTAAGTAGATCTTAGTCTCAAACTAGACTAACGTATCCTTAACAAACATTTAAGTTGATCTTAATCTCAAATGAGGTTAACGATCCTTAAATCAAATCAAACCCAAATCTAAGAAAATACGGATTTGGACTAATCCATGCCCTACGGGCAACGACATAAATTAGTCTCCGTATACAATCCACGGGCAACCCAAAATAAAATACACACACACGACACGAAGAGAACATCTAGAGCAGGAGAAAGTGGTTATCGCTACGCGGTAACGTAATTAACTGCAGGAAATTGCGCCTGCAGGGAAGAGCGTCCCCACAATCAAAAACCCCTCGCATACGAGGGGAATATGACGAAGTCTGCTACAACGGCCATATCCGTCCAAACCTCCGATATACGGTGTCATAAATCAACTTGGTATTTTTGGAGAGGTGGACGGATAGACCCAAATAGCATCTGCCCCCAAATTCGACCTTAGGAGAATTCGACGGTAAACAGAGCTCCTAACAGATGGCATCTAAAATAATGTTTATCCCATCTAGAGTTTTTAAATATTGTTTATATATCTCGAGGGTTTTATGAAAAATACTTTAATATAGTTTAAAATAAACCTCGGGGGTAATTTATAACATTTAGGGTTTTCATGAACATGTATTTTAATTGGTGTGGTGTTTTGGTGATAAAACCTAGCTTTTTTGAAAGTTTGTGGTATTTTTATGAAAACTACTATTTTTTGGAAACTTGGTGGTATTTTATTAAAAAGTCTAATATTTCATTTTAAAGATAGATTTTCTTAATTTGTTTTTATTGAAAATATGGATCTATGATTTTTATATAATTTTTAAAAAAATTAGTTTTATTTAGAAAAGTCGCGTATCTTAAAAACCGTATTTTTATTCCTTTCGAGACTGAATACTCCGTGAAGAGTTCTGCATCTCGCTCTACTGTCCCAAGAATTTGCGATAATCAACACCATCCATTAGCGGGTCCCCTAACAAGAATTGTAGAGGCGTAATTGCCAAGGATTTCGAAATACTGATTTAAAGAAATCCATTTGGAAACGGTGTGGTATTTTAATGAAAAAACTTTTACTTTGAATTACCCATATGCTTAGAATACCGTGCTATGAAACCATAGCATGCGTGTAGGGTAGGTCATTACCCCATGAAGGTTTTAGGGTTTGGGTATACTAAATATCGAAAAGAGGTTACACTAAAGTTCATGGTATTTTAATGAAAACGTTCGTTATATGTTTGTTTCATATGAAAATTTTGTTAAAACTAAAAAATGTGAAATTATGTTAAGATTAAGATAGTATGTTAGTTTGTTTTAAATTGCTTAACACATGGTTTACAAATGTACAAAGAATATGATATCGAAGATAACTCCTCTTTTATCAATTTCTTTTAAAAATACGAATTGAGATGAAAGAAAAGGTGTTCCCCTCCGAAAGGCGGCGCACAAGACCGCGAGGTCCTGACGCTGGGATTCGGGACAGATGCTATTTGGTGCTATCCGTCCACCTCCGCGAAGATGCCAAGTTGATTTATGGCACCGTGTATCGGAGATTTAGACGGATGCGGCCGATGTAGCAGACTTCGTCAGATTTCCCCTCGCTTGAGTGGTTTTTGATTGTGGAGACGCTCTTCCCTGCAGGCGCAATCCCCTGCAGTTAATTACGCTACCGCATCGCGGTAACAACTTTCTCCTTCTCCAGAATTTCACTTCGTGTCGTGGGTGTTTGTTTTGTTTGTGGTTGCCCGTGGATTGTATACGGAGACTGAGTAATGCCGTCGCCCGTAGGATGTGGATTAGTCCAAATCCGTATTTACTTAGATTTGGGTTTGGTGTTTTTAGTTTAAGGATGCATTAGCCGCGTTGCGGCTAAGATCAACTTAAACGTTCGTTAAGGATACGTTAGTCCTGTTTGAGACTAAAATCAACTTAACGTAGTGATTCATTTAATATATGGCCATCAGGACTCGTCACCTCTCTGACGTCGTTGAAGGATTACAACGACAGGTGTCAGAGGAGCTCGAAGATGTACCCTCGAACCAGAGTTGATTTGGAATTTTGTAGTCCACTTGAATGTTTAAAGATACGTTAGCCGTGTTTGAGGCTAAGATTAACTTAAACGGGATCGTTTAGATCCGGCAGAAGAGCATTTGGAGGCTCTATTGTTCAAGTTTAGGGACGTAGTGGTCCATGTTCCAGTTTAAGGACGTGGTGGTCTATATTCCAGTTTAGGGACGTGGTGGTCCGTATTCCAGTTTAGGGACGTGGGGGTCCGACATTAGTTTAAGGACGTTTCGGTCCGACATTAGTTTAGGGACGTTTCGGTCCGACATTAGTTTAGGGACGTTTCGGTCCGATATTAGTTTAGGGACGTTTCGGTCCGATATTGATTTAGGGACGTTTCGGTCCGATATTGATTTAGGGACGTTTCGGTCCGATATTGATTTAGGGACGTTTCGGTCCGATATTGACGTATGTGGTCGTCGGGACCCGTCACCTCTCTGACGTCATTAAAGGATTACAACGATAAGTGTCAGAGGAGATCGGAGATGTACCCTCGAACCGGATATAAATTGATTTAAGAGAGAGTTGTGCTCAGTCAATTTTATTTAAGGACTTACGGCCAAAATTGGGCTAAGTCCAATTGAAAATGTTCACATTTTGTTTGCATTTGGCCTGTTAGGCCACTGTTTGGGCTTTCCCCTTTTTAGAATGATGCATAGCATTACTTCAGGCTATTCATGCCTATTTTGACTGAGCTCTCCCCTTTTTAGAATGATGCAGAGCATTTGTTTTGGTTCTTTGGACCTCTCAATTGGGCTCTGCCCCTTTACATAATGCATAGCATTATTTTTGGTCTGTTTAGACTTTTTAATTGGGCTCTGCCTTTTTAAAATAATGTGCAGCACTTTTATTTGGTCCCTTAGACCTTTGATTGGGCTCTGCCCTTTAATAATGCATTGCATTAGATACCTTGACAGTGTCCCACATGGCTTGTCAGGTACTTTGCGCAATTAATGAGCGCAAGCGCTCGTGGAGGTGACATGTGTCACGTTCTGGTGAGCGCAAGCGCAACAGCGCAGTGCGCTGCGCTGCTGCGCTGCTGACACGTGGTGCTTCCTGGCGGCTTGCTCAATAGCGCAGTTTTGGTAAGTGCTGGGCACTGTTCTTATTCTTTTGGATCAATTTCAGATCAGAGAAAACAAGTTTTTTCTTGTTTTCTAAAGAACCAGTGGTTCATAAAAAGAAGTGCAAGGCACTGTTTATTATTTATTTTTTCTTTTCTTTTCATTAGAGATCCTAGATCTTGTTCTCAGATCAATGATCTGTTCATAAGAGAATTTTCTCTTTTTCTAAAGGTTTTTACCTTTTTCTTTGTTCTTGAGGATTTCTCTCCAATTCTTCAGAGTCTTCTCTGTTTAATTTTTCACAAAAATCCTCCTTCTGAATTGAGGTCTAGGGTCCTTTTTATAGTGCCCATAAATTAGTTAAATTTGTTTAAGAGATCTTTCTCTGAGTGATTTGGGGAATTTTCCCCACCGTTGGATCTTTGATCCAAGGGCTCCTGTTTTACAGAAGAAAATCTTCTTGTTTTAAAAAGAACAGAAAAGATTTCTTTAAAATTTCAATTCTGTTTTGCGCAACGCCCCAGCGCGTGACGCGTGTCGCGCAGCGCTTGCGCAGCTGTGCTTGCGCAACTGCGCAGACACGTGTCGTACAGCGCAGCGCTTGCGCAACTGTGCTTGCGCGGTTGTGCTTGCGCAACTGCGCAGACACGTGTCGCGCAGCGCTTGCGCAACTGTGCTTGCGCGGTTGTGCTTGTGCAACTGCGCCGACACGTGTCGCGCAGCGCAGCGCTTGCGCAACTGTGCATGCGCGGTTGTGCTTGCGCAACTGCGCCGACACGTGTCGCGCAGTGCAGCGCTTGTGCAGCTGTGCTTGCGCAACTGCGTAGACACGTGTCACGCAGCGCAGCGTTTGCGCAACTGAAACGTTGCTTCCTTTACTTTTTACTTAAAATAGAGCTTTGCTCTGATTGGGCGCACTGCCTTGGGCGCTGCGCTGCCGTATCAGCTTTTGACACGTGGCGCGTTGCGCGCAGCGCAAAGAATCTGAAGCGTTGCTTCATTTATTAAAGTTTAAATTTTCAAAGCAAAGCTTTGCTCTGATTGGGGGAAGATGAAGCGTTGCTTCATCTCCCGCCTTGGAATTTGAACAGAGCTTTGCTCTGATTGGGGTAAACAAAAGGGACTTACTATTTTAGGTGGTTAAAAAGAGATTGAAGAAGCTCTCGGGGTTCGTGGTTTCGTCGGAGATACTTCAGTCGTCGAGTTTGGCTCGCTACTCCACTTGAGGGGCTTGACTCCATTTGGCACTTAGAGAGTTTTGAGAGAATTTTTGCTAGAATTTCAGAATGGTGAAGAGCTAAGACATGGGGTGGTATTTATAGTAGAGAATTAGGGTTTGGGAATTAAAAATGTGGATTAAATGTATTAAAAAAGTGTTAAATGGTGAATTGAATAGTCTCTGTTTGATCGGAAAACAGTGCAGGGGAGTCGAAGAGGTGTGTATGCAAAGCACGGTGCCATTTGGGCTCATATCAACCATTGGCGCCGGCCCAAACCTTGAAACGGGCGGTCGGATCTTAAGGCATTGCCTCAAGATTCGTGGCACGTGTCGATTTGGGTGTGTACACCTCATTTCGCCTGTTTGATTTTTCTGAAACTTTTCATTTCTCCATGTATTGCACGTGCAACTCTTGGGCTTCCAAAAATTAAAAAGAAAAAATCTAAAAAATAATTGGGTCTGATGGGAATCAAACGCACAAGCTACGTCACAATAGTGTAAAGGCTTTACCAGTGAACTACAAGTTGCTTCTTTTATTTAATAAAAATAACTTTTAATTCTTACACAGGCTATAATACTCTTTTCTGTACGATAACAAGAAATTTCTGTACAGTGATTTCAGAGTCGTTACAAAGCAACAACACATCACATTGAATTCGCATGACCCATTTGACCCGTTAATCGGAGGTTCTCTCACTCCAAAAGCGAGGGGTAATTAACGGCAGTTTAGTCCGCGGCTGCCGAAGATTTAGATCCCCACAATCTTTAAACCCCTTCTGTCATGCCCTGCTTCCTAAAATACGGAATACGAGAGGTGACTAGGCCAGCCATGCTCCTACGGTCAAGGAATAATCCCGCCGTAGTCACACTTTGGCTTCTAGCATTACATGGTAGTCAGTAAACGGTACTAGAGTAAAGGAAATCACAGTTCGCAACTTTATTATATTACAATAAAAGAGTTCGAGATACATTTATTTTGCATGAGGAAATAATTAACCAACGAAAATAACAATGTGCTTATAGCAAAAAGGAATGGCACTGATGTTGCGGTCTAGACCTCCGCGATCTCGAATGGCAAGTCCTGCTCCTTGACTGGGTCCACTTCGTCCTCTGAGTATTCACACTCAGGTCGTCAGGACGGTACATATAGCAATAAATATATATGATGGGTACAATGCTATTAAATATGAAAGGTGCAACAGAATATAGAACATGAGAATAATGAACATCATTTAAATATGAACGGTGCGATATAAGTATCATGTCAGTAAACCAGGCAATGTGTATGTCGCTACTTATCAGTCACTAAGTCAATGAAATCAATTGGTGAAAAGGATGCTCGTGTTTAACAAGGGTCTCGTGCATGCCCGAGACTACGGTCCACTGTTTCCCGGGACATAACCCTGCAGCCGTACCGCTAGGCCTACGACCTAATGTACGTGTATGTGTGTGTATCACTAATATCGAATGATCATCCTCTAAGTCGCTGTACCTCGCTAAATACGAGTTCAATTCCATCTTGATTTTCCCATTCCCTATATTATAATATGTATTCAAGTATTAGATAGGTTGTGAACAAATACATATCGTTTTCACTTTCAATCACGTTTCCACTTATCAATATCACTTTCGTACTTGCCACAACCCAATCACTAACACTTATATATCGACAATGCATAACAATCGCTAGGTCTCAGTGTAAATGAGCACTATGCAGAAGGTATAAAGCAAACACAAAAATAGGTAGAAATGCACTGAACAGATACTCACTAAATTATGACAGCCGCCATATGATTTGCAAAATTCACTATAAATCACACGTATAGAATCGACCAAAACAATATACAAGGAGTACGATGTATACTTGATTATCTAAGCGGTAAAATTAGTTTCATGTCAAACAGAATTCAGGTTAGGAACTTATCATCATTTTAGATTAGCGATCGATTGCTGGAATTCCAGTTTCAGAACTGGAAGTCCAACTTCGCGCGCGGTTTACTAAGAATTGTGTTTAGTTTCAGGTGTTTACCCAGATGAATAAAACCTATTTCTATCTGTTAGGTTTCCGACTCATCAAACGGATTAACAATAGCATTTCTGTACTAGAAGTTATGTCTTGTTTAATGTGAAGGTGTAAGAAATGTCACTGCAGAAACAGCAGAACACGTCGATATTCTAAAATACAAACAAAATATCAAATGACTGTGAAACTGAACGAGATAAGATCCAAATGTTAGCTAACTAAATTATCCACAGGAATATATAGGACTCCGTGCATTTTCAGTTTTATTCAGGGATGTGCAGGCGCTTAAATTCAGGTATTCTCGTGGAATGTTGTCCCGGACTACAGTCCAGAGCAGCATTTCCAGTCAATTCTCGTTATAGTGGCCTATCAGAATTGAAGGGTAAACTTTATAAGGTTCTATTTTATCAAGTCGGCTTCGATATGAGCCATAGAACATCAGGTTTTGATTTGTATTTAATTTACAATTATTTTAATAAGGTGACATGCGCGGTAAAATTTCAGATTTGGCGTAACTAGACGGAGGTATCATTTCATAGTGATAAAGTCAATATTTTTCTCTCAAATTCTTACAAGTTATCTATTATCATTAAAGGGATTTATGGGCCATAAATTCCGCCATTTTTAAATGGGTTTTTCATTAGGGTAGTGTATCGAACACTTGCAAAGTGTGTGTGTGCGCGCGCGCGCGCCACGATCGATACTTCGTTTTTCTTCTACCAAACAAACGGTGATTAAATCTTCTGGACTCTACACAATAATAATACGCATTATCAACTCGATCATGTTCCAACCATCATAACTATGAGTGTAAATAAAATGTAACGATTATACGATATAATATATAACCGTGTTCATATTTTAGATCACGCGTTATAATATAATACGATACCATGAGTAGCAAGTGAGGAGTTTCACTTGCCTTAGACGATAGACGACAACACGGCAGTGAACGACGACGGATGGCACGGGCTCGACGCACACACGGGCAAGGAACGGCACGACAACAGTGAAGATCTTGAGTGCTCGATGAAATGCCAGGCTTGGCAATGACTCGCGGCGATAACAATGGCGTGGCGACGGTACGAGGTAGTGTGTTTGCAGTGATGGCGGCAACGGCGGCTCAGGCGCTGGTTGTCGAAGAGGAGCTCGGTTGTGGCAGTGGGGTGCCGGCGGGCTTGTAGTGGCTCGGGTGAGGAGTTTGGGATGCGGTTGTGATGAGAAGGAGGAAGTAGGGGAGGTGTCGGCTGCGTCGCAACGAAAGAGGGAAGCTCAGCTAATGGAGATGGAGTTGAGGAGATGAGGAGGACGGGGCTCGTCGTCAATAGAGGAGTTGGTGGTGGCTGCGACGATGGATGCAGGGGCTCGGTTTGGAGCATGGTGGTGGTGGTATGTTGGTGGGGTTCAAGTTGGTCGCTGGAGATTGAGGGAAATGGTGAGGTGGTGCTGGGTTCGTGGTGGTGGTGTGCTCGAGATGAAGGAGGAGCTGGGGAGTTTGGTGGGGTTGTCGGTGATGATGAGTGAGGACGAGGGGGAGTGAGCAAGATGGGATAAGGAGTGAGAGGGGGCTCGGTTGAGAGATCAACGTTGAGGAGATCGTGGGGGCCGGCGACCGTTGGCGACAAGATGGCGTGGGTCTCGCGGTGTGGATGAACGGGTCTCGTGGCGAGGACAAGAGAGGATGGAAGCCGTTGGAGTTTGTTGGCATGGTGGGCGCGGGCGCGAGGAAAGAGGGGAGGAATGTTGGAAGGAAAAAGGGTGGGAAAAATAAAGGAAAGGAGAAGAAGATGGGGGAGTGGGGCGTCGGGTCGAGTTGGGTAGCTTGGGTTGGGTTGTTTTAGAGTTTAGATTTAGGAAATTGAAATAAAATAATGAAACATAATAAAAATATATATATAATGAAAAAAATAGGGAAAAAATCTGGTAAAATACGAAAAATATATATATACGGAAACTGGGGATTTACACATGCCTATCCCTGGTAGGGCGAATCTGTACATGCCGGACAAACACGTCTATTCCTTTCTCAATGGGGTGACGAAAAACACTACAAAATCACCACCAACAATATCAATTCTACTTGCCTCTTCACCAACAAACAACATCAAAAAGATCAACACTAACAACACTAATTCAACAAAAAATTAGGGAAAATATAATTAATTAAACCAAAATAAAATAAAATTAAAACTTACTTGAAAATATCAGAGGCGACTTCGACGACGATGACTTCAGCAACGACGAAGGCGACAGTTTCAACTACGATGACTATCTCTCTCCGGCGTGCTCCAACGACGTCTATGACTTCGATCACGACTTGGTTTCGATCCACGGCTCAGGGCTTCGCTCCATGCTCGAAAACGGAGGAGATGCGGTGAGAGTTTCGAAGGAGGACGGGCCACAGAGACAACGAGAGGCGGCGTCGGTGACCGAGGAGGCAGTGACGCCCGAGACGAAGGGTTTTGGCACTCGCAATGAATATTGGGAGGGGAGGAAGGGATCGATGAATATTCAGAAGGCTATTGGGATTTTATTTTCAGCGCATTGTGGGACCCGCCACTTATTTGATTTGGTAACGGTCTAAACACTTACCAAAACCTTTAAACCGTTATCATAAATTAAGTAACGGTTGTAACAGTTACCAAACTTCTATTACCAAAATCCATATCGGTAGTAGTGTATCTAAAAGTATTGGGAAGAGAGCGAGGGGGCGATGGAGGGATTGAATTTTGAAATAAAGAGATATTTTTAAAAAAAAATATTTAGGTGTGGATTTCTTAATATTGGGAGAATATTTTGATAGATTTTTTTTATCCCTCGAGTCTTTTATTACCATCAATAAATAGAGATGTATTGTTGCACACGACACGATGAGTGGCAATTTCTGTTAGTAGTTTGAATCTATTGGTAGTATTTGTATGCGGGAAATAGTCTCACATCGGATGGAGAGACGAATGCACGAATGCCCAAGCCTTTATAATAATTCCCAGTATTTAAGTAATATCTTAAACAAAGTGAGTTATGAGCCAAGTGGGCCTTGATTTCTAGCAGGCTTATAATATAGGAATAGAAATCATTTGTAGCAGGCTTATAATACAAATGCTACCAATATATTCAAACTACTAACAATTTCTTAGCAGAAAAACTTCAAGCATTTGTCGTTTTGACTGAAGTAGCTGAGCTGGGACTAAGGGTTTTGGATAATTTATTATTTTTTTAAAAACAATTTCGTTTCTCTTTTCTTTCAAAAAAACAAAACAATAAAATCGAATAAATTCTTTAAAATCATTTTTTCCTCTTTAAAACAAAATTTCCCTTTTATTATTCATGAAAGAAAAACATTAATTTAAACTTAAATTTTATTTATTTAAAAAGGATGTGATCTCACATAAAATGGGATAATCATTTTTCCAAACTGAGGAGAACAATGCTACTGTAACAAAAACATTAATTTAAACTTAATTGAGCCGTGACTTTCTCTCTGGGTTAAGAAGTTGCGGTCTTATGAAACTTACTCGTGTCTCAAAATTAATAGGAACTAGTTGTATATATTATATTGATGATCGTCCTTATGAAAAACATTTGCTCAAAAAATATTGGCAATTTTAATTCGGAGAGAAAATAAAGAAAAAAGAATCCTAAATTAATGAGATGACCACGTAATTTCATTAAATTCCAGAAAAGAAAAGAAAAATCGATAGTTCAGTTGCAATATTTGAGCGGGGGAAAACTATCAACTACTTATAAAGTACATAAAAGTTTTATTATCCATTCTATTTTTCAGTCCACTCGAAATGCTTGTGCAAAATTCCTAATAACGTGTAATTCGTTAGTTTTTCTTATGGTTGCTTATAACTATCTTGCTTACCCCTTTATCAGAATAGAATAGATTTCTTGCGATTTGTCCAATTATAAGAAAGTTTACTTCCGTTTAACTGAATTTTTCTTCCTTTTTTAACGATCGGAACCATTGATCTTGTTCTAAATGGTGTAATATACGGGAGTACTGGATTTCATCCAATTTCGAAACCATTTGGTTATGTTCTAAGGATACAAATTATTCAATTATCAATAAACCGTTTAGATCTTTAAGCGAATGATTTCAAGTTCATAAGAATCAACCTGGTATCCTGTGTATTACACCATATTTACCGATCAAAATCAACAGTTCCGACACTGAAAGCCAGGAGCTATAGGATCCTTCGTATATAGCTGCATGTCCACTGCATGGTGGCTGTTATTTATTTCTTACAGAATTGAATGGTAAAGTCAAGCAAAAATGATTATTTTGGCTTCTTCTTTACTTGACGCACTACTACAAATAAGGGTTGCCCCTACGGATTTGTCGGTAGGGGCAAACCACTGTCCCTACGGAGATGTGCGTAGGGGCGAAAAAAGACCCCGTAGGTGCAAAGACCGCAGGTGCAAGTTGAAGCCCTGAACTTGCCCATACGGGCAAAAACTTGTCCCTACGGAGTTCTGTGTAGGGCCAGTTTCACCTACGGAGTAGGCCGTAGGGTAAAAAAAGTTATATTATTTACGGTTTTTTTAAATATATTACCTGTACCTACGGAGATAGCCGTAAGGCCATGTAATATCCCCTACGGATATATGCGTAGGTACTTATCCGTAGGGGTAAAATATCAGGATTTCTAATATTTTGCCCCTACGGATAACTCCGTAGGGGCTAAGCAATGGCCCCTACAGACATATCCGTAGGGCACTCCCAACCCCCCGGTACTGAGATCAGGGGGGAATATCAGTTACTGCTGATATTTTGCCCCTACGGATATAGCCGTAGGAGCAACATGTGTACCTACGGATTAATCCGTAGGTACACATTATCTGTATTTCTTTTTAAAAAAAGGGCTGCCTGATTTTTTCCCGTCCTGTGCACAATAATATATATAACAATAAAATATAAAATTAATCATCATGCAACATATATCGCAGTATTCATAATCACATCTCACGCATATAATATACAAAAGAAACCCAAAAACTGAATATGATATAAATATAAACCAATATCAATATCAATATCGTTTCAAAATGTAGTACAATATGTATCATATAAATAAATACATGTTTCAAAAAATAAGAATCAAAAATCTACCCTAGCTCGGTCCAGCTCCACCTCTGATAAACGATAGAATCTGGCGCGCCTGCTCCTCGGTCAATAAACCATACAATTCGGCGCGTGCGGGAGTCTGAGCGGCCTATGGAGCTGGCGATGTGGTCTGCGCAGCCGCCGTCGAGATAGTAGCTTGCGGAGCCGCGGTTGCGGGAGTCTGAGCGGGCGGTGGAGCTATAGGAGCTGTCTGCGGAACCGCAGCCGATTTAGCGGTTGAAAATAATACAATTGCATAACCTTAAGAAAAACAACCACCCCTTTTTTAATGAATTTGGATGGGTAATTATCCCAAATTTTTTTAAAACAAAAGAAAAACAGTGACCTATATACAAAATGGGTAAATGTCGTGATCAATAAATTACTTACCATTTGCAGAGACATGTATTTTTGCAGCATCCATACATCCTTTTCCTCTTCTTCGATGCCGTATTCTCATTATCTTCGTCTAATCCATCTGAATCTGCAATTAAATTTAATTAAACCAAATAAAATCAAAAATTAAAATCAAATAGTAACAACAAAATCAATGAAATTTATAGCCTACCAGAGTCTTCAAGAATATCCACATATGAATTCTGGGCCTTCTTCTTTTTCTTCAAAGATCTTTTAGAAGCAGAGAATTTTGTTTTCTGGCAAGTGCTTTGAAGCTAAACACCATATTGCCTTTGTATTTGAAAACCAAAAAATACCCAGTTTGCAGATTATTGGCTACTGTAAATTCATGCCACCCATCTTCACTCATGGAAGCAACTTTGTTCTCGATGTGAAGATCAACATGCCATATTTTGCCATTGTGGCTCACTAGGTTAGCCTTTTCTCTTCTCTTGACCATCTTGCTAATCTGCTTGGTAAATTTATTCGGAACCGGCTGCGAATCATTAAAAGACATGCATAAGAAAGGAAGCTAAAATACAGATATATAGCATACCGATACATCGAAACTTCAAAGTTGCGATGACAATCCAGAGATATTTATTTCTACACTCGTGGTGCACATGCGAATGCGTCAGGCATCATGGACAAATATTTGAGAACATGGAAAGTATTATTAGTATAAAGTAATTAAAGCTTTTAAACACCTTGGGTAGATATTTTCTTAGTTGATGCAATCATATCATGATGACTAAATTTAAGCTATTATATATATGCATATGTATTTTTCTAATCTAATATATTACACACACATACACACACACACAGAGAACCAATTTGGTAGAAAAATCAGGTAGCAGGACCCTGAAGAAATGGAGTCCATAGCAGTGCTCATCATCATCATCCATGATCCCTTTGAAGAAATATTATCAAAAGGAGAGAATAAATTGTTACTGCTAGTTAATGCTTGCAAGAAGTTGAAACGTGCGTTCAACCCATTTATATAATAATTCTCACTGCTTGTAGTATTTATTCTCCCCTTTTGATAATATTTCTTTAAAAGGATCATGGATGATGATGATGAGCAATGCTATGGACTCCATTTCTTTAGGGTCCTGCTACCTAATTTCTCTACCAAATTGGTGTTCTCTCTCTCTCTCTCTCTCTGTGTGTGTGTGTGTAATATATTAGATTAGAAAAATACATATGTATATGTATAATAGCTTAAATTTAGTTCTCATGATATGATTGCATCAACTAAGAAAATATCTACCCAAGGTGTTTAAAAGCTTTAATTACTTTATACTTATAATACTTTCCATGTTCTCAAATATTTGTCCATGATGCCTGACGCATTCGCACGTGCACCACGTATGTAGAAATAAATATCTCTGGATTGTCATCGCAATTTTGAAGTTTCGATGTATCGGTATGCTATATATCTGTATTTTAGCTTCCTTTCTTATGCATGTCTTTTAATGATTCGCAGCCGGTTCCGAATAAATTTACCAAGCAGATTAGCAAGATGGTCAAGAGAAGAGAAAAGGCTAATCTAGTGAGCCACAATGGCAAAATACGGCATGTTGATCTTCACATCGAGAACAAAGTTGCTTCCATGAGTGGAAATGGGTGGCATGAATTTACAATAGCCAATAATCTGCAAAGTGGGCATTTTTTGGTTTTCAAATACAAAGACAACATGGAGTTTAGCTTCAAAGCACTTGCCAGAAAACAAAATTCTCTGCTTCTAAAAGATCTTTGAAGAAAAAGAAGAAGGCTCAGGATTCATATGTGGATATTCTTGAAGACTCTGGTAGGCTATAAATTTCATTGATTTTGTTGTTGCTGTTTGATTTTAATTTTTTATTTTATTTGGTTTAATTAAATTTAATTGCAGATTCAGATGGATTAGACGAAGATAATGAGAATATGGCATCGAAGAAGAGGAAAAGGATGTATGGATGCTGCAAAAATACATGTCTCGGCAAATGGTAAGTAATTTATTGATCACGACATTTACCCATTTTGTATATAGGTCGTCGTTTTTTTTTTGTTTTAAAAAAATTTGGGATAATTACCCGTCCAAATTCATTAAAAAAGGGGTGGTTGTTTTTCTTAAGGTTATGCAATTGTATTATTTTCAATAAAAACATGCAATTTCAGTCAAATGGTAGAAAATAGAAGATGTTTCCTCGGTAGCTTGATAATTGATGGAGGATATAAACTTTTGACGACACCTAACGAAAAGTGGACCCTCTTTTCTTCATTAATTCACTCCCTGTGTGTGTGTTTGTTTTTTTTTGAATTAAAGGTCATTGATTTTAGAAAGACCTGATGATATATATGTTGAATATATGTAGGGTGATATGCATGATCACAAGAGCTTGGTAGAGGCAATAAAAAAAGTTGATGTGGTGATCTCTATGCTGGGCTACAAATATCATGAGCAGTTGGTTGATCATAAGTGCACTGCGTGAATAAATATTGTGTTAATTCCAAACTAAATACAAATATAACAAACTTATCAATTATATAGTATTCAATTTGATTTCAAACAAATACCAAATAAGAATTTATTGTACAGGTCCACGACTTACAATCATTCCCGCATGCGAGCACATATAAAAATCATAGTTTCTAGGATGACAAATTTTATTGTCAACTACTGTCACCACCTACAGCTAGACAATAATAAAAATTACTATCTAAGTAAGAGCAAAAGGAATGTGTGTATATTTATGATATAGCATTCTAAATCAATATACATGCACTATATGATATATAAACATACCTGGAGGAGCGGGAGTGGCCTCTGTCCCTGATATGGACGCATCACCAACAACTAGATAATCAAACATTGACAATATAAGTAATTTTGACATAAACATGCATGAATATCTATAATATTACATTCAAAATGGATATTATAGAGCGCACCTGCAGTAAGAAGTGGTAAAAGTATCACCCAACTAGGGTGTAATTTACAGAATCAGTTGAAACTCTTCAAAGCCATAGAAGAACCTGACCTGCACAAATCTGATGTATACTTTCCATTGGACACTAAGAAGTCTCTAAAAGGAAAAGCCAATGTGAAAGCCATTATTAGTTCATATCAGAAGATTGATGCTGAAACAGAGAATAAGGAATGTCATTTTTTTCTTCTTCTGCCACATTACTGTCTTCTCCTTCTTCTTCTGTCACATTACTGTCTTCTCCTTCTTATTATGTGCGCGTGCAAATTCAATGAAATTAGAAACTCCAGTGACAAACTTAGGTTGCATACGTTGTTGTCAATTCACATACATCCAGTCCTTAACCCTGACGTACTCATAGGCCGTGTTAGACTGTATCATATAAATTGTAGGTTATGATGACTATATTGAGAAATCTAAGAACGAGATGGTTACTGACAAAGGAGAAAATCCGTGTATATGCTTTGTGTGTGCGTTTGTCGTTGAAAAGAATAAATTATCGATAATTAAAGTTAGATTTG
Source organism: Agapanthus africanus (assembly GCA_030015575.1). Lineage (NCBI taxonomy): Eukaryota > Viridiplantae > Streptophyta > Magnoliopsida > Asparagales > Amaryllidaceae > Agapanthus > Agapanthus africanus. The sequence goes on along the minus strand of JASDDO010000031.1, from coordinate 512,728,061 downwards.
AGGATACCCATGTATGAGTTGTATTCTATATATGTGTGTTTCAATTTATGATTTCGCTTAAGTGTAGGGTTGTTTTTACTTAAATGCATACATACGCACATATCATATAAACACGTGCATACATATCACATGTCACATATGTTCTCCGCCGAAAGACGCGACCGAGACGTTAGGACGTCCGGGCCTGAACTTCAGGACAGATGCTATTTTAGACTAAGATCAACTTTGTATAGTTCTATGTCACGACGAACATCGAATGTATGTTAACCGATAGAAATTAACTGTTATCGTGTGACACTTATGCTATTTTCAGATACCGGCTAAGTGGACTGCTTGAAGAAATTATATATATGGGGATTGTGATGGCTGCATAAGAAAACTAACAATATCAGAACGATAATTTCTTTGCCCTCTGAACTCTAGGTAAAAAATAAAGCCAAGAGCCAAGCTGTTGCATTCATCATCAAGCCATCACCATATATATACAGTATAATTTAGTGTATACTAAGTATAATTTAGAATATATTCGGAAACGCCAAAAACAAAACTCCAACATGCCCAACGGCTAAAAGTTCCACAAAACAGTCTTCGTTTCCAAGAAAATTTGAGAATGACAAATAAAATTATTAATTAAACTGGGCTTTACCCACATTATTAGTCCAGTTTCCAACACCTTCTCAAACTAGACACATTTTCCTCTTATGATTATCATCAACATTTCAATTAACGAGCTTAATGCTAATTAGAATGGAAATTAACTTAGACCGTGAAATCCAAAACCCCAATCCCAACCCTAACCCTAACCCTAACCCCAACCCCAACCCCCTGCTGAACCCTAACCCCAACCGTAGCCCCAGTCCCAACCCTAACGCTAACCGCAGCCCGAGCCCCAACCCCAACCCCAACCACAGCTCAAGCCGCAGCCCGAGCCCGAGCCCCAACCCCAACCACAGCCCTAGCCGCAGCCCCAGCCCCAGCCCCATCCCCACCCCCAATCAAAAATTTGAGTAATTGAAGAATTCCTTACCTGTGCAGAGGCGACGACGAGAACTCCGATGAGCCGGCACTGGCGACGACGAAAGCAGGCGGTGGCTACGACGAAAGCAGGCGGTGGCTACGACGAATCGGCGGCGCTGGCGATGACGAGAACGACGATCGATTGGCGGGAACGAGAGTTTGGGAATTTTTTGTTCGCGCGAGAATTGGGAATAATGAGCGTAGGGATCGATCTGAACTTTTAACTTAAATCCCTATTTAGATGCCCCTACGGATAAGTCCGTAGGTTCTTGGTTTGCGGCTCCGTATGGGCAAACAACAATTTAAGATTTAATAATTTTTATATAAATATGTAAGGACCGTAGGGACAACCGTCTAGCCCTACGGACTAATCCGTAAGGCCAAAATAAATCTTCCCCTACGGATTTCAATATCCGTAGGGGCAACCCCCTATTAGTGACGTCATAATATTGCTACATGCACCAATAATATTGAATCCATAACGATTTCAACATTCCTGTTCGTGCTCTCGTTATAATAATTTGGTCAAGTCCGAAGACAAGTCGCGTTATTGTTGACCAATGAATTAATCAACATTTCTAGAAAATATCCATTTAACTCCAAATAAATTCACCAATTTGCCAGACAAGTTGCGAATGAATATTAAAAGTCAAGTTTATTAATAGTTGAGTGAATCAACAATCTAGTAGCCAGCCTGAAGCTGGATTGGAATCTTCTGAGTAATTAAGGAATTATAGATTGGTGTATGATCAATCATATATTCTCCTCCTCTTTCACAATACTGGTTTTTTTCCCGTTAAAATTCATGTTTTACTCTATTCTTCAGCTAAAAACCGTACCTTTTTTTACCAGAATGCAGTATTCCCCCGCGTTTCAATAAAATAAAATTTTAACGAAACTTACAAAAGAGTCATCAAAAGCAAAAACAGAGGGGGAAAAACAAAAAGCAGCTCGAAACTAGTCTAACATCTCTCTAACAACTTATTAAAAGCCGGCTTCCCCTCCCCCCACCCAACTTGAAACACTCGCTGCTACCACATCAGTCGTCCATATCAAATTCATGCACCCGTCCTCTGTAGTATGAAGCGACCGCTGATCAGGCTCCATATCCTCGGTTTTCCCTACCCCCTGACTGTATCTTCGCTTTATTCCTTACCTTTGTTGCTCCCATACCTGACCCAAACGCAATATTTGATTCAATACCATTTATTACGTGAATCACGGATTTTTTACCATCATTAAAAGTCCAATTACTAGCCTGAACCGTGTTTTTATTGACGTCAGACGGTGTATATATCCAGTTTCTTAGCAGATTATAGACGGTATGCATGAAGGAACCAGGAAAAAACATATTATTTTTCTCTGATTAATGCAAGCCTAGGAGAAAGCGTCAAAAGGGAAAATTAAAATAAGAAAAAGACCATTAATTAAGCCCCCCACATTAGAGAAGACTCATTCAGTGCCAACCAAGCCCCCTCTTATAAATTTCAATGAAGAAAGCATGAGTTCATGTATTAGAGCAAGAGAGAGAAAGAGAGAAGAGAGATCTCTAGAGAGAGAAAGAGAGAAGAGAGGGCTCTAGAGAGAGAAAGAAGAGAGAAACAGAGAAGAGAGAAACAGAGAGAGATGGCTAAAAAAGGGATATTAGAGGTGCAACTGGTTCGTGCCAAAAAGCTAGCTGATACAGATGTAATTGGTGGGTACCTCTTGCTATTTTTACATTTATTTTGAGCATAAACCTCAGTATTTTTTTTGGGTTTTAATGATCCTTTCGTTTTTATTTTATTTTAATGTTTTTTCAGGAGCTATGGATCCATATGTTTTGGTTGAATACAGGAATCAGGAGCACAAGAGCAGTGTCGCTATAGGTTACACTTCTCCCCTTTCTTACCTTTTGCTTGAAAAAGGAAAACATTTGATGGAAATCTACAAAATATATGCAAAATTTAATGATATCTTGAAACTTTACGAATTATATATTGAATTTATTTAGAAGACGGGGACGGATCGGTTCTATCTTATATATAAATGTGGGGGGAAACCGTTAGAAATTTTTTAAATTATTTTTCCTCCGATATTGATATAAAGCTTGATGCTACAGGACAAGGAACAAAACCCGCATGGAACCAGACATTTAAGTTCATGGTGCAATATTCTGAAACAGACCATAGCCAACACAAGCTCATCCTCAGGATCATGGACGAAGACGACTACACAGGCGATGATTTTGTCGGGCAAACAATGTGAGAGAAATGCAAGAAATGATTTTCAAAACCTATATGACAAACTTGCATTAGACAATCATGATAAATTAGATGTTTATATCATATTAAATGAAATGGGCTTAATTAATGAAAGATAACTAAAATTTATCCTAACATATCTTCTCCTTTTCATATAGGATTAATGTTGGAGATATCATCTCTTTAGCATTAGAGAGAGGAAAAGGGGAGCCATATACTAGCAAATACAGAGTGGTCCTTGCAGATCTTACTTACTGTGGAGAGATTGAAGTTGGTGTAACTTTTACCCCTAAGGTTTGAATCATGGATAATATTTTGTAATGTGCTTAAATTTTGAAGTTAATATTTTTTTTGGGATTTATTTTTATGTTATCTCTCCAATTGCTCAGGTTGAGGATGAAGGAGAAGGCTTTGGAGGGAGGGGACACAACTTTTACTCTTGAAGATCTTTGCTTTCTAGCCCTTGCAAAGGACATTTGCTTTATAACTTTTATTTTCAATGCGAAATTTTATTTATTTATTCGAATCATGTAGCATACGAGGAGACTAAGAACATATTGTTCTGTTGTTATTTTATTTATTTACATAACTGCTGATTAACGAATTCTTACAATTCAATTTTATGAGTTACAGTACCTCTCCCCTCTCTGCTTGTTCTGAGATGCAGCGTGATATTTGTTGTAGGCAAATGATTTCAATTCTTTTTTTTTTTCAATGTCGGATATATTATTTGTACTGCAAAAACGGAAATTGTTAAAGATTATGAATTGATGTAGCTCATAGAAAGATGGTGTTAAAGGAAAGTTATTAGGGAAAAATGGATCTAGCTCTCTGGATGCAGAAACCAATAGAAGAAAGTCACTCGACAAAAAAACCTAGTGAAAAACTCTCTAGATCCAAAAGGTTATGAGTTTAAGTCCATATAGTACAACCAGACACTTTTTACATTTTAATATTTCCATATATCCTTATCAATGTATAGCAAAAAGCTGGTACACTTATCAGATGTAGCAGTTTACCTGCTAAGTGTAGCAGTTATATATATGCTAAATGCAACAGATATATAGTGGTTATCTAATATGTATAGCAGTTTACCTGCTAAATGTAGCGGTTATCTGCTAAGTATATAGCATTTTGCTGCTGGAAGTTGACAAGATTAATATGAGAATATTGAAAAGTAAAAATTGACTGGTTGTACTATAAAGGCTTATACCAATACCTTTTTGGATATAGAGAGTTTCTCACAGAATTTTTTTACCCAATGATGCTTTCCTATTGGTTTCTCAAACCAGAAGCAAGACCCATTTTTCTCAATTATTAATAGCTAGTATTTTTCAATGTGATTTAAATAATTAGGTTGTAGAATAAAGTTTTATAGGTGATTCTTATAAAAATGGATGCTTTGGATTAGAGCATCTAAATAACTGTATGGGGGAAGAGAGATGGGTGGGATGGAGGATTGAGTTTTGAAATAAAGAGGTACTGATATTTTTATTTTGTTATGGTGATGATACGTGGATTTCTTAATTGAGAGAATATATGGGTTGAATTTTCTTCTCTTGAATCTCTTAGTTAAAAAATAAACCATCCGTTAACAGAGAGATGCAGCGCTGCACAAGTCAATTGCAATTCTTCAGCGGAAAACTCGAAGCATTTGTTGTTTTGACTGAAGTATTTGCCACATAAGCCAAAATTTGTCATATTGTATCACACTCTTGAAAAAGGTCAAACGTTAATATTTGAGATTTGAAATATAGTTTATCTACCAATGTATTTACATTTCTAGTCAGTATGTTTCTTTTATTTTTATGTTTTTTTCTAACGTGAGCCTTTTGGAAATCCAACCAGCCTCACTTTGGAGGAGAGAATTATGGATTTGGAACCTCCGCTATTATGTTATGTTCTTTGCTATTTGGTGCTTTGAGAGCATCCTAATCGCACATCATATATGCAAAACATGTGAAAAACGCCAACACTAAAACCTCATGTTTTACACTGTTTGGCAGCGATCGTGACCGTTGATTTTAACACCAAAGAATCCTGGGCCATTGATCTTAATAGCAGAGAATAGCATGAAGTGATAATAGCAGAGACTCCGGATCCGAGAATTATACCGTCTGAGCTAGGCCTGGTTGGTTATCCTTATACCTTGTTTTATTAAAAATTTGTAACCTTGCTATGCATAAAGATATTTTGCTTTTCAGGATAAATTTTACTAAACACTATTAAAGTTTTTAGGTTTTTAAGATAACCCACTGAGGTCTGAAAACCCCATTAAACTCCACTCGAACTTATTTTTTTCAAGTTAACCCATCACGGTGTTAACATAAGGTAGTAATTGACCAAACTATCTTTGACCCGCTCAATCAATTTGGCAGCTAACTTATATGTTTTACTTTTTACAAAAAAAAATAAACTTTTCCCGAAATCCCTAAATTTGGTGATGTTGGGTTGTTTGTTTGAAGGATTTGGGATGGATTTGCGGTGGCCAAATCCTTGTGGATTCGATAATTTTTTGTTTGGTTGAATTTGTAGCCACATAAGCTAAAACATGGATTCATAAAGAAGAGATGCTTTTTACCCGTAACCCTCTCTTCCTTCTCAAAACATACCAAATTCTTTCTAGCCAAAAAACTTGGTATTTACTTTTTACCCTAAAAAATTAATATTATACATTATTTTGCTTCATTTACGATTTCCGTCGACTTTTAACGGCAAAACGTCAGGTTTTTCTCTAAAATATCCCAACCATTCTTCTTTTTTGGAAATATTCAATTTCTTTCTCAAATTGAAATTGGGGTTTAAGTTTCTGTTGCGCCTTTCTAAAAAATGACTATAAAATCAGGAATATCTTCAACATTCTTCTCTAGTTATGAAGAATTTGAATATTTATGTGGTCTTATTTATTATATTCGGATAATGGTAAACATAAAATTTATGGAGAAGAATAAAAATTAAATTTAATGAGGATTTTTTCTGATGGAAATCGTAAGGGGTAAAATGATGTAACTTATTAGATTTGGGAGGTAAAAAGTAAATACCAAGTTTTGAAGAGTTAGTACGGAATTTGCTATGTTTTGGAAAGGGTGCTACAAGTTAAAAAAAACCCAAAAAATAGAGATTTGGAATAAACTTCCTCCACATAGAATTTTTTTTTCGTGTGCCGGTCGTATACGCCCGGACAATAGAGAGAAGAAATAGAAATGTGGACCTCACATACTGCCAACGCTGCCCGGAACTCCCTCCTCTCTGAACCCATGTCAAGATGTATTGCACCCAACACACCAAATAATTCTTCCTCCACATAAGCTTTTTTGGGAATAAAAAATTGTTATTCTTACCATTTTAATTGCTTTGGAAATTAGATGGTTTGTCTTGTTTGGAGGTAACAAAAAGATATTCCCGCCATTTTAATGTTACCTTTAAATCTATGTTATGGAATTCATATCTATTTAGTGCAACCGAACAAAGCGGTGAACATTTTTTGGATCATAATTTTTAAGTTTGATACAAACCAAACAAAAAAATTACTAAATCCAAAAATTTTTATTGTAAGGATTTGGGAATTCATTTTTATGAATCCTCCAGCCAAACATGCCTAAGTGACTGCCGAGGCCTCCTCTTCCCAAAATCATCGATCACTTCATCCCAAAGCCTAATTGCTGTAAAGCTCTCATTCGAAACCTTCTTTAGTTTTCTGAAGGCTGTTGATTTTGAGGACCGACACGAAAAACATCTTGATCTCTTTGATTTGGGCTTTTAACGTAAGATTCATTGATTTCCAAACTGACAAGGGGTTTGAATAGCTATGTGGGTGTTTCTGTCCCAGCCATGGGATTAGCAAAACTTAAAAATCTCGAGTGTTTAGTAAAATTTACCATGCTTTTTATAAAGCATTTGTGATCTACCAAACGACATAAAGATATGATGATTTTCACTTGAATAGAATATTAAAGTATATCGGGCAGAAAATAAGATTTTTTTTCTCTTGTCTTAATGACAATGAAAATAGTTTTCATAAAATAACATATAATCAAGTAAGAATACAGCAGAATCAAAGGTTTAAATAATCTACCAAAAAGTTATAGTAAATTTAACCAAGCTTGAACTTCGACGCATGACAAAATTTGATCAAAAAATATGTTGATGGAGGGTGGAATCTCCTTCAGATGTTGCGTTCCGTTGATCTGCAGATGGCTGCGATGGGTGGCTAGTATTGGATCTGGAGATTGCCGCTCCTGATGCGTGTGGATCTCAATGGGTTGAGGTTGTGGTTGCCGAGTTACCTGCAAGGAAGTCCCGGGATGGTTGTACCACCGAGGACCCTCCGACGATCAAGTTAATCTAGAGATCCGAGCAGAGTAACGGCTTAGAGGAGTAAAATTGGTTTACCTTGACCGTCTGAAAGAGTGGATTAAATAGTGGTGGCAGCAGATGCCGCAGGCGCGAGAATCACGCCGGCCGTTATGTTTCCGACGTCACGCCCGCGTGATGAGCGGGACCTCCCATTAATGGCGAGACAGGCTCGTTAATGGGGGATCGTGGTGGCGTGGAATATGGGATGTGGCCGGCGGAGATCTCGCGCATGGCGAGATACGCGGGATAGCGGTTACGCCTGCAAGCGGTGCCGTTGGTCGGTCGATGAGACTGAGGAAGATGACCTCGGCGAGAGAGCTCGCAGACGAGCGGGAGAGCCGAGGCATCCTGGTTCTGCGGTAGATCGGATACGGGCTGTGAGGCCGAGGAGGCCGGTTATGCAGGGGATGTTGGGGTCAAAATTTGCACCCCAGTTGACCGAGTCAAAAGTCAAGATCAACCCCAAGTAAGCGGGCCCAAACCCAAGCAAGTGAGCCCATGTCCAAGTCGAGCCCCGCGGCCAGCCTCCCCCATGCTAAAATGAAATCATGTAATAAATAATTTTTATGTATTTTTTTATGCATGAATGTAAGCAAAATGGGCATAAAACCAAATTTTTGTAAAGCCCATAGCTTATGTGCAAAAAAAATAGCACATGAGGCATGGGATGAGCAAAATGCCATTTTGTAAAGCCCAAGGGGCTACGTGTAAATGTGTAAACCTATATAAGACAACATGATGATGAATAAAATATACTCTTCATTCTCTCAAACTATAGGGTTTGTGCCTCCACTCTCTCCTTCCAAGTTCTTCCTTTTTCTTTTCATTTTCCAATTAAATCAAGAGCTTAACTCTTCTTTTTTTTAAAACTAAATAAAGTTCTATCATAAACCCACCTCCCAAGACTCCATCAAGAGAAGAAAAAGGGTCTCTTTTTTTATCATCCAAGATCTAGATCTTGGAGTTTCAAGAGAACCCATTTTGGGTTTCTTCTCAAAAGAGAAAGGAGAAAATCTTTTGGAGTTTAACTTCACAAATAAAATTATTTTGGAGTTTAACTCCACTACAGAAATTCTTTTGGAGTTTAACTCCACAGTAAAAATCTTTTTTTTTTGAAGTTTAACTCCACATAAAATTCTTTCGGAGTTTAACTCCACATTTAAAATTCTTTCGGAGTTCAACTCCACAATAAAAATTCTTTCGGAGTTCAACTCCATTTAAATTCTTTTGGAGTTTAACTCCACAAATAAAAATTCTTTTGGAATTTAACTTCATAATAAAAATCTTTTTTTGGAGTTTAACTCCACAAAAAAAATTATTTTGGAGTTCAACTCCATGTCATTAAAAAAAATAAAAATTTTGGAGCCCTTTTTGCCCCATCACATGCTGGCATGTGATGGCCCCCCTCACATGCTAATGGCCCCCTTTACAAGGGGTCATATGCTAAGCATGTGATGGCCCCCCTCACATGCTAAGGGTCACATGCTAAGCATGTGATGGCTCCCCCTCACATGCCATGCTAGCATGTGAGGGGTCACATGTGTAAGTGCACGGCGGCGTCCCGGCCTCCATCCCAAGGCCAAATGCGGAAGCGATGGCTAACTTTAATTTTCTTGAACCGGCACCACCGCGTACTAAAACCCGGATCGTACCATTAAACTAGTCATAGCTAACTACAAGAGGGGGAAGAGAGATATACCGAGTGATCCGAGTCCTCCGGTCTTCTCGTCGTCGTCCCGATCTCCCGCGGAGTCTCCGGTCTCCACCTCGTCTCCGGAAGAGCACCACGTCGCCTGCTTCTTTTACGGGCTCCCACCTCTATACCGAGGCAACTCGGGCACGAAGCTGGCAAGTCGACGTGCCCAAGATTTACTGTAGAATGTAGTGTGGAACTCATGTCTCATTTTGGGGTTGTAGGAATTGCCATATGGTGGAGGAAATGATACAAGCTTTTGGAGGAGAAGCTAATATGATTTTTGCCAAGCCAAATGAGTGTAAATCCCTACACCAAAAATTGGGACAGCCCCATGAGGGAATGGCCGGCCATATCAACGTGGGAGGAGAGAATGAGAGTGAGTGAGGGAGTGTATCAATCAAAAGAATGAGAGTCACTCAAAATCCAAGAGAGAGAAAGGTCAAATGAAATCATGAAAGGAAATGATCAAAAACACAAACCCACACTCCACCATCATAATCCAACATCTCAAGTATGACGACTCCAAATGGTCAAGCCATCATCATCAAGCATGATGACTTCAAAAAGTCAAGCCATCATGAAGAAGTCAAGACGTCAAAGAAGAGCTATCATGATACAACAATATGCAGTCACCTCCCTCCACAAATGCTTATTTGCACAATTGCAAATAAGCCCTCCTCCACCAATCTTCGGCCATTTGAAAGATACAAATGAAAATGGCCGAAACAGAAAGCAAACTGTCAACTCCAGAAAACTGGTCCCGTAATAAATTACAGGAAAACCCCGATACTGTGCATACACACCCGCATCTGTATTCCGACCGAAATACAAATGCAATGAGACAAAATCTACACTGTACTATACTAGGATCCGGCTTAAACCAAAGCCGGCTAGTAATATCCGTTCGATCCTGATCCGTGCAATATCGCACGTATCTGATCGAACCCTGTCATATATCCATACGACCTCTAGTATAAACCGTTCGATCCTGATCCGTGCAATACCGCACGTATCTGATCGGACCTTGCCATATCTCCATACGGCCTCTACAGCTTTTCGCCCGAAAGCTGAGTAACTGAATGTGGGGGACTCTAAAGACTCGTCAACACCTTGGTTGTGGATTTAACCACTAGCACGTCAGAGGTATAAGCCAATACGTAACGGGCTACCAGGTATTGACCAAAAGGGACGTCGATGAGCGAACTCATCCTGACACCCTACTGAGCCTGTCAGTGACAATATCCGTACAGTCCGGTCCGTTCGTCTATGAGCATCGCATGGCGGGCCTAGGGGGTTGGTAAAAGTCAGACCCCCACAAGCGGTACAAGTCGTGTCGAAGTGTAACCCAAAACACTCTGAGATACTACTGGAATACCTACCAGTAAATCTCCTGCCTCGGCCGAGGGCTTCGTGTAATGGCTCTCCTAGACACAGCGCGACCTCACCCCCAATACCGGGAGAGACGAACCCCTGAAGATCCGCTCACTGCCTCCATGTGGCTCGGGACTGTACTCAACTAAAACCTGTTTGCACGTCTCCTTTGAGCGTGGTAGGATAGTAATCAAAGTACAGTGGAAACTCACACGAGACAAATGACGATCCCCAGGTCGATGAACTAATCTGTACACATGTCACCAGGGAACTGCTATCTGACGTCAGGTATAAGACCAACTAGCATGTTCCCGGCGAGTCCTGTTCGGTGTTCTCATAACCCAATGAGCACCTGTATACATCTTAGGTGAACCAACTGACACCAGTGGCTTGTGAGACCGGCCACCGCCCCTCGTCGGGGTCTCGACTGTATACACTAGTCTACTCTGGAGTATCGATGCCCTGTCTCGAAACTCCCACGACTAGGGACCTTTTAAGGATGTGCTTATAGACTACCGGCTCCCACGTATATGATCGCCCTCATACTGCTGGCAGTCAAGCAAGAATCCTAGGGGCTCTATCAGCGTGTAATAGCGACCTGTCAGGTCACCTAAAGCAGTACACGATAATAAAGATAAACCAGATAGCATACTATCATCTCGAGTAAGACTGTCCTACTGGGACAGGTCCTCCCTCAATCATTGCAATCACGTGCCTGTGATCCAATAATTGACTCTGAGAGCACTATCTCCAACAATCTCCCACTTGCACTCAAGGCTAATTATTGCGATGTCGCATACTCACAGCCCGTGTGATACCGAACACCCAACTCCTCTACTGGTCAGTCTTACAAAGCTCGCTTGCGAAACTATTGCGTTCGAGGAATAGCCTTAGTGAGTGGATCCGCCTTGATGTCTCTTTCTATGTCTCTCTAAATCTCAAGTTCGCGGAGAAACCCATCTCCCGAAATGAGCAATGCCTGTCTTAGAATGTGTCTGGATGTCTGATGGGACCTAGCTCATAAATGAACTCCAAATCCAAACTTCTTAGACTGTATCGACAACTGAACTTAATCAGTATCCTGCGCCATGCCTCCCTCAGTATTGCCTTGGATCACCTGTCCAAAATACTACCCCTCGTCGGAAGGAAAAACTATAACTCTGACAACCTCCTTGTCGTCCATGTCACCTTGGAAGCCTGGAATGATAACTGTCTCCCAAATGAGGCTGTCGTTATCATATCCCTAGAACATCCACTTATGTTCTAAAACTGCTTCCGACTGTTTCTCCAGGATTGGATCAATGTCAACTTATTGCATCTAGTGCAAGAACAACATCTGGTGTGGTACTTGACATCTCATGATTGGCTCAATTGCCTGAGCAAGTTATTTGTCAATCATGCATATCCCTCTCCCCTTTAGTCTGTAAGACACCTTTAGAGAGGGTGACTCCATTACCTGCAGGTACACTACCGTGCCAGGAGTCGTCCATTCTAAATACTCTTAGAATGCTGTCTAAGTACCCTGATTGGGAAACCACCCAAATCTAGATCTAAAACCATAGATCTAGTAACCAGTATGTTTGATATAATGTCCAAGTCCCATGCGGAGAAACTACTGTGTGACGACCAAAGTATAACCGATCGTAGTATAGGAATATCACTTCCTACTCTATGTATGTCATCCAAATACCATGACATCACACCCTACTACCTTCTCAACAGATCCATCCCCTATTCTGATGAAGTCAAACCTATGGCTGTCACATCAGAAATGGATGATCTCTCTCCGCTATATCTGCTTTAGTCTATAAATAGACACAAGCCACCTGTCCACCAATGCTTCCGCTGCTCCCACTGACTACGACAACCCTCTGGCAAAGTCATATACACGTACACTTCTAAAGCTAGTTTAGAACGACGCTATACTCATCCTCCTGCCGGGTCTCGTATCCTAGAATAACAGCAATGGCCAGTGTGGGTAAACAAGAACCTCCCTGCCACCGTCCTTGAGGCTACCGGAGTACCTCTCGGGTGCCTGAGGTTACCCACCTTGTCTGCGGAGTGGCCAATGGAATGTCAAACCAGATTGAATCTTTAGGTTCCTATCAAATCTTCATTAATCGTTTGTGGTTCTGGAATCACTTCCAGTTCTACCATACTCCCACTACTGTTTTTCTGAAAAAATCCATTTTTATTAAAACTGTGGCGAGTCTAGAACAATATCACTATTGATCTTCCAGATGGTAGAAAGTCAACACTCGTCATAGCCTGGGTCAACCCACAAACAACCATTACAGAAAACGTGCCTTGAGTTGTCTAGAGTCTGGTTTTAATCATAAGCCGGACAACTCCCCGTAGCTTAACAACGTTAAGATACGAACTGTTCTATATCCAATATAGAACCAGAGGCACTGATTTAATTGAACCAGATTCAAATCATGCAGCTGTCTCCAGTGCATGTCAACTAAATGGAAGGAGGCCGATCAGCGTTACTCAACTTAGGAATGCTTCCAATTATGAGTAACCTGAAAAAGAAGCAAGTTCTCTTAATCATTACTATCAACTGAACACCATACACAAGTATCTACATCTTCGATCACTTTGAAGAATCCCGATACTTGCAATACCTGGTTCTCTACTTCATTCAAATACCTATAACTTCTCAAAATTCGGACCCTGTGTTTCCACGAAACACCTGTCTAAAAACCAGAGAAGTCATAAGTAAACCGAATATAGTACGAGGACCAACCCTTCTGTCCTGATGGACCCTGGACAACATACAATACTCTGTATAAGTCCCTTGAGTCTGATAACTCATTCCCTGTGTGTCGTAGGTTGAAAACTGTACTATGGTTATGAAGAATTACACCGCTGTTTAATGCTCCTTACCTAACTATCCACTGATATAGGTAAATGTCATAGACATAATTTCAAAAAGGTATATCTCACTCTATGAAGATAGACGTACAGATATATCAATTTGAAATTGGTGCACAACAACGGATATTCAAAATCAAATATTTGCCGACCGGCAAACAGCCCAGGCGATTTCCTCAAATATCATCGATTACAACGAATCCCGATATAATGAGGACGATCACCTAATTTCCAATAGCTTACTCCCACTCATCATCTGTAAAACCATACAGATGTGAGAATCATACCTGGTAAATACATACCCTGGAGCAAGTGTCTAACTGGGAAATCAGTTTTCCTTTAACAGTACACAGTGAAACTGAAACATTGAAATGTTTCGATGGGGTATCCCGGTATTCCTAGTAATGCCTCTTCCAGATTCACGACTGTAACCGTATAGTTCTTTGCTACCTCTCCAAATCCCTTTATATGTCTTTAGTCATTACCTTCTGCACACCCCTTAGGCCAAATGGTTTTCTTCCTTCCCTACCATTCGGCACCAGCCTATGGTTTGGAAGAAGACTATCCAATAAGCATAATGGGTGTACTGTCCTAATCCTAGGAACACTCGCAAAGCGAGAGAAGGTGAAGATAAAAGACAACCGAATAAACCTTATTCCTATTTCTCCTGAACCAGAATCCATCCCCGAACTGGAACAAGTTCCTTTTCGGGTTCGTATATAACCATACGATGGAGTATCCAATAAACTGTGGATCTTCGTAGTGATACGGAGTATTCTGGAGAAATACAAAGGTGATTTAGGATTGGCGAAGAAATACTTGGTTTGGTCGTGAATAGCAGTCGCAGTTTTCTTTGCCCTCTTACTAATCCCTTTATTTGTCTTAACTTAATACCTTCTGTACACCATCGTTAGGCTAATTGGTTTTCTTCATTCCCTACCGGTCGGCACCAGCCTATGGTTTGGAAGAAGACTATCCAATTTGCGTAATAGGTGTACTATCTCCTAAACCAAGGAGAACTCGCAACCTGAGAGAAGGTAAAAGGAAAAGACAACTGAATAATCCTATCCGTTTTCTCCAGAACCTGAAACCATCCTCGAATAACTTCGAGTTCGTATCTAACCATACGATGGTTTTGTCCAATGGAAGTGGACGTTCGTAGTAATACGGGGTGTCCTGGAGAAAAGGGTAAAAGTAGGAGTGGCAATGAGGTTTGCAACTCTGACAATCCAAAAGCCAGTGTTTAAGAAGGTTCGATCAACTTGGTCACTGAGTCATAGTCTAGGGTCGGGTCAATGGTCGCTGCCGAAGAGAGAGAGAAAAGAAACACTCAGCGTGCACTCTATCCTAGATCAGAATGGTTACTAATTTATCTAATCTGGAAACCTTCCACTGTACCGTCAAATTCTCCTCCAAACCTGAAAGAAGAATTAGTCGGGATCACCCGAGGAGTAAACCAACTCATCAGTGGGAATCAGGATCCAACTATCATCGCATAATAACGTGACAGAATCCGCTCACGGTGTCACACTCCAGAAGGTATGCGCATATCTGGCAAGTTTCAGTTTCTTTAGAAACTCCCGATGTGATTTCTGCCCCATGCTCTTATGACCTTGACTTTGGCCAACAAATCATAAGTCACATGTCAAGTTCTACCCGTCATTCTCCAGGTCAATTTGAACCCACCCGTACATACCCTTGACTTTGGCCAACAAGGTAGTATGACTGCCCCAAACCAACGCATCTATCTATGCTGCATATGAATAACCAACAGCTACCAAACACTGTGCCTTGACTTTGGCCAACAAACACAGCTTGAATACTATTGACTACCCATATGAAACGACAGAGGGCTATGAATGGTTTCTGGTGAAAACCTTTAACGTAAAGAACTTGATATCGTTGAAGGAACGGATAGCTTTTAAAAAATATAGTGATGAAAATCGTTGCTAAAGAGGTCACTCCCGGTGAAGGGATCTCGGCTCTTTCCTCGTAGAATGAGGTGCAGGATATTCCAACTGAATACCACGATGCAAAGCAAGAGTAATCGGCTATAGTGAAGTTATTGCCCTGACGCAAACTTCTGTCCAAGGGGTCACTCCCGGTGAAGGGATCTCGGCCCTTGCCTCGTCAACTGAGGAGCAGGATATTCCAACTGAATACCACGATGCAAAACAAAAGTGAACGTCCTTGCAATAACAGCTTTTTGAAAAGTGTTCCAACAACATCAGATTAGGTTTGTTTTTAACTTGCATTGATCCGAATCAACGCAGTCCCATCAATTGATCACACCACAAAGAACGAAAATAATATGACGTACGTATATGCTATCCGTATTCGCCACTGGGTCCCGTCATTACCCGTTAGGTTAGCTAACTAACGACAGAGCGGGGACTGGACTAGCGCGGATGTAAAACATATACAACATATACTAATATATATACCAATATATAATTTTCGCTCAAGACGTGATAAAATGCAACATCACAGAAATGTACAGCATCACAGAACAATACAGATATCTGGGATCCCCGGGTTTCACAGAGCCACTACTGAAACCCGACGTTCCCCTGGTCGTGTGGATAGCCTGTGCAATGAAATCCTAAACCCCTACGGGCGCGGCAAGTTACCCGCCAAAACCTGAAGCGAGGCAGCCCCCTTCAGCAACGTGAATGGACCACCCGGCACTTCACGGAATCCGGTAACTTGGGCACCCCTTCTGGGTCAACCTGTACCCCCTACGAGTGCGGCGAATAGCCCGCCAATCCTAGAGTGAAGCCCCCTCCGTCTCAATGCCATGAGATGCGGGCCCGTTGCCCTCTAGAACCCGGCTATCCGTGCACCCCACCTTGGGGTAATCCTAGTACAGAGAGTAAAATATACATACAACGGGTATATCGACCGCAACCAGGTCGTGCCCCAAAATAATAATACAAACAGGCAGTCCACATGTCGGACGCTCGCCCCGCAATATCAAATGTACATAATACAACAAAATCTGTACTAGCATTGCATCCAGGCTATCCCCACCGACCAATCCGCAACATCACAGCATAACACAGAACATCAACGTGAAAGTCACGTTCGCAAATCCGTCTAACCGGGCTATAGCAGTTAGACAGGATTTACTGATCAAGTGACATTCACGGTCGCAGATATAATGTAAATACTGTGAACTAATGTGTTTAAAATATCCGATCGATCAAATTTTAACAAGTGGGCCCCAAGTACTACTGTAGCACATCAAGAAATTCTGGGCCCAAATTTAATATTCCAGAAACCCTATTTTCACCCCAGAAGCCCACTGGAAAAATTCGACACAGTGATCCTTCCATACTGCGGCGGAACCGCGGTGCCAAGTGGGGTTTGGCCGCGGTTCCGCGCTCTCCCTGAATGATCAATCTCTCGAATTTCCCTAGAATTCTTAGGACTTCTAGTACATCAATTTTCTATAACCTGAAAAAAATTTCGAGCCAGAAAAAATTCGACAGAAAACTGATGTGAAGAAAACGCGGGTTTTTGGAATTTTGGTCGATCGGAAATGTAAAACACGTTAGACAAAGCTAGACTATGTTAATGGCGAGGCTCTGATACCACTGTAAGTGCACGGCGGCGCCCCGACCTCCATCCCGAGGCCAAATGCGGAAGCGATGGCTAACTTTAATTTTCTTGAACCGGCACCACCGCGCACTAAAACCCGGATCGTGCCATTAAACTAGTCCTAGCTAACTACAAGAGGGGGAAGAGAGATATACCGAGTGATCTGAGTCCTCCGGTCTTCTCGTCGTCGTCCCGATCTCCCGCGGAGTCTCCGATCTCCACCTCGTCGCCGGAAGGGCACCACGTCGCCTGCTTCTTTTACGGGCTCCCACCTCTATACCGAGGCAACTCGGGCACGAAGCTGTCAAGTCGACGCGCCCAAGATTTGCTGTAGAATGTAGTGTGGAACTCATGTCTCATTTTGGGGTTGTAGGAATTGCCATATGGTAGAGGAAATGATACAAGCTTTTGGAGGAGGAGCTAATATGATTTTTGCCAAGCCAAATGAGTGTAAATCCCTACACCAAAAATTGGGACAGCCCCATGAGGGAATGGCCGGCCATATCAATGTGGGAGGAGAGAATGAGAGTGAGTGAGGGAGTGTATCAATCAAAAGAATGAGAGTCACTCAAAATCCAAGAGAGAGAAAGGTCAAATGAAATCATGAAAGGAAATGATCAAAAACACAAACCCACACTCCACCATCATAATCCATCATCTCAAGTATGATGACTCCAAATGGTCAAGCCATCATCATTAAGCATGATGACTTCAAAAAGTCAAGCCATCATGAAGAAGTCAAGAAGTCAAAGAAGAGCTATCATGATACAACAATATGCAATCACCTCCCTCCACAAATGCTTTTTTGCACAATTGCAAATAAGCCCTCCTCCACCAATCTTCGGCCATTTGAAAGATACAAATGAAAATGGCCGAAACAGAAAGCAAACTGGCAACTCCAGAAAACTAGTCCCGTAATAAATTACAGGAAAACCCCGATACTGTGCATACACACCCACATCTGTATTCCGACCGAAATACAAATGCAATGAGACAAAATCTACACTGTACTATACTAGGATTCGGCTTAAACCAAAGCCGGCTAGTAATATCCGTTCGATCCTGATCCGTGCAATACCGCACGTATCTGATCGAACCCTGTCATATATCCATACGACCTCTAGTATAAACCGTTCGATCCTGATCCGTGCAATACCGCACGTATCTGATCGGACCTTGCCATATCTCTATACGGCCTCTATAGCTTTTCGCCCGAAAGCTGAGTAACTGAATGTGGGGGACTCTAAAGACTCGTCAACACCTTGGTTGTGGATTTAACCACTAGCACGTCAGAGGTATAAGCCAATACGTAACGGGCTACCAGGTATTGACCAAAAGGGACGTCGATGAGCGAACTCATCCTGACACCCTACTGAGCCTGTCAGTGACAATATCCGTACAGTCCGGTCCGTTCGTCTATGAGCATCGCATGGCGGGCCTAGGGGGTTGGTAAAAGTCAGACCCCCAAAAGCGGTACAAGTCGTGTCGGAGTGTAGCCCAGAACACTCTGAGATACTACTGGAATACCTACCAGTAAATCTCCTGTCTCGGCCGAGGGCTTCGTGTAATGGCTCTCCTAGACACAGCGCGACCTCACCCCCAATACCGGGAGAGACGAACCCCTGAAGATCCGCTCACTGCCTCCATGTGGCTCGGGACTGTACTCAACTAAAACCTGTTTGCACGTCTCCTTTGAGCGTGGTAGGGTAGTAATCAAAGTACAGTGGGAACTCACACGAGACAAATGACGATCCCCAGGTCGATGAACTAATCTGTACACATGTCACCAGGGAAC
Source organism: Agapanthus africanus (assembly GCA_030015575.1). Taxonomy (NCBI): domain Eukaryota; kingdom Viridiplantae; phylum Streptophyta; class Magnoliopsida; order Asparagales; family Amaryllidaceae; genus Agapanthus; species Agapanthus africanus. The sequence goes on along the minus strand of JASDDO010000031.1, from coordinate 512,709,106 downwards.
TGCTATCTGACGTCAGGTATAAGACCAACTAGCATGTTCCCGGCGAGTCCTGTCCGGTGTACTCATAACCCAATGAGCACCTGTATACATCTCAGGTGAACCAACTGACACCAGTGGCTTGTGAGACCGGCCACCGCCCCTCGTCGGGGTCTCGACTGTATACACTAGTCTACTCTGGAGTATCGATGCCCTGTCTCGAAACTCCCACGACTAGGGACCTTTTAAGGATGTGCTTATAGACTACCAGCTCCCACATATATGATCGCCCTCATACTGATGGCGGGGTTGCTTGCTGTGGTGGTGGCCGGAAGAGAAGGAGACGTCGATGTGAACGGCGGTGGCTGAGATGGTCGCCGGTGAGGGGGCAGGAGCGGGGGCGAGGCTCGGAATTTGGAGTCGGGTGCAGCGAAGGGGGTGAAGCAGTGTTACACTCGGCGATGAAGTAGGAGGTGATGGTGGTGATGCCGAGGGATCGACGAGGTGTCCGGCGGCAAGAGGGGACGACGACGAGGTCGGAGGTGGTGGCTAGCACAGAGGTCTGGTGTGCAGGTGATGGGAGCTCCGGTGGCGCAAAGTGGCGATTGCGAGGAGGCGTGGATGAGGGTGAGGTCGACGAGAAAGAGAGTGGACGAGAGTGATGGAGAGAGGGAGTGCAGAGAGATGGGTTTTTGGTGAAGGGGGACGTGAGGGTGATGGCGAGGGAGGCGAGGGAGGTCTCGTATGCGAGAGAGAGAGAGAGAGAGAGAGACGAGGTCGAGGGAGGAGCGGTTCATGGGGGTGTAGCGCAAAAGATGGAGTCGCGGGGTCAGTTGGCATGGGTTGTGGGCGCGCGCGAGATTGTGGGTGCGAGGCGCGGGGACGTGGGGAAGGAAAGGAAAAGGAGCGGGAAAAGGAAGGAAGTTGGGGAAGAAGGGAAGCTGGTCGGTTGGGGGAGATGGGCCGGGCTCGGCTTGGATAAAAGAAATTGGGAAAGGGAAAATAGATAATAGGGTTTGGGGAATTGTTTAGGGAAAAATGAAAGGAATTAGATTAAATTAGGTTAGGGTTTTAAAATAAAACAAAATAATTATAAATATAAATAAATAAATTTTGCAAGTAACATTTTATAAAAATACGGATATTGATTTACAAAAAAAACTGAGTATTACAGAGATACAGCCCTACACACGTCAATTGCAATTCAATTGCAATTCTTCAGCGGAAAACTTGAAGCGTTTGTTGTTTTGACTGAAGTATTTGCCACATAAGCCAAAATTTGTCATATTGTATCACACTCTTGAAAAAGGTCAAACATTAATAATTGAGTTTTGAAATATAGTTTATCTACCAATGTATTTACATTTTTAGTTATATTTCTTTTATTTTTATGCTTTTTTTTAATGTGAGCCTTTTGGAAATCTAACCAACGACCTCATTTTGGAGGGGAGAATTATGGATTTGGAACCTCCGCTATTATGTTCCTTGCTATTTGGTGCTCTGAGAGCAACCTAACCGCACATCACATATGCAAAACATGTGAAAAACGCCAACTCCAAAACCCCATGTTTTACACTGTTTGGCAGCGATCGTAATCGTTGATTTTAAGACCGAAGAATCATGGGCCATTGATCTTAATAGCAGAGAATAGCATGAAGTGATAATAGCAGAGACTCCGGATCCAAGAATTATACCAGCTGAGCTAGGCCTAGTTGGTTATCCTTATGCCTTGTTTTATTAAAAAATTGTAACCTTGCTATGCAGGGACCATGTTTTGCGATGAATAAAGCTGTTTTTGTATTTTAGGATAAGTTTTGCTAAACACCAACACCATCAAGTTTTTCAAGATAACCCGCTAAGGTCTGAAAACGCCATTAAACTCCACTCAAACTTATTTTTTTCAAGTTAACCCATCACGGTGTTAACATAAGGTAGTAATTGACCAAACTATCTTTGACCCGCTCAATCAATTTCGCAGCTAACTTATATGTTTTACTTTTTACAAAAAAAAATAAACTTTTCTCGAAATCCCTAAATTTGGTGATGTTGGGTTCTTTGGTGAAGGATTTAGGATGGATTTGCGGATTTTGGTGGCCAAATCCATGTGGATTTGATAATTTTTTGTTTGGTTGGATTTGCAGCCACATAAGCTAAAACATGGATTCATGAAGAAGAGATGCTTTTTACTTGTAACTCTCTCTTCCTTCTCAAAACATACCAAATTCTTTCTAGCCAAAAATCTTGGTATTTATTTTTTACCCTCCAAAATTAATATTATACATTATTTTACTTCATTTACGATTTCCGTCGACTTTTAACGGCAAAACGTCAGGTTTTTCTTTAAAATATCTCAACCACTCTTCTTTTTTGGAAATATTCAATTTCTTTCTCAAATTGAAATTAGGGTTTAAGTTTCTGTTGCGCCTTTCTAAAAAATGACTATAAAATCAGGAATATCTTCAACATACTTCTCTAGTTATGAAGAATTTGAATATTTCTGTGGTCTTATTTATTATATTGGGATAATGGTAAACATAAAATTTATGGGGAAGAATAAAAATTAAATTCAATGAGGATTTTTTCTGATGGAAATCGTAAGGGGTAAAATGATGTATCTTATTAGATTTTGGAGGTAAAAAGTAAATACCAAGTTTTGAAGAGTTAGCACGGAATTTGCTATGTTTTGGAAAGGGTGCTACAAGTAAAAAAAACCCAAAAAATAGAGATTTGGAATAAACTCCCTCCACATAGAATTTTTTTTTCGTGTGCCGGTCGTATACGTCCGGACAAGAGAAAGAAGAAATAGAAATGTGGACCCCACATACTGCCAACGCTGCCTGAAACTCCCTCCTCTCTGAACCCATGTCAAGATGTATTGCACCCAACACACCAAATAATTCTTCCTCCACATAAGCTTTTTTGGGAATAAAAAATTGTTATTCTTACCATTTTAATTGCTTTAGAAATTAGATGGTTTGTCTTGTTTGGAGGTAACAAAAAGATATCCCCGCCATTTTAATGTTACCTTTAAATCTATGTTATGGAATTCATATCTATTTAGTGCAACCGAACAAAGCGGTGAACATTTTTTGGATCATAATTTTTAAGTTTGATACAAACCAAACAAAAAAATTACTAAATCCAAAAATTTTTATTGTAAGGATTTGGGAATTCATTTTTATGAATCCTCCAGCCAAACATGCCTAAGTGACTGCCGAGGCCTCCTCTTCCCAAAATCATCGATCACTTCATCCCAAAGCCTAATTGCTGTAAAGCTCTCATTCGAAACCTTCTTTAGTTTTCTGAAGGCTGTTGATTTTGAGGACCGACACGAAAAACATCTTGATCTCTTTGATTTGGGCTTTTAACGTAAGATTCATTGATTTCCAAACTGACAAGGGGTTTGAATAGCTATGTGGGTGTTTTTGTCCCAGCATGGGATTAGTAAAACTTAAAAATCTCGATGGTGTTTAGTAAAATTTACCATGCTTTTTATAAAGCACTTGTGATCTACCGAACGACATAAAGATATGATGATTTTCACTTGAATAGAATATTAAAGTATATCGGGCAGAAAATAAGAATTTTTTTCTCTTGTCTTAATGACAATGAAAATAGTTTTCATAAAATAACATATAATCAAGTAAGAATACAGCGGAATCAAGGTTTAAATAATCTACCAAAAAGTTTTAGTAAATTTAACCAAGCTTGAACTTCGAACGCATGACAAAATTTGATCAAAAAATATGTTGATGGAGGGTGGAATCTTCTTCAGATGTTGCCTTCCGTTAATCTGCCGACGGCTGTGATGGGTGGCTGGTATTGGATCTGGAGGCTGCCGCTCCTGATGCGTGTGGATCTCAATGGGTTGAGGTTGTGGTTGCCGAGCTACCTGTAAGGAAGTCCCGGGGTGGTTGTACCACCGAGGACCCTCCGACGATCAAGTTAATCTAGAGATCCGAACAGAGTAACGGCTTAGAGGAGTAAAATTGGTTTACCTTGACCGTCTGAAAGAGTGGTTTAAATAGTGGTGGCAGCAGATACCGCAGGCGCGAGAATCAAGCTGGCCGTTATGCTTCCGACGTCACGCCCGCGTGATGAGCGGGACCTTCCATTAATGGCGAGACAGGCTCGTTAATGGGAATCGTGGTGGCGTGGAATATGGGATGTGGTCGGCGGAGATCTCGCGCATGGCGAGATTCGCGGGATAGCGGTTACGCCTGCAAGCGGTGCCGTTGGTTGGTCGATGAGACCGAGGAAGATGACCTCGGAGAGAGAGCTCGCGGACGAGCAGGAGAGCCGAGGCATGTTGGTTCTGCGGTAGATCGGAGACGGGCTGTGAGGCCGAGGAGGCCGGTTATGCAGGGGATGTTGGGGTCAAAATTTGCACCCCAGTTAACCGAGTCAAGAGTCAAGGTCAACCCCAAGCAAGTGGGTCCATGTCCAAGTCGAGCCCCGCGGCCAGCCTCCCCCATGCTAAAATGAAATCACGTAATAAATAATTTTTATGTAAATTTTTATGCATGAATGTAAGCAAAATGGGCATAAAGCCAAATTTTTGTAAAGCCCATGGCTTATGTGTAAAAAAAAATAGCACATGAGGCATGGGATGAGCAAAATGCCATTTTGTAAAGCCCAATGGGCTATGTGTAAATGTGTAAGCCTATATAAGGCAACATGATGATGAATAAAATATACTCTTCATTCTCTCAAACTATAGGGTTTGTGCCTCCACTCTCTCCTTCCAAGTTCTTCCTTCTTCTTTTCATTTTCCAATTAAATCAAGAGCTTAGCTCTTCTTTTTTTTTAAATTAAATAAAGTTCTACCATAAACCCACCTTCCAAGACTCCATCAAGAGAAGAAAAATGGTCTCTTTTTTTATCATCCAAGATCTAGATCTTGGAGTTTCAAGAGAACCCATTTTGGATTTCTTCTCAAAAGAGAAAAGAGAAAATCTTTTGGAGTTTAACTTCACAAATAAAATTATTTTGGAATTTAACTCCACTACAGAAATTCTTTTGGAGTTTAACTCCACAATAAAAATCTTTTTTTTTAAAGTTTAACTCCACATTAAATTTTTTTAGGAGTTTAACTCCATATAAAATTCTTTCGAAGTTTAACTCCACATTTAAAATTCTTTCGGAGTTCAACTCCACAATAAAAATTCTTTCGGAGTTCAACTCCATTCAAATTCTTTTGGAGTTTAACTCCACAAATAAAAATTCTTTTGGAATTTAACATCATAATAAAAATCTTTTTTTGGAATTTAACTCCACAAAAAAAATTATTTTGGAGTTCAACTCTATGTCATTAAAAAAATTAAAAATTTTGGAGCCATTTTTGCCCAATCACATGCTAGCATGTGAGGGGTCACATGCTAAGCATGTGATGGCCCCCCTCACATGCGAATGGCCCCCCTTACAAGGGGTCATATGCGAAGCATGTGATGGCCCCATCATATGCTAGGGGTCACATGCTACGCATGTGATGGGCCCCCCTCACATGCCATGCTAGCATGTGAGAGGTCACATCCTAAGCATGTAATGGCCTCCCTCACATGCTAGCATGTGTGATGACCCCCCATGTGAGGGGTCACATGCTAAGCATGTGATGGCCTAGCATATGAGGGGAGTCTCCTATTAAATAGGAGCTCAGGCTCCCCTCTTTTTTTTTTCTTTCTTTCTTCTTCGTTCTTCGTTCTTTTCTCTATTTTAATCCTTTTTTATTTAAAAATAAATAAATATTAAATAAATAAAAATAAATTATAAATAATATTTTAAAATTTAAAAAATAATAAATTAAAATAAAAAAAAGAATTTTCTAAATAGTTATATACTTATTTGTTTTTTTTATATATAATATATATATATATATATATATATATATATATATATCTTTTTTAACAAATAGAATAAAGCAAAAAAAACACACGCATCGCATTGAGTTCGCATGTCCAGTTTGACCCGTCAATCGGAGGTTCTCTCGCTCCAAAGCCGGGGGGTAATTAACGGCAGCGTCCGCGACTGCCGGAAATTTGGATCCCCACAATCAATAAACCCCAGCCTACCCTAGGCAGGAGAAATCTGTACTACGCCTGACCAGCACGCGCATATTCTCATCCCAATGGGGTAACGAAAAACACCCTACAGGGGGCTCGCGGGTGAGCCAGCGTCTGCTCAGTAGGACGAGCATAGGAGTGGTCTGGTCGGCCGTTGTAGGCCTTCTCTTGCATGCTCCGGGACACGTCATCTGCCCTGTGTCATGATCTGGGAGATCACCGATATCGAGCATCATCATTAGCCCCCCACTCTCGTCCCGACCAGCTGACGGATCGGGTCGAGAGTGGTCTGTCGGGTCACCAGAGGTGAGCTCTCTTCCGAAGATATCGTCAGGCGTGTCCCCGGGCAATCCGTTGTCTTTTTCTGGATGACTCCAGCGAATCAGGGCGAGATCTTCTGCATTGAAGAAGGGCGCCGGATCGTGCGCACTTTTGGCGAAGCGGCGGCCCACGTGTCGAGCGTTGGTTGGTGGACGCAACAGGCCGCAGGCCTCTGGCGTCTAATGGGTTGCTGTCCAATGCGCGCGCGCCAGGTGGAGCGATCTGGGTCGTCGAATGTGAAGGGTTGTTTTTTTGCGGGAGTCGACGGTCGTCGTTGGATGGGGGCGTCGGAGTCTATAGGTAGAGGTGGGGCCCTCTTTAGGGCCCATCTCTCTTCATATTTCCCTCATCTTTCATCTCGTAAGCTCGGCGCTCTTAGCTTAGGTCGGATATTCTGCTTTTCTGAGGGCTTCTCAATCAGGTTAGATGTCTTCTTCTGGGGAGTCTGTAGATGTCGCAGGGGTAGATTCTAGGGATTCTTCAGCTGAGTTAGGGTCTTCCCGGGGAGATGAGGTCAGATCCTTTCCCCGTGGTCGTGTGTCAGGAGCGGACCCCCGAGTGGAGGTGGTGGAAGGCCCCGGCGTGCCTTCCTTGGTGAGGTACGAGGGAGATCTTACCATCGCCTGGGCCCGCTTCCATATCCCTTCTGGCTATACTCTGTGTTTGGCCGAGGAAGGAGAGAGGGCGGATCAGGTGCGGGGTAAAGAGATTGCCCTGTACCTGGAATCCTTTTGGGCCGGAATGCGCTTGCCCTTCTCTCCCGAGGTCGCTGCAGCGCTGTCTTATTTCCGGTTAGCCCCGGGCCAGTTAGTGCCAAATTCCTGGAGGATTCTCCTTGGGTTTCTGGTCCGCTTAAAATTGCAGATGGTCCCTTTCGGTCTGTCCATCCTTGCCTCCTCACTCATCTACAAAAGTTACCCCGACTCTCACGCGGGCGACCCGAGGTGGGTCTATCTCTCCTTTAGGAAACGTCGGGGGAATGCGCCCGGGTCGGGAGTCGTCGTCTCGCCTTCTTCCATCCACGAATGGAAGAAGAAGTTTTTTTTCATCAGGCCGCCAGAAGGTGAGGACTGGCCCGTACCCGTCTAGTGGTCTAGGGATAAGTGCTGGCAGGGAAAACCATCCAATGACCCCGACGCGGTGAGAGTGGCGGCGTGGGAGCCCATTCCTCGGGCCGATGTGTTGCTTTCTGAGCGGGCCCTTAGTTGGGCCGGGCTCAGCCCTGCCCAGTTCGTCGGTAAGTTAGGCTTGTATTTATTTTGATTTTTGCTTGTGTCGCTAACCCCATTTTATCTCGTCTTGTGCAGAACCCATGGATTTGAGCTACCTTCGAGCGACTATATGCAAGCCGAAGAAGGGGTCGATGGCTGGAGGGGCTAGCTCCTCCCGTCAGGCGCCGACCCTGGCTACTCCGGCTGTCGTCCCGCAGCAGTGCTCTAGCGCGGATCGGGCCCCGGAGTCCAACAGGGTGCCGACCCATAAGAGGGCTCGGGGGCAGGAAGCCCCAGCCTCGGAGGCGGAGCACAGTCCGCCGCCGCCGGCTCTCAAGAGGTTCCCCCACGCAGCCCCACAGGACTCGGCCTCTGTCACGCCCCGCTTCCCAGAGTACGCAAGATTAGGCACGTGACATAGCCAACCATACTACCTGTGGGTAGGAAGTATCCATCCACAGTCACATTACGGCTGTAAGAATATCAAGAACAAGATAATAAACTAATCTAACACATGTCCAAATCCATAATAACAAGAGTCAATAAACAATAAGTGCGGAGGCAAATGATCCAATACAATAAATAAATAGTACGTCCCATAATGCGGGCTCACATCTGGAAATGAAATGAAATAAATAAACTAATCACTATAGGACTCTCAGATCAGCCTGCTGGCTGAAGTACTCCTGCTCGATCGTCGACAGTGGTAAAGAATCTGGGCCATGCAAAACTCAGACGTCAGCGCGTCATGTCAACCAATAATATAATATGAACAGTGTAGCAGGCAATATAATATAAACATGAATACAGCAAGAATAACAATGATATGAATCATACCAGTACAGGGTAGCGTGCAGTGGGTAAACTAAACTAATCTATCAGGTTTTCTATTCTAAAGTCTTTGAAATCAATTTGATGACTCGTCGATGTAACTCAATAGTATCCCGTGCATGCCCGGGACCACGGTCAAGACCCTCGGGGCTGAATCCGAGACGTGCCGCTAGGCAGTAATAGGTAGCAGGATGGACGAGTGATGTCAGCATCATCACTCCCGGACTGGCCAAGCCCGTAAGACTGATCAGAACAGGTATCGAACTGTTGAGTTACAAGTCGGTTTCACCTTTGATTTCCCCATACCCCCAAGTTATGTATGTCAGGTCAGGTATTCAGTAATCAAGAACTAATGCCAACACAGGATCAGGTAAAAGCAGGTTTGTCTGGATAGACAACAGGAATGGTCCATGAGGACCCCAAGTCAGGTTTGTTGGCATTAGGTATGAGATCAGGTCACAAGTCAGGTCATGGTACAACAGGTTGAGTCGGTATGTATAGGGTACCATGTCCGGTGCATCGGTATGTAAATATATGTCATGTGTATCAAGGTCAGGTCAATCTGTAGTGCAATCAAATGTATGCTCATAACAGGTATAGAAGCGAATAAGGAACAACAGCAGGAAATAAAGTAAACAGCAATAATAATTCATTTAATCACAATGGTGCAGTTGTGTTATATTAACAGGTTCGAGCACCCGTGGGGTGCACTAATCACAGGGTAGCGCAATATTAATAACAGAAAATTAATGAATATATATATATATGTACGGCTATCGACCTTTAAATAACAAAATGATTAACAGGTAGTTGGTATTAAGGTTATGGTGGCAAAATACGATTTAGGTGGCAGTATTATGATGTGTATCATACTTCGTCCAATGAAACAAGTAACTATACTTAGTTAATATTGCAAGTTTTATGAGTCAAACACTTAATTAGTTTAACGTAGCATGTAGCAAGAAATCTTGCCTCGACGGTTTCGCAAACCGGAAAACACGACTGTAACGTCGGCGGAAAACACGCGACGCGCGCACGGTACACGGAACGGATCCAAACAACGGACAAGGTGATCACACGGGTCAGGCACACTTGCTGGGGCGTCGGGATCGTCGGCGTCGTCACGGCTCCGGCAAACTACAGAAATCAAGAATTAAAGAAAAGAAAAGAAAGAAAGAATGAAAGAGAAGAAGGGAAGGGTGAGAGAGAGATGAGGCTCACTGTGGTCAAGCGCTCTGGGTTCAGAGGAGATGGCACTGGGGTGAAGTCGATGATAGTCTGTCGAGGGTTTTCCGGCGAGGTTTCACGGCGAGACGGTTGCAGTTTCTGTGCAGAGGGAGTCTCGGGTGTAGGGGAAAGGTTGTGTCGAAGCTTGGCGCAGGAGAGAGGAAAGAGGTGGTGGCGATAGGGTGAGGCCGACGGCGAGGGATCGCCGGCAAGGATCGACAGCAAGATAGTGGGTACTAGGCTTATGTCGGGTGATTGGGTTTGAGTTGTAGAGAAGGAAGGAGATAAGGAGAAGAGGAGAAGAAGAAAGCGACGAAGGGGTAAGGTCGTCGGGAACGAGGGGACGACGGCGAGGCTAGGTCAAAAGCTAGGGTTAGGGTTTCTCGGTGTGCAAGATGGCTCGGTTGGTGCAGAGTTCAGGGTTTCCTTGGGTCGTGGTGAAGGGAAGAGGCGGATGAAGAAAGGAGGAGGTCAAAGGGCATAGTCGCCGGTGGTGGAGACAAGGATGTTGAGGCGGCGACGAGAGGCGAAGGCGCGAGGCAGGTGAGGGAATGGGTTCTCGCGACGGTTTGAGAACGAGGAACAGTAATAATATAAGGGTAGAGAGAGAGAGAGAGAGATATAGAGGAGAGAGAGATGGAGAGATGGGGCCCACGAGGGATAAAATCCCTCGTGATTGGCTGTGAAGGAAAAATTTGTGGGTAAAATTAAAGATTTAAAAGGATTTCAAAATCAACTGTAACAGATAAAATATTTTATATAGTTTTAATATATTTAATTAAATGGGCATTTTGGCGCTAAATGAAATATTTCCAAATCGCGCCCGGGTTGCGCCCAAATATTTGAAATTCAAATAGTAGGATTTTAAGCGGGTTCCAAATTTTAAAATGAGATGTTTTATGATTAAAATGCATGCCCCCAAGTCGGACACTCGCACGCGCGCGCAGCCGTCCAAACTCGCCCGTTTCACCGAACGGGGTGAGATCTCGACGCGCAGACGCTACCACGCGACTAGTAGTGACGAGTAGGCCAACATGGATATTTTTAATTTCATTTTAGGTGTTAAAATTTGTTATAGGCGAAAATGACTTAACCGGTTAAAATTTAGCAAAAATCACCAAACAAGCAAGATAGTTGAAATGAGCAATGTCTAACACTCAACCAGTATCAGAAATAGTATTATTGGGCTCGGGTGTTACATCATACCCAACTACAAAAAGAATTTCGTCCTCGAAATTCCAAGAGTACAAGATAGCTAACTACAGGAAAAGGTGAGGAAACCTCTGCCGGATCTCGTCTTCTCGCTCCCAAGTGGATTCTCCGTGCGATCGATTACCCCAAGAAACTAGCACAAGGGGGATAATCTTGTTCTTAAGAACCTTTTCTCTTCGATCCTTGATTTCAACTGGTCGCTCCTCAAAAGTTAGGTCCTCCCGTACAGTCAACTCCGAATGATCCAAGACGTGAGTTTCATCGCGAACATACCTCCGTAGTTGAGATACATGAAACACATCGTGCGCTCCTGCCAATGACTGTGGTAACGCTAAACGGTACGCTACCTCTCCAACACGCTCCAATATCTCGAAGGGTCCAACGAATCGAGGACTAAGCTTTCCCCGACTCCCAAAGCGAATCACCCCTCTAGTCGGTGATATCTTCAGGGATACCAAATCGCCCATGGAGAACTCTAGAGGTCTTCTTGACGTGTCGGCCCAACTTTTCTGTCTGTCTTGAGCTGCCTTCATAAGCTTCCTGATGGTATTCACCTTCTCGACTGTCTGTACCACCAAATCTGGTCCTAGTAACCTTCGTTCACCAATATCATCCCAACAAACAGGTGAACGGCACTTACGACCATACAACGCTTCAAACGGAGCCATCTGAATAGTCGCTTGGAAGCTATTGTTGTACGAAAACTCCACCAGGTGTAGATGATCCTCCCAAGAACCTTTGAAGTCCAACATGCAAGCCCTCAACATATCTTCAAGGGTCTGGATCGTTCTCTCCGATTGTCCATCAGTCTGAGGATGATAAGCTGTGCTAAACTTCAATCGAGTCCCCAAACTTTCTTGTAAACTCCTCCAGAAGTGCGACAAGAATCGAGTGTCCCGATCGGACACGATGCTCACCGGTACTCCATGCAATCTTACAATCTCCTGCATGTACCGCTCTGCCAAAGTCTCCGTCGATTGACCAACCCGAAAAGGAATAAAGTGAGCTGCCTTGGTCCACCGATCGACAATCACTCATACTGCATTGTTGCCCTTTGGACTCCGCGGTAAAGCCGTCACGAAATCCATGGTTATATGTTCCCACTTCCACTGAGGAATCGGAAGTGGTTGCAACAAACCAGCAACCCTTTGGTGTTCAGCCTTGACTTGCTGACACACCAAGCACTTAGCCACGAAGCGAGCAATCTCCCGTTTCATACCTTCCCACCAGAAGTGCTGTCGAATATCTCGGTACATCTTTGTCCCTCCTGGATGTACAGAGTAAGCTGAACTGTGTGCCTGCTTCATAAGCTCTTCACGCGCATCTCCTTTTGGCACACACACACGGCTACCATACCCTAACGAACCATCTTCATGGATCAGTAAATCGGTTCGTAGTCCGGCTTCAACCTGCTCTCGAAACTTTTGCAGTCTAGGATCCTGCAATTGTGCCGCTTTAATCTTCTCAACTAAGGACGACTGCACTTGCAACTGTATCAACTGTCCCGTAGCATGTAGTAGTACAACCTCCAAATCAAATCTCCGAAAATCCGCAATGATCTCCCTCTGTGCAGTCAATACCTGAATTGCTGGTAACCGACTAAGCGCATCCGGCACGACGTTAACCTTTCCCGGATGGTACTTAAGATCAAGGTCGTAGTCGGCCATCAGCTCCAACCATCTGCGTTGCCTCATGTTCAACTCCTTCTGAGTGAACACATACTTCAAACTCTTGTGATCTGTAAAAACTTCGACCCAAAAGATAGTGTCTCCAAATCTTCAAGGCGAAGATCACGGCCGCAAGCTCCAAGTCATGAGTCGGATAATTCTTCTCATGAGTTTTCAGTTGTCTTGATGCGTAAGCTACGACCTTCCCATTCTGCATCAAAACACATCCCAATCCTTTTTCCAGATGCGTCGCTGTGGATCACCAGTCCTCCTGAGTTGTCTGGTACGGTCAGGATAGGGGCGGTTATCAACTTCTGCTTCAACGTCTCGAAGGCCAATGCACAACCATCCGTCCAAATAAAAGGTACTTCCTTGCGCGTAAGCTTGGTGAACGGCTCTGCCAAACGAGCGAAGTTCTCCACAAATCTTCTGTAGTATCCGGCCAAACCAAGAAAACTTCTTATCTCGGCCACATTTCTTGGAATAGGCCAATCTCGAACCACTGCAATCTTCTCGGGATCGACGGCGATTCCATCGCCCGACACGACATGCCCCAGAAATTTCACTTCTTCTAGCCAGAATTCGCACTTACTCATCTTTGCATACAATTTCTCCTGTCTCAACGTCTGCAGTGCGATCTTCAAATGCTCAGGAAGCTCCTCAAAACTCCTCGAGTAAACCAGAATGTCGTCCTTGAATACCACAATAAACTGGTCCAAGATCGGTGAAAAGATTCAGTTCATCAAGTCCACGAATATTGCCGGCGCATTCGTTACTCCGAAGGGCATCACTAGATACTTGTAATGTCCATACCGAGTTCGAAACGTCGTCTTGCAAATATATTCTGCTTTCACTCAGACCTGATGATATCCGGATCGCAATTCCAGTTTCGAGAATACTCTCGCGCCACTAAGCTGCTCAAAAGTTCTCCAATGCAAGGGATCGGGTACTTGTCCTTAATAGTCACCCGGTTCAATTCTCGATAATCGATGCACCTCCTTCTCGTGCCATCCTTCTTCTTTACTAGAAGAACCGGAGCTCCCCAAGGCGAGTTGCTGCTTCGAATCCACCCTTCTCAAGTAATTCACCAACTTGTTTCTTAACTTCTTCCAATTCCAATGGTGCCATCGGATAATTAGATTTTGATACGGGCACCGCACCAAGACTAAGGTCGATCGCGAACTCCACGTCTCGCTTCGGCGGCAAGCCCGATATATCTTCAAACCCGTCCATAAAATCGCGAACAACCTCCGGCTCTTCACTATTATCAACTTCCATTGCCGAAAGAACACTGTTTGTCGGCCTAGCCCTACACTTGACTGGCCCTACAGAACTGCTTCCTTACCGCAACTGCTGCATGCATGTCTACGGTTGCTCCATTCTGCCTTAGTCCGATAAATTTCTCTTCCCTTTCCTCCGCGCAGTCCGCGGGAAGAACTTCTCCAAGAAACTTTTAGAGAAATCCGCCCAACTGATTGGCTTGGGCAAACGGGTCTCCTCCACAAGCCATCACTCTCGGGCGTCATCCACTAGCTGAATGCGCACAACAACAACTCCTTTGTCCTCTGGAATCTGTATCGCAATCCGCAAATTCTCCGTGTCACTAGCCACCGCTCGGCTGGCAACGGCTCCTCCAGGCCAGTGAAAGTAGACGGACTCAAAAGTCTGAAATCTGCTACGGTCCCTACTCGTTCGACTGGTCTAGTTCCATCGTTGTTTACAGATTGCTGAACGAACTGCAAACCTTCCTGAAACGAATCTGCTATTGCTGGATCAGCTCGGTCTGTTTCTTTGATTTCCAGCATTCCTCTTATCACTCCAAGCATGGCGGCTTCGTTCACACGCCTCCGGTGCGTCTTCAACTTCTTACCTGTCATAGTCCTGAACTCAAAACACCCAACATTAGCATGATGATAGATTTTGAATGTGGATCAAGGCTAGAACTCCAAGATACTTAAATAGAGTACCGCATTGTAGCTATGCCGCGGTATCATAGCCGCAATTACTTAACTCCACCCAAGTCGCCCAAGTCATAGGGATAACAAGAAATCAGGTTTCCGAGTCGACATGCAAAGTAAGTTTGCACGTCGTAAAAGATATAATCCGGAAGAATGTGATTCAAGAATGGTAAGACGGTCAAGGTGGCAGGACATGTTTCCTAAACACGGGTATTCTGATTCGTGTATTGGGTACAATACCCAACTACAAAAGAATCAACCCGACTAACCTATGTCTCTGATACCAAAAGAACCATGTCACGCCCCGCTTCCCAGAGTACGCAAGATTAGGCACGTGACATAGCCAACCATGCTACCTGTGGGTAGGAAGTATCCATCCACAGTCACATTACGGCTGTAAGGATATCAAGAACAAGATAATAAACTAATATAACACATGTCCAAATCCATAATAACAAGAGTCAATAAACAATAAGTGCGGAGGCAAATGATCCAATACAATAAATAAATAGTACGTCCCATAATGCGGGCTCACATCTGGAAATGAAATGAAATAAATAAACTAATCACTAAAGGACTCACAGATCAGCCTGCTGGCTGAAGTACTCCTGCTCGATCGTCGACAGTGGTAAAGAATCTGGGCCATGCAAAACCCAAACGTCAGCGCGTCATGTCAACCAATAATATAATATGAACAGTGTAGCAGGCAATATAATATAAACATGAATACAGCAAGAATAACAATGATATGAATCATACCAGTACAGGGTAGCGTGCAGTGGGTAAACTAAACTAATCTATCAGGTTTTCTATTCTAAAGTCTTTGAAATCAATTTGATGACTCGTCGATGTAACTCAATAGTATCCCGTGCATGCCCGGGACCACGGTCAAGACCCTCGGGGCTGAATCCGAGACGTGCCGCTAGACAGTTAGAGGTAGCAAGATGGACGAGTGATGTCAGCATCATCACTCCCGGACTGGCCAAGCTCGTAAGACTGATCAGAACATGTATCGAACTGTTGAGTTACAAGTCGGTTTCACCTTTGATTTCCCCATACCCCCAAGTTATGTATGTCAGGTCAGGTATTCAGTAATCAAGAACTAATGCCAACACAGGATCAGGTAAAAGCAGGTTTGTCTGGATAGACAACAGGAATGGTCCATGAGGACCCCAAGTCAGGTTTGTTGGCATTAGGTATGAGATCAGGTCACAAGTCAGGTCATGGTACAACAGGTTGAGTCGGTATGTATAGGGTACCATGTCCGGTGCATCGGTATGTAAATATATGTCATGTGTATCAAGGTCAGGTCAATCTGTAGTGCAATCAAATGTATGCTCATAACAGGTATAGAAGCGAATAAGGAACAACAGCAGGAAATAAAGTAAACAGCAATAATAATTCATTTAATCACAATGGTGCAGTTGTGTTATATTAACAGGTTCGAGCACCCGTGGGGTGCACTAATCACAGGGTAGCGCAATATTAATAACAGAAAATTAATGAATATATATATATGTACGGCTATCGACCTTTAAATAACAAAATGATTAACAGGTAGTTGGTATTAAGGTTATGGTGGCAAAATACGATTTAGGTGGCAGTATTATGATGTGTATCATACTTCGTCCAATGAAACAAGTAACTATACTTAGTTAGTATTGCAAGTTTTATGAGTCAAACACTTAATTAGTTTAACGTAGCATGTAGCAAGAAATCTTGCCTCGACGGTTTCGCAAACCGGAAAACACGACTGTAACGTCGGCGGAAAACACGCGACGCGCGCACGGTACACGGAACGGATCCAAACAACGGACAAGGTGATCACACGGGTCAGGCACACTTGCTGGGGCGTCGGGATCCTCGGCGTCGTCATGGCTCCGGCGAACTACAGAAATCAAGAATTAAAGAAAAGAAAAGAAAGAAAGAATGAAAGAGAAGAAGGGAAGGGTGAGAGAGAGATGAGGCTCACTGTGGTCAAGCGCTCTGGGTTCAGAGGAGATGGCACTGGGGTGAAGTCGATGATAGTCTGTCGAGGGTTTTCCGGCGAGGTTTCACGGCGAGACGGTTGCAGTTTCTGTGCAGAGGGAGTCTCGGGTGTAGGGGAAAGGTTGTGTCGAAGCTTGGCGCAGGAGAGAGGAGAGAGGTGGTGGCGATGGGGTGAGGCCGACGGTGAGGGATCGCCGGCAAGGATCGACAGCAAGGTAGTGGGTACTAGGCTTATGTCGGGTGATTGGGTTTGAGTTGTAGAGAAGGAAGGAGATAAGGAGAAGAGGAGAAGAAGAAAGCGACGAAGGGGTAAGGTCGTCGGGAACGAGGGGACGACGGCGAGGCTAGGTCGAAAGCTAGGGTTAGGGTTTCTCGGTGTGCAAGATGGCTCGGTTGGTGCAGAGTTCAGGGTTTCCTTGGGTCGTGGTGAAGGGAAGAGGCGGATGAAGAAAGGAGGAGGTCGAAGGGCGTAGTCGCCGGTGGTGGAGACAAGGACGCTGAGGCGGCGACGAGAGGCGAAGGCGCGAGGCAGGTGAGGGAATGGGTTCTCGCGACGGTTTGAGAACGAGGAACAGTAATAATATAAGGGTAGAGAGAGAGAGAGATAGAGGAGAGAGAGATGGAGAGATGGGGCCCACGAGGGATAAAATCCCTCGTGATTGGCTGCGAAGGAAAAATTTGTGGGTAAAATTAAAGATTTAAAAGGATTTCAAAATCAACTGTAACAGATAAAATATTTTATATAGTTTTAATATATTTAATTAAATGGGCATTTTGGCGCTAAATGAAACATTTCCAAATCGCGCCCGGGTTGCGCCCAAATATTTGAAATTCAAATAGTAGGATTTTAAGCGGGTTCCAAATTTTAAAATGAGATATTTTATGATTAAAATGCATGCCCCCAAGTCGGACACTCGCACGCGCGCGTAGCCGTCCAAACTCGCCCGTTTCACCGAACGGGATGAGATCTCGACGCGCGGACGCTACCACGCGACTAGTGGTGACGAGTAGGCCAACATGGATATTTTTAATTTCATTTTAGGTATTAAAATTTGTTATAGGCGAAAATGACTTAACCGGTTAAAATTTAGCAAAAATCACCAAACAAGCAAGATAGTTGAAATGAGCAATGTCTAACACTCAACCAGTATCAGAAATAGTATTATTGGGCTCGGGTGTTACAGCCTCCCCGATCTTGGTGGACGATGGGGAGCTCCGCTTTGAGGTGCCCTCGGGGCTCTCCGTCACCGACAGCCTTCTGCACAACATGGAGAGGTCGGCAGGGGGCATGGTCCCCGGGGGAAGTGTGAAGGGGCAACTGGCGTCCATCGCCCAAGAGACCGTGCAGATTAGTGCTCATACTTTGTTCGTTTCATCTTTCATGAGACTTGGTGATCCTTCTTCTTTCTGACCCCTTTCTTGTTTCCCCAGATCCTCCACCACGTCGCTCTTGCTATCCGGATGGAGGAGGAGGAGATAAGCCCGGCGGTCCGAGCCGCGGGCGAGTCCTCCTCGCTGAGGGAGAGCTCG
Organism: Agapanthus africanus; assembly: GCA_030015575.1. Classification (NCBI taxonomy): domain Eukaryota; kingdom Viridiplantae; phylum Streptophyta; class Magnoliopsida; order Asparagales; family Amaryllidaceae; genus Agapanthus; species Agapanthus africanus. Next base: position 512,691,125 of record JASDDO010000031.1, on the reverse strand, counting down.
AGGCGGGCACTGGAAGCGGCGACGGCGAGGGTCGCCGCCCTCGAGGCCGAGGTGGTGGCCGGGAAGCAGGAGCTAGCGGCCGCGAAACAGGAGGTGGTGACCGGGAAGTAGGAAGTGGCGGCGGCGAAGCAGGAGGCTGCCAGGCTCCGCGAAGCCGCCCAGGCTGCCGAGGCCAAGCTTCAGGACTCCACGGCGCTCGTCGGCACCATGAAGAAGTCGGCGAGCACCCTCCGGAAGGAGCTGGGGGCGGCAGTAGAGGCGGCGAAACGGGCCGACCTCTTGGCGGCGAAGACGGTGGAGAACTTCCAGAAATCGGAAGAATTTTACACCGTCCTAGCCTCGGCCACTACCGCCATCTGGCATGAGGCCCTTGATGCCGTCAAGGCTCGGGTGCCGGAGTTCACCGACCAGGATCTCCTAGCCGAATATCCTCGCGGGGACGACGAGCAGACCGATGAGGAGATACCCGGCGAGGGCAACGCCGAGGCCTCTGCCGCGGTCGCTGAGCTTCCCGGGGATGCGCCCGGCCTTGAGGCCTGAGACCCGTCGTCTTTTTGCTTTTCTTTTTTCTTTTTATTTGTTTCCTCGGGAGTTTGGTAGGCCTCCGGGCATTTTGTAAGGCTGGGGAGCCCACAATACCTTGTAAAAGCTTTAACTATTGTGAATAAAGGTATTTTCTTGCAGTCTTGTTTGCACGCGTATTTTTCTTCGTGAACACTTGTATTTGCGTGGGACTGCCTTTTTGTTGTGTCGTCTCTTTGTCTGGCGATTACGCGTCAACTTGAGTATGCTCTCTTGCCAAGTGTTCCAAGGCAGGCGGTAAGACGGCATCTCCATGGCCCCGAAGTCGAAGTGTAGATCGCTAAGACGTTGATAGACTGGATGCCTCTTGTTGAGTTCACGTTCCTTAGTTGTTGGAGGGGCCGTAATTGGCCAACTGAGGATGGTGCCGAGCAGGGTAGCTGCTCGGTGCCTCTTGGCGAGGACTTTGATCCTTAGCGCTGGAGGGGCCGTAAGAGGCCTGCTGAGGATGGCCGAGTAGGGTAGCCGCTCGGTGCCTCTTGGCGAGGGCTTTGATCCTTAAGGATGCCCGAGCGGGGTTGCCGCCCGGTGCCTCTTGGCGAGGGCTTTGATCCCGGGTGGGGTGCCAGGGATAACCGAGCATGGTTGGTGCTAAGCGGTTGCCTCTTACGAAGGCTTTTCATCCTTAGCACGGGAGGGGCGTAGGGGGCTTACTAAGGATGTCCGGGCGGGGTTGCCGTCCGGTGCCTCTTGGCGAGGGCTTTGATCCCTGGTGGGTGTCATGCCCCGCTTCCCAGAGTACGCTCAATTGGGCACGTGACATAGCCAACCATACTACCTGTGGGTAGGAAGTATCCATCCACAGTCACATTACGGCTGTAGAGATATCAAGAACAAAATAAAACTATTTAAAACATGTCTATAAGCCAAGATAACATGAGTCAAGAATAATAAAAGTGCGGAAGCAAAAGATCCAATACACAATAACTGGAATGTATATCCCATAATACGGGCTCACATCAGGAATAAAATGCAGAAAATAAAAGAACTAACTACTGTTGACACCTCACAGCTCAGCCTGCTGGCTGAAGTACTCCTGCTCGGACTGCAGCAAATGTACGGAATCTGGGCCATACAAAACCCAGACGTCAGTGCGTCGTGTCATCAAGGAATAAAATATAAACAGGGTAACAGGCAATGCAAATATAAACATGAATGAAAAGCAGGTGTAGCAGTAATGTAAATCAGGGCAGTGCAGGATAGTGTGCAGTGAGTAAACTAAACTGTTCTATTAGGTTTTCTGTTCTAAAGTCTTTGAAATCAATTTGATGAATCATCGATATAACTCAATAGTATCCCGTGCATGCCCGGGACCACGGTCTACAGACTCTCGGGCTGAAACCGAGACGTGCCGCTAGGCAGTAAAAGGTAGCAGGTACAGACGAGTGATGTCAACATCATCACTCCGGGGCTGGCCTAGCCCGTAAGACAGATCAGAACAGGTATCGAACTGTTGAGTTACAAGTCAGGTTTCATCATTGATTTTCCCCATACCCCAAGCTATGTATGTCAAGTCAGGTATTCAGTGATCAAGAACTAATCCCCACAGGATCAGGTAAGAGCAAGTTTGTCTGGTTAGACAACAGGAACGGTCCGTGAGGACTACACGTCAGGTTTGTTGGCATTAGACACAAGATCAGGTAACGGGTCAAGTCATGGTACGTCAGGTCAAGTGGTGTACGGTACCATGTCGGGTCAATCAATATGTGTGTAGCAAATCAGGCCAGGGTGTAAAAGATAACATGTGGGTACTCATAGACAGCTAGCATAATCATGGTTATAATAATCAAGCATGGTTATCAACAACACGATCTAAGCAATAAGTTAAGCAATAAAGCAGATTTAATTAATTAGCTGTACAGTTATCAGTTGTGTTTAACAGACAGTGTCAGCATTATGTGAATACAGTATGATAGATGTGAATGCTGAAAAACAGGTTAATAAATATGGATGCGACGACATGTATAATTTGTTTAATGGATGCAGTTGTAATTAGACCGGTTAAAGTTGCGCATGGATGTCTGATAGGCTAAACTGGATAAAAGGGTATCATAGCAATAAACAAATGTGATTTATCATGTACAGGTGATTGTTAGGTATAAATAATTAGATGCAAGATTAAGCTTCAAGTTCGGAATCATAAAAATGTGTAACGGAACTTTACACGGTTAACTTGAAATCCATTTCTTTCGATTCTAATTAGAGATTTTACAGGAAATAGGTAATTTAGCATATGAATAGTTTAAAATAGCATGTAGCAAGTTTCACTTGCCTCGACGGGTCGCGAAACGGAAAACGGAACGTTACGCGTCGGCGGGGAAAAATCGCGACACGCGCACGGTTCACGGAATGAACCCAAACGACGAACGGTGCAGTCACGCAGGTCAGGGGTCCTCGCTGGGTCGTCGGGAAACATCGTCGGCATAGTCGGATTCCGACGAACAACCAAACAGTGAACATTAAAGAAGAAAAAATGCATAAAAGAAACAAGAAGAAAAGAAGAGGATGAGTAAGAAGAAGAATGAGAGGAGAAGCTCACTGTGGTCCCAAGGGAAGTCGTGAGATATTGACGGCGTCGACGGAGCTCCGGCGAGTGATCTGCAGAGAACCCAGCGGTTAACAGAAAAGAAATTTAATACAAGGAAGAAGAGAGAAAGAAGAAGAAGGAAAGAAGGAAGACGAGGAGAGAGGGTGTAGTGCTCACGATGGTGTAGGATGATCTGGGGTCGCGGGTGAGATCGGCGGCAATCGACTCCGGCGAAGAGCGTTGGCGGTTAGGGTTTGGATCGGCTGGCGTCGACTGGGTGAAGTGCAGGGTATGTGCAGGTGGGTTTCTGGCGCGTTGAGGGAGATGAGAAGGTGGCGAAGGAGAAGGGGTGAGGGCTCTGATGACGGAGGAGGAGGAAGCAATGAGGGTATTAGGGTTTTGAGTTGAGGATTTGTTGAAGAAGGAAGCTCGGGGGGTTTTCTAAACGAGAGAGAAAGGAAAAAACGTGAAGGGAGGTGACGGTAAGCGAGGCGCGGTGATGGGATTCGAGGAACCTACAGTAATCGCGAGATCTGTGAGAAAGTGTGCGAGAGGAGAGAGAGAGAGAAAGGGAAAGGAGAGAGATAGGCAGCGCAGGGAGAGAGATAGGCAGCGCAGGGAGAGAGAGAAAGAGAAGGAGAAAGAGAGAGAGAGAGGCTGCGATTGGCTGAAGGGATTCGTGTGGGGCCCAGGGAAGAAAATGGGAGGCTGTGATTGACTCGTGGCCAATAAAGGGAAACATATGAGAAAGATTTGTGGGTTCTGATTGGTTAGGGAAACTTTAGAAGGATTTTTAAAGAATGGGAAAAATATTTTTCTGTTGTAGGATTTTAATTTCGCTGGATTAAAAAAATTATTAGAAAATAGGATTTGGCGTAAATGCAAAATATTTTAGAATTGCGCCCGGGTCGAGTCCAAAAATTTGAATTTGAAATATGAAAAATATTGGCGGGTTCCAAAATTAAAATTGAAGGATTTTATAATTAAAAAGCATACCCCCAAGAACGGACGCACGTACGTGCGTGTAGCAGTCCAAACACGTCCGTTTCACTGAACGGGACGATAACACGATGCAAAGACGCTACCACAGGGTTAGGGATGTCAAGCAGGCTATGACAAGTATTTTTAATTTAATTTTAGATGACCTAAACTGTTACATGCAGAATATGACATGTCGGTGCAAACTATAACTGGCAACAGTTGATTGATCTCAAAAACTATCTATTAACCGCAATCAAGAACGGCGTCGTTTTGCAGCTAGCCGGTGAGTACGGGTCGGTCCACAGGGATGTTGTGAATCTCCTAATCGCTCAAACGAGTTAATTCCGAAGGGTGTTCGGATTGATTATTAAATCTAAAAACCGAATTAATCTATATCTAAATCTTGCTAGGGTTAGGTCTGGGTTAAGTTTGGAAAGTCAATAAATCTCACCGCTTTCTATACCCATATGAAGATCTAATTAGGTGTTATGATAATTATTAATAAAAGGGATTAGAACCATTTGGAAAGATGTTTCTTCCTCTAGGTTCTTATCCTTCCTTTAGAAATCCTTACCCTAACCTCCATGGAAAACAATTACAACCGGGCCTTTATACTACGGTTTCACCGCTACCTCGATGGATAGGGTGCCGTAGGGAGCGGTATGTGCATGTATGCATAGAGTCCTATGAAAATATATGACGGGCAAGAAAGGGGATGAGAGATCTTCGTCTCTCAAACCTTCCCCAGATCTAACCCTAACAAGCGAGGAGACTACTCACTCATTAGGAAATTGAAGAACATTTATCTAGGGCAGAGAATAAAAGATTAACTAGGGCAAGAATAGAAAATTAACCTAGGGCAGAAAATAAAGAACTTACAACTTGATGCTCTCCAAAAGAATTCTGAAATTTATTAATGAAGGGAGGCATGAAAAGAATACAATGATTTGGGCTTCTATTTATAGGAGATAGAAACCCTAGGTTACAATTGAATCGCATGTCTACATTTACCAAAATATCCTTAGGAAGACCTAGTCAAAGTAGACTTCCAAGCTTTTGGTAAAATTTTATGTCTCGAAATTTTGGAACTGATTCTGGGCTTCTTGGGCTTTTTATTTTTTTGGATCTTTATTCAATTTGGCTTCTCTATTTCTTCCAGATCTCCAGTGAACAATTGCAGTGGACTTTTAACCGTTTGCTTTGTAATCTTGGACCTTGCATTGCCTTGTACTGATCTTTTGTGTAGGCTTGATTAAGATCCTTCTATTTGTTGGTCAAAGTCCCTTTTTGTGTCGTCTTTTGTCTTTTTCACTGTTTTCGCTCCAAGAACCTGTAACCTGTAATATGTAGCAGACATGCGTCAAAAGCACCTGTTTATTTGTAAAAGGAATAAGAATGAGGAATATAATAATGCAATATTATGGTGTGAACAAATACCCCAAAACTTATCTTTTGCTCGTCCTCGAGCAAACTTATTATTTTATTCTCGACAAAAACCTAACCGCACTTTCGCAGGGAAACGCGATTGCACTGAGCACGTGCAACAAGCTGTTAAACCTCTAGGTGTCCCTAGTAGGAGGAGTGTTGTCTCCTGAGGGTTTTCAGCGGATACTACCCACAAAATCCTATCAATTTGGCTTTTTCGACTTTAATTCTCGAATTAGGGTTTCTAACAAGGAACTCTATTATCTTCGACTCATAAATTATCCACCCACATTCTTCACACTTCCTCATCATCTAACTTAAGATTATACATGTTCTATAGACTTACTTAGGTTTCGGCATTTCTTAAGTTTTCCTTCTAGGGTTCCATCTCCACTTAGGAATTTTTATCAATTCTACTAAAGATACAAGTTCTATTCTTCACTCCTTTCTCTCATCTAAATCCCAATCACATACCTCTACGTGTGTGTATAAGTCACCCCTACACTTGGAAATTCAAATCAAGCAATCATACCCTTGTCTGTTGTCCAAAGTACTAATTAGTTGGTGAATTTAAATGAATTTTGCTTACACATCTTTCATGCGATCGTTAATACTTCTTGAGATACCAACGACCGATTACAAAATGCGTTTGCACTTTAAAGCGTAATTCCTAGTCTTGCAACACCCAAGGCTTTTTAGCAGTGACTCCCAAACCAGTTGGTCTAAGGCACTAGGTGATGAAGCACCCTCGCTAAATATTTTTTTCCATTAATGCAGCCTTAAGTAATCACAAAAACCAGTGTTCATTTTTTTTACTTATTCACTTTTTTTTCTTTTATTTTCTTTTCTTCATACTAAGGACTTTAGACAAGAGCATTTCAAGGTCTCCTCTACTATTCCAAATTTCAAGGTGCGTGATTGTGCAAATTTGTAGGGTATACATTTTCAGAATCTAGACTTAAGCTAGGAGTTATTTTTCAAACTTATACTCTAATAAGAATATCAATACTTTTCCTTTGTTTCAACTTAGCCCAAGAACTGAACACAAAATTTGCCTATTTCTAAATAAACTATAAAGACATATACTTTCTACCGTTAAATTTTAAGGGAGGTTATTTTTAGGGTTTTTAATTTACTACGTCAAAGATCTAGTTGTTCCTAGCTAGTTAACCTATCTATCAAACTCTAGTCAAATAAGCCAAAATTGAATACAATAATTTTTATAATTTTTGAAAATTTTCAATTTTTATGGGTTTTCAAATAAATATGCAAATGCAAAAATATACATATGAATGCGAAGGAAGAAGACGTACCGAGCATACCCCCAAACTTGAATTTGACAGTGTCATCACTGTCATGCTACACCAAGAGGGTCAAAATGTCGGCACTCCCCTGTTTATTTATTTATAATTTTTTTTATTTTACTGTTTTGAATTTATTTTTTTTTATAGAAAAAGAAAACAAAAAATATAGATACATATATACAAAGGTTCCCCCCAAACTTAAGCTTGGCCTTACACAAGCCAAAGGTTAACACCAACCATTCAAAAATCTTATCGTGGTAATGGTCAAGTTGGTGAAAGAATGGAGTAGAAAGAAAAAAGATGAGAAACACACGAGACCGAATGGGACGAAGAGAATATGGTCTCGGTGGGGGAGAAGAATGGTGGAAAAGAGAAAGAAGTAGAGTACGATCTTGAGGGTGTAAATCGAGTGAATAAATTAGCACAATTTATGATGACCGATGTGTTAAAAGTGATTGTGCTAACCTATCAACCCGTCGAGAAATGGGGTCAAATCCCTCAAGATTCGCAAGAAAACATGGGTACACCGAACTTGGTATAGGAGATGAAAGCGTAACGGTCACTTGCACGGTCGGAACAATAGGAAGGATGGAAGGAAGTGAGTGAGGAAGGGTATCCGTTAAGGATTTAGGAGGGCGTATTGGAAAATTCGACACATTAAACGAAAATAGTTCAACCTCAATATTATCCTCAGTACTATCCTCATAATCCTCCTCAATATTTTCCTAAAAAATTTGCTTATCCATGCCAATATCATCAAAATCAAGATGCATATGAAGTTCGGGGAAAACATGTAATGACTCGGAATGAGGAATTGGACATAAAATTTCAATCAAATCGACAGGTTCATCATCCGAAATATTCCCGGCGTCTATATCCTCAATCAAGTGAAAATCAATTTCTTTAGACACCTCATCAAAAGCATGGATATTTATCAATTTAGGTTCTAGATGGGAGGTGTAAAGATCGAAAGGATTAGGTCTGGTTTCACTCGAAAGGGGTTCTTCACAATTGGGCAAATCAAACACTACAGAATCACACAACTCATCTTTATTTTGAACTTGTGAATCATTTAGGAAATTCGATGGAAATCTGTAGTTGTGGACTTCAATTGGGTAAGGGTAGGTTTGATTTGGAAATCCTCTCTCATTCTCACTCAGTCCCACCGCCTCCTCATACGTTGAAAAATTTGGAGCTAGTTGGAAACTAGCTACCGGTTCAGCAGGTTGCATAAGGGCGGCCACGGACGCTTCCACATTCCTAACCATTTTGTTTGTTGCTGCAATATACGCCTCTAATGCCTCTTCCAAACTAGACTTGGTTGGTAAGGGGGTTTCGGTAAAAGATTCGAAATCGTGTGGATATGCAAAATTCCCAACAGGCTGTGTAGAAACATTGTCTAGTGACGGTGGAAAAGTCGGATAGGACTGGTAGGAAGTGGGTGATTGGACAGGGGTAGGGTCAACATATGGATAAAAAGGTGAATAGTCGTGCGGATCCCTAGAACTAGATGAGTGGAGAGGGGTGAAAGATCGGCTGCGAGATTGAGCAATATGCTCAGCAATGGACATCGGCTTAGGAGTGACAGAAGGACTTGAAAAAGTGGTATCAACATATGGAGGTGGGAAAGATTGACTTGGTTGACACAAAGTGGGTTGAAAAGTCGAATTGTTTCTCCTAAACGCCTCTATTTGATCTTTCAATGATATTTTAGGCATGGAAGGATCGTCTTTAAATTGATCGAACAAATTTCCGAACGACGCAAAATTAGGTTCAGAATACCAAAGTTCGGCAAGAGATTTATGATGTGGGGGTACCCATGATAGAAGAAAGAGAAGATGAAGAAGGTAGGTGGTGCAAGGATTTCTCAGCGACAAAAGTTGCAAGTCTTTTTTTTAAAAAATTTCCTTTTTCCTTTTTCCCTTTATTTAGAACTGTTTTCAAAAAGATTTTCGAGAAAAGAGCTAAGACACACTTTTGATCAACCAAAAAAATGTACAATCAGGCCTAGATCTAGGGTCACCTAGGTCAGCTAGACAGCTCCTAACTGTTCCAAAGAGCGAGAAATAGGACCTCAAACCGTCTATTCACCGCCAATTGCGGCCAGGTAAGTGCCAGGTAAGTGGGAGGCTCCCCGCTACAAGTAGCGGTCCTAATTAAGTAACCACTTACCTTAGACACACTTGCCTAGACACCGCAAAGTCAGGTTAGGATAAACGGTCGATTTCTATAACCAGTCCTCTATCCTATTGAGCTCGAAGTCCTTAGGGCTGAGTCTAGTACTTTTTTAATTAAAGATTGGTCAATGCAAATGCCTTATGTGATTTCTGGGGTCCTGGGAAGGATGATGAAATCCCCACCCAATTTGAATTGGTCAAAAGCCCCTTAAAGTCCGATTAAAGATATGCAAAACAGTAAATCACTTGCAATCAAAGATTTTTATTTTATGCGGCGCAAAGAATCCTACACAAGATTTTTTATTTGGAAGGGAAAAGATTTTTAAGCGCAAAGAAATCTTGCAGGCAAATTTACAGAAGATATATCAAGATTTACAGCGAAGAAACAGAGGATGTTCCCCTCCGAATGGCGGCCGAGACGGACCGTCTTGCCTGAGATTCGGGGCAGATGCTAATTGGTGCTATCCGTCCACCTCTCCGAAGATGCCAAGTTGATTTATGGCACCGTGCATCGGAGGTTTAAACGGATGCGGCCGATGTAGCAGACTTTGTCAGATTCCCCCTAGTTTGAGGGGTTTTTGATTATGGGGACGCTCTTCCCTGCAGGCGCAAGCCCCTGCAGTTAATTACGCTACCGCATTGCGGTAACAACTTCTCCTTCTTCAGATGGTCACTTCGTGTCGTGGGTGTTTGTTTTGTTTGTGGTTGCCCGTGGATTGTATACGGAGACTAATTTATGTCGTCGCCCGTAGGACGTGGATTAGTCCAAATCCGTATTTTCTTAGATTTGGGTTTGGGGTTTTGGTTTGAGGATACGTTAGCCATATTTGAGACTAAGATCAACTCAAACGTTTGTTAAGGATACGTTGGTCTAATTTGAGACTAAGATCAACTTAACAGGGTCGTTTAGATCCGACAAAAGAGCATTTGGGCTCTATTGTTCCAGTTTAGGGATATAGTGGTCCATTGAATGTATGGTCGTCGGGACCCGTCACCTCTCTGACGTCGTTGAAGGATTACAACGATAGGTGTCAGAGGAGTTCGGAGATGTACCCTTGAACCAAAGTTGATTGGGGGCCTTATAGTCCAATTTGGGACTAAAGTCTGTTTGAGGGTTTAAGGATACGTTAGCCATATTTGAGGCTAAGATCAACTTAAACGGGATCGTTTAGATCCGAAAAAAAAGCATTTGGGCTCTATTGTTCCAGTTTAGGGACATAGTGGTCCATCTCCAGTTTAGGGACATAGTGGTCCATGTTCCAGTTTAGGGACATAGTGGTCCATCTCCAGTTTAGGGACATAGTGGTCCATTGGTAGTTTAAGGACGCATAAGTCCATGGGTTTAAGGACCCCACAGTCCATATGGGTGTGTTTAAGGACGCATTAGTCCGTTAGTTTAAGGACGCATAAGTCCGCGGGTTTAAGGACCCCACAGTCCATATCTTGGTTTAAGGACGCATAAGTCCATGAGTTTAAGGACCCCACAATCCGTATTGATGTGTGGTTGTCGGGACCCGTCACCTCTCTGAAGACGTTGAAGGATTACAACGACAAATATCAGAGGAGTTCAGAGATGTACCCTTGAACCAATGAGTTGGTTGAAAGAGCAGATGTGCTCAGTTCAAGACGATTTGAGGACTTATGGCCAGTTTGGGCTAAGTCCAATTATGTTTGAAATATTGGCCCTTTGGGCCATTAGACATTTGTCTGGGTTTAGCCCCTCATCATTCAGCAGTGCCAAACAGAGGTTTGGAGGCTCTGACAACATTTTGTCTTTGGTTTCCTCAATTTTGAGATTCATTTGGAGGAAGGACTTTTGCCTCTGGAAAATTAGCCAATTTGGCTAAAAGTAGTGTTAAACACTAGAGAACAACAGTGTTAAACACTGGAGATAGAACTCTTAAATTAGTGTTAAACACTAAAAGACAATCAGTGTTAAACACTGGAAATATAATCTTCAATTTAGTGTTGAACACTAGAAACAATCAGTGTTAAACACTGGAAATATAATCCCCGAATTAGTGTTAAACACTAAAGACAGAGGGGTCACGTGTGGACACGTGAGAGCGCCCAAAAGGGGGGACCGGATCCCTTTTCTTCGTTCTGCAATTAAGTGTTAAACACTTTTCATTTCCTGGCCATCACGTGTGGGCACGTGATAGGCATCCATCCATTAGATATTAAAGGGATTTGTTAGGGGTCACGTGGGAACACGTGAGGGCGCCCTAAATGTGGAGCCAGATCTCCTTTGTTTTACCCTCAAATCTGCGAATAAGTGTTAAATACTTTTCCTTTTTATTTCGAGCATCACGTGTTGACACGTGATGGGGATTTATGCGCTGACTGTTAAAACGTTTGCTAAGGGGTCACGTGGTAAACACGTGAGAGTGCCCAAAGCCTTCATTTCCATTGATCTTTCTTTCTGCGTTTTGGAGGTCACATGGGAGCAGGTGATGGCATCAAAAAGTGGGGCCAGATCCCCTTTATTTTGTTCTGCAAACAAGTGTTAAACACTTTTAATTTTCATAGCCATCACGTGTGGGCACGTGATGTATAATCATGCCCTGATTTATTAGAACATTTATTAGGGGTCACGTGGTAACACGTGAGAGCGCCCAGAATTGTTTCTGCCTTTGCTTTTGTTCCATATATAATGAGGGTCACGTGGGAACACGTGAGGCAATGCCTCAAAGCTTTCCTCTTCTCATTTTTGGGGGATCTGTTCAGGGGTCACGTGGGGCACGTGACCTTAGTCTTTTCATGCACAGAGATCTTTTAAGTCTCCTTATCTTTAAGAATTAAATTCTTATTTAGGGTAAAACCCTAATTTTTGTTTTGGAGGAATTAAATTCCTATTGTGAAAGAATTAAATTCTTATTTAGGGTAAAAACCCTAATTTTATCCCAAAGGAATTAAATTCCTATAATTTTGTGACCATTGAATTCTCAAAACTTAATTCCTCCTCTATGTTTTGGATCTGCATGGCAGGATCTCAACCCAATGAGAATTAAATTCTCAATTCATGGGGAGATGTGCACTTTGCAGATCCTCCACCAGAGAAAGAACTAAGTCCTTTTCTTTATATAAGAGTTAAACTCTTTTGAGAATTAAATTCTCTTTTTAAGCCTCTCTTTTCTTACCTAGGGTTTTTCTTTTGCAGAGAATTAAATTCTCCTCTCTTTTCTTTTTTCTCTTGAGAATTAAATTCTCCTCCCTCTGTTTCTTCTCTCTCCCCCAAGTAGATCCCCCTCTTCTCTTCTTGGCTCCTATTTATAGGAGAAGGAAGAGAATCAATTTGTTTAGAAAATCTCTCATTGAGAGATTTGATTTGTATGTTGAGAGATTTGATTTATATTTATCATTAATCTGGGCCTTTAGATTGTTAAGTGAATTTTATTCACCATTGGATTTTAAATCCAAAGATATCCCTTTGTTATCTCGGTTAGATTTAGGGGGGAAATCTTTCCAAGTCCAAGATTTTTCCATAAATTGGTGATATTTAATCACCCTTGGATCTTTAATCCAACGGTCCCCATAATCCTTTTCCATTTGGAAAGATTTGGAAGCTTTTAGAATTTAATTCTATTAACTGTAAGGCTTTCGAAACCAGTCACGTGCTGACACGTGACCCTTGGTCACGTGTGAGCACGTGACCCCCAAATTGGTTCCTCTAACAGCCGCTTATTTATGTTGTTGTTTTAACCATCACGTGTCAACACGTGACCATTGGTCACGTGTAAGCACGTGATACCTCGTTGAGGTATTTTCTGACTTTTAGAATTAAATTCTATTCATTATTTTAGAGGCTTTAAAAGCCCATCACGTGTCTGCACGTGACCCATGGTCACGTGTGAGCACGTGATGCCCCATTGGGGTCTTTTCTGAGTTTTTATCATATCTTTTAGCTCCTCCAGCGGGTTCTTAAAGGTCCATCACGTGTGGACACGTGATGCCTCATAACTTTTGATTCCGGATGAATTATGAGGCCCATAATATATCAAATCGAAGGGTTTTTCGATACACTTTCAATACCATCAGAATTTAGCTGTTTCACATTCAGGAGTTTATCAAAATACAGCCCGGAAGATACTGATTCGCATTTCCTTAAGCGTATCGCTGCCATTTGATACCTTGGGCTCTTCTGCGCAGAAATTTTCAGCGGGAACAGAGGACTTACAGAGTTTTTTTTATTTTAAACCGCGCTTCAGACTTTTTTGGGGAACCGATCCCTCACCCCCACTGCGGAACCGCCGCAAAAAGCACTCTAAGACCGCGGAACCGCCGCCGGTTGGTCACTTCGGCACCGGTTTTTTTTTTCCTCTCCAGATCTCCGTGGTTCTTCTTGTTTCGCTTTCTGGAAATTTCCAGATCCGTCTCGATTGTATATCCTGCAAGATTCAAACAACAAAGTACCCTTTCCAAAAATAACAGATAATATATTTTTATATTTTTTTGTGATTTTTCATATTTTTATGATTTTTTTAATTTTGATTAACCAGAAATTGCAAAAAGGAAATAACACGCCATCCCCGGCAATGACGCCATTTGATTGATCTCAAAAACTATCTATTAACCGCAATCAAGAACGGCGTCGCTTTGCAGCTAGCCGGTGAGTACGGGTCGGTCCACAGGGATGTTGTGAATCTCCTAATCGCTCAAACGAGTTAATTCAAAGGGTGTTCGGATTGATTATTAAATCTAAAAACTGAATTAATCTATATCTAAATCTTGCTAGGGTTAGGTCTGGGTTAAGTTTGGAAAGTCGATAAATCTCACCGCTTTCTATACCCATATGAAGATCTAATTAGGTGTTATGGTAATTATTAATAAAAGGGATTAGAACCATTTGGAAAGATGTTTCTTCCTCTAGATTCTTGTCCTTCCTTTAGAAATCCTTACCCTAACCTCCATGGAAAACAATCACAACCGGGCCTTTATATTACGGTATCACCGCTACCTCGATGGATAGGGTGCCGTAGGGAGCGGTATGTGCATGTATGCATAGAGTCCTATGAAAATATATGACGGGCAAGAAAGGGGATGAGAGATTTTCGTCTCTCAAACCTTCCCCAGATCTAACCCTAACAAGCGAGGAGACTACTCATTCATTAGGGAATTGAAGAACATTTATCTAGGGCAGAGAATAAAAGATTAACTAGGGCAAGAATAGAAAATTAACCTAGGGCAGAAAATAAAGAACTTACAACTTGATGCTCTCCAAAAGAATTCTGAAATTTATTAATGAAGGGAGGCATGAAAAGAATACAATGATTTGGGCTTCTATTTATAGGAGATAGAAACCCTAGGTTACAATTGATTCGCATGTCTACATTTACCAAAATATCCTTAGGAAGACCTAGTCAAAGTAGAATTCCAAGCTTTTGGTAAAATTTTATGTCTCGAAATTTTGGAACTGATTCTGGGCTTCTTGGGCTTTTTATTTCTTTGGATCTTTATTCAATTTGGCTTCTCTATTTCTTCCAGATCTCCAGTGAACAATTGCAGTGGACTTTTAACCGTTTGCTTTGTAATCTTGGACTTTGCATTGCCTTGTACTGATCTTTTGTGTAGGCTTGATTAAGATCCTTCTATTTGTTGGTCAAAGTCCCTTTTTGTGTCGTCTTTTGTCTTTTTCACTGTTTTTGCTCAAAGAACCTGTAACTTGTAATATGTAGCAGACATGCGTCAAAAGCACCTGTTTATTTGTAAAAGGAATAAGAATAGAGAATATAATAATGCAATATTATGGTGTGAACAACAGTCAAGCAAGATGAACGAAATAAATACCACCTACTACACATACGGTAACTGAAATTTGTAGAACTGGACTCGGTTGTTACAGCGGGGTGCCAGGGATAACCGAGCACGGTTGGTGCTAGGCGGTTGCCTCTTGCGAGGGCTTTTGGGTCCTTAAGGATGGCCGACTAGGGTTGCTGCCCGGTGCCTCTTGGCGAGGGCTTTGATCCCTGGCGTTGTGGGGTAGGGAAGCTACCAGCCAGGGATAGCCGAGCAGGGTAGCCGCTCGGCTGCCTCTTGGCGAGGGCTTAGATCCTTGGCGTTGGTAGTTACCGGCCAGGAATAGCCGAGCAGGGTAGCCACTCGGCTGCCTCTTGTTGAGGGCTTTGATCCCTGGCGCCGTGGGGTAGGGAAGCTACCAGCCAGGGATGGCCGAGCAGGGTAGCCGCTCGGCTGCCTCTTGTTGAGGGCTTTGATCTCTGGCGCCGTAGGGTAGGGAAGCTACCAGCTAGGGATAGCCGAGCAGGGTAGCTGCTCGGCTGCCTCTTGTTGAGGGCTTTGATCCCTGGCGCCGTGGGGTAGGAAAGCTACCAGCCAGGGATGGCCGAGCAGGGTTGCTGCCCGGTGCCTCTTGGCGAGGGCTTTGATCCCTGGCGTTGTGGGGTAAGGAAGCTACCGGCCAGGGATGGCCGAGCAGGGTTGCTGCCCGGTGCCTCTTGGCGAGGGCTTTGATCCCTGGAGTTATGGGGGCAGGGAAGCTACCGGCCAGGGATAACCGAGCAGGGTAGTCGCTCGGCTGCCTCTTGGTGAGGGCTTAGATCCCTGGTGTTGGTAGGGTAGCTACCAGCCAGGGATAGCCGAGCAGGGTATTCGCTCGGCTGCCTCTTATTGAGGGCTTTGTCCGACCTTCCCATGTGAGCACCGAGGAGTGGGACAGCATCGAAGACACGTGTCGTGAGGGCGTTGTGAAGGCGAAGCACCGGAGTCTCGTCGTTTCGGTTTCGCATGGGGAGGCGCGACGCTTGCCTCGTGGCGCCTGCGTTGCGGGTGAAATGAGCGACTGTTGGATTCCTAAGCGTCGTTGGCTATAAAATGGACTCGTTTGGGATTGTTGATTATTCTTTTCTTTGCAACCGAAACGCAAAAATGCAGGACTTCCCCTTCACCATCGAAGACATCGTAAGCTTCGAGGATGTCTACCTCTATGACCCGTACTGCACTTAGGACACGGTGCAGTTGGTAATAGGAAGGATCGAGGACCACATCGGCCGATTGCTTCCCCGGCGGTCCTCCCTCCTTCAGCTGCTGATGTACTCCATCTGGAGGGCGTCGTCGGGGCTTTACAACCCCTTATCCGAAATGTTGTTCGATGAGGCCATAGGAAAGCTAAGGTCTCTGAGGCGCTTCAGCCTGATCTCCGCGAGCCGGCTAAACCGCTCGGAAGCGCTCGTCCGTGAGTGCTACCAGTTGAGGCTCGGCACCGAAGCTCGTGGGGGGGATCGGAGGCAGAGGTTAGACGCTGTTGTTCCCCTCTGAATACAGAGACAAATATCGCGTAGGTTCGTCTTGCCTGAGATTCGGGGCAGATACAATTTGGTTTTATCCGTCCACCTCTCCGAAGATGCCAAGTTGATTTATGGCACCGTGTATCGGAGATTTAGACGGATGCGGCCGATGTAGCAGACTTCGTCAGATTCCCCCTCGTTCGAGGGGTTTTTGATTGTGGGGACGCTCTTCCCTGCAGGCGCAAGCCCCTGCAGTTAATTACGCTACCGCACCGCGGTAACAACTTTCTTCTTCTCCAGAATTTCACTTCGTGTCGTGGGTGTTTGTTTTGTTCGTGGTTGCCCGTGGATTGTATACGGAGACTATTTATTTCGTCGCCCGTAGGATGTGGATTAGTCCAAATCCGTATTTTCTTAGATTTGGGTTTTAGGTTTTGGTTTAAAGATACGTTAGCCATATTTGAGGCTAAGATCAACTTAAACGTTTGTTAAGGATACGTTAGTCTAATTTCCAGACTAAGATCAACTTAACGGGATCGTCTAGATCCATTTCCAGTTTAGGGACGTGGTGGTCCATATTCCAATTTAGGGACATGGTGGTCCATCATTAGTTTAAGGACGTTTCGGTCCACGAGTTTAAGGACCCCGCAGTCCATATACGTATGTGGTCGTCGGGACCCGTCACCTCTCTGACGTCGTTGAAGGATTACAACGACAAGTGTCAGAGGAGTTCAGAGATGTACCCTCGAACCAGAGTTGATTTGGAATTTTATAGTCCATTTGAATGTTTAAGGATACGTTAGCCGTGTTTGGGGCTAAGATCAACTTAAACGGGATCGTTTAGATCCGGTAAAAGAGCGTTTGGAGGCTCTGTTGTTCCAGTTTAGGGACGTGGTGGTCCATGTTCCAGTTTAGGGACGTGGTGGTCCAATATTAGTTTAAGGACGTCTCGGTCCAAAATTAGTTTAAGGACGTTTCGGTCCAACATTAGTTTAAAGACGTCTCGGTCCAACATTGGTTTAAGGACGTCTCGGTCCAATATTAGTTTAAGGACGTCTCGGTCTAACATTAGTTTAAGGACGTTTCGGTCCACGAGTTTAAGGACCCCGCAGTCCATATACGTATGTGGTCGTCGGGACCCTGTTCCCCTCCGAACGGCGGCCGAGACGTTAGCTGTCTGTGCCTGAGGTTCGGGGCAGATGCTAATTGATTTTATCCGTCTACCTCTCCGAAAATGCCAAGTTGATTTATGGCACCGTGTATCGGAGGTTTAGACGGATGCGGCCGATGTAGCAGATTTCGTCAGATTCCCCCTCACTTGAGGGGTTTTTGATTGTGGGGACGCTCTTTCCTGCAGGCGCAAGCCCCTGCAGTTAATTACGCTACCGCATCGCGGTAACAACTTTCTCCTTCTCCAGAATTTCACTTCGTGTCGTGTGTGTTTGTTTTGTTTGTGGTTGCCCGTGGATTGTATACGGAGACTATTTATTTCGTCGCCCGTAGGACGTGGATTAGTCCAAATACGTTAGCCGTTTTTGAGGCTAAGATCAACTTAAACGTTTGTTAAGGATACGTTAGTCTAGTTTGAGACTAAGATCAACTTAACGAGATCGTTTAGATCCGACAAAAGAGCGTTTGGGCTCTATTGTTCCAGTTTGGGAGATTCATAGTCCAATTTGGGACTAAAGTCTATTTGAAGGATACGTTAGCCATTTTTGAGGCTAATATCGACTCAAACGTTTGTTAAGGATACGTTAGTCCAGTTTGAGACTAAGATCAACTTAACGGGATCATTTAGATCCGACAAAAAAGCAATTGGCTCTATTGTTCCAGTTTAGGGACATAGTGGTCCATTACATGTATGGTCGTCGGGACCCGTCACCTCTCTGACAACGTTGAAGGATTACAACAACAAATGTCAGAGGAGTTCAGAGATGTACCCTTGAGCCAAAGTTGATTGGGGGAATTTATAGTCCAATTTGGGACTAAAGTTTGTTTGAAGGTTTAAGGATGCGTTAGCCATATTTGAGGCTAAGATCAACTTAATCGCTTGTTAAGGATACGTTAGTCCAATTTGGGACTAAGATCGACTTAACGGGATCGTTTAGGTCCGACAAAAGAGCATTTGGGCTCTATTGTGCCTGTTTAGGGACATGGTGGTCCAATACCAGTGTAAAGACATAGTGGCCACCGTTAGTTTAAGAACGTTTCGGTCCGATATTAGTTTAAGGACGTTTCGGTCCGATATTAGTTTAAGGACGTTTCGGTCCACGAGTTTAAGGACCCCCGCAGTCCATATTGACGTATGTGGTCGTCGGGGCCCGTCACCTCTCTGACGTCGTTGAAGGATTACAACGATAAGTGTCAGAGGAGCTCGGAGATGTACCCTCGAACCGAATATAAATTAATTTAAAAAAGCAGTCGTGCTCAGTCAATTTAATTTAAGGACTTACGGCCCAAAATTGGGCTAAGTCCAATTGAAAATGTTCAACATTTTATTTGCTTTTGCATTGCATTTCTTTTTTTTTTTATTTAGGCTTTGCCCAGAAAGGATGCAGAGCATCAATTTGTTTTGGGCTCTGTTCTATTAGGAATGATGCAAGGCATCAATTTTATTTGGGCTATGCCCTTGTATAAAGGATGCAAAGCATCAATTTATTTGGGCTCTGCCCATTTATTGCCTTGCAATTTATTTTGGCCTGTTAGGTCATTTTGACTTGGGCCTGGCCCTTTTAATAGAGAAAATGCATTGCATTTTCAGGCGCTTTGCGCCAATCAAAGAGCGCAAGTGCTTATGACGATGACACGTGTCAAGCAGCGCAGTGCGCTGCGCTAGTGCGCTGCGCTTACGCTGCTGACACGTGGCGCGCTCTGGTGAGTTGTGCCAATTTCAGAGAGCAAAGCTCTATTTCAAAAGCGCGTAGCGCAACTGGTTCAGATGCTGACACGTGGCGCTCTCTGGTGGCTTGCGCCAACCCAAGAGCGCAACAGTGCAGATTTATAAGTGCAAAGCACTATTAATTTGAGAATCTTTTAGATTCAAGAACCAATGGTTCATAAAAGAAGTGCAAAGCACTATTTGATTTAGATCTAAGAAAAAAAAATAAGTTTTTCTTGTTTTTCTTATCTCAGAGAACCAAAGGTTCATAAAAGTTCAAAGCACTATTAATTTAAGAACCTTTTAGATTCAAGAACCGATGGTTCATAAAAGAAGTGCAAAGCACTATTTGATTTAGATCTAAGAAAAAACAAGTTTTTTATTATCTCAGAGAACCAAAGGTTCATAAAAGTGCAAATCACTATTTTTTATTTATTTTTATGTTTTCCTGTTTTAAAGAACCAGTGGTTCATAAGAAGTGCAAAGCACTATTTATTATGTGAAGATCATTGATCTTGTTTTTATATCAATGATCTATTAGAAGAAATTTCTTCTCTCTTATAAAGGTTTTTACCTTTTTCTTGAAATTTTTCTCAGAGTTCTCTCTGTTTGAAGCTCTTGATTTTTTTTTTCAAGAAAATGTTGATGCCTTTGAATTGAGGTCTAGGGTCCTTTTTATAGTGCCCATAAATTAGTTAAAGTTTGTTAAAGAGATCATTCTCTGAGTGATTTGGGGAATTTTCCCCACCGTTGGATCTTTGATCCGAAGGCCTCTGTTTTACAGAATAAAATCTTCTTGTTTTAGCAAGAACAGAAAAAATTTCTCAGAATTTTAATTCTGCTTGGCGCAAATACTCCAGTGCGTGACACGTGTCGTGCAGTTTTTTTTTTTTTTGCGCTGCGCACAATACTGTGCGCAGCGCGGACACGTGTCGCGCAGCGCACAGTTGCGCTGCACGGACACGTGTCGCGCAGCGCATGCGCAATTTTTTTTTTTTATTTTTTTTATTTTTTGGCGCTGCGCGGACACGTGGCGCGCAGCGCAGCAGGTGCGCTGCGCGGACACATGGCGCGCAGCGCAGCAGTTGCACTGCGCGGACACGTGTCGCGCAGCGCACAGTTGCGCTGCGCTGACACGTGTCGCGCAGCGCTTGCGCTATTTTTTTTTTTTTAGAGCTTTGCTCTTATGGAGTACGCTACTTTATTTATTTTAACTTTAATTTTCTCTTTAATTTTCAAGACTGAGCTTTGCTCTGATTAGAGAAAAACAGAAGCATTGCTTCTTTTCCCACCTTGGAATTTGAACAGAGCTTTGCTCTGATTGAGGTAAACAAATGCCCCCCCACCGTTGCGCTTACGTGGCCTCCTAACGTGAGCGCAGCGGTGGCAGACTCCGAACCGTCGCGCCATCCCTTGGTAGCTGAAAGGGCACTTGATGCCTATAAATAGGACCTTTGGTCCCTTAGATGATTCTCATCTCTAAATTTTTACTTTCAGAACTCAGAGCCCCGCTCTTTATTTTCAAGAACTTTAAGAGTTAAACTCTTAAAACTTTTAGGTGAAAATTTTAATTTGGATTAAATTAAATTAAATTAATTTTCATTGATAGAGCCTCGCTCTCAATAGATCCCTGATCTAAAGGAAACCTATTTAGGGTTTCACTTAGCAGAGCTTTGCTCTACAGGTCTTAAAAGGATCTAAAGAGAACTAAAGGGGACCCTACTAGGGTTCCATAGAGCTCTGCTCTCTGAAAGATTTTCCTTGGATTTTCTTAATTCATTAATGGAGCTTTGCTCCTCCCAAATCATATAGAAGAACTTTTAAGAATTCTTCATGGATCTTGGAACTTAAAGATGGCATTTTATTACTCAGTGCATTATATCGTTTTGCTTAATCAGTCTTTCTGATAATTCTGTTGATCCTCTTTCACTGGAACAATGAACGCCCACATGTATGCTCTTAACGAGATCATCTCTCATGAGGACATCCGCCGACTTGGCCGCTCTCAAAATCGGGAGTTCACAAACGAGGAGTGTGCTGAAATAATGAGTCGCTTCGACGCATACAATGGTCCACCGCTTCCCCGACGTTCCTCTCTTCTTAAACTTATCGTGGGAGCTATCTGGGAAGCGCTTCCCCTATTCTGTTCCGGCGTGCCGCTTAGGGCGTTGGATGCCGCTGAGGATAAGGTGCACTCTGTGTACCTATTGAACTTTATCTCGAAGAGACGACGAGACAGTCTTATTGACCTCTTACACGAGATCTTTCAACAGTCTGCCATACTCGCTGCTTATCGGAGGGTGGAAGACATCGGGAGGGACCCTGACGCTTGTGCTCGCGAAAGGAAGCACACTAGGATGGTCCGCGAGGCTTGGAAAGTCATAGATAGGGTCGCTTTTGAATTCCTCAATCCATGCCCTGGATCTGAGGTTATTCCATTGTAACTTTCGTTTATTGTTTTTATGACTGTAAGAACTTCGGGCAATATTAATGGAATTTTTTTTTATATCCCAGCTTGTCTTTATTATATATCTTTTGTCCTAAGTCTTTTTGCCCATGCATGAATGAATGTGTCTTGAACGCTTGATCAAATGTAAATCGGATGCTCTTTCTGTTGCTTTTCCTCTTTCTCAGCATGTCGTCACAATTAGCAGGTAATAGAGTAACCTTCTTGATTTCTTCACGAGATAGTGAGGGCTTAGGCCGCAGGTTCAGATCTGCTGCCTAAGACTTTTCAACTCTATGAGCCGTGAGGGTCTCATAGAGACTTTTCTCCCTACGGATCGAGAGGATCTCGTAGGTGGGTTTTTCTCCTTAGGAATTGTGAGGATTCCTAAGTGTAGTTTTCTCTTGTAAGTCGTAAGGATCCTACAAGAGAATTTTTCCCTCTTACGAGTCGAGAGGACTTGTAAGCGGTTGTTTCCCTCCTTGTCGAAGTTCAATGTTGGAGGGTGAGACCCATGGATGGTATGTAAGAGACCGTTTTGGGCCAACTTGCGGGGTCCCAATGCTTAGGAAACAGGCTTCTTTTATGCCCACTGCCTAAGGCTTTATCTCACGAGTCGAGCCGCCTTGACAATTTTTTCACAAGTCGAGACGAATCGAACGTTTCTCGCAAGAACATCTTAACGTCGCATTTAACCTCTGCTCTTTACGACAGAAGCCCGTTAAAGTTGGTGGTACTTAGGGTTTTGGCCATCGTACCGTCGCATAAGCTGATATAGTCCTCGATAGGCAATCGTGCTGTTCGAGTAGCCCTGCGACTGCCGTGTCTCTGATCCCTTCGGGGGCTGGACAAGACGTCTTCAAGCAATCCTCCTTGGCAGTTTGACCGTCGGAAGAGCAAGCGTTAGGAATTTGCCATGTCGCTTTTTACTTGAGGTTAGGCTTATTTTGGTGAGCCCCGATGAGTCATAACCACTCCGCGCTGGTGTGGGGATGATCTCCGATAGTCTTTCAGGCTTTATGTGAGTTGCCGTCAAGACCCTGAAGCTAGGAATTTGGCCTTTGCTTCGTTTGCTGGCATTACGTCTGCTGTATCGAGACGAATGTTGCGGTGGGAACTAGGGATTTTGCCGTGGCTCCGTTTGTTTGATGACGTTGCATCTGCTGTGTCGAGACGAACGTTGGGGTGACATCTCGTCTGCTGTATCGAGATGGACGTCAAGGTGGTGACCATTTTGTGCTGGTGCGAGATGATCTCCGATTGTCTTTCCGGTTTTATATGAGTTACCGTCAAGACGTCGAAGCTAGGAATGTGGCCTTCGCTTCGTTTGCTTTGGTGTGTCCAAATCCTGTTGGAGGAAGAATGCTGGGGTTGACATTTCATCTGCTGTATCGAGACGAACGTCAAGGTGGTGACCACTCTGTGCTGGTGCGAGATGATCTCCGATTGTCTTTCCGGTTTTATGTGAGTTACCGTAAAGACGTTGAAGCTAGGAATGTGGCCTTCGCTTCGTTTGCTTTGTCACGTCCGAATCTCTGTTGGAGGAAGAATGCTGGGGTTGACATTTCGTCTGCTGTATCGAGACGAACGTCAAGGTGGTGACCACTCTGTGCTGGTATGAGATGATCTCCGATTGTTTTTCCGGTTTTATGTGAGTTACCGTAAAGACGTTGAAGCTAGGAATGTGGCCTTCGCTTCGTTTGCTTTGTCACGTCTGAATCCCTGCTGGAAGAAGAACGCTGGGGTGACAACTCGTCTGCTGTATCGAAACGAACGTCGAGGAGGTGACCACTCCATGTGAGATGATCTCTGGTGGTCTTTCAGGCCTTATATGACTTGCCGTTAAGACCTTGAAGCTAGGAATTTGGCCTTCGCTTCATTTGCTCACACTGCGTCTGGTGTATTGAGACGAATGCTGAGGTGGAGCTGGGATTTTGCCGTCACTCCGCTTTGTTTCGACCATGGGGTCTTTTGTTAACTTTGCATGTACACCCTGCTGGACTGCGAAGGAACGCCGTTGTTGACATTGCGTCTGCTGTAACGAGACGAATGCTAAGGTGGAGTTGGGATTTTGCCGTTACTCCGCTTTGTTTCGACCGTGAGGTCTTTTGTTGACGTTGCATCTGCCTCCAGCTGGACTGCGGAGGAACGCCGTTGTTGACATTGCGTCTACTGTATCGAGACGAATGCTGAGGTGAAGCTGGGATTTTGACATCGCTCCGCTTATTTCGACCGTGAGGTCTTTTGTTAACTTTGCATGTACACCCTGCTGGACTGCGAAGGAATGTCGTTGTTGACATTGTGTCTGCTGTAACGAGACGAATTCTAAGGTGGAGTTGGGATTTTGCCATCGCTCCGCTTTGTTTCGACCGTGAGGTCTTTTGTTGACGTTGCATCTGCCTCCAGCTGGACTGCGGAGGAACGCTGTTGTTGACATTGCGTCTACTGTATCGAGACGAATGCTGAGGTGAAGCTGGGATTTTGCCATCGCTCCACTTGATGGTGTAATATCTATGTCCTGCTGGAATGAGGAGGCACACCGTTGTTGGTCTCCAGGCTGTAGATGTGGCCATTGAGATTTGGAACTAGAGACTTTGCCATGGTTCCGTTTCGTTGCGATTCTGAGGTCGGTTGTTGACGTCATATCTGCATCTAGTTGGAGTGAGGAGAAACGCCGTTGGTGATCTCTAAGTTGTCGATGTTGACGTCGAGACCCTGAAGCTCGGGATCTTCGTTTGCTTCATTTGTTGACATCGTGTCTGTAATATTGCGACAAATGTCGAGATTGTCTCTAGGTTGTCTATGAACCGTCGAGATTTGGCTTCGCTTTCTGATGGAGCCTGTTGGGAAGGTATGGTTCCCTCTTTATCTGCGCCCCTAGATTGTATACAGGAATCGATGTGATCTAACCTGTAGGGCCGAAGTTTCATTCATTTTTTTTATTTCCGCGATGCTCTATCATTTCAGCTTTTATATCGCGAAGGTCGCGATTGCACAATCATTTCGGCTATTTTTCGCGGTGCCCAATCATTTCGGCTGTTTATTTTGTTTTCACTCGCTGCTTTTTATTGCGAGTTGCCCAATCATTTCGGCTATTTTGCATGCATAAATTTTTACTTGCTGCTTTTTATTGCAAGTTGCCCTATCATTTCGGCTATTTCATATGCATTTTTGGCTCGCTGATTTTTTTTTATCGCAAGTGTGGGATTTGGGATCTGATACCAATCTTAGCATCAGCATCGCTGCGACCGGAATATTGCCAGGAGCGAATCATCATTTGCCGTAAAAGGACTTAGAATTTGATACCGTTTTGGGCATCAGCATCGCTACCACTGGGATATTACCAGGAGCGAATCATCATTTGCCTCTGTCGATGTCGAACAAAGGTGGCTTAGCAAACAGGGTTAGGATCCTGTCGACTAAGGCTTTTGACTTCATGAGCCGTAAGGGTCTCATAAAGGTGTTTCTCCCTACGAGTCGTGAGGATCTCGCAGGTGCGTTTTCTTCTTAGGAATCGTGGGTGCTCCTAAGTATATGTTCTCTTATAAGTCGTAAGGATCTTACAAGAGTATTTTCTCCTTATGAGTCGAGAGGACTCACAAGGGTTGTTTGCCGTGCGAACATATCCCTAGTCATGGATGGGACTCGATTCGGGAAATGTTTATTCGCGCCCGTGGATTGTATACAAGGGTCAGTATTGAGCCACTTGTAGGGCAATATCGAAAGTTGTGGGGGTTGCTTAAGCACAGGTTTAGGTCTCTGTAACTTAAGACTTTCAAATCCTATGAGTCGTGAGGGTCCTATAAGAGAGTTCTCCTTACGAGTCGTGAGGATCTCGCAAGTGTATTTTCTCCTTAGGAATCGTGGGGATCCCTGAGTGTGTTGCTCCCCTGTGAGTCGTAAGGATCTCACGCGGGTGGTTTCTCCTTACAAGGTCGAGGGGGCCCTGTAAGTGTCTTTTGACGAGGTTGCGCCCTTTCGGGTTTTCACAAACACTCGCCGGTAGTCCTGCTGTTTTTACTCACGGAGCCCTTTCGGGTTTTCATCCATGCCCGTTTTGCTTATGGACATACCGTTTTTTTTCTTTTTGTTTTCTTCTTCTCTTTTTTTTTTATTAACGAGGTCGCGCCCTTTCGGGTTTTCACGAACACTCGCCGGTAGCCCTGCTGTTTTTACTCACGGAGCCCTTTCGGGTTTTCATCCGTGCCCATTTTGCTTATGGACATACCGTTTTTTTTTAATTCTTTTTATTCTTCCTATTTTTTCTAACGAGATTGCGTCTTTTCAGGTTTTCACAAACACTCGCCGGTAGCCCTGCTGTTTTTACTCACGGAGCCCTTTCGGGTTTTCATCCGTGCCCATTTTGCTTATGGACATACCGTTTATTTTTTTTAATTTTTTTTTATATTCTCGTCAGCCTGAGAATGCTGCGGTAGTAGTTTAAAGACATTTCGGTCATTTGCAAGTTTTAGGACATTGCGGTCCATTATTAGTTTAAGGACATCTCGGTCCGTTGTTAGTTTAAGGACGTTTCGGTCCGCCGTTGCCGTATTTGAGGCGAACATCTAGTTTATTGACTTTTCGGTCTCTGTGTCCTTCTCCATGAATGAACATGATGCCCCCGGCGTATCCATCTTCTTCGGAGCGTGCGGTTGTGGCGGACTCACCTTCCAGTTCTCAGACAGCGCAAACTTGCCCTGTTGGTATTGGTCTTTAACCCAGTTTTTGAAGACGTAGCAGTCCTCGATCAGGTGACTTACTGTTTGGTGGTAAGGGCAATAATTAGGATTATTAACATCGCCTGGCCGCAACGGACGTTTTGGACCCGGCAGATTGATGAGTCTGTCGCACACTGCCAGCTCGAACAGTCCCCTTGTTTTATCTTGCGGAAACGAGTAAGGACGTTTCAACTTTTCCTGGAGGGGTTGCCGCTTGTTGCTTTGGCCAGCAACCGGTCTAGGGTCACCTGATTGTTGTTGTGCGCTGGCGACGAGGGCCTTTTTTCCTTTTCTTTTATCCTTTTTGTTCGCTCCATTGTTTGCGGGGCCGGGATTTTTTCCGAGTAGCATGCGATTGCATGGCTGAACGTTCTCGCAGCTTCTCAATTCCTTTATTTTTGAAATAGATTCCCCGAGGGAAGAGTTGGGGATAGCTTCTTCGTCAGAGTTGCTTCCAAAGGTGATAATTTGCGATACCTTAGAGTCGGCTATATGGCAATCGTCGGCGACTCTTTTGCGCTCATATATCGCATTTTTCCGATGTCTACAAGCTTCACACTTTGTCCTGTCGAAGTGTTTCTTTTGAGCGACATACCCTTGCCACCAACAGTTAAAGGATTCGCAGTCTTCGGTAGGATGTATGATCTTCTGATGATATAAACAGAAGTTAGGGTGCATCTCTGCCTCAGCGAGAGTATTTTCTTCAGAGGGTGGTAGCTTCATTCCTACTGACAGAGCTTTGGCGAACCTTTTCCTCGTCTTGAATTTGTTTTTACCCGCAGTGTATGGCTTTTGATTTGACGGGAATACCTTGGTTCTTTCTAGTATGGCCATTTCACGCTCTTGATTGGCCTTTTCTTTCAGACGAATTTCACTTAGGAAGACATCGATCAACTCGTCTGATGGCTGTAGAATCTCCGGCTCAGGATTCGCCATTGGTTTCTCAGCGTAAGGAGCCTCTTTATCATCCGTCAGTGAATGAGAAATCATATGACAAGTCGCTACGTAGTCTTCGGATTCATCCGATGAGTTTTCTCCATTGTTTTCATCCTTGACTAAAGAACAAGCTGCCCCCGGCGTGTCCATCTTCTTTGGAGAGTGCGGCTGTGGTGGGTTTACCTTCCAGCTTTCAGACAGCGCGAACTTGCCTTGCAGGTATTGATCCTCGATCCATCCCTTAAAGACGAAACAATCCTCAATCGGGTGACTTACCGTTTGGTGGTAAGGGCAATAATTGGGATTATTAAGATCGCCTGGATGCGACAGACGCTTTGGACTCGGCAGATTGATGAGTCTGTTACGCACTGCCAGCTCAAACAGTCTTCTCGTTTTATTCTGAGGAAACGGGTAAGGACGTCCTAGCCTCTCCTCGAGGGATGGGCGTGGACGCACGTTGTTTTGG
Organism: Agapanthus africanus; assembly: GCA_030015575.1. Classification (NCBI taxonomy): domain Eukaryota; kingdom Viridiplantae; phylum Streptophyta; class Magnoliopsida; order Asparagales; family Amaryllidaceae; genus Agapanthus; species Agapanthus africanus. Next base: position 512,663,444 of record JASDDO010000031.1, on the reverse strand, counting down.
CGAACGACCGGCTTTGAGTTGCTCGACAGTTGTTGAGCATTGGCGACGACGATCGCTTTCCCTTTTCCTTTCTCATCTCGGGAATCTGATTTTGGAGGAGATGGTCTATGGCCCATCTGGTCCATTTGGGCTAATTTGTCAATCAAGGCCTGGAAGGTGGTTGTTTCCTGATTTAAAATCAGAAAAAAAACTTATGGAAAAAGCTTCCGAAGAGGGTCACATGCTTACACGTGACCAGCAGTTACGTGTTGGCACGTGACACCTAAAAGTATCGGCAAGGCAAGTTCAGTTTCCCAACTACATCGAAGAAAAGGGCTTCAGAAAGAGTCACGTGCTCCCACGTGACTAAGGTCACGTGTCGGCACGTGACATTTAAAAGCAAGCGGCAAAGGCACATTGGTTCCCTGATCAAATCAAGGAAAAGGCTTCAGAAGGGGTCACGTGCTCCCACGTGACCAGGGTCACGTGTTGGCACGTGACGCTCAAAACATCAGACTCATTCTCCGGTTAAATCAAGAAAAAGAATCCTGACAAGGGTCACGTGCTCACACGTGACCAGGGGTCACGTGGTGGCACGTGACGGTTAAGCAGCAACCAGAAGATAGAGCGCAAAAAGAAAGAGGAAGGCTCGTTCCAAGGGGGTCACGTGCCCACACGTGACCATGGGTCACGTGCCCACACGTGACCGGCTTTCAAAGCCCGTTTTGTTAACAGAATTAAATTCTGAAAGAGATTCAAATCTTTCCAAAGGAAAGCGATTATCTGGAACCAATCGAATTGAAGATTCAGAGGTGATTAAATATCATCTATCTATGGGAAAATCTCGGGTTTGGAAAGATTTCCCCTTTAAATCTAACCGAAATAACAAAGGAGAATCCCTGGATTTGAAATCCAATGGTGAATTATCTCCGATAATGGGCCAGCCTACCGAAGCCATAAGATTAGCCGCTTCGCGCAGCAGCACAATATAGACTGGAGATATTCTTCAGTTTACAACCCACGAGCTAACGGTCTGGCCGAGGCCTTCAATAAGACCTTGACAAAGATCATAAAAAGGACCGTTTCCCGGAATAAGAGAGACTGGCACGAGAGGCTGCAAGAAGCCCTTTGGGCTTATCGAACTACATTCAAGACGGCCACGAACACAACGCCGTACGCGTTGGTATTTGGGACGAAAGCAGTGCTCCCTCTTGAGATAGAGTTACCCTCTCTACGAGTAGCAGTCCACTACGAGCTGACGGACGAAGAAAGTGCTCACCTTCGGCTTGAGGAGCTTGATGCCCTCGACGAAACCCGGCTCATAGCGCAACAACATCTAGAAGCCTACAAAGCAAAGATGACGCGCTCATACGAAAGATTGACCAGGCCGAGGACATTCTGCCAAGGCGAACACGTACTAGTGGTCAAAAGACCTATGATCCCCAATCATGCCAAGCGGGGAAAATTTGAGCCAAACTATGAAGGCCCGTACATCATAGACAAGGTCTACCAGGGTGGAGCTTATCTACTCATGGACATGCACGGTGAAAGGCCTTTCAGGCCAATAAACGGCCGCTTCTTAAAGAAATACTATGCTTAATGAGCCACAGCCTGGGTCAATGATAGATGACGACGACTATGTCCGCTCGCTATCTTCCCAGGCTCAGACTTTACAAGCAGCAGCCGGCCTTCCCATAACGATGGACCGAAACGTCCTTAAACTAACGATGGACCGAAACGTCCTTAAACTAACGATGGACCGAAACGTCTTTAAACTAACGACGGACCGAAACGTCTTTAAACTAACGACGGACCGAAACGTCTTTAAACTAACGACGGACCGAAACGTCCTTAAACTAACAACGGACCGAAACGTCCTTAAAACTATCGACGGACCGAAACGTCCTTAAACTAACGACGGACCGAAACGTCCCTCAAACTACTACCGCAGCATCTTTAGGCTGACGAGATAAAAAAAAGAGAGAAAAAAAATATATATATATGAAAAAGAATAAAAAAAACGGTATGTCCACAAGCAAAATGGGCACGGATGAAAACCCGAAAGGGCTCCGTGAGTAAAAACAGCAGGACTACCGGCGAGTGTTTGTGAAAACCCGAAAGGGCGCAACCTCGTTAAAAGACACTTGTAGGGTCCTCTCGACCTTGTAAGGAGAAACCACCTGTGTGAGATCCTTACGACTCACAAAGGGGCAACACACTTAGGGACCCTCACGATTCCTAAGGAGAAAATGCACTTACGAGATCCTCACGACTCGTAAGGAGAACTCTCTTATGGGATCCTCACGGCTCATGAGACTTGAAAGTCTTAAGTTACAGAAACCTAAACCAGTTCTTAAGCAAATCCTCCACAACCTTCGATATTGCCCAACAAGGGACTCAATACTGACCCTTGTATACAATCCACGGGCGCGAATAAACATTTCCCCAGCAAAGTCCAACCCTTGTAGGTCCTCTCGACCCATAAGGAGAAAGCCCTCTTGTAGGATCCTTACGACTTACAGAGGAGCACACACTTAGGAATCCTCACGATCCCTAAGGAGAAAATACACCTGCAAGATCCTCACGACTTGTAGGGAGAAATACCTTTGTGAGACCCTTACGGCTCATGAAGTCAAAGCCTTGGTCGACAGGACCCTTAACCCTGTTTGCTGAGCCACCTTTGTTCATCATCGACAAAGGCAAATGATGATTCACTCCTGGCAACATTCCAGTTGTAGCGGTGCTGATGTCGAAATCGGTGTCTAAAATCCAAGCTTGCGGCGAAAAAGCTAGCAAGCCACACATGCCTACAAAATAGCCGAAATGATGGGGCAACTTGCAATAAAAAGCAGCAAGTAAAAATGTATGCATGAAAAATAGCCGAAATGATGGGGCAACTCGTAGTAAAAAGCAGCGAGTAGAGAATAAATAAATAGCCGAAATGATTGGGCACCGTGAAAAATAGCCGAAATGATGGGGCAATCGCGACCTTCGCAGTATAAAAGCTGAAATGATAGAGCATCGCGGAAAAAGAAATAAAATAAAAATGAAATCCACGCCCTACAGGTGATGTTACATCTATCCCTGTATACAATCCAGGGACGCAATCAAAGAAGGGATCATACTCCTCCCCCAGGTTTCATCATAAGAAGAAGCCAAATCTCGACGGTTCACAGATAGCCTAGAGATCATCTCGACGTTCGTCTCATGGCAGCAGACACAATATCAAGCAAAACAGAACAGCGGCAACCCCCAGTTCCATGGCTCGGCGATATACATATCACCAAGAGTCAAACCTCCATTCCGTGAAATGCGGACATATTGAGAAAAATTCCTGGTTACGTGGAACGCGGATAACGTCGCTCTTTGACCCCGCGGAAAACGTCCAGAGCGGATCCTGGTCCTCGCAAAGCACGGCAGTGAACCCGTGTGAAGCATCCAGAGCGGAGCCTAGTCCTCGCCTAGAGTGGCAGTGAACCCGTGTGAAGCATCTAGTGCAAAATTCCTGGTCACGTGGAACGCGGATAATGTCACTCTTTGACCCCGTGGAAAACGTCCAGAGCAGATCCTGGTCCTCGCAGAACACGGCAGTGAACCCGTGTGAAGCATCCAGAGCGGAGCCTAGTCCTCGCCGAGCACGGCGGTGAACCCGTGTGAAGCATCTAGTGCAAAATTCCTGGTCACGTGGAACGCGGATAATGTCACTCTTTAACCCCATGGAAAACATCCAGAGCGGATCCTGGTCCTCGCAGAACACGGCAGTGAACCCGTGAGAAGCATCCAGAGCGGAGCCTAGTCCTCGCCGAGCACGGCAGTGAACCCGTGTGAAGCATCTAGTGAAAAATTCCTGGTCACGTGGAACGCGGATAATGTCACTCTTTGACCCCGTGGAAAACGTCCAGAGCAGATCCTGGTCCTCGCAGAGCACGGCAGTGAACCCGTGTGAAGCATCCAGAGCGGAGCCTAGTCCTCGCCGAGCACGGCAGTGAACCCGTATGAAGCATCTAGTGCAAAATTCCTGGTCACGTGGAACGTGGATAATGTCACTCTTTGACCCCGTGGAAAACGTCCAGAGCGGATCCTGGTCCTCGCAGAGCACGGCAGTGAACCCGTGTGAAGCATCCAGAGCGGAGCCTAGTCCTCGCCGAGCACGGCAGTGAACCCGTGTGAAGCATCTAGTGCAAAATTCCTGGTCACGTGGAACGCGGATAATGTCACTCTTTGACCCCGTGGAAAACGTCCAGAGCGGATCCTGGTCCTCGCAGAGCACGGCAGTGAACCCGTGTGAAGCATCCAGAGCGGAGCCTAGTCCTCGCCGAGCACGGCAGTGAACCCGTGTGAAGCATCTAGTGCAAAATTCCTGGTCACGTGGAACGCGGATAATGTCACTCTTTGACCCCGTGGAAAACGTCCAGAGCGGATCCTGGTCCTCGCAGAGCACGGCAGTGAACCCGTGTGAAGCATCCAGAGCGGAGCCTAGTCCTCGCCTAGCGCGGCAGTGAACCCGTGTGAAGCATCTAGTGCAAAATTCCTGGTTACGTGGAACGCGGATAACGTCACTCTTTGACCCCGTGGAAAACATCCAGAGCGGAGCCTAGTCCTCGCCGAGCACGGCAGTGAACCCGTGTGAAGCATCTAGTGCAAAATTCCTGGTTACGTGGAACGCGGATAACGTCACTCTTTGACCCCGCGGAAAACGCCCAGAGCGGAGCCTGGTCCTCGCCAAGCACGGCAGTGAACCCGTGTGAAGCATCCAGAGCAAATACCGGACTGTGGAGTCCTTAAAATCCACGGACTATGACGTCCTTAACCTCGACCGTGATGTCTTAAAACTAACGATCAACCACCCCGATTCCTTACAGATTTTGCCTTGGTTTAAGGGTACATCTCTTCACTCCTTTGACGCCTGGCGTTGTAATTCCTCAACGTCTTCAAAGAGGTGACGGGTCCCTGCAACCACACATCGGACTGTGGAGTCCTTAAATCCACGGACTATGAGGTCCTTAACCTTGACCGTGATGTCTTAAAACTAACATCGGACTGTGGAGTCCCTAAATCCACGGACTATGAGGTCCTTAACCTTGACCGTGATGTCTTACAACTAACAGCGGACGGTGGAGTCCTTAAAATCCACGGACTATGAGGTCCTTAACCTTGACCGCGACGTCTTTAAACTACGATACCTGGAGAAACCCCTTACTCCATAAAACACGGACAAGGGTGACCACATCCAGCACTTACAAGTCCTCACGACCTGTAAGGAAGAAAAAACTCTCTTGTGAGATCCCTACGACTCTCAAGGGAAAACCCGCTTAAGGATCCTCACGATCTTTAAGAAGAACTTACATGGGATCCTCTCGACCTGTAGGGAGAAAAACTCTTTATGAGACCCTTGTGGCTCATAAAATGCAAAAGTCTTAGGAAGCAGATCTTAACCCTGAATCCTGAGCCATCGCTGTCCTGCAAGGAGATCAAGATAGAATATCCGCAGAATACATTCAATAAAAAGGGGACACACCATTGAGAAGAAAAATGTATCTTTTATTCATAAACCAAAATGGATACAAAGTACAATTCATGAAAGAAACAAAAAAAAAAGAAAGATACTCTCATCCATGAGTATGTACAAAAAAGGAAAAAAAGATACAAGTCCTCAAGCCGGTGGGCGGTGCAATAATTTTACCAGCTCATCATTCTGTTGCTGAGCCACGGCTTCATGACGCAAGATCTCCAGAAGACGAGCCTCCGCCTGAGCTTGCTGAGCCTGATACGAAGCGAGCCGGGCTTCGAGCTCTTTCTCGGTGGCTTTATGAGCCTCGACCCTCTCACGAGTGAACGTGGCAGCTTTATCGAGAGCCACCACCTCTTTGATGGACTCCTGAAGCACCCGCCAGAGTTCATACGCTTTGTTGGCCTTGGCTGTGAGATTGGCTTGAAGCTCGCCCAGCGCCTTGGAGGCTAGCTCCCTCTCCGAGAACTTGCGACCAAGCCTCTTCTCACATGACGTCATGTTTGCCGCGCACCGTGCTATCAGCCCCCGTAACTCCGCCTTTGCAGCCACGGCCTCCAAGGAAAGGCGAGAACACTCGAGAGCGTACAGACAAGCCTCCACCTTCCTACAGAACTCCACCCAGACCCGCACCACCTCCTCGCTGTGATAGGTGGCGAGAAAAGGAAGGGAGCCGTTAGCTTCAGCGGCAAACGCTTCGGCTGTGGTCGCACTACCAGCACGGAGCTCCTCGACGAAAGAAGATAGGGAGACAAGGCTCAATTGGGCCAAGCGTTCTGAAGCCCGCAAAGCGTAGGGGCCGGGCGGCATCACAATGCGTGATTCCAAAGCCATGGAGACTGGCAGGGCTGTTCAAATTTGGCAAATGTTAGTAAAACTCTTAAACGCAGAACGAACGGGACTATAATAAAAATGTCACTCACCGACAGTCATGCAAGTAGGAGCTGAAGGTTCCCCTGGCCCTTCAACGACCTCGACCTCATCGTCGGCTTCCAAAACTATAAGAGACATCAACGTCATTTCGCAAAATAGTAACAATGCTATGGTAAAGGAAGGGCGAATGACACTGACCTTGCCCAGAGGAAAGGACAATACGCTGAGGGGAGATCGCCTGCGGAGCTGGCATCTCCAATAAACGCTGAAATGACTGGCGAGGCGACAGATCCGCGATCGTGGCCGCCAAACCGCGCAATTCTGGGAAAGATAAAAGAGTTCAGACTATGAAGGGGTTGCTAAATTAAAAACGCAGAGGGATACCTTCAACACTCCTCCCATTCTGAGCCGGGGGGATAGCAGCTTCAACGGTCTCCGCCGCGACCTCAGGCTCCAACAAAGGGAGAGTAGTCCCGACTACCTCGCTTCCAGCCTTTGGGCCGCCCTCGGTAAGAGTCGTTGGGGCGGCGGCCTCCACAGGAGCCTCCCCCAAAGGGGCAAGCATTCCCTGATCAACAACCGCCGCAGAAAGTTCTACCATGAGAGGAGCAGCCTCATCAGCCCCCTCCACATCCAGCAAGGCTTCATTGAGAATTTCGGCGGGCTTTAGCTTTAATGGGCCAGTAGGGAGCTCCCCCAGCGTCGAAGGTTCTGCACGATTCAAATAAGAATAATGATACATATGCACGGGCATAAATAATCGGAAATACTACAAAAGAAGCACAACGTACCTATACGCAAAGAAGCCCTCAATATGGCTTCTTCATGCCGCTTCTCCTTCTCAAGGAGGTAAGATCGCCGAGGTTCAAGGGTAGACTCATGACCGCCGGTCCATAAAGAAAGTGCATCAGCTGCGTCTTCTGAAGCGGCCTGCTTCAAAGCCCTTTCCCCCCATTCCTCCAAAGGGCCGATAAATCGCCGCCGAATCCACGAAGGGTCTTCGTAAAAAATTACATCGGGATAAGACTTCTTTGGAACCTTGGCGTTATGGGACGCGTCTTTTGAACGCCGTATGGCCTCAGCCAACTGTGCAGCCTCCTCATCAGCCGAACTCGGGAAGAGAAGTCCAGCGTTTGACTCTTGCAAGGCCAATGGTTCGTCTTCAAGGATAGGCTCAGACTCCACCACAGAATCAAGCGGGGTGGTAGCCGCTTTCCTCCGCCGTTTAGACCCAGAGCCGGTCGCTGAGGATGACCGCTTCCTCCCTCGCGAATCCTTAGGGCGGCGCTGGCCCACATCGCCCTCAGCGCCCTCATCCCTGTTACTCTCGCTCGGTGCCACAACCGAGGACGACATCGCCATTGTCGACGCCACGGGGGGCGGTGCCGCCACCGGCAGAGGTGCTACCACTGGGGCTCGTTTACCCCGCAATCGGGAACCCAAGGGCATACCAGCTGTTGGAGTATGGTCTACTCCTGACTCCCCCGGAATGAGCGCGGTGCCCATCTCCCTCAAACAGCATCGAGCGAAGGGATCGGGGAAACTATAAAAGCCTCGAAAGGAACGCCCTGGTCGTATCCAAGCTGCCGGGCGAATCGATGCGGATTGTACCGCATAAAAAGAGCTGCACTGTCCTGGCGAAACACCAAGTAGCCCGGTCTAATTGTATACAAATGCGCGGCCTTCCGGGGCTTCAAAGAAGGTGCGTTGTCTTTCGACTGGTCCCAGAGTTGTTGAACGGGACCCGAAGGAGTAGACAAGACCCGATCATTAAAAACCAACCCGCCAGCGGTGGCATGAGGAGAAATCAGCACCCGAATAGCCCCGAATTGAGTCGGGTCGGCAGCAGAAGCACCCACTAGTCGCATAAGTCGCGGGAAGGGATAGGCGTCGTAAAAGGCAGGCCTCTGATGCATAGCGAAAGACCCCAGCACATGCATTTCGACCCACGACGTGAAATAATGAAGCGAAAAGTTCACTACATCCACGCCAGGCATAGAGGTATTAGCTGCGGTGCCCAATCCATTATAGAGGTGCGCCAAGGCCGGGATGCCGATGGCCAACCGCGTCCCCTTAGCAATACGATGAGCCGGGTAGATGACCGAGGCTCTCATGAAGCGGCGATGCATAGGGATAACGAACCAACTAAGCCAAACACTAACAAACCCCACAAAGAACGTCTCCTCGTCCATGCCTGAGACATCAATAGATTCAAAAGACATCGGCGATATAATAGGGATGTAGTACTGAGGTAAATCTGATTCGTTGGTCGGCAACCTCTTCGGACCGAACCCAAAGGGGTCCCCAATGTTGGCAAACTTCGGGGCTGTCTTCGATAAGGCGTCCTCACGAAGGAAACGAGCAATGAAGCTCTTGAAAGTAACACCCTGCTCCTCGGACTCGGTGAATAATCGGTCGAAGATGCCTAGTGCCTTGATTAAACTGGGGCGCTTGTGGCGAACAGCATTCTCAGCAGACAGGCCGTTAATCGGGGCGGGCTCGGGTTCAAAAACGTACTCGTCAGGAGGCAACAACTCCTCATACAAACTACCCCTGATTGGCAACCCCGAAATATCATAGAATTCTGCTAGGGAGATTGAGACCCCGCGATCTCCTAGGATGAAAGTGTTGGTAGGAAGATTCCATTGGTTTAAAAACGCCTTAACCCACCAGACATGCGGGGACTTATAATGGAATAGTGACGCGTATATGGCCTGATAAAGCCTGACTTTCTGCAACCGCGCACGATGGGCAGAAAGGATGTAGCGAGCCCAGAGAAGGTAGCCCGTAGGATGCCGGGGAGTGAGCCCTATCTTATAAATTTGCCCCCACGGGTGGGCCTCACCCTGGCAGATACGCCGCCCCAAGATGTCTATGGCCGGGATCGGATGGTTCGGAATACCGGTCGTCGAAGGCTCGAGCCTCCCCGTTGGAGTCCAGTTGGGCATTTCCACAGCAAAAACTGTCCTCGGAGGATCCATCGGTAAAAATGGGAAAGTGGGTTCCGTCGGCACCGCGCAAAGAAAACTCCGGCGACCCTGAATAACCTGACTGTACCAAGATCCCCATTGAAGAAGGTTGGTGCAGTTCGGGTCATGGGCCCGAATCATCGCCATCGCTTCCTCGTCAGATGGTGACTGAGGAAAAGCAGCCTCCGAGCGAGAAAAGGGAAAGCGTGGAACAGAAACCATCGCACCTGAAATCCAATAAAGAAAGACCATTAAAAAAAAGTCAGCAATATATATTCATGCATGAACATGAAGACTAGTTAAAGAAAGCAACAACAGGACCATTGGCCACAAAACATATGGGCCCCACAGATCCGGATGACGGCTCATTAATAATGAGACCAAATAGTTACAATAAAACAAAGGGAATATCCTCATTTAATAAAGAATGATGACCATGCACATTCCCCCCAACAGTATCTGTCTCGGGCTCTACAATGAATCCAACAAGATCAAAGGAATTAAATTCCCACAGAAGACATCATTACAAAACCCCCATTGCATTAATTGCAGAAGAACAACCTCGGGCCAAGAGACCCCAGGAAGCTTCCGCGTGAAGAAATCAAGTCCTTCATTGGAATTAAATTCCTTATTAAGAAAAGGGAATTAAATTCCCAGAAACATTTTTGGATGGAATTAAATTCCATGGAGTTGAAACGCCATCATCATCTCCCCAAAGATCATCTAAACCCTAAGAGATCTACAGTTTGAAGGTTAAGCGGTTTCATGTTCTTATGGAAAAACATGAAGAAAAAAGGGTAAAAACCCTTGTTTTGGATTTAAAATCCAGAGGAATGTGAAGGTCCATCGTTTGTCCAAAAACATTACCTGAGGAAAAGAATTCTTTTCGAACAGAGTTAAACTCTGAAGATTGTTTCAAGACAGAGAACTAAGCTCTGGAAGCGAGAATTAAATTCTCAAGGAAAAAGTTCTCAGAAGAAGAAGATGAGCAAAGTGAAGGCTCCTATGAAGAGACAGAGGTATTTATAGAAGGTAATGGAAACGTTTCATCTCCCCAGATCCCTAGAGGAATCCAACGGTCACAAGAGGTGACAGCGTTGCGCTCACGTGCAGACACGTGAGAACAACGCTGTGGGGGCATTTGTTTCCTGATTTAAAATCAGAAAAAAAACTTATGGAAAAAGCTTCAAAAGAGGGTCACATGCTTACACGTGACCAGCAGTCACGTGTTGGCACGTGACACCTAAAAGTATCGGCAAAGCAAGTTCAGTTTCCCAACTACATCGAAGAAAAGGGCTTCAGAAAGAGTCATGTGCTCCTACGTGACCAGGGTCACGTGTCGGCACGTGACATTTAAAAGCAAGCGGCAAAGGCACATTGGTTCCCTGATCAAATCAAGGAAAAGGCTTCAGAAGGGGTCACGTGCTCCCACGTGACCAGGGTCACGTGTTGGCACGTGACGCTCAAAACATCAGACTCATTCTCCGGTTAAATCAAGAAAAAGAATCCTGACAAGGGTCACGTGCTCACACGTGACCAGGGGTCACGTGGTGGCACGTGACGGTTAAGCAGCAACCAGAAGACAGAGCGCAAAAAGAAAGAGGAAGACTCGTTCCAAGGGGGTCACGTGCCCACACGTGACCATGGGTCACGTGGTCACACGTGACCGGCTTTCAAAGCCCGTTTTGTTAACAGAATTAAATTCTGAAAGAGATTCAAATCTTTCCAAAGGAAAGCGATTATCTGGAACCAATCGAATTGAAGATTCAGAGGTGATTAATTATCATCTATCTATGCGAAAATCTCGGGTTTGGAAAGATTTCCCCTTTAAATCTAACCGAAATAACAAAGGAGAATCCCTGGATTTGAAATCCAATGGTGAATAAAATTCACCTAACAATCCAAAGGTCAAAAACGAATAATAGATGCAAATCAAATCTCTCAATGAAGATTCGTCAAAAACTAATTGACTCGGCTGCTTCTCCTATAAATAGGAGCCAAGAGATACAAAAAGAGACATATACTCAGAGGGAAGAAAGGGAGAGAGAGCCTTGATACTTTGAGGAATTTGGATCTTCTGCAAAAGAAAACCCTAGGTAAGAAAGGGAAGGCTTTTTGAAAGAAGGAGAATTTAATTCTCAACAGAGTTTAACTCTGATATATAAAACAGAAGAATATATTTCTTCTCTCTTTGCTAGAGGATCTGCAAAGTGCACATCTCCCCTTGAAGTTGAGAATTTAATTCTCAATGGGTTGAGATCCTGCCATGCAGATCCAAAACATAGAGAGGGAATGGAAGCACGAGAATTTAATTCTCACAGAACTATAGGAATTTAATTCCTTTAAAATAAAATTGGGGCTTGACCCTGTGTTATGGGAATTTAATTCCTTCAGAACAAAAAGAAACAGGGTTTAACCCTAATTAAGAACCTAGTTCTGTTAAAACAGCGGGAATTTAATTCCCTTAATCATAATTTAACAGAGAATGGGAATTCAATTCCTTGAAAGCTTTTATTAGGGTTCAACCCTATTCAGTTCTTCACATATATGAGGAATTTAATTCCTACAGAAAATTCAGAGTTCAACTCTATTCCAGAATATAAGTCTTCAAAAGGAAGTAGGAATTTAATTCTTCTGAAATTATTGTCAGGGTTCAACCCTACGAGGAATTTAATTCCTGGAAAAAGATTAACAGATCCTCTAAACAACACACATAGAGGCAGGGTCACGTGCCACCACGTGACCCCCCAAGAGATCTACAGAAAGCCCCTTTGAGGCAGCACCCCACGTGACCCACGTGACCCTCGGCAGAAGCTTTAACATATAAGCATTTAAATGCCCGTCACGTGATGGCACGTGATGCTCAGAAAGATGCGATAATCTTAGCAGAATAAATGAAGGGAGGGCGCTCTCACGTGTTGCCACGTGACCCCTCTTGCCTTAGTGTTTAACACTAAATTGGAACTCTCGAATCCAGTGTTAAAACACTGTTGTGCCTTAGTGTTCAACACTAATAAAAAAAAAACTTTATTTGCAGTGTTCAACACTGACTACCTTAGTGTTTAACACTAATTTGAGATCTCTGTTGCCAGTGTTTGATACTGATCTGTTTTAGTATTTAACACTAATTTGAAAGCCTTGTTGCTGGTGTTTAACATCAATTATCTTTTAGTGTTAAACGCTAACCTGTTAATCTCATTCCTAGTGTTCAACACTGGTTGGTCTTTAGTGTTTAACACTAGACATTGGTCCAATTGACTAAATGGATAGAGGCAAAGCCTCTCCTGATTGGACTTAGCCCAAGATGGCCATAAGTCCTCAATTCGTAATTAACTGGGCCAATGGGCTCATAACATAATTAATTGGTCTTGATCCCAAATTGGGCCAAGGATTATTCAATCCACTCCGGTTCCAGGGTACATCTCTTCACTCCTTTGATACTTGGCATTGTAATCCCTCAATGTCTTCAAAGAGGTGACGGGTCCCGATGACCACACATCGATATGGACTGTGGGGTCCTTAAACCCATGGACTACGACGTCCTTAACCTTGACCGAGATGTCTTAAAACTAACAATGGACTGTGGGGTCCTTAAACCCATGGACTATGAGGTCCTTAACCTTGACCGAGATGTCTTAAAACTAACAATGGACCGTGGGGTCCTTAAACCCATGGACTATGAGGTCCTTAACCTTGACCGAGATGTCTTAAAACTAACAATGGACTGTGGGGTCCTTAAACCCATGGACTACGACGTCCTTAACCTCGACCGAGATGTCTTAAAACTACCCATGGACCGCAATGTCCTTAAACTACCCATGGACCGCAATGTCCTTAAACTACCCATGGACCGCAATGTCCTTAAACTAGAACAATAGAGCCCCGCATGCTCTTTTGTCGGATCTAAACGGTCCCGTTTAAGTTGATCTTAGCCTCAAAGATGGCTAACGTATCCTTAAACCTTCAAACAGACTGGACTATGAATCCCCCCAATTAACTCTGGCTCGAGGGTACATCTCTGAACTCCTCTGACATCCGTCGTTGTAATCCTTCAGCGTCGTCAGAGAGGTGACGGGTCCTGACGGCCATACATACGATGGACCACTATGTCCCTAAACTGGAACAATGGAGCCTAAAACGCTCCTTTGTCGGATCTAAACGATCCCGTTAAGTTGATCTTAGTCTCAGACTAGACTAACGTATCCTTAACAGACGTTTGAGTTGATCTTAGCCTCAAGTATGGCTAACGTATCCTCAAACCAAACCCCCAAACCCAAATCTAAGATAACCCGGATTTGGACTAGTCCACGCCCTACGGGCGACGACATAACTCGGTCTCCGTAAACAATCCACGGGCAACAAAACATAAAATAAACACCCACGACACGAAGTGACCATCTGGAGAAGGAGAAAGTGGTTACCGCGATGCGGTAGAGTAATTAACTGCAGGGGCTTGCGCCTGCAGGGAAGAGCGTCCCCACAATCAAAAACCCCTCAAACGAGGGGGAATCTGACGAAGTCTGCTACATCGGCCGCATCCGTCTAAACCTCCGATGCACGGTGCCATAAATCAACTTGGCATCTTCGGAGAGGTGGACGGATAGCACCAATTAGCATCTGCCCCGAACCCCAGGCTTAGACGCCCCACGCGTCCCGGCCGCCGTTCGGAGGGGAACAATGGTCGGCCTGAAGAACATCAGGAATTGCGAGATGGTCGACTGCGGATCGAGAGTGCCCACAAACATGCCTACCACATGTGCCTCTTCTATGCGTTGTTCGCATTTCGACCATAGGTTTCGCCATCGTGTTGCGTATTGGACCCACGTTTCGCTTGGCCTTATTCTGGCATTTATTAGTGCTGTTATCGGGGTGCGTTCACTGGCGCTTGCAAAACGCTGAGTAAACAGCAGCTCCATCTCTGCAAATGTTTTGACTGAGTCGTTAGGTAGCTCCGAATACCATTCAAAGGCTATTTCTGCTAAGCTGCCGACTGGCGAAGCAACAGTTTGTCATCGCCTCCAGTGTTGCCGCATAAGGCCCTGAATTGAGCGACATGCTGATGCGGATTCCCTATCCCTTTATATACGTGAAACTTAGGGATCGTATATCCCGGCGGGTAACTGATTTGGTCATACCAGCCCGGATAGGGTCGTCCAGTTCTAACAGTTTGCCCAGCCGCTTCACTCGCCTGATCAGCTCGTATTTGCTGAGCTATATAGTCGTCAAGCGCGGCCTTGGAAATGGTTTCTTCCTTGGCTGCTGAAAGAGCCGGAGGAGGATCAGATGTTTCCCCTCCGTCATTTCCGACAATGACTGGAGGGTCTTCAGCTGGAGGGTCCGGCTGTAATATCATCCCTACCATGGCTTGGAAGAGGAGTGCCATTTGTTTTATGTTAGCCGCTTATTATGTGGCTTCTGTATCCTTCTTTTTGAGGATTCTACGTAAGAAGTCAGCATCAGTCTCTTGTTCGTGACGCTGCTCTGATGATTCTTCCGAACTTTCTTTTGGTTCGGTAAGTGCAGCCATCACAGTCATCATTTCCTGAAGCTTCTGTTGCTGCTCCTGGGCTTTCATCACAGATCGGGTGAGCGGTCGGTGACCCGTCGAAGCACGGCTTTCCTCCTTTCCGCAAGCCATATAAACGGTGTGCACCACCATGCCCCCAGACTTGGGGCGTTTGTGTTCGGTGTCTTTGCGATTTGCCAAAGACACAGGGGCTTTTTGCGGCCTCCTTTTTTGAGTGATTGGAGTTAAGGGAGCCGTTGTAGTGGGCATCTAAGTAGCTTTTGTTTTTTGTGGCTTGACAGAGTAATCCTTCTCCTGCCGCACCTTCATCTTTCTCTGTCGATGAAGATGGTTTTCATTAATCACTGACTCCTGGACCTGTCGCCAGACCTTGTAAATTTTAGAGGACAGCCGTTGAGGGGGCTGCTCTAGCTTCTTCTCTGGAATATTCTTCACAGATGAAGGAGTTCGCTTTAGCACCGCAGTAGGAGAGTTTCTGCACACCGAGTTCAGCAACTCAAAGCTATTCCTGGTTGGAACAGCAGTATCGATCCCCACCATTAGAGTTGGAGGAGTAAGTCCAGAGGGGGAGTTGCCCCCAGCCTTCCTCACTCGGCGCCAGTAGCGACGTCGGGCATGTCGTGCTGATTGAGTTGTTTCAGCTATAGGGGTGACCTCCTCATGCCCCCTATGTTGGTCAGAATATACTGGTACCAGCTTTTTAAAGATCGACGTCCGTTGAACGGGGACGGCCAACTTGTCAGAAGCGGACTTCTGAACATGGGAAGCAACCTTGATGATTTTGCCAGGAACGGGAGTTGGAATGGCTATCCGCTTCGGGATAACGCCTTCTGGTATGGCAGGCTTCTTCATGAGCCTGTTAGAGCTCTGGCCTAGTTCGTTAAAAACTGAAGCAGTGAAGTTGGACGACCCGTTAGGAGGGGTCGCGGCAGTGGTAAGTCGATCGAAGACCGACTTCTTTGGAGCTTCTTGCAATGTCATTGGGGCGTTGAAGCTCATTGGTGGGAGCATGGTCCCAAAAAATAGTCCAGTGGTGGCTTGAGCCACCTGCTCCACCGGCATTTTGAAAAGGGAGGCCGCTTGGGGCCCATAAGTCACTCCTCCAGCAATGACGGAGCGAGAGTTATCGCTGCGGGCGGTGCAGTTCGATGCCATCGATTTTCTATTTTCTGCATAAAGCAAGACACCAAATCTTAGTACCTTGAATCCACAGGCAATCACAGCAAACCGCGATTAGTTCGCGAACACGACACACGAAGTGTGGAATGGAAAGAGGAAGAGGTCCCACCGGGCGTGCCAGAATATGTTCCCCTCCGAACGGCGGCCGAGACGTTAGCTGTCTGTGCCTGAGGTTCGGGGCAGATGCTAATTGGTTTTATCCGTCTACCTCTCCGAAAATGCCAAGTTGATTTATGGCACCGTGTATCGGAGGTTTAGACGGATGCGGCCGATGTAGCAGACTTCGTCAGATTCCCCCACTTGAGGGGTTTTTTATTATGGGGACGCTCTTCCCTGCAGGCGCAAGCCCCTGCGGTTAATTACGCTACCGCATCGCGGTAACAACTTTCTCCTTCTCCAGAATTTCACTTCGTGTCGTGTGTGTTTGTTTTGTTTGTGGTTGCCCGTGGATTGTATACGGAGACTATTTATTTCGTCGCCCGTAGGACGTGGATTAGTCCAAATCCGTATTTTCTTAGATTTGGGTTTGGGGTTTTGGTTTAAGGATACGTTAGCCGTTTTTGAGGCTAAGATCAACTTAAACGTTTGTTAAGGATACGTTAGTCTAGTTTGAGACTAAGATCAACTTAACGGGATCGTTTAGATCCGACAAAAGAGCGTTTGGGCTCTATTGTTCCAGTTTGGGAGATTCATAGTCCAATTTGGGACTAAAGTCTGTTTGAAGGATACGTTAGCCATTTTTGAGGCTAAGATCGACTCAAACGTTTGTTAAGGATACGTTAGTCCAGTTTGAGACTAAGATCAACTTAACGGGATCGTTTAGATCCGAAAAAAAGCAATTGGCTCTATTGTTCCAGTTTAGGGACATAGTGGTCCATTGCATGTATGGTCGTCGGGACCCGTCACCTCTCTGACGACGTTGAAGGATTACAACGACAAATGTCAGAGGAGTTCAGAGATGTACCCTTGAGCCAAAGTTGATTGGGGGAATTTATAGTCCAATTTGGGACTAAAGTTTGTTTGAAGGTTTAAGGATGCGTTAGCCATATTTGAGGCTAAGATCAACTTAAATGGTTGTTAAGGATACGATAGTCCAGTTTGGGACTAAGATCGACTTAACGGGATCGTTTAGGTCCGACAAAAGAGCATTTGGGCTCTATTGTGCCTGTTTAGGGACATGGTGGTCCAATACCAGTGTAAAGACATAGTGGTCCACCGTTAGTTTAAGAACGTTTCGGTCCGATATTAGTTTAAGGACGTTTCGGTCCGATATTAGTTTAAGGACGTTTCGGTCCACGAGTTTAAGGACCCCGCGGTCCCTATTGACGTATGTGGTCGTCGGGACCCGTCACATCTCTGACGTCGTTGAAGGATTACAACGATAAGTGTCAGAGGAGCTCGGAGATGTACCCTCGAACCGGATATAAATTAATTTAAAAAAGCAGTCGTGCTCAGTCAATTTAATTTAAGGACTTACGGCCCAAAATTGGGCTAAGTCCAATTGAAAATGTTCAACATTTTATTTGCTTTTGAATTGCATTTCTTTTTTTTTTTTTAGGCTTTGCCCAGAAAGGATGCAGAGCATCAATTTGTTTTGGGCTCGGTTCTTTTAGGAATGATGCAAGGCATCAATTTTATTTGGGCTATGCCCTTGTATAAAGGATGCAAAGCATCAATTTATTTGGGCTCTGCCCATTTATTGCCTTGCAATTTATTTTGGCCTGTTAGGTCATTTTGACTTGGGCCTGGCCCTTTTAATAGAGAAAATGCATTGCATTTTCAGGCGCTTTTCGCCAATCAAAGAGCGCAAGCGCTTATGACGATGACACGTGTCAAGCAGCGCAATGCGCTGCGCTAGTGCGCTGCGCTTACGCTTCTGACACGTGGCGCGCTCTGGTGAGTTGCGCCAATTTCAGAGAGTAAAGCTCTATTTCAAAAACGCGTAGCGCAACTGGTTCAGATGCTGACACGTGGCGCTCTCTGGTGGCTTGCGCCAACCCAAGAGCGCAACAGTGCAGATTTATAAGTGCAAAGCACTATTAATTTGAGAATTTTTTAGATTCAAGAACCAATGGTTCATAAAAGAAGTGCAAAGCGCTATTTGATTTAGATCTAAGAAAAAAAAATAAGTTTTTTCTTGTTTTTCTTATCTCAGAGAACCAAAGGTTCATAAAAGTGCAAAGCACTATTAATTTAATAACCTTTTAGATTCAAGAACCGATGGTTCATAAAAGAAGTGCAAAGCACTATTTGATTTAGATCTAAGAAAATACAAGTTTTTTCTTATCTCAGAGAACCAAAGGTTCATAAAAGTGCAAATCACTATTTTTTTTTATTTTATTTTTCCTGTTTTAAACAACCAGTGGTTTATAAGAAGTGCAAAGCACTATTTATTATGTGAAGATCATTGATCTTGTTTTTAGATCAATGATCTATTAGAAAAAAATTCTTCTCTCTTATAAAGGTTTTTATCTTTCTCTTGAAATTTTTCTCAGAGTTCTTTCTGTTTGAAGCTCTTGATTTTTTTTAAAGAAAATTTTGATGCCTTTGAATTGAGGTCTAGGGTCCTTTTTATAGTGCCCATAAATTAGTTAAAGAGATCATTTTCTGAGTGATTTGGGGAATTTTCCCCACCGTTGGATTTTTGATTCGAAGGCCTCTGTTTTACAGAAGAAAATCTTCTTGTTTTAACAAGAACAGAAAAGATTTCTCAGAATTTTAATTCTGCTTGGCGCAAATGCTCCAGAGCGTAACACGTGTCGCGCAGCTTTTTTTTTTTTTTTTGCGCTGCGAACCGTTGCGCTGCGCTGACACGTGTCGCGCAGCGCAGCAGCGCTTGCGCTGCGCACAGTTGCGTTGCGCGGACACGTGTCGCGCAGCGCAGCAGTTGCGCTGCGCGGACACGTGTCGCGCAGCGTACAGTTGCGCTGCGCTGACACGTGTCGCGCAGCGCAGCTGCGCTTACGCAATTTTTTTAAAATTTTTTTAAATTTTTTTTAGTGAGCTTTGCTCTTATGGAGTACGCTACTTCATTTATTTTAACTTTAATTTTCTCTTTAATTTTCAAGATAGAGCTTTGCTCTGATTGGAGAAAAACAGAAGCATTGCTTCTTTTCCTACCTTGGAATTTGAACAGAGCTTTACTCTGATTGAGGTAAACAGACCCGTCACCTCTCTGGCGTCGTTGAAGGATTATAACGACAGGTGTCAGAGAAGTTCGGAGATGTACCCTCGAACCGAAGGTAAATTGATTTAAGAGAGCAGTTGTGCTCAGTCAATTTAATTTGAGGACTTATGGCCATGATTGGGTTAAGTCCAGTTGAAAATGCTCAACATTTTATTTACTTTTGCATTGCATTTCTTTTTATTTTTATTTGGGCTCTACCCATAAAGGATGCAGAGCATCAATTTGTTTTGGGCTCTGCTCATTTATAAATGATGCAGAGCATCAATTTTACTTGGGCTCTGCCCTTTTTATTGCTTTGCAATTTATTTTGGCCTGCTAGGTCTTTTTGACTTGGGCCTGGCCCTTTAACAAAAGAAATGCATTGCATTTTTCAGGCGCTTTGCGCCAATCAAAGAGCGCAAGCGCTTGTGATGATGACGTGTCATGCAGCGCAGTGCACTGCGCTAGTGCGCTGCTGACACGTGGCGCGCTCTGGTGAGTTGCTCCAATTTCAGAGAGCAAAGCTCTATTTCAAAAGCGCATAGCGCAAATGGTTCAGATGCTGACACGTGGCGCTCTCTGGTGGCTTGCGCCATCCCAAGAGCGCAACAGTGCAGATTTATAAGTGCAAAGCACTATTAATTTGAGAATCTTTTAAACTCTAGAACCAATGGTTCATAACAGAAGTGCAAAACACTGTTTGTTTTCTTGATCTAATTTAGATCAAAGAAAACAAGTCCCTTTTGTTTTTCTTATCTCAGGGAACCAATGGTTCATAAGTGCGAAGCACTATTTTTATTTTTATTTTTTTTTATTAAAAATTATTGATCTTGTTCTCAGATCAATGATCTGCTCATAAGAGAATTTTCTCTTTTTCTAAAGGTTTTTACCTTTTTTGTTCTTGAGGAATTCTCTCCAATTCTTCAGAGTTCTCTCTGTTTGATTTCTTACAAAAATGTTGATGCCTTTGAATTAAGGTCTAGGGTCCTTTTTATAGTGCCCATAAATTAGTTAAATTTGTTAAAGAGATCTTTCTCTGAGTGATTTGGGGAATTTTCCCCACCGTTGGATCTTTGATTCAAAGGCTTCTGTTTTACAGAAGAAAATCTTCTTGTTTTAACAAGAACAGAAAGATTTCTTTAAAATCTTAATTCTGTTTGGCGCAAACGCCCCAGTGCGCTGCCACGTGTCGCGCGGCGCAGAGCGCAACCCAACTGTGCTAGCGCAACTGCGCTGCCACGTGTCGCGCGGCGCAGAGTGCAACCCAACTGTGCTAGCGCAACTGCGCTGCCACGTGTCGCGCGGCGCAGAGCGCAACCCAACTGTGCTAGCGCAACTGCGCTGACACGTGTCGTGCGAGCGCAACCGCGCTAGCGCAACCGTGCTGCCACGTGTCGCGCAGAGCGCAGCGTAACCGCGCTGCCACGTGTCGCGCAGCGCAGAGCGCAAGTCAGCTGAAGCGTTGCTTCTTTAATTTTTAACTTTAATTTTCACTTCAATTTTCAAAGCAGAGCTTTGCTCTGATTGGAGAAAACATAAGCGTTGCTTCGTTTCCCGCCTTGGAATTTGAACAGAGCTTTGCTCTGATTGGGGTAAACAAATGCCCCCCCCCACCGTTGTGCTTACGTGGCCTCCAAACGTGAGCGCAGCGGTGGTAGAATTCCAACCGTCGCGCCAATTTTTGGATGCTGAAAGGGCATTTGATGCTTATAAATAGGGCCTTTGGTCCCTTAGATGATTTTCATCTCTAAAATTTTACTTTCAGAACTCAGAGCCCTGCTCTTTATTTTCAAGAACTTCAAGAGTTAAACTCTTAAAACTTTTAGGTGAAAATTTTAATTTGAATTAAATTAAGTTAAATTAATTTTCATTGACAGAGCCTTGCTCTCAATAGATCCCTGATCTAAAGGAAACCCATTTAGGGTTTCACTTAGCAGAGCTTTGCTCTATAGGTCTAAAGGGATCTAAAGAGAACTAAGGGGACCTTATTAGGGTTCCATTAATAGAGCTCTGCTCTCTGAAAGATTTTCCTTGGATTTTCTTAATTCATTAATGGAGCTTTGCTCTTTCCAAATCATATAGAGGAACTCTTAAGAGTTTTTCATTGATCTTGGAGTTTAAAGATGACATTTTATTTCTCAGTGCATTATATCGTTTTGCTTAATCAGCCTTTCTGATAATTTTGTTGATTTTCTTTCACAGAAACAATGGACGCCCACATGTACAATCTCAACGAGATCATCTCTTACGGGGACATCCGCCGACTTGACTGTTCTCAAAATCGAGAGTTCACAAATACGGAGTGTGCTGAAATCATGAGCCGCTTCGACGCATATAACGGTCCACTGCTTCCCCGACGTTCCTCCCTCCTTAAGCTTATCGTGGGAGCCATCTGGGAAGCGCTTCCCTTATTCTGTTCCTGTGTGCCGCTTAGGGCGTTGGATGCCGCCGAGGATAAGGTGCACTCGGTGTGCCTGATGAACTTAATCTCGAAGAGACGGTGATACAATCTTGTCGATCTCTTGTACGAGATTTTCCAACAGTCCGCCATACTCGCTGCTTATCGGAGGGTGGAGGACATCAGGGGGGACCCTGACGCTTGTGCTCGCGAAAGAAAGCACACCAGGATGGTCCGCGAGGCTTGGAAAGTCATAGATAGGGTCGCTTTCGAGTTCTTCAATCCATGTCCTGGGTTCGAGGTTATACCTTTGTAAACATTTTAGTACTGTTATTATTTATTTCTCCGTGATTGTAAGAACCCCTTTTTATGATATGAATAGAAAATTTCCATTTCAGCTTGTCTTATTCCCTATTCTGAATTTTCTGCACATGCGTGAATGAGTATGTCTCGAACGCTCGATCAAATATAAATCGGATGTTCTTCCTGTCACTTCCTTCTTTCTTTTATTGTGCGTATATGCGGTCTTAATAAACATGGTCGATAGATAATAGAGTAAGCATCTTGATTTCCTCAAGAAATAGCGATGGCTTAGGCCGCAGGTTCAGATCTGCCGCCTAAGACTTTTCAACTCTATGAGCCGTGAGGGTCTCATAGAGACTTTTCTCCCTACGGATCGAGAGGATCTCGTAGGTGGATTTTCTCCTTAGGAATCGTGAGGATTCCTAAGTGTGTTTTTAAGGATCCTATAAGAGAATTTTTCCCTCTTACGAGTCGAGAGGACCCGTAAGCGGTTGTTTCCCTCCTTGTCGAGATTCGACTTTGGAGAGTGAGACCCGTGGATAGTATGCAAGAAACCATTTTGGGCCAACTTGCAAGGTCCCAGTGCTTAGGAAACAGGTTTATTTTATGCCCACTGCCTAAGGCTTTATCTCATGAGTCAAGCCGCATCGAGAATTTCCCGCAAAGACATCAATTTCTTCACAAGTCGAGACGAATCGAGCATTTCTCGCAAGAATATCCTAACGTCACAGTTAACCTCTGCTCTTTATGACAGAAGTCTGTTAGGGTCTGTGGTATTTAGGGTTTTGGCCGTCGTACCGTCGCATAAGCTGATATATTCCTCGATAGGCAATCGTGCTACTCGAGTAGCGATGCGACTGCCGTGTCTCTGATCCCTTCGGGGGCTGGACAAGACGTCTTCAAGCAATCTTCCTAGGCAGTTTGACCGTCGGAAGAGCAAGCGTTAGGAATTTGCCATGCCACTTTTTACTTGAGGTTAGGCTCATTTTGGCGAGCCCCGATGAGTCATATCCACTCCGCGCTGGTGTGGGATGATCTCCGATAGTCTTTCAGGTTTTATGTGAGTTGCCGTCAAGACCCTGAAGCTAGGAATTTGTCCTTTGCTTCGTTTGCCGGCATTGCGTCTGCTGTATCGAGACGAATGTCGTGGTGGGAGCTAGGGATTTTTGCCGTGGCTCCATTTGTTTGATTGTCACGTCTGAACCCTGCTGGAGGAAGAACGCTGGAGTGACATCTCGTTTGCTGTATTGAGACGAACGTCGTAGTTGTCTCTAGGTTGCTGGTGAACCGTTGAGGTTTGGAACTAGGGATTTTACCGTGGCTCCATTTGTTTGATAATGTTGCGTCTGCTGTGTTGAGACGAACGTTGGGGTGACATCTCGTCTGCTGTATCGAGACGAACGTCGCGATGGAGCTGGGATTTTGCCGTTACTCCGCTTGTTTGATTATCGCGTCTGAACCCTGCTGGAGGAAGAACGCTGGAGTGACATCTCGTCTACTGTATCGAGACGAACATCGTAGTTGTCTCTAGGTTGCTGGTGAACCGTTGAGGTTTGGAACTAGGGATTTGCCTTGGCTCCATTTGTTTGATAATGTTGCGTCTGCTGTGTTGAGACGAACGTTGGGGTGACATCTCGTCTGCTGTATCGAGACGAACGTCGCGGTTGTCTCTAGGTTGCTGGTGAACCGTCGAGGTTTGGAACTGGGGATTTTGCCGTTGCTCCATTTGTTTGATGATGTTGCGCCTGCTGTGTCGAGACGAACGTCGAGGTGGTGATCACTCCGCTGTGGTGTGAGACGATCTCCAGTTGTCTTTCAGGCTTTATATGACTCGCCGTTAAGACTTTGAAGCTAGGAATTTGGCCTTTGCTTCGTTTGCTTTTGTCACGTCCGAACCCTGTTGGGGGAAGGACGCTGGGGTGACATCTCGTCTGCTGTATCGAGACGAATGTCGAGGTGGAGCTGAGATTTTGCCGTTACTCCGCTGGTTTGACCATAGGGTCTTTCGTCAGCGTTGTACCTGCATCTTGATGGACTGCGAAGGAACGCCTTTGCTGATTCTTAGGCTGTAGATGTTGCCGTTAAGATTTGGCTTCGTTTTCTGATGGAGCATCGGGAGGGAAGGGGTGCTTCCTTCTTTGTTTGTGCCCCTGGATTGTATACAGGAATCGATGTGATCTAACTTGTAGGGCAGAAGTTTCATTCATTTTTTTTTATTATTATTATTTTATTTCCGCGATGCTCTATCATTTCAGCTTTTATATCGCGAAGGTCGCGATTGCCCAATCATTTCGGCTATTTATTTTATTTTCACTCGCTGGTTTTTATTGCGAGTTGCCCAATCATTTCGGCTATTTTGTATGCATACGTTTTTACTTGCTGTTTTTTATTGCAAGTTGCCCTATCATTTCGGCTATTTCGTATGCATGTGTGGCCTATCGTCTTTTCACCGTAAACCTGAAATTAGACACCGATTTTGTTAGTTATGTATATGCCCTAGAGGCCATTGTTGTACATATGATGTATATTATAATGGATGCTTGGTTATATATAGAGAAGACTTTCTTGCTTGTCATGATAGTATGCTATTTGGTTTCACTTTATCTTAACATATTGACTTGTATTGGTTTACTGTTTTTCTCTCACATGTTGATAAAGCCCTTAGGATCTGTACTCGACTACTGGGACTATGATGAGATCATACTAGTGGAGCCGCGGTAGTCGATGAGTACATCCTATAACTGTTCCTAGTCGAGGGTATATCGAGACAGGGCATCGATACACCAGAGTAGACTAGCGTATACGCATCTTGACCCATATGATGGGCGATGGATGATCCCATATCCATCGGTGTTTGACATCAGAGATGGTGTACGGGTGCTCAGTGGAGACTGGGTACACTGGACGGACTCGCCGAGAACTCCCAGATGGTGATATACCACACGTCAGATGGCAGTTCTCCGGTGACACAGGTACAGGGTAGTCTGAAGACCCGAGATCGTCATAGAGTCTTGTGTGATTCCTACTGTGTTTTGATTTCCACCTTACCACATCCAAGAGGGCGTGCAAAACGGTGGCTTTTGGGTACAGTCCCGAATCACATGGAGGCAATGAGCGATAGGAGGGGATTCGTCTCTCCCGGTATAGGGAGTTGATGTTGTGCTGTGTTCGATTGGCTATAACTGGAAGTCCCTGGCCAGGGCTGATATAGAGATTTACTGGTAAGTGTTACTAGTAGTTTCTCGACCCGTTATGAGCCACACATCGACACTACTTATCGGTTACTGGGGTCTGACGTATACCACCCCTAAACTTGATATGCGACATATCAGACGAACAGACCGGACTGTACGGGAGTGTTACTGATCGGATTCACAGGAGAACGCACAGGCTAGCTTGTTGATCTTCTGATCGCTCAATACCTGGGTGGCTGTTACGTTTAGCTGACCGCTTGTAGCTTGTGGGTGTTTGATATGATGATCACCTGCTACTGGCGTATTGACGATTCTTTAGAGTCCTACACAGAGGTTTCTTGGCTCAGGCAAAACGGAGTAGAGGCACATATGTGATATGTGCAGGACCGAGAATAATGCGATATGGGATACCGTATTATATTCTCGCGATATTTAGATATGAACCGGCTCATCAGATCAAGTGTTGATTCGATGAATCGGTACATGATATATTAGTCGGTTATATTCGATATAGCCGGATCGTCGGATCAAGTGTTGATTCGATGATTTAATATATAATAATATATATGATATATTATTATATTAACTAATATTGGCTTGCTTTATTATTTCATTTTCTCATTGGATGATACATTGATATATATGCGATATATGTTAATTGTATTATTTTCTTTTGTTGCAAATATATAATATATATGTGATATATATTATTGTGACATGATATGATTAATTGTTAAACATGTTTAAGGATGATTAATTGAGGTTAGGGTTTGATTAGGGTTAGATGCTTCAAGTTCCTTCTAGAAGCATTTTTCTTTTGTCATTTGTAAAGATATTTTGGATGACACATTTTTAACTTAACCAAACCCTAACCCTAGTTGTTTCTCTACACATTCTCATCCATTCATCCTTGACCATGGTTTGCATACCAATCATATACTTTATTTTCTATTCATGACAAAAGGATTAATTCATATTATCTTTATCCATTATCTTCTTCTTCTTCTCTCTTGAAGAAACTCTCTTGAAAATCCTTAAGTGATGAAATAAAAATGAGAGAATGATATTAAAAGAAAGCAAAATCACTACTCTCTCATCCTCATCTCATCTAGCCCATGGGATTAGGGTGTTCTTCTCTTTTGAGTGAGAAAGCTTGAGTCGAAGCAACTTCAAGGTAGATCATCGGAGATTTGGAATACGACAAGCTAGAATGGATCGTTCGAGTCGTGGAGCCTCTCATAAGTCCGGGAGATCGTGGATCGCGGCAAAGGGACTTCTACTCGGAGCTTGTGAAGTGAAGGAGCGGACTACAAAGGTTGTAATCCCTCACACTTAGATAAAAGTTATCATCTTGCATATTAAACCCTAATAATCTAGCAAAGATCCCGGCTTTGGGTTGTTCGGCACGTCTAAAATTTAATCCGGGCATGTTTGATGCCTTAAGAACCTTCACAAGAGTGCCTAGGAACCCTACAGTGGTATCAGAGCCTAGCTAGAGCATTAGGCGATGTGTTTACGAAGTTAAAACTCCGATCGAACCCGAAACGACGAAACTTGACCCCTCTCTGGAAATTTTTTAAATTTTGGGATTTTTCTGAATTGAAAATATGTAAAAAAATCAGCAGGGTATTGTAAGAATTACCAAGAAGCCCGAGCCCCCAAGTCGATCAAACGGCCGCGGAAGCGCGGCGCAAGCTTGCTTGCGCGGCGGTTCCGCGGCGGATTGGTCGATTGGCGACACGTGGCTTCTTGGTAATAACCGTAGGTACATGCTGACTATTATGGGTATTTTTAATCTGTTCCAGGTGTTTAAAATTCTGGGGTTTGTTTTGTAATAGTAGACTCGATCGGAAATTTTAAATTCGTATTTCTTTCCGGATATTTAGAAACTGTTAAACTATTTGAACGGATATCATTAACTTACTGTTTCTCGGTACGGCAAACTTTCAAGTGTTGAAATTTATTCGGGTTTAAATCTTTCGGGAAAATTGTACAAGTTAAGCGGTGGACCCTCTAGAAGACAACAAACCTTAACTCGATTATGTGACCGTCTTGAACTGCCTTTTGAACCTTCGGGTTTGGGGCAGTACGACGTGCCACATGTGAGGCGTTGGCTTGACCCTTCTACGGCTGGATCACCGGTACTGTGACATATTCTCGGATTATTTGAACCCCGCTCAAGTGTTGAGCAGTTTAGGAAATTTTGGGTGTTTGATAATCTGTTCGGAAAGTTTAATACTGTATATTTATCTGGAATGTGATACAATATGTGGAATTCGTAGAGTTAGGCATGAAATGCAGAGTATGTGATATTTCGGATTTACGATATCTAAAGTGATTGTGGATTCCAAATATTGTAGTTTTACACTTTCTTTTCTGTGACCGTAAGTGTAATATGTGATATCGCCGGTTTCGTTACTATATGTCAACGACAATTGGGATGCGCATATTTACTTACGTTGATGATATGAGATATTATGTGTTGCTGTGATATGTTATATTGGATCGTCGCGATCAGAATAGCCGGGGGTTTTATGTGAGATGGGGGTTTTTATTTTCATTCATTTAAAATTCATTTGTAATGTAATATTCTTTTATTTGGGGCACTTCCAGGTTGCGGTTGCTGCCACCAGTGTATATTATTTACTTTTCCGCATTAGGTAGACCCAAGGTGGGGAGCACAAGTAACCGGGTTCTAGGGTCCAGTGGGAGGCCATCTCGAGGAGTCGAGACCGGGTCTTCTAACCCTAGAATTGGCAGTGTTACTTGCCGCTCTCGTAGGGGTCTTGGGATGTGGGTTTGGCTATTCGTCGCGACCGTGGAATCCGTGTTTTATACAGGCTCGTATTGAAAACACGGACGTCCTAGTATATCCAATATTTCATATATGTTCTTCTGCTGCAATGTTCTGTGATGAGATCATATTACTGCCTGAGACGAATGCTTATACTATATATATATGCTGATATATAAATATTACTGCTTTCGTTTCTTCTGTGATGCTTAGGAAGCATAAGCTGATGGGATTTTTATTAATGAGATTAATAAAAGAAAAGAAACCTAAAGATGTTGTAGAATCAAAACTTAATAAAAAGGGTAGCTACAGTTTTGCTTTGCACAGTGATATATACGATATATCTTGCACCTTATTCGATGAGGAAAGGACCGAGATCCCTTCACCGGGAGTGACTCCTTTAGCGAAACTGGCAGATGCTACAAAACTCGGTTTGCTTTTTGATTGCTTTTAGTGTTTTGCTTTGCATAGCGGTATATATGATATATCCTGCACCTTATTCGATGAGGAAAGGGCCGACGATCCCTTCACCGGGAGTGACCCCTTTAGCGAAACTAAGAAAAGCCTCTAAAACACTCCTTTTCAAAAACTTCACTTGATTCTACGACGATATCAAGTTCATTACGCTCAGGGTTTTCTGAAAAACCTGCGTAGCCCTCCGTCATTTCAGATAGATATTATTTAGTATTCGTGCTATGTTTGTTGACTTAGTTAAGGCATAGTGTACGGTAGCTAAGTAATTGTTTATCTGCTAAAACATGAGATGTGATTGGATTAGGGTATTCGTACGGCTTTGTTGACTCAGTTAAGGGTCGTGCGGGTGGGTTTAATTCAATCGGGAAATGAACGGGTTGAACTTGACTTGCGATTTATGGTTTGTTGACTTAGTTAAGGTCATAGATCGCTAGGGGCAAAAATATTATCGGGAATTTCAAGCGTTGAAATTTGCAATGAGATTGCATACCTCTTATGAGATAGTTGGATCCCGATACCCACTGCGAGTAAGAGTTACTCCTGGGAGAGTTTTACACAGGACAATTAGTCATTCAAGTAGGTGTCTAGAAAAGTGTTAACGAGGTTACGCCTCTGGAAAAACGAGGTTTACTTTAATTAGGTCCATGCGAAAGCACGGGGAACCTCCCTCAAAGTACCGACACTGATCTGGCTGAAAGATTGACGAAGTTGTAAGGTGTAATTAATCCCGGCTAATCTTACCTTTTAGGGTTTTTAAGGTAGATTTGATAAAAACAGTGGGAGACATCCTGATTAGATAAGATAATAACCAATCTAATCTTGCAAGAGCATACGCTAAAAGTGTTTTCTTCTCTCTCTCTCCAGGTAGCGACCATGTCATGCCATAATCAAGATAATAATATGGATGTATTGACTGAACCTGATTATTGTACTGAGTAAGGGAACGTTAGACCCCTTCTTTCTTATAAGAGTTATAAGACTGAACAGGAAACAGGAGAATATCTGGATTCTCACACCGCCCAAAAGAACATGCATGTTGATGCATCTTCTTCGGGTGTGTTAGTTATTGAGAACTGTTTCTCAGTTCACCCTACGTCCTGGGTATTAGATACCGGATCAGGATCCCACATATGCAAACAGTTGCATGGGCTACGTAAAGGTAGAGAACTGGGAAAAGGTGATCATTCCGTTCAAGTAGGGAACGGTGCGAGTATTGTAGCCAAAGCAGTTGGCGAATATCACATTGAATTACCAAGTCGTAATACACTGATTCTGAATGAGTGTTATTATATACCGAACATGATGTGCAACATTATATCAGTTTCTTTATTAAGTAAAAAAGGATATAATTTTGTAGTACAGGATAATGTTATGAACATATTCCTAGATCAAAAGTTGATTGCATCAGGCTCGTTACATAATGGCATATTCATTCTAAATCAGAATACAGTCCTGAATATACAAAACACACACAAGAGGAAAAGTTCAGATGTGAACGAATCCTACTTGTGGCATTGTAGACTTGGTCATATCAATGCGACACGACTAGCTAAGTTACATAAAGATGGTTATTTGAATCCGTTCGAATTATCATCTTATGATACTTGCCATTCATGTCTCAAAGGAAAAATGACCAAAGCTCCGTTTAGTGGACACGGAGAAAGAGTTACTGAACTCTTAGGACTAATACATAGTGATGTATGTAGACCCATGTCTACGCATGCCAGGAACGGTTCTTCCTACTTCATTACATTCACTGACGATCTCTCTAGATACGGACATGTGTTTCTAATGAAACACAAGTCTGAAGCTTTTGAGAAATTCAGAGAATATAAACACGAAGTAGAGAACCAAACGGGCAAAAGTATTAAGATTCTTCGATCTGATCGAGGAGGTGAATACTTGAGCGGTGAGTTTTTAGATTATCTAAAAGAGAATGAGATTCTCTCTCAGCTTACTCCTCCTTATACACCACAGCACAACGGTGTATCGGAACGAAGGAATCGGACCCTATTAGATATGGTGTGATCTATGATGAGCGATGCTGAGTTACCTATTTCCTTCTGGGGGTATGCGCTTGAGACAGCCATATACATATTGAATCTAGTTCCGTCTAAATCTGTACCTACCACACCATATGAGATATGGAGTGGGAATAGACCATATTTTAAACGAGTTAAGATATGGGGTTGTCCGGCCTATGTCAAAAAACAAAATCCAGACAAACTCGAGGCACGATCAGTTCTTTGCAAATTTGTGGGATATCCTAAAAATTCTAAAGGATATATATTCTATCACGCTGAGGAACAAAAAGTGTTTATTTCTCAATATGCCACCTTTTTAGAAAAGGAATTTCTTGCAAAAGAAATTAGTGGTAAAGAGGTAGAGCTGGAAGAGGTTCCAGCACCACAAACCGCAACTGATGATTTGATGGAACCAGAAGATTCAATAGTACCCGACGAACCCCAGCCTCTCCGCCGATCTAGTAGGGTTTCTCGTCCACCTGAGAGATACTACGGTTTTCTCATTGATGGTGGAAGCGAGGATTGCATCATGGATGATGATGAACCGACTAGTTTCGAGCAGGCCATCACGAGTGGTGACTCTGTGAAATGGCTGGATGCAATGCGATCTGAGATGGAATCCATGTACACCAACAAAGTATGGATTTTAGAAAATGCTCCTGAAGGGGTAAAACCCATTGGGAGCAAGTGGATTTTTAAAAAGAAATTTGGTGTAGATGGAAAAGTTGAGACTTTCAAAGCTAGACTTGTAGCAAAGGGTTTTCGTCAATGTCCAGGTGTGGATTATGACGGAACCTTTTCTCCAGTGGCTATGCTTAAGTCCATCCGGATCTTACTTGCCATTGCTGCATACCATGACTACGAAATCTGGCAAATGGATGTTAAGACCGCCTTTCTAAACGGTGATTTAGAAGAGAGCGTGTACATGACTCAGCCAGAGGGCTTCGTAGATAGTGGGAGCAGCGGAAAGGTGTGCAAACTGCTTAAATCCATTTATGGGTTAAAGCAAGCATCGTGGAGTTGGAACATCTGTTTTGATGTTGTAGTCAAAGAGTTTGACTTCATCAAAAATATAGATGAACCTTGTATCTATAAGAAGGTAGCAGAGGGTAAGGTTGTCTTCCTCGTATTATACGTGGATGACATACTCTTGATAGGAAATGATATTCCTATGCTGCAATCAGTCAAGCTCTTCTTATCACAGAGATTCTCAATGAAAGATCTAGGTGATGCCTCCTGCATATTGGGAATCATGATCTATAGAGATAGATCTAAACGGATACTGAGATTGTCCCAATCCAGGTACATTGACACCATACTAAAGAGGTTTAGTATGGAAGAATCCAAGCATGGGAACCAACCCACGATCTCTGGACTCACTCTTTCCAAAGAGATGTCTCCCAAGACTGATTTGGAAAGAGCTCGCATGCAAGGGATACCCTATGCTTCGGCAGTAGGCTCTATCATATATGCGATGCTATGTACCAGACCCGATGTAGCATACTCACTAAGTGTAGTGAGTCGGTATCAAGCAGATCCTGGAGAGAGTCATTGGACAGCAGTGAAGAACATTCTCAAGTACTTACGAAGGACTAAGGAGATGTTCTTGGTGTATGGTAATGGAGAACTCCAGGTGGAGTCCTTTACCGATTCCAGCTTCCAAAGTGATAAGGACGACTCTAAGTCGCATTCGGGTTTTGTCTTTACCCTCAATGGAGGGGCGGTATGTTGGAAGAGTTCCAAACAGGATACCGTTGCAGACTCAACGATGGAGGCAGAATACATCGCTGCCAACGATGCTGCCAAAGAGGCTGTCTGGATCAAGAAGTTCATTAGTGAACTTGGTGTGGTTCCATCCATTGAGCATCCAATACCTCTGTATTGCGATAACAATGGAGCTGTAGCTTTGGCCAAGGAACCCAGGTCCCATCAGAAGTCCAGACATATTCTGAGGCGGTATCACCTGATCAGGGAGATAGTTGATCGCCGGGAGATCGAGGTCAGGAGAGTAAATACGAAGGACAACACTGCGGATCCATTCACGAAGGCTATTCCCCAGATACAGTTTGAGAGATTATTCGGGATGCTAGGTATGAGATACTACAGCAGCTGGCCTTAGTGCAAGTGGGAGATTGTTAGTTATGTATATGCCCTAGAGGCCATTGTTGTACATATGATGTATATTATAATGGATGCTTGGTTATATATAGAGAAGACTTTCTTGCTCGTCATGATAGTATGCTATTTGGTTTCACTTTATCTTAACATGTTGACTTGTAATGGTTTACTGTTTTTCTCTCACATGTTAATAAAGCCCTTAGGATCTGTACTCGACTACTGGGACTATGATGAGATCATACTAGTGGAGCCGCGGTAGTCGATGAGTACATCCTATAACTGTTCCTAGTCGAGGGTATATCGAGACAGGGCATCGATACACCAGAGTAGACTAGTGTATACGCATCTTGACCCATATGATGGGCGATGGATGATCCCATATCCATCGGTGTTTGACATCAGAGATGGTGTACGGGTGCTCAGTGGAGACTGGGTACACTGGACGGACTCGCCGAGAACTCCCAGATGGTGATATACCACACGTCAAATGGCAGTTCTCCGGTGACACAGGTACAGGGTAGTCTGAAGACCCGAGATCATCATAGAGTCTTGTGTGATTCCCACTGTGCTTTGATTTCCACCTTACCACGTCCAAGAGGGCGTGCAAAACGGTGGCTTTTGGGTACAGTCCCGAATCACATGGAGGCAATGAGCGATAGGAGGGGATTCGTCTCTCCCGGTATAGGGAGTTGATGTTGTGTTGTGTTCGATTGGCTATAACTGGAAGTCCCTGGCCAGGGCTGATATAGAGATTTACTGGTAAGTGTTACTAGTAGTTTCTCGACCCGTTATGAGCCACACATCGACACGACTTATCGGTTACTGGGGTCTGACGTATACTACCCCTAGACTTGATATGCGACATATCAGACGAACAGACCGGACTGTACGGGAGTGTTATTGATCGGATTCACAGGAGAACGCACAGGCTAGCTTGTTGATCTTCTGATCGCTCAATACCTGGGTGGCTGTTACGTTTAGCTGACCGCTTGCAGCTTGTGGGTGTTTGATATGATCATCACCTGCTACTGGCATATTGACGATTCTTTAGAGTCCTACACAGAGGTTTCTTGGCTCAGGCAAAACGGAGTAGAGGCACATATGTGATATGTGCAGGACCGAGAATAATGCGATATGGGATACCGTATTATATTCTCGCGATATTTAGATATGAACCGGCTCATCAGATCAAGTGTTGATTCGATGAATCGGTACATGATATATTAGTCGGTTATATTCGATATAGCCGGATCGTCGGATCAAGTGTTGATTCGATGATTTAATATATAATAATATATATGATATATTATTATATTAACTAATATTGGCTTGCTTTATTATTTCATTTTCTCATTGGATGATACATTGATATATATGCGATATATGTTAATTGTATTATTTTCTTTTGTTGCAAATATATAATATATATGTGATATATATTATTGTGACATGATATGATTAATTGTTAAACATGTTTAAGGATGATTAATTGAGGTTAGGGTTTGATTAGGGTTAGATGCTTCAAGTTCCTTCTAGAAGCATTTTTCTTTTGTCATTTGTAAAGATATTTTGGATGACACATTTTTAACTTAACCAAACCCTAACCCTAGTTGTTTCTCTACACATTCTCATCCATTCATCCTTGACCATGGTTTGCATACCAATCATATACTTTATTTTCTATTCATGACAAAAGGATTAATTCATATTATCATTATCCATTATCTTCTTCTTCTCTCTTGAAGAAGCTCTCTTGAAAATCCTTAAGTGATGAAATAAAAATGAGAAAATGATATTAAAAGAAAGCAAAATCACTACTCTCTCATCCTCATCTCATCTAGCCCATGGGATTAGGGTGTTTTTCTCTTTTGAGTGAGAAAGCTTGAGTCGAAGCAACTTCAAGGTAGATCATCGGAGATTTGGAATACGACAAGCTAGAATGGATCGTTCGAGTCGTGGAGCCTCTCATGAGTCCGGGAGATCGTGGATCGCGGCAAAGGGACTTCTACTCGGAGCTTGTGAAGTGAAGGAGCGGACTACAAAGGTTGTAATCCCTCACACTTAGATAAAAGTTATCATCTTGCATATTAAACCCTAATAATCTAGCAAAGATCCCGGCTTTGGGTTGTTCGGCACGTATAAAATTTAATCCGGGTATGTTTGATGCCTTAAGAACCTTCACAAGAGTGCCTAGGAACCCTACAGATTTCGGCATCAGCACCGCTGCAACTGGGATATTGCCAGGAGCGAATCATCATTTGCCTCTGTCGATGTCGAACAAAGGTGGCTTAGCGAACAGGGTTAGGGTCCTGTCGACTAAGGCTTTTGACTTCATGAGCCGTAAGGGTCTCACAAAGTTATTTCTTCCTACAAGTCGTGAGGATCTTGTAGGTGTATTTTCTCCTTGGGAATCGTGAGGATTCCTAAGTGTTCGTTTCCTCTGTAAGTCGTAAGGATCCTACAGGAGGGTTTTCTCCTCATAAATCGAGAGGATTTACAAGGGTTGTTCACCATGCGAACATATCTCCAGTCATGGATGAGACTTGGTTAGGGAAATGTTTATTCGCGCCCGTGAATTGTATACAAGGGTCAGTAGTGAACCACTTGTAGGGAAATATCGGAAGTTGTGGGGATTGCTTAAGCACAGATTTAGGTCTCTGTAACTTAAGACTTTCAAAT
Source organism: Agapanthus africanus (assembly GCA_030015575.1). NCBI lineage: Eukaryota > Viridiplantae > Streptophyta > Magnoliopsida > Asparagales > Amaryllidaceae > Agapanthus > Agapanthus africanus. The sequence continues at coordinate 512,628,258 of JASDDO010000031.1, read as the reverse complement.
CTTATGAGCCGTGAGGGTCCCATAAGAGAGTTCTCCTTACGAGTCTTGAGGATCTCGCAAGTGTATTTTCTCCTTAGGAATCATGGGGATCCCTAAGTGTGTTGCTCCCTTGTGAGTCGTAAGGATCTCACGCGGGTGGTTTCTCCTTACAAGGTCGAAAGGACCCTATAAGTGTCTTTTAACGAGGTTGTGCCCTTTCAGATTTTCACAAATACTCGCCGGTAGTCCTGCTGTTTTTACTCACGGAGCCCTTTCGGGTTTTCATCCGTGCCCATTTTGCTTATGGACATACCGTTTTTTTTTATTCTTTTTTTTACGAGGTCGCGCCCTTTCGGGTTTTCACGAACACTCGCCGGTAGCCCTGCTATTTTTACTCACGGAGCCCTTTCGGGTTTTCATCCGTGCCCTTTTTGCTTATAGACATACCGTTTTTATCATCATTTTTTTTTTCTTTTTCCTTTTTTTTTATCTCGTCGATCTAAGGATGCTGCGGTAGTAGTTTAAGGACGTTTCGGTCCGCCATTAGTTTAAGAACGTTTCGGTCCGTTGTCGCCACATTTGAAGCGAATCTCTAGTCTACTGACTTTTCGGTCTATGAGGCTTTCTCTATGACTGAGCATGATGCCCCCGGCGTATCCGTCTTTCTCAGAGCGTGCGGTTGTGGCGGGTTCACCTTCCAGTTTTCGAAGAGCGCGAACTTGCCCTGTAGGTATTGGTCTTCAACCCAGTTTTTGAAGACGTAGCAATTCTCGATAAGGTGACCTATTGTTTGGTGGTAAGGGCAATAATTAGAACTGTTGAGATCGTCCAGTTGTAGTTGGTGTTTCGGCTCCGGTAGAGTGATAAGCTTGTTATGCACTGCCACTTCGAACAGCCTCCTTGTTTCATCCAGGGGAAATGAGTAAGGACGTCTTAGCCTCTCTTCGAGGGATACGCGTGGACGCACATTGTTTTGACGAACAGCCGGTCTAAGGCCACTCGACTGTTGTTGAGTGTTGGCGATGAAGGTCATCTTCCCCTTTCCTTTATCCTTTTTGCTCGATCCTTTGTTTGCGGGGCCGAGATTTTTCCCGAGTAACGGGCGATTGCAAGGCTGAATGTTCTCGCAACTCCTCAATTCTTTCATTTTTGAAATGGATTCCTTGAGAAGAGGGTTGAGGGCAACTTCTTCATCAGAGTCGCTTCCAAAGGTAATAGTTTATGATCCCTTGGAGTTGGCTATATGACAGTCATCGGCGGCTCTTTTGCGCTCATCTATCGCATTTTTCCGATGTCTACGAGCTTCACACTTTGTCCTGTTGAAGTGTTGCTTTTGAGCGACATATCCTTGCCACCAACACTTAAAGGATTCGCAGTCTTCGGTAGGATGTATGATCTTCTGATGATATAAGCAGAAGTTAGGATGCATCTCTACTCCACCGAGAGTATTCTCTTTAGAGGGCGGTAGCTTCATTCCTGCTGATAGGGCTTTGGCGAACCTTTTCCTCGTCTTGAATTTGTTTTTATCCGCAGCGGATGGCTTTTGATTTGATGGAAGTGCTTCGACTCTTTGGTCTAGTAGACAGCGTTTGGCTCCTTCCAGTATGGTCATCTCACGCTCTTGATTGGCTTTAACTTTCAAACGAATCTCATTCAGGAAGGCATCGATCAACTCGTCTAACGGCTGCGGAATTTCTGGTTCAGGGTCCGCCCTCGCTTTCTCGGCATAAGGAGGCTCTTCATCATCCGCCAATGAGTGAGAGATCACATGACAAGTCGTTACGTAGTCTTCGGATTCATCTGATGAGTCTTCTCCATCGTTTTCGTCCTCAACAAGAGAACAAGCTGCCCCCATCGTGTCCGTCTTCTTTGGCGTGTGCGGCTGTGGTGGGTTTACCTTCCAGTTTTCAGACAGCGCAAACTTGCCTTGTATGTATTGATCCTCGATCCATCCCTTAAAGACGAAACAATCCTCGATCGGGTGACTTACCGTTTGGTGGTAAAGGCAGTAATCGGGATTATTGAGATCGCCTGGCTGCAACGGACGTTTGGTCTCGGCAGATTGATGAGTCTGTTGTGTACTGCCAGTTCAAACAGTCTTCTCGTTTTATTCTGAAGAAACGAGTAAGGACGCCCTAGTCTCTCCTCGAGGGACGGGCATGGATGCGCATTATTTTGGCGAACGACCGGCTTTGAGTTGCTCGGCTGTTGTTGAGCATTGGCAACGGCAGTCGCTTTCCCTTTTCCTTTCTCATTTCGAGAGTTTGGTTTTGGAGGAGACGGCCCGCGGCCTATCTGGTCCATTTGGGCTAATTTGTCGATCAATGCTTGGAAGGTGGTCGGCCTGAAGAACATCATGAATTGTGAGATGGTCGCTTGCGGATCGAGAGTGCCCACGAACATGCCTACCGCAGGTGCCTCTTCTATGCGTTGTTCGCATTTCGACCATAGGTTCCGCCATCGTGTTGCGTATTGGACCCACGTTTCGCCTGGCCTTATCCTGGCATTTATCAGTGCTGTTATCGGGGTGCGTTCACTAGCACTCACGAATCTTTGTGTAAACAGTATCTCCATCTCCGCAAATGTTTTGACAGAGTCGTTAGGTAGCTCCGAATACCATTCAAAGGCTGTTTCTGCTAAGCTGCCAACGAATTGGCGAAGCAACAATTTGCCATCGCCTCCAGTATTGCCGCATAAGGCCCTGAATTGAGCGATGTGCTGATGTGGATTTCCTGTCCCTTTATATACGTGGAACTTAGGGATCGTATATCCCGGTGGGTAACTGATTTGGTCACACCAGCCCGGATAGGGTCGTCCAGTTCTAACCGTTTGCCCAGCCGTTTCACTCGCCTGATGAGTTCGTATTTGCTGAGCTATATAGTCATCCAGCGCGGCCTTAGAAATGGTTTCGTCTTTGGCTGCTGAAAGAGCCGGTGGAGGATTAGATGTCTCCCTTCCATCGTCTTCAACAGTGATTGGAGGGTCATCAGCTGGAGGGTCCGGCTGTAACATCATCCCTACCATATCTTGGAAGAGGAGCGCCATCTGTCTTATGTTAGCTGCTTGCTCTGCGGCTTCTCTGTCCTTCTTTTCGAGGATTCTACGTAAGAAATCAGCATCAGTTTCTTGTTCGTGGCGCTGCTCTGGTGATACTTCCGAACCTTCTTTCGGTTCGGTAAGTGCAGCCATCACAGTCATCATTTCTTGAAGCTTCTGTTGCTGCTCCTGGGCTTTCGTCACAGATCGGGTCAGCGGTCGGTGACCCGTCGAATCACGGCTTTCCTCCTTTCCGGAAGCCATATAAACGGTGTGCAGTACCATGCCCCCAGACTTGGGGCGTTTGTGTTCAGCGCTTTTACGCTTTGTCATGTTCGCAGGGGCCTTTTGTGGCCTCCTTTTCTTTTGAGTGATTGGAGTTGAGGGGGCCGTTGTAGTGGGCACCCAAGTAGCTGTTGCTTTTTGTGGCTTGACGGAGTAATCCTTCTCCTGCTGAACCTTCATCTTTCTCTGTCGGCGGAGATAGTTTTCATCAATCACCGACTCCCGGACCTGTCGCCGGACTTTGTAAATTTTAGAGGACAACCGTTGAGGGGGCTGCCCTAGCTTTTTCTCTGGAGCATTCTCCACAGGTGAAGGAGTTCGTTTCAACATCGCAGTAGGAGAGTTTCTACGCACCGTATTCAGCATTCAAAACTGTTCCTGGTTGGAACAGCAGCATCGATCCCCACCATCGGAGCTGGTGGCGTAAATCCAGAGGGGGAGTTGCCCCCAGCCTTTCTTACTCGACGCCAGTGGCGACGTCGAGCGTGTCTTGCGGATGGAGTCACCTCCATTGTTAGATAAGCTTCTTCATGCCCCCTGCTCTGGGTAGGGAAAGCAGCTTTGAGGACCTCGCCTGGAGCAGCAACCGGAGTGGCCAGCCTTGTAACAACTGATTTCTCGGAAGGAGGAGCCTTTCCAATGATTTCGTCCGTTTGAGTCGGGATGGCTATCCGCTTTGGGATGATAGCTTTGAGTATCGCAGGTTTGCGGACGTTCTGGCCCAGTCTGTTGAAAACTGAGGTATTGAAACTGGACGACCCGTTGAGAGGTGTTGCGGCAGTGGAAAGTCGATCAAAGACCGGCTTCCTTGGAGCTTCTTGCGATGTCACTGGGGCATTGAAGCTCATCAGCGGGAGCATAGTCCCGAAGAATAATCCAGCGGTGGGTTGAGTTACTTGCTCCACCGGCATCTTGAAAAGGGAGGCCGCTTGGGGCCCATAAGTCACTCCTCTAGCAGAGACGGAGTGAGAGTTGCAGTTGCAGGTAATGCAGTTTGAAGCCATAGATCTTCTGTCTTCTACACGGAGCAAGACACCAAACCTTAGTACCTTGAATCCATAGGCAACCACAGCAAACCACGATTTGTTCGTGAACACGACACACGAAGTGTGGAGTGGAAAGAGGAAAAGGTCCCACCGGGCGTGCCAAAATCTGTTCCCATCCGAATACAGAGATGAATACCGCGTAGGTTCGTCTTGCCTGAGATTCGTGGCAGATGCTATTTGGTTTTATCCGTCTACCTCTCCGAAGATGCCAAGTTGATTTATGGCACCGTATATCGGAGATTTAGACGGATGCGGCCGATGTAGCAGACTTCGTCAGATTCCCCCTCGTTCGAGGGTTTTTGATTGTGGGGACGCTCTTCCCTGCAGGCGCAAGCCCCTGCAGTTAATTACGCTACCGCACCGCGGTAACAACTTTCTTCTTCTCCAGAATTTCATTTCGTGTCGTGGGTGTTTGTTTTGTTCGTGGTTGCCCGTGGATTGTATACGGAGACTATTTATTTCGTCCCCCGTAGGACGTGGATTAGTCCAAATCCGTATTTTCTTCGATTTGGGTTTTGGTTTAAGGATACGTTAGCCTTATTTGAGGCTAAGATCAACTTAAACGTTTGTTAAGGATACGTTAGTCTAATTTCTAGACTAAGATCAACTTAACGGGATCGTCTAGATCCATTTCCAGTTTAGGGACGTGGTGGTCCATATTCCAGTTTAGGGACATGGTGGTCCATCATTAGTTTAAGGACGTTTCGGTCCACGAGTTTAAGGACCCCGCAGTCCATATACGTATGTGGTCGTCGGGACCCGTCACCTCTCTGACGTCGTTGAAGGATTACAACGACATGTGTCAGAGGAGTTCAGAGATGTACCTTCGAACCAGAGTTGATTTGGAATTTTATAGTCCATTTGAATGTTTAAGGATACGTTAGCCGTGTTTGGGGCTAAGATCAACTTAAACGGGATCGTTTAGATCCGGTAAAAGAGCGTTTGGAGGCTCTATTGTTCCAGTTTAGGGACGTGGTGGTCCATATTCCAGTTTAGGGACGTGGTGGTCCAATATTAGTTTAAGGACGTTTCGGTCCAACATTAGTTTAAGGACGTCTCGGTCCAAAATTAGTTTAAGGACGTCTCGGTCCAACATTAGTTTAAGGACGTCTCGGTCCACGAGTTTAAGGACCCCGCAGTCCATATACGTATGTGGTCGTCGGGGACCCGTCACCTCTCTTACGTCGTTGAAGGATTACAACGCCAGGTGTCAGAGGAGTTCGGAGATGTACCCTCGAACCGGAGGTAAATTGATTTAAGAGAGCAGTTGTGCTCAGTCAATTTAATTTGAGGACTTATGGCCATGATTGGGTTAAGTCCAGTTGAAAATGCTCAACATTTTATTTACTTTTGCATTGCATTTATTTTTATTTTTATTTGGGCTCTACCCATAAAGGATGCAGAGCATCAATTTGTTTTGGGCTCTGCCCATTTATAAATGATGCAGAGCATCAATTTTACTTGGGCTCTGCCCTTTTTATTGCTTTGCAATTTATTTTGGCCTGCTAGGTCTTTTTGACTTGGGCCTGGCCCTTTAACAAAAGAAATGCATTGCATTTTTCAGGCGCTTTGCGCCAATCAAAGAGCGCAAGCGCTTGTGATGATGACACGTGTCATGCAGCGCAGTGCGCTGCGCTAGTGCGCTACGCTTGCGCTGCTGACACGTGGCGCACTCTGGTGAGTTGCGCCAATTTCAGAGAGCAAAGCTCTATTTTAAAAGCGCATAGCGCAAATGGTTCAGATGCTGACACGTGGCGCTCTCTGGTGGCTTGCGCCAGCCCAAGAGCGCAACAGTGCAGATTTATAAGTGCAAAGCACTATTAATTTGAGAATCTTTTAGACTCTAGAACCAATGGTTCATAACAGAAGTGCAAAGCACTGTTTGTTTTCTTGATCTAATTTAGATCAAAGAAAACAAGTCCCTCTTGTTTTTCTTATCTCAGGGAACCAATGGTTCATAAGTGCGAAGCACTATTTTTATTTTTGTTTTTTTATTAAAGATCATTGATCTTGTTCTCAGATCAATGATCTGTTCATAAGAGAATTTTCTCTTTTTCTAAAGGTTTTTACCTTTTTTGTTCTTGAAGAATTCTATCCAATTCTTCAGAGTTCTCTCTGTTTGATTTCTCACAAAAATGTTGATGCCTTTGAATTAAGGTCTAGGGTCCTTTTTATAGTGCCCATAAATTAGTTAAATTTATTAAAGTGATCTTTCTCTGAGTGATTTGGGGAATTTTTCCCACCGTTGGATCTTTGATCCAAAGGCTTCTGTTTTACAGAAGAAAATCTTTTTGTTTTAACAAGAACAGAAAGATTTCTTTAAAATCTTAATTCTGTTTGGCGCAAACGCCCCAGTGCGTGACACGTGTTGCGCGGCGCAGAGCGCAGCGCGGTTGCGCTAGCGCAACTACGCTGACACGTGTCGCGCAGCGCAACCGCGCTAGCGCAACCGTGCTGCCACGTGTCGCGCAGCGCAGAGCGCAGTGCAACCGCGCTAGCACGTGTCGCGCAGCGCAGAGCGCAAGTCAGCTGAAGCGTTGCTTCTTTAATTTTTAACTTTAATTTTCACTTCAATTTTCAAAGCAGAGCTTTGCTCTAATTGGGGGAAACATAAGCGTTGCTTCGTTTCCCGCCTTGGAATTTGAACAGCTGATTGGGGTAAACAGCTGCGAGGGCTCGGCTGGAGGAGATATGCTCAGAGTACCACGAGCAGTGCTCTCTGCACCCCATTCCCCCGCTGTTGTAATAATAATTTTCTTTTTTGTGTATGGCTGAGGAGCCTATAGTACCGTTTGAATGAATAAGATTGTTTTCTTTTCTGTAATGCTCTATTGATCCTTTTATTGTATAAACAAAAGATCTTAGGAAGATGGTACATTGCTTTGGAAAGCAAATACGTGCTAGTAGATGCTTTTATTCATGCAGCTTGAGCCCCCCATACATCTGTTGGTATCTGTGCTCGGCATGGGGTGCCGAGCTTCGGGGGTACCAGACGCATGCTCTGCTGACACTTCCATGATCTGGCCGATGGTCTGCTCGGCTGTAGGGGGACACTGCTCCTGCTCGCGGTCAGCTTGTCGCTTGTCCCTCAGGTACGCCGCGAGGTGTCCCGAACGGATCAGCTCTTTGATGTAATCTCGGAGTTGTTTGCAGCTCTCCGTTGAGTGGCCCAGCGACCTATGAAAGCCGCAGTAGGGGCCACGGGTTCGCTTTGAAGCCGAGCGTGGGATCGGGGGGAACTTGAAGAACCCTTCGCCCTTGGCGTCCTCAAGTAGCACTGTCTGGGAGACACTAAGCGATGTGTACTCCTGGAACTTTGGGGGATAGGGCTTTTGCCGTTCTGGTCCCCTTCTCTCGTCCCTTGCCCTCTTTCTGGTCGGCTTGCTCTGCTCGGGGGAGGCTTGCGTTCACCTCGGACTCGAGCTGAACCTCGCTCTTGGTCCAGGCCTTTACCTCGGCCATGGTCTTAGGTTGCGCCAGTGCAAAAGAGCGTAACCACTCCTTGTGCCTAAGACCAGACCATAGAGCCGTGATGACCGTTTCGTCCCGGTGCTCTGGGACCTCGAGAAGGGCGCTGTAGAAACGTGTGACGTAGGCCTTGAACGTCTCCCTGTCCCCGCTCTTGATCGTGAAGAGGTGGTCGACTGTGCGCTTCTGCCGCCTGTTCCCGACGAAGTGGCCGAGGAATTGTATGGCCAGCTCGTCAAAGGTTGAGATCGAGCGCGGCTCGAGTCCTCGGAACCAGTCTCGCCCGGCACGGATGAGAGTGGCCGGGAAAGCTCGGCACTGGGCGGCATCGGAGTGGTCTTGGAAGCTCATTCCCACGGTGAACGCATCCAAGTGGTCCTTCGGGTCAGATTTGTCGTCGAAAAGGGAAACCTTTGGGGGCTTGTTGCGGGAGGAGACGTGGACGGCGAGCAACTCCTCGGTGAACGGTTTTGTGAGCGAGTCGGCGGCATACTTAGCCCCGTCACTCGAACGGTGACCTTCCCGATGCAGACTCTTGATCTTCTTCTCGAGGGCGTCGAGTCGGCCATGGTACCCCGACGACTCGACGCATTCTGATCCCAGGCCCCTGCTGTTGGCAGCTTGCGTCTGGTTTCGGCCACGGTTTCTCTCAATGAGGTTCCCCAAATCCCCAGGTGAGGTGGCCCTCGAGCTGCCTTGACGAGCCCCGCCTGCGCGGCCCCGTCGGGAGAGGGTGTGTCGGTCATGCCTGGTGACAGACGAGCTGACTGACATTTCCTCAGGAGGGGCAGGCGCGTGAAAGACCTCGGGGTGGGGCGCTCTGGCGACGGACCTCGATGTCGAGCTGTTGGGCGCCCAGCGGGCCGCAGAATGTACGGGCCCGGGGGATCCACGGCCGTGGGAGGCAGCGAGGCGGCGGTCGGCCGTGCCGACACGGGCCGAGTCTTCTCTTCTCCCGTAGGGGTCCTGGTCCCGAGGCGGGGGAGGGACGGATTGGGGATTTTGCCCCGCCGTTTGGACGCGGACGAGCGCCTCCACGAAGGACGCGAGTCGGTCTATCCGGCCGGCGAGGGCGATGATAGCATTCGACGGAGGAGGCTCGTCTGTGCCTCCGTTGAGAGGGATGCGACGGTTGGCGCTCGGATCGTCTTGATGATCGCTGGCCATTGGAATGAGATCGGAAGATGAACTTTTGTTTTTGTAGAATCTACGTTCCCACAGACGGCGCCAGCTGATGGAGGGTGGAATCTCCTTCAGATATTGCCTCCCGTTGATCTGCTGATGGCTGCGATGGGTGGCTGGGATTGGATCTGGAGGCTGCCGCTCCTAATGCGTGTGGATCTCAATGGGTTAAGGTTGTGGTTGCCGAGTTACCTGCAAGGAAGTCCCGGGGTGGTTGTACCACCGAGGACCTTCCGACGATCAAGTTAGTCTAGAGATCCGAGCAGAGTAACGGCTTAGTGGAGTAAAATTGGCTTACCTTGACCGTCTGAAAGAGGGGTTTAAATAGTGGTGGCAGCAGATGCCGCAGGCGCGAGAATCACGCCGGCCGTTACACTCCCGACGTCACGCCCGCGTGATGAGCGGGACCTCCCATTAATGGCGAGACAGGCTCGTTAATGGGGGATCGTGGTGGCGTGGAACGTGGGATGTGGCCGGCGGAGATCTCGTGCATGGCGAGATTCGCGGGATGGCGGTTACGCCTGCAAGCGGTGCCGTTGGTCGGTCGATGAGACCGAGAAAGATGACCTCGGCGAGAGAGCTCGCGGACGAGCGGAAGAGCCGAGGTATCTTGGTTCTGCTGTAGCTCGGAGACGGGCTGTGAGGCCGAGGAGGCCGGTTATGCAGGGGGCTCGCAGGTGAGCCAGCGTCTGCTCGGTAGGACGAGCATAGGAGTGGTCTGGTCGGCCGCTGTAGGCCTTCTCTTGCATGCTCCGGGACACGTCATCTGCCACGTGTCATGATCTGGGAGATCACCGATATTGAGCATCATCACATGTACTATCAGCCAAAAAGCATCCGACGGCAAACTTCGTTAACAATGCATGCTTCAGGGAACCACAAGATGGTTTATTGTAACCAGGTCAAACAAAATGATAGTTTTTGGTAAATAAATGTGCATGATATTGATCATGGCCGACATTTACCCATCACCCACCAATAAATCAAAAGTTTCCTAGTACCACACAACTGTGCCGTTGGATGAGATGAATCAACGGCAGGTATATCCCCACGTGGACAACTTGTAAGGGAACCCAATCCGACCTGGGTCCCACAGTCCTGGGCCCGACATACATAGCTATGGTGAATTGGTGGGATCCGTGAGCCTATAATGGACATGTAAGAGCATAAGGAGCACCGGAAAAGCGGATTTGGAGTACCAGCTATACAAAAAAACCAGCATTCAACCTATTATGCAATCTTGGTCACATACCACACTTGTAAACCACGTGCAATACAACAACACCAAACATCAAAGTACTTCATGTTTTACATAAATCTTGACCGTTGATTTGATTTTTGGATAAATCTGAACCGTTGGATTTAACTGCACGCTGCTATTTTTTCAAAATAGCATTGGACCCCGGATACAAGACGGATTTGCCCTTTGTTTATTACTCGATTCTCTTCAGTGCTCCACTCAAAAAAAAAACCAAAAACCCTAGCTTCAATCTTGAATCATAAAGATTGCGTTTTTATTTGGAGGTACTTTCATTTTCTCATTCTTGTCATCGCATTTCAGTGATTAGGTTTGGTTCAGTGCATCGTTCATTTTGAATAGGGTTTTTCGTTTGATTTTGATTTGCTTGTGGTTATTTTTAGATACGCTTTGAAGTACATTTATTTTTTGAAAAGGGAAACGAAAATTTTCTATTTTTATTATTTGGCTACGATTAAAGGTTAAGGAGTAGTATGGTGACTTGATTGGTCCTCTGAATCGCTTTCCTCTTTTTCCAGGTAAAAAAACCCTAGTTTTCAAAATTTGAATCTTATATCGTGAAATTTAGGGAAATTATTGCATTATTATTACTATTTTGGAGCGTAGTTTCCCTTTCTCGTTCTTTTGATCACATTGCAATGGTTAGGTTTGGTTCCTTGCATCGTTTATTTTGATTTTATTGTGTTTATTTTAAGATACATTGTTTATTGAATTAATTTTAAAGCGGTTTTATGATATGTTAGTGTTAGGGCGATTTTGGCTGCGTTTGCTTGCAGAGAATGTGAGATAAAGAATTTTCTTCTTTATTGTTTGGGGCTAAAATTAAGGGTAAAAGAATTGTATGGAGACTTGATTGGTTCCGCTAAGCTCTTTTCCAGCAACTTCAAATGGGATTTTTGGTGGGGGGGGGGATGATTTGAAACCGGATGTAACCTTAGTAAAATACACTGTGAAAGGGAAGCAAGTAGAAAACACGATGAAGGTAGAACGAAGAGATGCTGTTTTTTAAGTGAAGATATAGGCTAGAATAATTGCTTAATTAAACGAAGAGCTGGTTCTTATTAGAGATTATGAGAGAGGAAATAAAGAATACACCAGGAAAGCACTTGTTAAGTTAATCTTGCTAGAGTTGAGCGGCACAAAAAGGATTTACGTTGAATAGTATTTGTTAGTGTCACAAGAAGATGAAGAATGAATATGAGTGCTAGGCACTGCTTGTCACTCTTTATTAAACATCGCCCACGTGGGGGGCAGGTGAGGCTCTCGGCGCTGTTTCTTCCTTTGTGCATTTTTATAAAGAGTTAGATTCTTTGTTCTCCCCCGGATCTTCAACCCCCAAGAACAAATGCATCCCTACGAGAATTAAATTCTCATTTGTGGGAGACTTGTCTCATGGATCTCAGATCCAGGGAAAGAACCATGTTCTTTTATGAGGGTTAAACCCTTAGATATGCATATGAGATGCTCTGATCTCTATTCTCTTTATTTACATTGAAGAAAGTTCTTCTTCTCTCTTGAAGCTTTCTTTCTAGCTTGCTCTTTTTTTTTGAACTTGAAGTTTATGGGGGGGTCCTCTGTACAAGACTTGAAGTCTTGGAGCCTGTATATAGTGGAGGCATGTTTGTTGATTTAGTTAAGGAAATCTCTCGTTAAGAGATCTTAATTGATTTGGAGATTTTATCCACCGTTGGATCTTTTGATCCAAAGACTTCTGTTTTACAGAAGAAATTTTTCTTGTTTTTAACAAGATTGGGAAAATATTTTCCCATACAGAGCTTATTCTGTAGCTTCGTGATTTTTAATCACCATTGGATCTTTAATCCAACGGTGCTCTGTTTTACAGAGCGTAATCTTTCTTGTTTAGAAAAATTGGGGAAAATATTTTCCCCTACAGAGCTTATTCTGTAGCTTGGTGATTTTTTAATCATCATTGGATCTTTAATCCAATGGTGCTCTGTTTTACAGAGCGTAATCTTTCTTGTTTAGAAATATTTGAGGAATATTTCCTTAACAGAATTTAATTCTGTATTTTGATGATCTATCATTTCCGTTGGATCTTCGATCCAATGGCAGGGAACTTTTAGTTCTGGCGCCGGCGTCCTCGTGCAAGGCACGTGAGGCGCTGCCTCAGAGTTTTTTTTAACTCTTGGCGCTGACGCCCTCGTGCAAGGCACGTGAGGCGCTGCCTCAGAGTTTTTAACTCTTGGCGCTGGCGCCCTCGTGCAAGGCACGTGAGGCGCCGCCTCTTTACTGAAGGTGACTTTTCGCCTTCTTTCTTTGCTCTTTCTTAAGTCAAACTTTTCTTTTCCAACGCTTCGAAATAGTTCCATCATGCACAACATTTTCTGTGCCTAGACTTAAATGTCTCCCTTCATAATCTGAGGCAGTACTTCTCTTTCATTTTTAGAGAATTATTTTAACAGAGAAGAGTTATGGCTTGTAATCGTCCACATGCTCGCCGGCAGCCATGGGAGATGCCTATTGAGGAAATTGTTTCTCGTTTTGCTGCCCGTTTGGCGAGCCCTGCTCTCACGGATGACCAATGTGATACGGTGCTGCACGAGCTCTTGACTCGTAGAGGATCTCTCCCCATCGGCTCCATTTGGCTCCAGATGGTCTTCTTGTCCGTGCTCGATGATATTCCCCCTCATTCAGCGGAGATGACTCCGGCGATACTTGACGCAGCGGAGGACAAGATCGAGTGCTTTCATGAGACACTTTGATTACCACGGCTCTGAGGGATCGCTCTGTTCAGCTGCTAAGCCAGATACGGGCTCAGCGGGCCATCATGTCTGCCTTCGTTGACGGGCACGGTGCTGATCGATGGGAAGCGACTCTTCGTGAAGATCGCCGCTTTGCCATGGTGGAGAAAGCAGAGAGGGAGTTAGAGAATTTTATTCATAGTTTTGTGAATCCCTGTACTTTCGATTCCATGTATGGTGATCTATTTCCTGTAGAATAAAATGTTCAATTAAATGCTTTCTTTTTGTCGTTGACCACCAAGTGCTCCCTTTCTAACACCTGTTCTTCCTTTGATATGTGTGTATGTGCGTATATGAATGAGCCCGATTTCACACATATCTGTAAACAAAACTTAAACCGGTGTAAACAGGAACACATAGCTCTTGGCCGAAGATTTCGACGGGAACAAATGCCCCCACTACTTTGTCCACGTAAGTATGTACGTGAGTGAAGTAGTGCAGAGTTATGCAGGGCCATGGAATTGAGGGGTTAGGAGACAAGTTTAGGGTCCTTGTAGCCTAAGACTTTTTTCATCTTCATGAGCTGTAAGGGTCTTAAGAAGGTATTTTCTCCCTATGAGTCGAGAGGATTTCATAGGTGCATATTCTTCCTAGAAATCGTGAGAATTTCTAAGTGTTCATCGCCTCCATGAGTCGTAAGGATCCCACTCGGGTATTTTTTCCTTACGAATCGTGAGGACCCGTAAGTAGCTTCTTCATTTCAGTGGCATGTAACTTTGGCAAATGTGTCTTGTAGATAGTCTATCTTGATCTCATTGCGGGGCATCGATGGCTTAGGAAACATGTTCAGATTTGCCGCCTAAGGCTTTTCAACTTTCCGAGCCGTGAGGGTCTCGTAAAGACTTCTCTCCCTACGAGTCGTGAGGATCCCGTAGGTGTATTTTCTCCTTAGGAGTCGTGAGGATTCCTAAGTGCATTCTCTCTTGAGAGTCGTAAGGATCTCACAAGAGAGTTTTTCCCGCTTACAAGTCGAGATGACTCGTAAGTGGTTGTTTCCCTCCTTGTCGAGATTCGACTTTAGAGAGTGTGGCCCGTGAATAGTATGCAATAGTCTATCTTGGACCGACTTGCAGGGTTCTGGTGCTTATGAAACATGTCTTTATTCCCATTGCCTAAGGCTAAGGCTTTTCCCTACGAGTCGAGACGAATCGAGAAGTTCTCGCAAGGACACTAATTTCCTCACGAGTCGAGACGAATCGAGAAGTTCTCGTAAGGGTTTCCTAACGTCACAGTTAACTCCTGCTAATAGAAGTCCGTTAGGATTTGTGGTACTAGGGGTTTTTACCCGTCGCACCGTCGTGTTGGCCGATATACCCCCCGATATGCAATCTTGCTGTTCGGGTAGGCCCGTGACTGTCGTGTCTCTGATCCTTTCGGGGGCTGGACAAGACGTCTTCGAGTAATCTTCCAGGTAATATTACCGTCGGAAGAACATGCGTTACGGATATTTCATGTCGCTTTTTATTTGAGGTTAAGCTCAGTTTAGGAGCCTGATGAGTCGTGACCACTCCGCGCTGGAGTGGGATGGTCTCCGATGGTCTTTTAAGTCTCATTTGAGTTGCCGTCAAGACCATGAAGCTAGGAATCTTCCTTTGCTTCGTTTGTTGACATTGTGTCTGCAATATTGCAACGAATGTCGAGGTTGTCTCTGGGTTATCTGTGAACCGTCGAGATTTGGAACTAGGGGACTTTGCCATGGCTCCGTCTGTTGATGTCGTGTCCATATCCTGCTGGAGGGAGGAAGAATGCTGCTGTTGATCTCTAGGCTGTGGATGCTGCCGTCGAGACTTGGAACTAGGGCCTCTGCCATGGCTCTGAGGTAGTCTCTAGGTTGTCCATGAACCGTCAAGATTTGGAACTAGGGGACTTTGCCGTGGCTCCGTTTTGCTGACGTCGCATCTGCTTCTGGTTAGAACGAGAAGGAACGCCGTTGTTGATTTCTAGGCTGTAGATGTAGCCATCAAGATCTAGCTTCTCTTTGACGAAGCCTGGTAGGATGACGTGGTTTCCTTTTTGTTTTCGCCCATGGATTGTATACAGGGGTCAATGTGATCTCACCTGCAGGGCAAAAGTCTCATTTTATTTTTTTTTATTTCTTTCCGCGATGCTATCATTTCAGCTTTTTATATCGCGAAAGTCGCGATTGCCTAATCATTTCGGCTATTTTTCGCGGTGTCCAATCATTTCGGCTATTTTTATATGCATATTTTTTTACTTGCTGATTTTTGTTGCGAGTTGCCCTATCATTTCGGCTTATTTCATATGCATTTTTGGCTCGCTGATTTTTCGCTGCGGGTATGGAACTTGAAATCTGACACCAATTTGGCATCAGTATCGCTGCGACTGGAATATGGCCGGGAGCGAATCATCATTTGCCGTGAAAGGACTTGGAATTTGATACCAATCTAGGCATCGGCAATGCTACCACTGGGATTATTGCCAGGAGCGAAACATCATTTGCCTTTGTCGATTCGAACAAAGGTGGCTTAGCAAACAGGATTAAGATCCTGTCGACTAAGGCTTTTGACTTCATGAGCCGTAAGGGTCTCATAAAGGTGTCTCTCCCTACGAGTCGTGAGGATCTCGTAGGTGTGTTTTCTTCTTAGGAGTCGTGAGGACTCCTAAGTGTGTGTCCTCTTATAAGTCGTAAGCATCTTACAAGAGTGTTTTTTCCTTATAAGTCGAGAGGACTTACAAGTGTCGTTCACCACATGAGGACATTCCTCGTCGTTGGTGGGACTTGGTGGGGAAACGTTTATTTGTGCCCATGGATTGTATACAAGGGCCAATATTTAACTGCTTGTAGGGCAAACTGAGAGATGTGATGGCTTAAGAACATGTTTAGATCTCTGTAGCTTAAGGCTTTCAAATCTTATGAGCCGTAAGGGTCTCATAGGGGGGATTCTCCTTACGAGTCGTGAGGATCTTGTAACTGTAATTTCTCCTTAGGAATCGAGAGGATACCTAAGTGTGTTGCTCCCTTGTGAGTCGTAAGGATCTCACACAGGTATTTTCTCCTTATAAGGTCGATAGGACCTTGCAAGTGTGCATGATTTTTTTTACGAGTCCGCGCCCTTGCGGGTTTCGCCAAGCTCGCCGGCAGTCCTGCTGTTTTTTATTCACGGAGTCCTTTCGGGTTTTTATCCGTGCCCATTTCGCTTGTGGACGCACCGTTTTTTTTTGCACGATGAAATCCTCGAGAATAGTTTCGCCGCATGTGGCACATTTGTTTGCCGGTGGGATTTGAGTCGCAGTCTTCACCGCTAGGACTTGTGAATTTGCACTCCACTATCGCCGTGTTTGAGGCGACTTTGTTAGTTTAGGGGCATCTCGGTCCGTTGTTAGTTTAAAGACATCTCGGTCGAATGTTAGTTTAAGGACATCTCGGTCCGATGTTAGTTTAAGGACATCTCGGTCCAATGTTAGTTTGCATTTTGAGGCGAGGTTTCGCTGGATACTACTTATAGAGTTTGGACTCAGGGAGATAGCGAGCGGACACAAGCGTCGTCATCCATCATTAACCTGAGCCGTGATTTGTCGGGAGTATTTCTTGAGGAACCGGCCGTTTATTGGCCGGAAGGGTCTTTCGCCATGCATATCCATGAGCAAGTAGGTCCCACCTTGGTAGACCTTGTCTATGATGTACGGGCTCTCATAGTTCGGCTCGAATTTCCCCTGTTTAGCACGATTGGGGATCATAGGTCTTTTTACGACTAGCACGAGTTCGCCTTGACGGAATGTTCTCGGCCTAGTCAATCTTTCGTATGAGCGCGTCATCTTTACTTTGTAAGCTTCTAGGCTTTGCTGTGCCATGAGACGAGTTTCATCAAGGCGTCTAGCTCATCAAGCTGAAGATGGGCATTCTCTTCATCCGTTAGTTCGTACCGAACCGCCACTCGTAGAGAGGGTAGCTCTATCTCCAAGGGAAATACCGCTTCCGTGCCGAGTACTAACGCAAATGACGTTGTGTTCGTGGCCGTCTTGAACGTAGTCCGATAGGCCCAGAGAGCTTCATGCAATCTCTCGTGCCAGTCCTTTTTATTTCTGTACACCGTTTTCTTTATGATCTTTGTCAAGGTCTTATTGAAAGCCTCAGCTAAACCATTACCGAAGAGTATCTCCAATCTATTTTATACTGTTGTGCGAAGCGGCTGATTTTATGGCTTTTGTAGGTCGGCCCATTATCTGAGATGATCCGTCGCGGAGCGCCGAATCGGTAGATGACATGTGTCTTGAAGAAATGGAGGATGTTCTCCGTCTTCACCTCTCTTAACGGCACCGTCTCTGCCCACTTAGAGAAGTAATCGGTTGTTGCCAATATGAACCGATGTCCTTTAGACGATGCTGGCTTGATGTGCCTAATTATATCGGTTCCCCACATTTCGAAATGGTCAGCTAGCCAGTGTTAGGTGTAGCGGATTCGAATGCTGGTGGATGAAGTCCCCATGAATCTGGCACGAGTGACACTGCTTCGCATATTCGAGACAGTCCTGAATCATTGTGGGCCAGTAATAACCCATTCTCTTGATCTTCAACTTCATATTAGGCCCAGCCTGATGAGAACCGCAGAGTCCGTCGTGAGTTTCTTGGACGACTCTCCCTGCTTCTTTTGGCTCCAAACACCTTAACCACAAACAATCGAACGATCTCTTATATAAAGTATCATTGACGAAGGCAAAGGACATAGCTCGCTTCTTGAGCTGATGTCTCGACGATGCATTATTGGGCGTTCGATGGGATTTGAAGTAGTCTATAAAGACTTCTCTCCAATCCTCAGCATTTTCTTCCTCTATTTGGAAAGCCGCTTGTTTGGTCGCGTCCCCTCCTTTAGACGTCTTTGGAGATATCTCTGCTGGCGTGAGAATCCGGCGGCTTTGCACAATGATCCTTACGTCATCGAGGTTTTCGTCGGCCAGTTCATTAGCGAGCTTGGCCAACGCATCCGCCTTGCTATTTTCCGCACGCGGTATGCTTCCCAGGGTGTAGGAGGGGATCTGCGTTAGCAGTTGCTGCACTCTTTCACCGTACCTGATCAGTTCTGGTTTGCACGTCTGGTAGTCGCCATTTACTTGGTTAACGACCAGCTGGGAGTCTCCATATATGAGGAGGTCTTCGACACCCATGTCGATAACAATCTCAACACCTGCTATCAAAGCTTCATACTCAGCCTAGTTTGTTCTCGGCTCTGTTAAAGACAGGGCAAAACGCATTATCCCTCCTTGTGGAGTCACAAAGATAAGGCCCATCCCGGCTTTAATCATGGGGGTGTTTGCTTTCGCTTCTTCAAGAAGGACGCTCCATCGAAGTAGAGTTCCTATCGGGTATCATTCCCTTCTTTCTCCCTGTCAATTGCGTCAAATACGTATTCGTCCGGCAACTCACAGTTCAAGGGAGAGTCGGCAGGTATCGGATGCTCAGCGAGAAAGTCGGCGATGGCTTGGCCTTTTATTGCCTTGAGAGGTCGATATACCATCGAGAACTCCATCAAGAGGAGGGCCCATTTGGCAAGCCTTCCCGTTAGCATGGCTTTTGACATCAAATATTTGAGAGGATCCACCTTTGATATGAGTTGGACCTCATGTGCCAATGCATAATGTCGAAACTTCGTTACCGCGAAGATCAGCGCCAGGCAATGCTTTTCGATAGGAGAGTAGTTATTTTCTGCCCCCAGGAGGACTCGACTCAAATAGTAGAGAGCTCTCTTCTTCCCCTGGTTTTCTCTTGTGTCCATAGCGCGCTTAAAGAACCTTCAAGGGCTGTTGTGTACAGGATGAGGTGCTTTCCCTTGACCGGAGCGGTCAGTACCGGCGGGTTCTGCAGGTATTGCTTGATTTCGTCTAACGCATTTTAGCATTTACGATCCCAAATGAACGATGTCCCCTTCTTCATCAGATGGTTGTAAGGACGGCACTTGCCGGAGAGGTTGACTTGGAGTTTGACACCTGTTTAGGCATCAGTATCGCTACAACTGGAATATTGCCAGGAGCGACTCATCATTTGCCCCTGTCGATTTGGACAAGGGTGGCTTAGTAGACAGGATTAGAATCCTGTCGACTAAGACTTGATTTTATGAGCCGTAAGGGTCTCTTAAAGGGTTTTCTCCCTACGAGTCGTGAGGATTTCGTAGGCGTATTTTCTTCTTAAGAATCATGGGGATTCCTAAGTGATGTCTTCTCTTGTAAGTCGTAAGGATCTTCCAAGAGTGTTTTCTCCTTATAAGTCGAGAGAACCTACAAGTGTTATTCACCATATGGGGACATTTCTTGCCATTTGTAGAACTTGGAAAAGAAATATTTATTCATGCCCCTGGATTGTATACAGAGGTCAATATGGACCGCCTGTAGGGCAATTTGGGGGATATGACGGCTTAAGAACAGGTCCAGATCCCTGTAACTTAAGGCTTTTGAATCTTATGAGCCGTGAGGGTCTCACAGGGGGATTCTCCTTACGAGTCGTGAGGATCTCGTAAGTGTATTTATTTTAACGAGATTGCGCCCTTCCGGGTTTTCACAAACTCGCTGGTTGCCCTGCCGTTTTTAGTCACGGCGCCCTTTCGGGTTTTCATTCGTGCCCATTTTGCTTGTGGACATACCGTTTCTTTTGACGAGATTGCGCCCTTCCGGGTTTTCACAAGCTCGCCGACAGTCCTGCTGTTTTTACTCACGGCGCCCTTTCGGGTTTTCATCCGTGCCCACTTTGCTTGTGGACGTACCGTTTTTTTAGCGGGGTATTCCGCTAGATTGTAGGACCTGTTTGTAGGCCCCTTAATATCCTTCCTGTCCTTTGAGAAGAAAGGGCCATTCTACATAGAGGTTCTTCCGCCAGTGAGAAATATGCCCCCTGTGTATATCTCGGGGAGAACAAGTACCCACACCGTCGCTATTTTGGCGACAGGTTGCTTCAGAGCCGCTTATTTTTGTTGAGCATAGGCGACAAACGCCATCTTGCCTTCGCTTTTCACTCATCATCATCAGATGAGAAGAGTCTTGACCCATTTGATTCAATCGAGCTATTTTATCCATGAGTTCTTGGAAGGTCGGGAACACCTTTGAATTTGGGTCAAGGGTGGCTATGAGCATTCTCATGGTTGCAACTTCAACGATGCGTTGCTTGTATTTGACCAGAGATTTCGCTATTGGGTAACATATTGAACCTAAGTCTCGTTCGGTCTAACCTTTTCGTTGACCAGTGCCATCACGGTAGTATGTTCGTTTTTATTAGCGAATCCTTGACAGAAGAGCATATCCATTTCGTCGAAGGTGATCACGGAGTCATTCGGGAGTTCCGCATACCATTCGAAGGCAATGCCCGCCAGACAGCTGACGAACCGTCAGAGGAGAAGTATATCATTCTCTCCAGTGTTACCGCACATGGATTTAAATCGCGCGATGTGCTGGTGAGGATTCCCGGTTCCTTTATATATGTGGAGTCGGAAGTATGTATTCTGGTGGGTACTGTATTTGATCGTAGCACGCCAGATACGGTCGACCAGTCTTGATTGGCCTATTTGATGCTTCACTGGCATAGTGAGTTTTGACTTGCTGAGCGATATATGTGCGTCCAGCTTTTCTTTTATGGATCATTTCCTCCACAGCCGTTAATGATATTTGCAGAGGATTTAAAATGTCATCCTTATCTTTAAGACCGACTACCGGCGGTTCATCTGCCAGTGGTTCCGATTGAACCATCATTCCAGCCATATTCTGAACCAGAAGGGCCATCCGGTTCATTTTAGTGGATATTTCTGCCGCTTCTTCATCTTTTTTTTTCAGAGCATGCTTTAGGAAATCAATATCCGACTTCTTCTCTACTCTTTGCTCGGGTGTGTCCTTAGGATTTTCCTTAGGCGATGGATTAGCGTTTGCCGCCGCCTGAGCGAGCATCTCCTGCAGCTTTTCACGTTGCAGTTGAACTTTTGTCAGGGACCGAGTTTGAGGTCGGTGACTAGTAGAAGCTCGAACTTCGTCTTTGGAATTCACCATATAGACTATGTGAACTACCATGCCCCCAGGCTTGGGGTGTTTGAAGTTTTGGTCTTTGGAGTTTGCTTCGGGCACTTGAGCTTTATTAGGCCTCTCCTTTTTTGCGAGAAGCCGCTTTGGTTTTGGGAGGAACCGCTGTATCAGGATCCGTCTTGGGATGAATCCCCTTGTATTTGAAAGGGGATTTGTCAGAATTTGGCTGACGTCTAGGGGAAGAGCCGCGGTTGACGACAGATACCTTCACCTGTTTCCACACCTTATATATAGACGAGGAAAGTTGTTTTAGGGAGCGAACTAGTTTCGGCTCTCGTGGGATCTCCATGGGTTGCGAAGATTTCTTCAATATTGCGGTAGGAGAATTTTGTCTGACCCATCGCAACAGTTTGAAACCGTTCCCTGTTGGAACAACAATACTCACCACTGGGGTTGAAATATGACCATATGGAGAACTGCCCCCAGCTCATTTTGTATGATGCCGATATCGACGTCGACCGTTTCTTACGACCGGGATTTGATCAGCTTCAGGATTTTGCCGAGGCTGCCCCCTGTTTCCTTTGAGAGCTTGAATATTCTGCCCCCTGCGTCGACCTTGGTCCTTGGCAGGTGCCAGTTGTTTGAGGACCGATTCTGTCGGCAAAGCTGCAGCTTGGAGAACCAGCCTGTGGAAGACAGACTTCCTCTGGGCTTCCTTCATCGGCGTTGAGGCACCGAAGGTGGAAGGTGGGAGTATCGACCCAAAGAGAAGCCTGTTGATTTCTTGAAGAGTTGGATTGCAGAGATTTAAGGCTGCATGTGGCCCATACTTGACTCCACCGGATATGACAGAGCCTGAGTTGCTAAGGTGGGAGCAAACGCCATTCTTTATAGAGACGAAACACCGGCTTCAGTATCCCATCACCCAAGGGCAACCACAAACGTATATACCGCGATTATTTGATTGCGGAAAAACACGACACACGAAGTGTGGAGTGGAAAGAGGAAAAGGTCCCACCGGGCGTGCCAGAATCCGTTTACCGCCGAAAACGGAGACGAAACCGTGTAAGGTCGTCTTGCCTGAATTTGGGGGCAGGTGCTATTTGGGTTTATCCGTCCACCTCTCCGAAGATGCCAAGTATATTTATGGTATCGTGCATCAGAGGTTTGAACGGATGCGACCGTTGTAGCAGACTTCGTCAGATTCCCCCTCGTTGTGAGGGGTTTTTGATTGTGGGGACGCTCTTCCCTTCAGGCGCAAGCCCCTGCAGTTAATTACGTTACCGCGTAGCGATAACCATTTTCTCCTGCTCCAGAAGGTCACTTCGTGTCGTGTGTGTTTGTTTTATTTTTGGTTGCCCGTGGATTGTATACGGAGATTAATTTATGTTGCCACCCATAGGGCGTGGATTAGTCCAAAACCGTATTTTCTTAGATTTGGGTTTGGTTTGATTTAAAGATCGTTAACCTTGTTTGAGATTAAGACCGACTTAAATATTTGTTAAGGATACGTTAATCCGATATTAGACTAAGATCTACTTAACGGGGGTTCGGGATCATTTTTGATCCAATGAAAAAGCATTTGGGCTTTATCGTTTTAGTTTAAGAACGTTGCGGTCCACAGCTAGTTTAAGGACATTACGGTCCATATTGGGATGCGTCCGTCCATTTGAGAGTACACCAAAGAGTTGTTGGTTATCGGGACCCGCAACCTCTTTGAAGACACTGAAGAATTATGACGACATTTATCAGAGGTGTGAGGAGATGTACCCTTGAACCAATGTCCGTTGGAAGATCAATAGTCGTGTTTGGGACTAAAACCAATTTGGGAAAATTATGAGCACATGGGCTCGGCTGATCTAAATTAGGGGCTTTTGGTCAACTCGGACTCAGCCTACTCAGTCTTTGAATAAAGTGTTAAAACACTTATTTGGGCTCGGTCCCTTTTCTGTGCAATAATACTGAGCATTGATATGGGCTCTGACGCTCACCCTCTTTTTTTTTCGTTTTTTATGGAGTGATAAATACTTTTTATGGCGCCCACGTGAGGGACACGTGAAGCGCTTGGCGCTGAGCGCCAAACACCGAGTGCTAGGCACTACTTGTCACTCTTTATTAAACAGCGCCCACGTGGGGTGCACGTGAGACGCTCAACGCTGTTTCTTCCTTTGTGCATTTTTATAAAGATTTCGATTCTTTGTTCTCCCCCGGATCTTCAACCCCCAAGAACAAATGCATCCCTACGAGAATTAAATTCTCATTTGTGGGAGACTTGTCTTATGGATCTCAGATCCAGGGAAAGAACTATGTTCTTTTATAAGGGTTAAACCCTTAGATATGCTGATGAGATGCTCTGATCTCTATTCTCTTTATTTACATTGAAGAAAGTTCTTCCTTCTCTCTTGAAGCTTTCTTTCTAGCTTACTCTTCTTTTTTGAACTTGAAGTTTATGGGGGATTCCTCTGTACAAGACTTGAAGTCTTGGGGCCTTTATATAGTGGAGGCATGTTTGTTGATTTAGTTAAGAAAATCTCTCGTTGAGAGATCTTAATTGATTTGGGGATTTTATCCACCGTTGGATTTTTAATCCAAAGACTTCTGTTTTACAGAAGACATTTTTCTTGTTTTTAACAAGATTGGGAAAATATTTTCCCATACAGAGCTTATTCTGTAGCTTCGTGATTTTTAATCACCATTGGATCTTTAATCCAACGGTGCTTTGTTCTACAGAGTATAATCTTTCTTGTTTAGAAAGATTGGGGAAAATATTTTCCCTTACGGAGCTTATTCTGCAGCTTGGTGATTTTTTAATCATCATTGGATCTTTAATCCAATGGTGCTCTGTTTTACAGAGCGTAATCTTTCTTGTTTAGAAAAATTTGAGGAATATTTAATCAACAGAATTTAATTCTGTATTTTGATGATTTATCATCTCCGTTGGATCGAAAATCCAACGGCAGGGAACTTTTAGTTCTAGCGCCGGCTCCTTCGTGCAAGGCACGTGAGGCGCTGCCTCATAGTTTTTTAACTCTTGGTGTTGGTGCTCTCGTGCAAGGCACGTGAGGCGCTGTTTCAGAGTTTTTGTAACTCTTGACGCTGGCGCCCTCGTGCAAGGCACGTGAGACGCTGCCTCAGCGTTTTTAACTCTTGGCGCTGGCGCACTCGTGCAAGGCACGTGAGGCGCTGCCTCTTTGCTGAAGGTGTCTTTTCGCCCCCTTTCTTTGCTTTTTCTTAAGTCAAACTTTTCTTTTCCAACGCTTGGAAATAGTTCCATCATGCACAACATTTTTTGTGCCTAGACTTAAATGTCTCCCTTCACAATCTGAGGCAACGCTTCTCTTCTCTTTCACTTTCAGAGAATTATTTTATTAGAGAAGAGTTATGGCTTGTAATCGTCCACATGCTCGCCGGCAGCCATGGGATGTGCCTATTGAGGAAATTGTTCATCGTTTTCCTGCCCGCTTGGCGAATCCTACTCTCACGGATGACCAATGCGATACGGTGCTGCACAAGCTTTTAACTCGTAGAGGATCTCCTCTCCCCATCGGCTCCATTTGGTTCCGGATGGTCTTCTTGTCCGTGCTCGATGATATTCCCCCTCATTCAGCGGAGATGACTCCGGCGATACTCGACGCAGCGGAGGACAAGATCCAGTGCTTTCATGAGGCACTTTTGATTACCACGGCTCTGAGGGATCGCTCTGTTCAGCTGCTAAGCCAGATACGGGCTCAGCGGGCCATCATGTCTGCCTTCGCTGATGGGCACGGTGCTGACCGATGGGGAACGACTCTTCGTGAAGATCGCCGTTTTGCCATGGTGGAGAAGGCAGAGAGGGAGTTAAAGAATTTTATCCATAGTTTTGTGAATCCCTATACTTTTGATCCCATGTATGGTGATCTATTTCCTGTAGAATAAAATGTTCAATTAAATGCTTTCTTTTTGTCGTTGACCACCAAGTGCTCCCTTTCTAACACCTGTTCTTCCTCTGATGTGTGTATGCACGTATATGAATGAGCCCGATTTCACACATATCTGTAAACGAAACTTAAACCGGTGTAAACAGGAACAAATAGCTCTTGGCCAAAGATTTCGGCGGGAACAGAGACACTAAAAAAACTCTCTCAACCTTTGACAGTTGTGATTTGTGACCCCATAGTCATTTGATAGTTTCTGTGTGTAGCTTTCGCAAACCATGCTATAAATAACATGACTTTTGATTAACTCTAGAATTTGTTTGAGCCTTGTTAGGTTAGAAATAGAGTGTTATCTGGGTTTTGGACCTTTGGTCAAGAATTGGAGTGGACATTTGCTGATTATAAGTGCAACACGGGACAATTAATATATAAAATTTTTATCGCGCATGACACGCGCACATAACTAGTGTGTTTTTGTGTGTGTGTGTGGAGATGATCCATTGAGGCCCAAGCTCGTTTTTAAAATGAAGGCAACTTTTCAAACACACAACCCTCCGTGTTTTAAATCGATCCAAATTGCTCATTGTCATCTACATGTTTTATATAGGCTACATATTAAATTTCATGAGATTTGGAGATGTCTAGCATATCCATCAAGTGATCACATTTTTTATGTACCGAATAGCCAGTAATTTCTTCTTCCACCTAATGGATGGTGTTAGTGGTCTCATACATAGGCTATCTAAAACATGTAGACGACGATGATTGATTTGGATCGGTGTAAAACACTGGGGATTGTGTGTTTGAAGAGTTGGCCTCATTTTAAAAAATGAATTCCGGCCACAATGGATCATCCCCTTGTGTGTGTGCGGGCGCCCGCGCGCAGTAATAACAGTATCATATTAACAAAATAAAACTTAAGGATGCAAATAATTTGCCCAGTCAAAAAATGCACATGCTAAATTCCTTCTTCATATTCTAAACTTTCCCGCAGTTAGTATAATCTGATGTTAAGACAACTGTCATATTATTTATCTAAAGCAATAGTTACCCTATCCTCCTATTTTGTGTTTTGTAGTAAGAAGTGGGCAAGCCACATATAATACATGTTGGGTTACTGGGATATATATTATTTATTAATTTTTATCTCTTATAGGAGTTCAAGAGTATATTTCCAATGTCCTTAATTTTCTGAATTTATCCAACTACAGCTTTCAGAAGTTTTGATAAATTCACCATGTTACCAGTCATCGGAACATGAAATGATAATATGTGGTTTGTTTACGTTATTTATTTTTTCATTTGCACATTAATGCCCTCCTCTTCATCTTGTCTTGTCCTTCATATTCTCTAAAACCATTGCCCTTGCTTCATTGGATATACTCATCACTCGAAGCTTGTTCTATTTGCAGTTTGAGTTTCTTCATATTCTAAAGCTCTTCCGTTGATACTCATAATGCTCCTTTTATTTTCTGCATCGGTTCCTTGCAGTTCATGGGTTCTAGCTCAAACGAAGAATCAGAGATAAGCGATTCTGACATCGAGGATTATGAGGCCAAATCTTATAAGCAATTGACATCACAGAAACTAAAAGTAAAATTCTCAGACAGCGTTTACAGATGCCCATTTTGCGCTGGAAAGAAGAAACAAGATTACCAATATAAAGATCTGCTTCAGCATGCCTCAGGGCTGTCTGTTTCTAACCGAAAGGCAAAACTAAAAGCAAATCACCTCGCTCTTGCAAGATTCTTAAAGAATGATATCGGTGATTCTGCAGGTCCATCGCTGCAATTAGTGGTTTTTGAGCCTCCTAAGCCAAAGGAGGATAAGTTTGTTTGGCCATGGATGGGAATTATCGTCAACATCGCAACAGAATTTAAAAATGGTAAATATGTCGGTGAAAGTGGAACAAGGCTTAAAGAGCAGCTCTCTAGATTTAACCCTTTAAGAGTTCAGACGTTGTGGACTCGTAGAGGTCATACTGGCAATGCGATTGTTGAGTTTAACAAGGACTGGAGCGGATTCAAGGATGCCATGGCCTTTGAAAACCATTTTGAATCAGAACGTCATGGTAAGAAAAATTGGCAGAGGGATAGACGCCTTGAGCATGATATTTATGGTTGGATTGCAAGAGCTGACGATTTTGAATCTTCTAGCACCATCGGGGAGCATCTACGGAAAAATGGAGATTTAAAAACTGTCTCGGATTTGTCAAATGAAGAAAATCGTAAAACATCTAAACTAGTAAGTAATCTGGCACATCAAATCGAGGCCAAAAACAAGCACTTACAGGAACTGGAGTGCAAGGTCACTCAGACAACTCAATCCCTTGATAGGATGATGGCTGAGAAGGAACGGTTACAACAAGTTCATAACAGTGGTATGGATGATTGTGGAATTTTTTAAAATTATTTCTTGTTATCTCCCTGGGAAAAATTTCTTGTACAAGCAAATACTGATAGCAGACATAGATTAGTTCCTTTGAAAAAACAAAACAATCAGTTACTATCAAAAGCCCAAACAGATTGGTCATATAAATATCTTTACTGGTTTGTCAGAATTTGAGATAGGGAGACCCCCAAGGACCTTTTTACTCAAGAAACAAATTGATTGCCCTTTGCTTATTTTCCATTGATACATCTAGAGCAACTACCTTCGAGCAAGAATTAGGCATGCAAATGAGTAAATTTTTGTTGGGTTTGATATTTGATTTCTATTTGCAAATGCAATGCTCAGCCTCACTACATACTATTATATTACCCAACTCATTGCCGCTAATATCATGAGCAGCTTATTTTCTTTAGTTATTGTTAATTTTTCTTAACTTTCCCTACTTTACCTTTGTTATTTTTTGCATGACTAGAAATTCAGAAGATGCAGCAAGAGAACCGAGAGCATTCACACAGGATCCTTAGAGAAAATAAAAAACTCAAGTCAGAGTTGAGTTGTAGAGTTGAAGAACTTGAATCAAGAAACAAGCAACTGGATCAATTGGCTGCTCGAAATGATATTGACCGGAGGAAGTTAGAAGATGAGAAGAAAAAGGTACCACCGTATGTAGCGTAGTTTCCAAAAGTTTAGGATCGTAAGAAATCGTGATTGTGATATATACTCAATGTATCTTTGTCTTGAAAGTAAGAAAGCAGTTGGTGACCGCCATTTGTAGCATGAACTTAGTAGTTATTTACTAAAATGCTCAATATGAATTCACTTTTTTTTGGGGGGATAAACTTTGCAGAATGAATTGAAAAATGACTCACTTCAAAAGGCAACCAGGGAGCAACAGAAGGCTGATGAGGATGTCCTGACACTTCTTAAAAAACAAGAGGTCTACTGTCTTAATGCACATAAGCTCACATATAATAATTTCCTTATTTCTCGAACCTTTATTGTGACTGGAACAATATTATACAGGAAGAGAAAAAGGAAGCTTTCAACAAGATACTTCAATTAGAAAAGCAACTGGATCATAAGCACAAAATGGAACTGGAAATTCAGCAACTTAGAAGTAACTTACAGGTCATGAAGCATTTTGATGACGAAGATGCAGCACTAAAGAAAAAAATGAATGAAATGGATGATGAACTAAAAGAAAAGGTCGAGGAAATGGAAGGTCTAGAAGACCTGAATCAAACTTTAGTGGTCAAAGAGCGCAAAACAAATGACGAGCTACAGGATGCTAAAAAAGAATTAATCACGGTTGGAGTTTTGACCTATAGATTACCATACATTCTAGAAATAATCATGTCTCAAATTATCGAATATAGACTATATAGCGTCCTTAGTGTCTTTTATCTTATAATATCATTCATTCATTTATTTTTTTATTTTTTATTATTTTTGCGTTGCAGGGACTGAAGGAATTGTCAAGTTCTAATCGTGCAGATATTGGAGTAAAGAGAATGGGTGAAGTGGATTCAAAGTCAATTCTCGCAGCTTGCAAACAAAGATTTTCAAAAGAAGATGCAGAACTTAAAGCTGCAGAGTATTGCTCAAAATTTCAAGATGAACTAAGAAACCCAGTATGGCATCCCTTTAAAGTGATAGTTGTCAATGGGAAACATCAGGTATTGATATGTGCTTTAAAACTTTGATCCTTTTACTTTTCTGGTGCTAGGTTGTTCCTGGCCTGTTTTCTCTCTCTAATTTATGCAACCTCTTTGGAATTAGAACAGGTGACCTCTCACTCTAGAGAGGGGAGTTTTACCACTAGGCTATTACCCTTTGGCCCTGCATGTGACTATGGTTTAATTCTTAGAAGGAGTGGAAATTGACTCTCTAAAATACAGCTAGAAGGATGAAATTGAGCAGTGCCCATATCCTAGTTTTTTCACCTGCATGTTCATTTCCCCCTTCTTGTCCTACGGTGTTTTAAACTACTTTCTTCATACCAGTTTAAATGTTTATAACTGTACATCCTAGTTGTCCCTTTTCTTTTCTTGTGGGTTCATGTTGCTGTGGGTGGATGTTTGTACCTAGGATCCTGTAAGAAAATCTTGAGCCCAAAGTTTACCACAAGGAACTTCTTGGTTAGATGTTCGAACATGAATGATGATTTCTACATGTGTATTATCAAAAATGAAATTTGTTGCTAAATTTTAACTTGAGAAGAGGAGATAAAAAAGTTGCAAGGTTAAAAAGTATTTTCCTTGCATGGTTAATTATGTGCGCATTGTGAAAAATGATTTGCATATTTAAATGAAGAATATATATATATATATATATATATATATATATATATATATATATATATATATATATATATGAGATTAATGGAGGAAAGAGGCCATAGGAGGGAATTTCCTCCTATGGCGTCGAAAATATACACCCTCATTTTTTCTGACGATCGGCACCCACCATCTTCATCATTATTATCTAAGATGTGGGTATACCAAATTTCATGTGATTCTACAACTTTTTCACCGTTGATTTAGTGGGTTCAAAATTGACGGTTTACCGACAATAAAACTTTTTACTTTGCTAAATCAACGGTGAAATGGTTGTAGAATCACATGAAATTTGGTGTACCCACATCTTATAGATGATAACAATGAAGATGGTGGGTGCTGATCGGCGGAAAAAATGAGGGAGGATGTATTTTTTCGACGTCATTGCAGGAAATTCCCTCCTATGGCGTTTTTCCTCCATTATTCTCTCTCTCTCTCTCTCTATATATATATATATATAGTGTCCTTTGTATGCCCATAGACAGAAGTAACTCAGTACTCATAGATATGGGAAGAACAAGTTCATTTAAACTATGTTGTCATTTATTTACATAATGCAATTAATTATGAACCACAATGGTAGAACTTGGAAAGCTCAGCAGCACCAAAGATTCCAGTCATGTTCTGGTTTAAGCTATATATTTTTATGCTCATGAACAAAATGTGGCCTCAAAAGTCAAAACCTTGTTCTGTTACAAGCATACATTAATATGAAATTATGGCGTGGGGCTCATGTCTATGAATTGCAAGTGTGCTCATGTGAATTACTATTAGCATTATCCTCGTATAATTTATCACATGAGATTAATTGGAACCAAATCCTCCCTGTACCATTCTGTACCCTGTCTTTATGACATGGTGTTTGTTTGTTTTTCCCCATAGTATTACTGGTAATGAATTATATTATGTTATAATGCAGGAAGTAATCCAGGAAGACGACGAGAAATTACAATCACTGAAAAACGAACATGGGGATGAAGTATACAAGGCTGTGACTACAGCATTGTTGGAGATAAATGAGTACAATCCTAGTGGTAGATACACTATAAATGAGATTTGGAACAACAAGGAGGGTCGCAGAGCGACACTCAAAGAGGGCATAGCTCATATAGTGAAGCAGTTGAAGGCACGGAAACGAAAGCGGTGAATGCATAAATTCTTGGTATGCATGTACACATTTTATTTTTGTCTAGGGATTATTAAACGGTTTGGTTTCTTATAATAAACTTCAACAGTGACGAGCCCAGGATCAAAATGAAGTTATGGGAGTTCTCTTTATCATGCTTTTCCAAATTTATCTCGTTGTCTGTCAACATTGAAACTTTAACAACCCTTAAAGTGACTCCGAGTTTATATGACAATAAGATGACAAGCTTATGAGTTAATTGCATACGATCCCTTAATGCATATCATATAACCTCTAAAGTGACTTGCTATGACACCATTAGATTTTCCTAGCCCCAACGTCGGTGTTAACTTTCTTATCCGAAAGGGTCGGACACAACTATGTAGCAGGGGTTCGGATATGGATACGGGATACAATATGATATGGATTCGTGGATTTGTTATTTTCCAAAAACTTAGGACACGAGATACATTTTTATATCGATTTTAAGTTACTAAATATGAATATATACTAAGGTATACATACTAATATATGATAATATAAATAAATAATGGTATTATGTTAGATATTCGATGCACTTTCAAACTTTCGAGTCCCCTAATTTTCGAGAGAAGAGAAGATGTGCCGATTCGAGAGAGGTTGGCGATACATTTACAAGTCCGAAAGAATTCGAGAGTTTCCAAGAGTTTCGGACTCCGATAAGCGATCGGGGACGATTCGTGAGGCATATACAAGTACATGTGCTTCATAGGCATGCAATACATATGATCATGATCTGGTCTTGATATTCACTTCTCTAACTATCTCTTCTTTCTTTCTTGCATCTCTAATAACTCAAGCCCTCCCAAAACAGGAAATCTATGTTTCTTTCTTTCTTGCATCTCTAATAACTCGAGCCCTCCCAAAACAGGAAATCTATGTTGCAAAACATCTATCCTCTTCCTCTCTCTTTTGCAAATTTTTTTGTTCGGTAGTTTGAGATTTTTTAAAAAAGAAATTAGAAGGATCCTTCTGGGAGCGAAATGTCAGAAATATGTTAGCCTGCTGCAAACCCTGAAATTTGTATTCATCTGGAACAACTAAAACTTAGAAAGCACCAAGATACAAAGTCTTAGTGCAATGAAAATATCTAGCATCAAAGCTCAAACGGGACCAACATATAGGCCTGACATACTTCAGACTCATCCCTAAGCAATTTAGTCACTTGAATCAATATTATGTATATCTTAACCAAATTAACAATGTATCTACATATTACATGGAAGGGTTACACATACAAATTTTCATTAATTTATTTGAACCATTAAATTTATGATTTTTGATAGCAGAAATAAAAACATAGGACATGGATTTGATTATCTCGAATCCCTCCTCCCCTTCCAAAACTGGTCCAACCTTCAGTAGGTTATGCAAGGATTGGCTCTGTAGTCTCGCAAGAAGCAACAATATATCAGGCGTAAAGGAATTAATAAGAAGCTTGCTGAGATCGTCTCCTAAGCCTACTTGGACTTTTTATGTGGCACAACTAGTCTTGTTGAGGGCTGGAAAAAAGCCCAAGCTGTGTAGGGTGTTAGTAAGTTGCTTTCGAGGCTATATGTGTGAAGATAGTATAGCTGAAGGGGTTATATGTGAGGAAACCTATTTTACACCTTGCAAGTGACTCTCAAAGGGATTGTTTAGTAGTAGCATGGAAATGGAGATACATGCAACATTTATTGCCAAAAAAATCTTCATTTCTTCTGTTCAGTTAGTAACAAACTTGAGTTGGAAATGAAAAATGCGATGCAAAAAGTAGCAAATTCTTGCATCATTTGTTGTAGCCATTTTTTTGGGCACTGGCCCGTAAACCTTAACCTAAGCACACAATACACCCACACACAACTACACACAAGCACCCGACACACTCACGCACCCAGGGACCCATGAATTTACCACGAAATTGTTAATTTGTGTCCACCTTCTCTCTTAGGTTTCGAACCCCGCACTCTTCCCAAGAGGGGAAGTGCCCATGCCCCGCACTCCCCCGAAAGCAATAAATGTTGCAACGTTGGAAATGGTGAGCATTGCAATAATTATGGATACTACGCTTGTATATGTCACATAAGCAAATTTGCAACTAATTCCGCGTTTCCTTTAGTTTTTTGTTCAACCAAACAAAAAAAATGGTTTGGATTTGGATATTGAATCACAAAACTTGAAAAATAGACAAACAATGGATTGCTTTTCTTTTGTAACAAATGCCGCATGCAACAGATGCCGCATGCAACAGTTGTTGATGCAACAAATATTGCAGTTCCTTCTTGTTGCTAACCAAACATCCCCAAAATGTTTGTCAGAAGGGATGAATTTTATCGTGATGCTAGTTTAGATAGAACCCTTTTAGGTAAAAGAAAGTTTTCTTAATATTATTATTAGGAACTGGAAACCAATTGGTTAACTTTCAAATTCACATTTTAGTTAAAAATAATCCTTTTTTTATTCGAATTCTTTTATTGTCTTTTATGTCTAAATGTTGTTAGTTGTCAATCGTTTACTGCAATTGAGATCATAATGTATAGAATTATGTCACTAAAACCACCATGTGGTTCGTATCATTTTTAATCCCCAAATTGCCTTCCTCTTCCTATATCAGTTGTTTCAGAATTCAAGGGTAATTGGATTAATTTATGTAAAGCTAGCGTTTAGGGGGTTGTTTAACAGAAGGTGACGTTTTGGGGGTGGGGGTGGTGATAGTTCTGGTGATGAGTTAAGTTTTAACCATAGGGTTTTTTTTGGGGTAAATCGGGTCAACCACGGGTGGACGTGGTGACATAAGCCTACTGTATAAGAAGGAATATGTGAAATTTACCTGTTCTTTATATAGATAAACATTCCCTTACCTTTTCTAGTTTATAAGCCAACAATCTAATTATGCATGCGAAGTTGTAATTGTCTGCGAGAGGTTAGTTATCATGTGTACCTTGGTGCAGACGAAAGGCTAGTGGAATGTGGAATTAAATTTGGAAGCAAACTATTTTTGAGGGGATTAGAAACTATAGATCACAAGCAACTGTGTTTGTAATATGAGAGAATAAGCTGGAGGGGGTAAAAAGAAATTTTCTTTTTGTTTTATTCTTTGCCGGATGATCTTTCAAGGTTACAATCCTCACCTTATACAGAGAGTTTTCCATCGCTATGCCAACAACCCTTCGCCTGATTAGTTACTATTTCACCGACTAAAATTACTTTCACATTTTACAAATGTTAAACTCATTTACCATGAAGCCTCAATCGTTGACTTTAATATCCTAGAAAAGTGTAAATTGCAAATTATTTCTTAACAGTATATTCATAGATAACTTATATGTGAATGCTTTTAAAAAGTCAAGAAACCTCCATCTTTTGGACGATTGGTATTGTCCATCTTAAATTCATTTAGGGCATGTTAGTTAAATGACACTTTTAAATAAATATAGAACTTTTGAAACCAGAACATTTTCGTAGAACTTTTATAGAACTAGGACTTTATAGTAGGATTCTAGAACTAAGCCAGAACTGAAAATTGAAACTATATTAGATTATTATAGTCCAAACTAAGCTAGAACATGAGATACTAGTTTATTTTAAAAAAATTCAATGCCAATGAATTATTGCTAACTAGTATATCGCTATAACCAATCGAGCCATGCTTGTGGTTATATATGTGAACAAAATCATTATTAGTTTATATTAAATCAAAATAATAGTTGTAATGATATGTTTGAAAGCTGTATCATTTTTTTTGACCAATCAACTAGAAAATATTTAATTGTTTTAAATTTTTTTCAAGATCAAAAACTGCTTTACTGTTTTAATTATAGAAAATCAGATTTCTATATACCGATAAAACGTAATTAAATCTATATTTCTTTTAGTTTGATCAAATTAGGGCATATATACTAGTTTAAATAATTTTATATTTTCTAATTAACTTCTTTTTGTATTTCTGATTAATTTTAGGTATCTTTAAATTAATTGGATTTAAAGGAGATCGAGAAACTATGTGTTGAATCAATTGAATTTGATCGATAAAAGAGGGACAAAAGAGATTTGAAAGCTTACAGAAAGAAAATGAAGGGGGGAGGAGGAGGGGGGAGGGGAGGGTTTGTAGTTCTAATTTTTAATTTTTGTTTCATTCAAATAGATATGATATTTTTTAAGGTTGGAACACTCATGTTATATATTAAAAAAGTTCTAATTGGGACATTTTATATATATAAGAAAGTTATTATTGGGACATTTTTTATTTTAGTTCCAGTTCCAGTTCTATTCATGACCAACACTAAATTTAGAACTTTAAGTTTCAGATACAATTCACTAACACTAACTAATATATTGTCCCGATATGTTTCAGTTCTAACTCTTTGGTCTAATTGACTAACTCCCCCTTGTACACTAATTTCATATGATTTGGATACCCATTGCCACGCATCTTTGGTTGCAGTTAACGGTTTTTATAATTAAACATTTAGAAAGCTAGAGCAATGAACATAAGAATGTAAATTCGTTAAAATTGGTGTATCCATTTTGTAGACTGTAGTAATCAGTGTATCCATTTGTATCTATATATATACATGGGGGGATTTAGCCTTGAATCTTGCCATAAGAAATTTCCTTTTAAGAAGAATTTCAAATGTCTGGGCATCAGACATTTGGTCCCCAGACATATGATATTTACTAGCTATGGTATTAAAATTATACTTGAGATTTCAAACGTATATTGTGTATTGAGATGGCTTATGATTGGAGTGGAGTCATGATGGGAAAACAAACAAGGTTTTCATGTGATATCGGCAAGCAATTACCTTCACACGTGCGTGCGCACGCATGTACAAAGAAGAACAAATTAGAACTAAGAAAAGTAAAATGATCTTGTTTGTTTATATCTTCTGCGTTTACTGTTCGTTCGCCTAGAGATCAACCTATTATTCAGATTATATGTAACAGCTGCAAATTTTATCAGTGAAGCTCTTTTCTGTAGAATTTTCTTCTAAACAAGAAAAGAGGTCATGTCGCCAGATTTAGTTATTCTAGGCTTTATATAGGCCTGAATTGGTCTTAGAAATTCTAATTTATTTATTTATTTGGCACTGATCCGTAAGCCTTAACCTATGCACACAACGCACACAACTCACACGCATCCAGGGGACTCACGAATTTGCCCAAAAAGTGTTAATTTGTGGCCACTTTCTCTCTTTTGCCACGAAATTCTAATTTATTTTATTTGTTTAAACCAAATTGGTTCCCATATTCATGCTTAGAAAAATGCACTCTTTTTGTTCCCATTTATTGTATCCTGAAGGCGCTTGGACTTTGTTTCCCAATGCTTGCATTTGTTGTACATCCTGCTTATGCTAATGTTTTATTAATGATGTTAGTATGGATTCATTTGAGATTTGATGTTTTGATTTGGTAACAGAAAGCGTTGCGTATTAATCGTTCTTTCCCATTTTGTGGTAGCTAAACCTGAGAAGCTCGACGATCAGAGGAAAAGGTTTTTCTTGTAGCCTTTCAAGAACCAGTGTAAGTTGAAGGCGAAGTTTTAATCCTGTGTTAAACTTGATGTTTACATTGTTGCGATAGTTTATATACTTCAATGTATTCATTGCTGTTGGTGGTATCATTAGAAGCTACATCTCTGGAGTTGTATATTGTTATAGTGCCATGTAACATTTGTCTTTGTTTGGTTTGTTTTCTTGTGATATTTGTGGCAGGTAGAAAACTTAAAACTAAATATAGTTATTTTGCTCTTACGCTATAATAATTTGGGTAAATTGTCAAAACCCCCCAAGCTACTTTTCCCACAGTCAAAAACTCCTTTTGGCAAAACCCCTCTAAATGCCATATACCCCGTAGCCACCCCCACAATACAGTAAACTGGATACATGTCTAGGAAAATTTTGGAGAATCCTCAAATTACCCTCCTTTAAACCCCTCTTTGATCTCTCTTTCTCTCTCTCCCTCTCTCCCCGCAAATTTTGGAGGATTTCTTCATGAGGGAGACGATGAGGGAGGACGGTGTCGGGGCTTCGGCAATACAACAACTTCCTGCTGCCGGCATGTGCCGAGATGAACGACGTCCTTGCCGCCCTCGCATGCAAGACAAGATGGGCAGTGGAATCTGATGGGACCGCTTACCGGTAGTCGCTGGTGATGATCACCGTCCCTTCTCCATTGCAGCCTCCGCCTCCTCAATTGGTACCTAAGGTTTTCTTTGATCTCATTGTTTTTGTGTATGGTGAATGAAGTTCTTTTTTCTTTTCCCCATTGCAACAAAAATTATCCATCATTTTAAAATTTCTCTTTCAGCCCCTTCCATCGTTGCTTAGGGTTTCTTTTTTAGCTGTCGTTTTTGAATTGCAGAGGAAATTCATTCTTGATATCTTAGGGGAAATTCATTCTTGATATCTTATGGTTGGGGAAAAGGTTAATTTTTTTTGGGTTATTATTCTGGAAATTGAATGAATGCTATAAGCTATTTGCTGATTTCTAACGGCATTTTAGGAACTGAAGTAATTACATCGGAGGGACGCAAAGTGCAGGTTTTTCAAAGCAAGAAGGGTTTGCTGCTATTTGGGGAAACATGAGAGAGTTATGTAAGCAAGAATTTGGTGTGAGAAGTAAAAATGCTATTTTTTGTGCGATTTGGTTATTTATGGGCAAAAGTTTGGATTTTGACTTAGTTTGCAGATGCGATTTAAGTGACGCTAGACTCTCAAGCATCACTTCTCAGGATAGATTAGAGCCTATCCCCAGTAGCATCCCTCGTTTCTGTTGTGGTGGCCGTGAGAGATTTCAATGCTGAGAAATATGAAACTGCTTAGATATATCATGCATGCGCTTAGATGCAGCATAAAACTGCTTAGATATCTGAACCAACTGCTTAGATTCTGTATGAAACTGTTTATATATCTCATGCAACTGCTTAGATACTATATGAAATTAGTTAGATATTTCAGTCAAGTGGCAGGATGTAAAACTACATCTCAAATGTTGATGCAAAGTCTTAAATTGAATTTGTCGTTAGATGTCTTCACATTGTTTAACCATAGCTGATTCGATAAATTATGGGTCAAACACTTGGATGTTGTTCGTTTAGATAAATATTCATTTCCTTTAACAGGTTATTGGACTAATTAGATGGTTCTTTAGGCTAATTGCCTCCATAAGATCGTATGTTCGAGATTCACATATAGCTCGGGTAGTCTGTAACGATCCTAAAATTCCTATACCTTCGTATTATCTTTATTCGTTTTTTTGGTATGTTCTCTATATTCTGTTAAATTTATTATTTAATCTCCTCATCTATTTTCTATCATATTAATTTTTCAAAACCCATTTTTTATTTATTTAAATCCAAACCAAAAGCCCAAAAATCTCAAGTTAGCCCAAGACCCAAACCCCATCACCAAATCAATTACCTCCTATTTTCTTTTTCTCCTATATGTTTAGGCTATACCAGCAGCCACATGAGCTTTTAAAATACTCAATAGTTATTTATCAGTGATGAGCCTGTTGCCCTTCATTCTCTATGGCATAATAAACCACATCAAGCCCTTAAATTCCAATTAAAATCACATCTCATATTCCACCTCTTATTAACCCCCACCCTTCCAATTTCCCTCGCTCTTTCTCCCTAACTCTCTCACCCCCTCACTCTTTCTCACGCGTACCCTCACTCTCTTCATCTTCCTCTCCATCACCTACATCTCTCCCCTTTTTCTCTCGATATATACATATATACATATCCATACACACATACAATCACTCGCTCTTTTCCCACCATAGCCGGTCCCCTCACCCACCTTGGCCGATCCTTGCTGCCACTATTTGTGGCCGAGACCGTGTGAACGCCACGAACGTTTCGCCGTCTCCGGATCTTCAATCCGTCGAAGTTTCAAATTTATGTCCGAGAGTGTTCGATATGCCCCAATGAGTTTACATCGTTTCCTGCGCGAGTAAGTCCTCTTCCCATCCTCTCCCCCCCTCCCCTCCGTCTCTGTCTTTGATATACTACTAACATCTTGTTATCAGCAAAAACATCATTTTCTTTCTTTTTTGTGTGCTAAAATATGATTGTTTTATAAGATGGCTTTATTAATGGTGTGCATGGATTCTATTGTATCCATTTGTCAATCCAGTTGTTGACTTATGAGAAACAATTATTGTTTAAAGCATTGTACATCTTCATGTGATCATATATATTCATCTTCATGCTCTTTGTCAGCATGAAGCTAATTATGAGAGGCAAGATAAATTTTCTCCTGCCCGTTTGCTTTCTAGATTGCATTTTGAGCCCCTCTTCATCATAGTTTTGCAACCGCGTAGCTTGACCCCAGAACTTAAGGGGTCAATGTTCGGGTAAGGGCTGTACATTTTGGTAGGTGTGTTGTGGAGAATATTAAAACTTATACTCCACATCCTATAGTCTGATTATCATATTTTGCTGCATTCATTTTCACCTGCATTCCTTGGTTGTTATTTTTTTTACTGATAAACTGTAACAGAAATGAATAAAAAGAAGAAAAAAAGATTGATAAACATATAACAGAGTTATGCACTCAAAAAAATTAAATATTATATGCACCAATTAACACATTCTAAAATTATATCACAGATCATATTAGATCATCTATGTCCATTTAATGTTGTGTTTCATAAAGGAAGACCAAGGAGTATATATGAGCCTGATCGTCTTTGTTAAGCCCTAGTTGTAGAAAATGCACGGGGTAACGACCTACCTCACACACATACTTTTGGATCATAACGCAATCACATGTTTGTAGCGTTTTTCTAATAGAATCGTTTTACACTAAAATGGTACGGATTATCGTACAAGGAAAAGAAAATACGGTTTTTAAAACAAAATAAAATAATTTCTATAAAAATTAAAAGAAAAGAAAAGAAAAGATAACAAGTTAGATTATTTTGGGATTATCACTATTTATAATTTCTAATTAGTTAAAAGAAAAACAAAGTGTTAAATTAGAGTTCTCACTAAAACACCTTAATCCTAGAAAGATTAATTTTTACTAAAATACTCTAAGTTACTTAAAGAATATTTTATCAAAACATCCTAAACTTTTAATTAATAATTTCTTTTATCAAAACAATCTAGAGATATTAAAATATAGTATTTTACCTAAATACTATGAATTTTCTAAATGACCTATTTACACATATATACCCGATACATGATATCCTACATGACTTAACATGAATTTAAGAACACTTGACATGTTTACATGACCATTTGATATGACTTGTACTAAACTAACATGCTTGATCTAACTTGACTCAAACCATGAATACAATTGACATGACTCGCACCTGACATAATACATGATTCTTAACATGAACTCAATCTTGAAAACTTAATATTATACATCACCTTTTGAATTCATGGATACGAGCATGACTTGTAACCGTAACTATAAATTAGATACGGAGGGTATTGGGGTAGTTTAAGTATGAATCCGACGAAATCTCATGAGACCCATTATTATAAATAACGTCGCTGTGGTACCGGGCTGAAACGGTATAAATAACGTTGCTGTGGTACCGGGCTGAAACGGTACATCACGAATTCATGAACGAGGGCCCGTTTTTCCAAGCCCCTGGATGATAGCCTGTTGGGTTTGGAATACTTCTACAACAATTGAAGTCCCGCTATTTTGGGCCCGTGATTCCTTACCTCTGGACGATAGCCTTGGGTTCGAGAATACTCTTAAAATTGGTTGATATGCACACTTGAACTGATGCTGGGATAGAGTACCATGTAGAAATCTCTTAGGACACTGACATTCACTTCATGTTCACTATACCTACACCACATGGTCATGCTATACTTGTTTGCTATGCTCATGTTCCATTGCCATACTTACATAGTTGCCATTAACATTACATGTTATACTTGTTCATGTTTCATTTCCATTCATACCATATCACATGTCACCTTGCATATTCACTTATATACACTCGCATCCCACTTTTCTTGGGGATTTACCGAGCGCAAGTTCGCTGACGGACATTCCATCCATATTTTGTCTTTTGGAATGTTCGTCAGGTGACTTAGGATCAGAAGAGGTGGAAGCGGCTGCAGATAATTACAACTATTTGGCACCTGAAGCAGATCATTAGTTTTCTTCCCAATTTTTCTTTTTCAGTAAGCCACATATTTAGGCATTTTCTTCTTATATTCAGACTTCTTGTATCAGTTAAACTCTGTAAAGTTGAGAATGTAAATATATAAAGTGGTTGGATTTTTTCTCACTTGTCTATTCTTGTCATTATTATACTGCTTACATTACGCTTACGTATTTGTTTTGAGAAATGATCTTCTCGAAATAAATACGCCGCGGGCTTGTCATGTGCCGTCACCGCTCTTCTGAGAAGTGGGACGCGACATAGTCATTTGGAGTCATGAACCAAATTTAAAAGATTCAATCATTGTAACATTTATACATTTTATACTTTCACAGCCGTTGTATTTACGCATTCCAAATATAATGTTTTGCAGAGTTGACTGTGGGATCTAAGTCTATCTATTTATTAAAGCGCTGATCGAAGGGAGTGACATCATGGATTCTCTCGATGGGAAACATCTGGACATGTGGAGAGCACTATTATTTGCACAATTGTTATTAAATGCAAACCATTGATAAGAGTGTAATGTTTGATTGTGTAGATACATCATAATTTGGTTACCGATTGTTCGGGTTGTACTTATGATACTTGTAGTTATAGTTATGCATTTTTATAGGTGTATCTATAGTTATGCATTTTTTTTTATGTTTGTTCCTACGGTTATGTATTCCTTGATAATTATACTTATGGCTATGCATTTTTTTGGTCCCGTGGTTTTGTATTTTTTGTATTTGTACTTGGTGTTGCACATTTTTAGTATTCGTAATACAAATGCCTGTATAATATCTTATTGTATCTGTAGTTTTTTTTGTTAAAATGATATGCATTATATGGAAGTATATAGATATATCAAGTAAATGCTTACATGTTGCCTATATATTAAATGCAACTGGTTTGATATAACAGAAAACCAATTAGCTGTCTCATGCAACTGGTTACATATCTAATGTAACTTGGTTATATGTC
Source organism: Agapanthus africanus (assembly GCA_030015575.1). NCBI lineage: Eukaryota > Viridiplantae > Streptophyta > Magnoliopsida > Asparagales > Amaryllidaceae > Agapanthus > Agapanthus africanus. The sequence continues at coordinate 512,586,390 of JASDDO010000031.1, read as the reverse complement.
TTAGGAAACTGGTTAAATATATCAGGCAACTGGTAAGAAATCTCAGGAACTGGTTAGATATAGATTGAAACTAGTTAGATATCTCATGTAACTGGTTACATGTCTCAGGTAACCTCTTAGATATATCATGAAACTAGTTAGGTAACTGGTTAGATATCTCAAGCAACTGGTTAGATATCACATGACTCTGGTTATATATCTAAGGAAACTTGTTACATGTATCAGCAAAATGTGTACAAATCTCGGTTAAAGATATTCAAGTAAATGCGCGCGCATGCGCACACACACACGTGTGTGTGTGAAATAAAGACTGTAGCTACAAATATGAAATAACAATTGCAAATTGATCCATCTATACTTATTATCGAATACTTCAAAATGGTCTTGTTCGGCTTGACAAACAACCAACAATCACGCTTCCTATAAATTTTTCTTAAGAACCGTCTCTGTCTTAGGGCACAATATTCTGTTCCAATGCTCAGTTTTAGTCGACGCTTATTGAGGCGCTCCATTAGACTTTAGGCACAATATACAGTTCCAATCGTCTCTGATGTTCCCCTTATCCCTTTTGTTCGATCCCCTGTTCGTGGGTCTGAGATTCTTTCTGGGTAGCGTGCGATTGCACGGCTGAATGTTCTCGCAACTCCTCAATTCTTTCGTTTCAGAGATGGATTCCTTGAAGAGAGGACCGTGAGCTACTTTTTCTTCGGAGTGGCTCCCGAAGGTGGGAACTCGCGATCTTCCGGGATCAACCCTATGACAATTGCCGAAAATTCTTTTACGCTCATCTGTCGCATTTTTCCGCTGTCTACGAGCTTTACGCTTTGTCCTGTTGAAGTGTTGCCTGTGAGCGACATACCCTTGCCACCAACACTTAAAGGAGTTGCAGTCTTCAGTAGGATGTGCGATCTTCTTATGATATAAGCAGAAGTTAGGATGTACGTCCGCTTCATCAAGATGTATACCGCTAGGAGAATTTTCTCTGAAAGAGGGCAGCTTCATCCCCATCGATATGGCTTTGGAGAATCGTTTTCTTGTCTTGATCCTGCTTTCATTTGCGTCGGATGCACTTTGATCCGGTGGGAGTGTTTCGACCCTTTCATCTAGTCGTCGGCGTTTGGCTTTCTCGAATATGGCCATCTCGCGCTCTCGATTAGCTTTGCTTTTAAGACGGGCTTTGTTCAGGAATGCATCAATCATTTTGTCTGATGGTCCTAGAAGTTCTGGCTCAGGATCTGCCCCTAGCTTATCTGTGTAAGGAGCTTCTTCGTCATTTATTGACGAGTGAGAGATCACATGGTAGCTTGCCACATAATCTTCAGATTCATCCGACGAGTCTTCTCCATTGTCATCATCTCCGTCCTCAAGGACGTAGCTGAGAAATTCTTGGAGTGTGACTGGGGTCCGCGCCTTCTGATTATATTCTTCCAACGCGTCAATCTGTTTTTACAGGTCCGTGCACTTGTCACCAGGCTGCACGGGCTTTTTGGTTTTCTTCTTCTTCTTCGAAGACTTTGACGGCTGGGTGTGAGCGCTCTGACCATCACCACCCGTTTTTGGAGTTGGGTGCGGTTTCAGCATTCCCTCGATGATCTCGGGTTCCAGTGGATTTTTCCACCTGATTGCCGGGCACGTTTGGAGATCCTTCAGCATTCTTTTAGTTTTGGTTGAAAGAGCGACCTCCCACGGGGTTTCCTTTATGAATGAGCACGATGCCCCCGGCACGTCCACTTTTTTAGGGGCGTGAGGTTGTGGCGGGTTCACTTTCCACTTCTCAGACAGCGCGAACATTCCTTGCTGGTACTGGTCCTCTATCCAACCCTTCAAGACGAAGCAATCTTCAATTGGATGGCTTACCGTTTGGTGGTAAGGGCAATAAATGGGATTGTTGACATCGCCTGGCTGCAACGGACGTTTTGGATTCGGCATATTGATTAGTTTGTTGCGCACTGCCAGCTCGAACAATCTCCTCGTTTTATTTTGAGGAAACGAGTAAGGACGTCCTAGTCTCTCCTCGAGGGATGGGCGTGGACGCACGTTGTTTTGGAGAACAACCGGCTTTAAGTTGCTCAACCGTTGCTGAGTATTGGCAACGAAGGTTGCTTTCCCTTTGCCCTTTTCATTCCAAGGCTCCGTCTTTGAAGAGGAAGGCCTATGGCCCATCTGGTCCATTTGGGCCAGCTTGTCAATCAAGGCCTGAAAGGTGGTCGGCTTGAAGAACATCATGAATTGGGAGATGGTCGCTTGAGGGTCGAGAGTACCCACGAACATGCCCACGGCAGGAGCTTCTTCTATGCGTTGTTCGCATCTCGACCATAGGTTCCGCCACCGGATTGCGTATTGCACCCACGTCTCTCCCGGCTTCACTCTAACGTTGATCAATGCCGTGATCGGGGTGCGCTCGCTGGCGCTTGCGAAACGCTGGGTGAATAGCAACTCCATCTCTGTGAATGTCTTGACAGAGTCGTCGGGAAGTTCCGAGTACCATTCAAAAGCTGTGTCTGCTAAACTACCGACGAACTGGCGAAGTAGAAGTTTATCATCACCTCCAGTATTGCCGCAAAGAGCCCTGAACTGAGCGACATGTTGATGGGGATTGCCAGTCCCTTTATAGACATGGAATTTCGGTATTGTATAGCCCGGCGGGTACTTTATCTGATCATACCGGCTCGGATATGGTCGCCCCATTTTAATGACTTGACTGGCTTCCTCAGTTGCCTGGTGAACCCGTATCTGCTGAGCTATATATTCGTCCAGGTCAGCTTTAGAAATTGTCTCCTCCTTGGCTGTTGACAGCGCCGGTGGTGGATTCGACGTTTCTCCTCTGTCATCTTCAAGGACAATCGGAGAATCTTCGGCTGGGGGATCTTGCTGGATCATCATACCCACCATGTCCTGAAACAGAAGGGCCATTCGTTTTATATTGGCTGCTTGTTCCGCAGCCTCTTTGTCCTTCATTTCCAATATTCTCCGAAGAAATTCGGCGTCGGTTTCTTTCTCCTGGCGTTGATCCAAGGACGCTTCAGGGCTTTCTTTTGGCCCTGTGAGTGCGGCCACCGCATTCATCATTTCTTGGAGCTTCTGTTGCTGCTCCTGAGCTTTAGTCACCGATCACGTAAGCGGTCTATGCCCTGTAGATGTACGGCTATCCTCTTTCCCGGACGCCATGTAGATGGTGTGTACCACAATGCCCCCAGACTTAGGGCGTTTGGGCTCACTATCTTTGAAATTCGCCGCAGGCATGGGACTTTCTCCGGCCTTCTTCTCCTGTGGGCCGTCGAAGCTGAGGGGGCCGTTGCTTTGGGCACCCAGGTGGCCGTCGTCTTCTGTTGCTTAAAGGGGCGGTCTTCTTCCTGTCAGACCTTCGACTTCTTATGCTGGTGAGAGAAATTCGGATCAATCACCGATTCTCGGACTCGTCGCCAAGTCTTGTAGATCCTGGAGGACAGCCGTTGAGGAGACTGCTCCGGCTTTTCTGATTTTGCTTCTACGATGGTCTCTACCGGTGGAGGAGATCTTTTGAGCACCGCAGTTGGTGAATTCCTGCGTACCCTGTTCAGCAGCTCAAAGCTGTTCCCAGTTGGAACAGCAGCATTAACTTCCACCGTTGGAGCTGGTGGGGTTAGCCCAGAGGGGGAGTTGCCCCCGGTCTTCCTTATCCGGCGCCAATGGCGACGTCGGGCGTGACGGGTTGTTGGGATTGATTCAGCGACGACTTCGTCTTGCCCCCTGTTCAGGTGAGGGGCTGCTGCCGGAGTCAGCCTCCTGAAGACTGACGTTCGTTGAGAAGCTATGTCCAACCGGTCAAAAACAGATTTCTGAGCAGGAGCGGGAACGGGAGCAGTCAGTCTCGCGAAGACCGACCCTTTGGGAGGAGAAGCCGCCTTGACGACTTCAGGAGCAGCTATCTTTTTTGGGATGGCCACTTCAGGTATTACGGGCCTTTCGCGGGTCCATCAGAGTTCAGGTTCAGTCTGGTGAAGACCGAGGAGTTGGGATTGGACGACCCGTTGAGAGGGGCCGTGGGAGTAGCAAGTCGATCGAAGACCGACTTCTTTGAAGCTTCCGGTACGGGCACTGGGATGTTAATGTTCACCGGCGGGAGCATGGTCCCGAAGAACAGACCGTGGTAGCCTGAGTTACTTGTTCCACAGGCATAGTGAACAGGGAAGCAGCCTGCGGTCCATAAGCTACACCTCCAGATGAGGCGGAGCGTCGATTGCACTTGCAGTTGGAGCAGTTTGAGCCGTTGAACGCCATTGCTATTTGATTTCTGCGCCAAGCAAGAGACCAAATCTTAGTAACATGAAACCCGAGGGGAACAATTAATAAACCGCGATTCGTTCGCGAAGACGACACACGAAGTGTGGAGTGGAAAGAGGAAAAGGTCCCACCGGGCGTGCCAGAATCTGTTCCCCTCCGAAAGACGCGCAAGACTGGCCTGTCTTGCCTGAGATTCGGGGCAGATGCTAATTGGTGCTATCCGTCCACCTCTTCGAAGATGCCAAGTTGATTTATGGCACCATGTATCGAAGGTTTAAACGGATGCGGCCGATGTAGCAGACTTCGTCAGATTCCCCCTCGTTCGAGAGGTTTTTGATTCGCGGTAACAACTTTCTCCTTCTCCAGATGGTCACTTTGTGTCGTGGGTGTTTGTTTTGTTTGTGGTTGCCCGTGGATTGTATACGGAGACTAATTTATGTTGTTGTCCGTAGGACATGGATTAGTCCAAATCCGTATTTTCTTAGATTTGGGTTTGGGGTTGGGTTTAAGGATACGTTAGTCTTATTTGAGGCTAAGATCAACTTAAACGTTTGTTAAGGATACGTTAGTCTAATTGGAGACTAAGATCAACTTAACGCGATCGTTTAGATCCGACAAAAGAGCATTTGGGCTCAATTGTTTAGTTTAGGGACATTGCGGTCGATTACCAGTTTAAGGAAATGATGGTCCAATACCAATTTAAGGACATAGTGGTCCGATACCAGTTTAAGGACATAGTGGTCCAATACCAGTTTAAGGACATAGTGGTCCAATACCAGTTTAAGGACATATTGGTCCATAAAATGTATGGATGTCGGGACCCATCACCTCTCTGAAGACGTTGAAGGATTACAACGACAGATATCAGAGGAGTTCAGAGATGTACCCTTGAACCAATGAGTTGGTTGAAAGAGCAGATGTACTCAGTTCAAGATGATTTGAGGACTTATGGCCAGTTTGGGCTAAGTCCAATTATGTTTGAAATATTGGCTCTTTGGGCCATTAGACATTTGTCTGGGTTCAGCCCCTCACCATTCAGCAGTGCTAAACAGAGGTTTGGGGGCTCTGACAACATTTTGTCTTTTATTAGGCATTGACCATTCATCATGTGTCACACCCCGCTTCCCAAAATACGGAATACGAGGGGTAGACAAGGCCAGCCATGCTCCTACGGTCAAGGGAAAGTCCTGCCGTAGTCACACTTCGGCTTCTAGTTTTTCATGGTAAACAGTAAAAGGTGCCCAAGTAATGAGAAATGCAGTAACTGAAAGATACAATAATATAAATTGACCTGAAGTGGAACAAACGAATGTAACTCGGAAAGGCAAGTCAAGAAGTCTCTATGCACGTCTAGTTCTGATTCAGGCTAAATCTTCTCCTCACACTGAGCATGCATACTCAGGTCGTCAGAGCGACACAATAGCAATATAATATATATAAAATCAAGTGACAGTTCTAACAGTGGTAGTAGATATGAATCACAGTAAATCAATGACAGCATGAATATGAATGTGCAGTAATCAACGCAGCGGAACAGTAAATCAGTATCACGATATATCACGTATGCCACACAGTATATAAGGAATAAAATGCCAGTATCCCTATCAGTCTCTAAGTCTCACTGTACACAGGTCATTAAGCCTATCGTCAGTCCAAGTGTGAGAGTCAACCACTCGCGAGTGTCCTCCACCCAAGGGTAGAACCCAAGGGCAAGGGACCACGGGCCCAACATGTAACGAGAATATCACGGTGTATATATCACATACCCTGTAAATCTCCATATAACTCCCTAAATATATAAGCCGGCATGGGACTCCCGAGATTCTGTTGAACTCACACTTAGACTACCCCACACCCCGTGGTCTACATCAAACGCTAACCATCACCCTAAATACTAATCGATCCGTGACAAGTCTGCGCGAGAACTGGAGGCAGGACCTCCATCAAGCACGTCCCGACTAATATCTAAGATAAGTGGTAGTGTCGGATGCCTTATCTGTGACACCCGTGCAAGCGCTTCCATAAGTGTCACATACCACTTATAGTCACACGTACACGCATCCCACAGACGTCGACAATGCAAAAGAATAATAGGGACACTGATTGTGCACAAGTACGTATCACTTTCACTTAATCACGAATACATGAACACTGACGTACTTGCCACAATCATCGCTAGAAACTAACACTGGGTAAATGCACGATATCACTAGGTTATCACTACTATGATATGGGTATGATATGATGCGTGAACAGTATATAAGCACAATTAAGGTGTCGTAAAAACAGTAGTCTATCACTTGTACGATTTATCATGAAACGTACGTATATAATTTAGCGAAACGATAAACAGGTAGTAATTAGCATGTTCAGTTATCTATCCAAAGAATTTTGTTTCAAGCCAATCGGGTTCCAGGATCATTAATTATAACCATTTCATTTTAAGCGCTCGCGGCTGGAAATCCGGTTTCAGAATCAGAAGTCCGTTTTGCAACGCATTTTAATCCCAGTTGGGATCAGATTTTAGCGACGCTACAGTTAGATAAATTCTAGGGTTTTCAGTAAGGTTTTCAACGTAATAGACGGATCTTCAATCGCATCTGCACGTCAGGAGATGTATACTGTTTAACACTAATATGTCAATTCTGATTCTGTTGGGACTGTTATGCGTCCCGATCTTTTAAATTATAGAAGAAATAACAAATGGTAACGAAACAGAATGAAATCAATTGCGTTGTCTAGCTAACAGATTTATCTATACTAACCAGTGGAGTTACCCAACCTACGAGTTAAGGAAATCTTGTGGTACCCATTACGGAACAGAAAGCAACAACAGGAGTCGCTCTGGACTGCAGTCCAGAGTCGCACTCCGAATCAAATATCATCACGGTTTAAATACAGAAATATCTGGAAACTGGTATAGGGTTAAAGTTCATCGAGTCGGCTTCGATTTGAGCCCTCGAACGCACCATTCTAATGTATATATAATTTATGGTGAATTTAACGATTTTCAGGTACAATAAAGTTTCAGTTTTACGATTAAACTTGGGGGTAGTCGTTTTAAGCTTTAACAGTCGTATTTTCTAATGAAATTTGCACACATTAACCACCTCTACAAGGGCCAATGTAATTTATTCAGTTCCGTCAAATTTGATTAAGATTTCCTAAGAGAACAAGTATCGAACAGTTGTATCGAATAATTCAACGGAAAGGTAAAGCATAATTTATATACGATGTTAATTTGTAACATAGATAAAATAGCATGTAAGCAAGTAAAGAACTTTCCTGAGAATGTCTCGGGGTTGTACGCTGATGGTAACGCCACTAACGCGACACGAAGATCACAATCTTGGGCTCGGCCAGGATGCAGTCGAGGCTCGTGGAAGTTGGGGCTCGCTATGTGCTCAGGCGATGATGTGGCTGGGGACCGCTGATGTTGTCGAGGCCGATGGAGATATTGCAGAGGAAGAGAGGGAGAATTTAGAGAGAGAAAGAGTTAGAGAGAGAAAGAACTTGAGAGAGCTGAGAGAGAGAGAGAGACAGGGAAGAAAGAGAGAATGAGGGAGAACAGAGAGGGTGAGAGAGGGAACTGAGAGAAGTGCAGGCAGATAGAGAGACAGAGGGAGAAATTGTAGAGAAGAAGGAGAGGGGAGAGATGGGGACAGAGAGAGAGAGAGGTGTGAAGGAGAGAGAGAGTGAGAAAAGCAGTGAGAGAGAGGAAATGGGAGTAGAGTGAGAAAGAGAGAGAGTATATATAGAGAGAGAGAGAGTGAGAGGGAGAGGCAGTGAAGAAGAAGAGAAGGGGAGATCGGGAGTGAGGGAGAGAGAGTGTTTGATGGCGACGATGATGCGGGGAGTCGACGACGAGACGAGATGCTCACCGATCGTCGGCGCAGGGGACTCGGTGTGCGGGTGAGTGGGTGCAGGGGAGTGGGTGCAGGCGAAGGCGCTCGGGCAGTGGAGGAAGAGGGTAGTGACGGTGGTCGGCGGTGTGAGGTGACGGCGACGTAGGAGGCGTGGGTGTGGCTCTAGAAAGAGAGAACAGAGGTGGAAAAAGGAGAGAGGGAGAAAGAGAGAGGTGAGCCATGATGGAGCGGGCGCGAGTCATGGGTGTAACGTCGCGAGAGCGGGGGCGACGGCGGAGGCGAGAAGCGCGCGAGGAGCTGGAATCGCGCGTGAACAGGGATTGTTACCGTTGGAATTTAAAGAGGAGATGAACAGTGGCTAGTCAGGTCGGGTCTAAGGAGGAAGCGGGTGCGGCTGCTGGGGAGAAGAATGGGCCGGGCCGAGTTCAAAAAGAAAACAAACAAATAAATAAGATGAAGGGGCCGGCTGAGTTGGGCTGGGCCAGTAGAAAAATATATGGAAAATTTTGGATAAAATAAAGAATGGGCCGGGGTTATTAAATGGCAAAAATTGTGCTTAGGGAAATATAAGTTTGGGTTTGAATTTAAATAAAAGAAGTGGGCCTGACTTTTAGACAATAATGGGGAAAAAGAATGGCTTGGGGTTTTATTTTGGGTTTACATTTATAATTTTGTTTTTAACTTGGCTAAAGAAGTAATCAAAATGAAATGGAGTTCTAGACCGTAATCAAGGTCTAAATAAATGGGAAAAGAAAATGAGGGATTGGAATTAGGGTTTGAGGAAATAGCGGGGAAAAATGGATTGGGAGTTTAGGGTTTAATGGAGTTTCAAAATAAATAAACTAAATATTTGATTCTAAATAAAGTCAAATCTTATAGGTTAACGAGAAGCACAAATATTGGTATAAAGAGAGCCGGGTGTTACATCATGGCTCTGGAGTTTACTTTGAATGTCGTGTGAAATGATCAAGTTTGGAAAACAAGGGTATATTTGAAGTTCAGTCAAAGGGGAGTCCTGCCTCTAGAAAAACTTAGCCATTTTGGGCTAGGTTGGTTTTGAAATAGTGTTAACACTAGAAGGTATTTGACGATCACGTGTTCCCACGTGATGCGCTTTAAAAATAGTGTTAAACACTAAAAATGGGGTGGTCATGTGGGGTCACGTGAGGCGCTTGAGAATTGGGCCGAAACTCCTTTATTTTACCCTTAAGGCTGCAAATAAGTGTTAAACACTTAGTTTTCAGGCCATCACATGTGAGCACGTGAGGCATCTGAAGATGGGGCCAGATTTCCTTTTACTCTGTTCTGCAAACAAGTGTTAAACACTTTTTGACTTTCTGGCCATCACGTGCGGGCACATGATAAGCATTCATGCACTGATTTGTTAAGGCATTTATTAGGGGTCACGTGGTAACACGTGAGAGCGCCCAGAGCCAACATTTCCTTTGCTTTTTCTTTCTGCGTTTTGGGAGTCACGTGGGAGCACGTGAGGTATTGCCTCAAAGCTGTTTCCTTTTTATTTTTGGGGATCTTTTCAGGGGTCACGTGGGGACACGTGACCTTAGTTCTTTTGCATGCATGAAGATCTCTATATCTTTAAGAATTAAATTCTCTGTAGGGTTAAACCCTAATTTTGTTTTGGAGGAATTAAATTCCTATATATGTAAAAGAATTAAATTCTTATATAGGGTTAAACCCTAATTCTGTCCATCTTGAAGGAATTAAATTCCTATAGTTTTAGGAGAATTAAATTCTCAAAACTCAATTCCCCTTCTAAGTTTAGGATCTGCATGGCAGGATCTCGACCCGATGAGAATTAAATTCTCAACTTATGGGGAGATGTGCTCTGTGCAGATCTTCAACCAGAAGAAAAACTAAGTTCTTTTTTTGTATAAGAGTTAAACTTTTGGATTTTGAGAATTAAATTCTCAGTTTGAAATTTTGATTCCCTTTCTTTTCTCATCTAGGGTTTTCTTTGTTGAGAATTAAATCTCCTTTCTTTTCTTTTTTCTTGAGAATTAAATTGTCCTCTCTCTGTTCTTCTCTCAAAAAGGTCCATTCTCTCCTTTTTTTGGCTCCTATTTATAGGAGAAGGAAAAGAATCAATTTGTTCAGCAAATCTCTCATTGAAAGATTTGATTTGTTTTCATATTTAATATGAGCCTTTAGATCATTCAGTGAATTTTATTCACCGTTGGATTTTAAATCCAAAGATATTCTATTTGTTATTTTCGGTAAGATTTAGGAGAAATCTTTCCTTGTCTAAGATTTTTCCATAAATTGGTGATTTTTAATCACCTTCGGATTTTTAATCCAACGGTCCCCATAATCCTTTTCCATTTGGAAAGATTTAGAAAATTTTAGAATTTTAATTCTATTAATCTGTAAGGCTTTCAAAGCCTGTCACGTGCTGGCACGTGACCCTTGGTCACGTGTGAGCACGTGACCCCCAATTGAGTCATTTTCTCAGCATTTACTTACGGTTCAGTTTTAACCATCACGTGTGAGCACGTGACACCTCATTGAGGTATTTACTTCCGCCATTTGTTTTTATTTCTGTTTTAACTATCACGTGTCAACACGTGACCATTGGTAACGTGTGAGCACGTGACCCCAATTGGGTCCTTCCTCAGCCGTTTGTTTTTATTTTTGTTTTAACTATCACGTGTCAACACGTGACCATTGATCACGTGTGAGCACGTGATACCTCATTGAGGTAATTCCTGATTTTTAATCAGAGAACAGTGCACAACATATTTGCTCATAACTTTTGATCCCGGATGAATTATGAAGCCCATAATATATCAAATCGAAGGATTTTTCGATACGCTTTCGATTCCATCAGAATTTAGCAGTTCCTCCTTCGGGAGTTTATCAAAATACAGGCCGAAAGATACTGGTTCGCATTTCCTTAAGCTTATCGCTGCCATTTGATACCTTGGACTCTTTTGCGCAGAAATTTTTGGCGGGAACATCTGATTTGCCCTTCACCCACGATTGCATCATGCCAAGTTGTCAGGATATTTTTTTGCATCAATGACTCATCTTTTCTCACTGCCAGTATTCATGATTCCAATCATAACCTTTGTCATATGTGATTTGTGGGATAGAAAACGATGACACAATTTGACTGTTATCAACAACAATTTTTTTTAATTTTCTTTCATTACATCTGAACACTAACTCTAAAATACTGTATGAAACCAATCAGATATAACCTGCTAGATACGACATGAAACCTATCGGATATCTCATGAACCAACTAGATACGGTATGAAACCTATCTGATATCTCATGTAACAATCTAGATACGGCACGAAACCTATCAGATATCTTATGTAATAAGCTAGATACTGCACGAAACCTATCAGATATCTCATGTAACTAGTTGGATACTGCATGATACTACTTTGCTCTAATCATATATACCATGTAACATTTTTATGGTTTAGGACATTTCTATGGTAGATCATTAATTGCCACCAATTTGATGAAAAATGGCTGGATATCCCATGAAAATAAATAGATATCTCAAGCAAACGTTTAGACATCTCATGCAACCCTTTAGATATCGCATGTTCAGCTGTCAACTGTCACAAGTATAAAAGACAGCTGTACAACTATAGCTCACATAGGTTCAAAGGGCAAAATCGGCATATACTAAACTCCAATGATCAAAACGCATGTAGGGGGCTTTTAGACACCATAAGCATTGACTGGGAGGGTTTTGGCGTGAATCTTAGGGGCAGGGGTTTTTTGATTGTGGGAAACATGGCTTGGGGTTTTTTGATTGTGGGAAACATGGCTTGGGGTTTTTTGACGGTTTACCCTAATAATTTTAGTTGTGCTACAGATTTAGGTTGTGATGATGCTCGATATCGGTGATCTCCCAGGTCATGACACGTGGCAGATGACGTGTCCCGGAGCTTGCAAGAAAGGACCTACCATGGCCGACCAAGCCACTCCTATGCCCGTCCTACAATCGACCGTTGGCTCATCTCCGAGCTCCCTGCACAACTGGCCTCCTCGGCCCTCTCAGCTCGCCTCCGGGCTCTAGCAGAATCTATATACCTCGGCCTCCCACTCGTCCCCGAGCCACCCGCCGAGCTTATCTTCCTCGGTCCCATCGACCGACCAACGACACCGACCACAGGCGCATCCGCCTCACTTCTGCGAATCTTGCCTTGCGCGAGATATCCGCCGGCCACGTCCCGCGTTCCACGCCATCACGATCCCCCATTAACGAGCCTGCTTCGCCATTAATGCGGGATCTCGCCTATCACGTGGGCGTGACGTCGGGAGCGCAACGGCCGGCGTGATTCTCACGCCTGCCTGCCTGCTGCCACCACTATATAAACCCCTCCTTCAGACGGTTCAAGTAAGCCATTTTCCCTACTAGGCCGTTACTCTGCTCAAATACCCGGTCTAACTTGATCGTCGGAGGGTCCTCGGTGGTACAACCACCCCGGGACTTCCTTGCAGGTAGCTCGGCCCCAACAACCTCAAACCCATTGAGATCCACACGGACCAGGAGGCAACCTCCAACTCTAATCTCAGTCGTCCACTGTCGCTCCCAGAAGATCTACGGAAGGTAACATCTTGACGCGATCCGACATCCGTCAGCTGGCGCCATCTGTGGGAAATTCTTGATTCCACTAAAACAAAAGTTCATCTTCCGATTCAACCCAATGGAAAGCGATCACCTCGACGATCCAAGCACTAGCCGCTGCCTCCCCCTCAACGGAGGCGCGGACAAACCTCCTCCCCCGAACGCCATCAATGCCCTAGCCGGCCGGATAGACCGACCCGCGTCCGTCATGGAGGCGCTCATCCGCATCCAAACGGAAGGGCAAGATCCCTAGGTCGCCGCTCCCCCACCTCGGGACCGGGACCCCTACAGAGGGAGAGAAGACTCTTCTCGCGTCGGTACGGCCGACCACCGCCTTGTTACCTCCCACGGCCGCAGCTCTCCCGGGCCAATACATTCTGCGACCCGCTGGGCGCCCCACAGTTCAACCCCAAGGTCTATCGCCAGAGCGCCTTGCCCCGAGCCCCTTCGCGCCCCTGTCTCTCCCGAGGAGATGTCGGTCAGCTCGCCTGCTCCCAGGCATGACCGATACCCCCTCCCTCGACAAGGTCGCGCGGACGGGACTCGTCACGGCAGCTCGAAGACTACCTCGCCTGGGGACCTAAGTGAAAGTCTACCTTAGCACCATCATGAGGTTCAAGAGGCATCAAGCATGGCAAATTTTAATTTTATTATGTGCTAAGTTAGTCTAACAAGATCTTAACTAGAATATTAGGGTTAACAACAAGAAGGAATGAAGCATACAACCTTTGTAGTTCGAGTCCTTCTCTTCTGAAGCTCCGGGTTGTAGTCCATGTGACTCTACAAGGCTCCTCTTCGAGTTGAACGACCTTCCTTCGTGATCTTCGCGCCAAAGATGATCCACCCGAAGTTCATATAGATCAAGCTAACTCTACACTAAACTCCTTTAGTGTATGAAACACACCACACCAAATTGCTAGTTTGGTATGGGATGGTTGTTCCCCTCCGAACGGCGGCCGGGACGTCGGGACGTCCGAATGCCTGGGGTTCGGGGCAGATGCTAATTGGTGCTATCCGTCCACCCCTCCGAAGATGCCAAGTTGATTTATGGCACCATGTGTCGAAGGTTTAGATGGATGCGTCCGATGTAGCAGACTTCGTCAGATTCCCCCTCATTTGAGGGGTTTTTGATTGTGGGGACGCTCTTCCCTGCAGGCGCAAGCCCCTGCAGTTAATTACGCTACCGCATTGCGGTAACAACTTTCTCCTTCTCCAGATGGTCACTTCGTGTCGTGGGTGTTTGTTTTATTGCCCGTGGATTGTTTACGGAGACTAGGTTATGTCGTCACCCGTAGGGCGTGGACTAGTCCAAATCCGCATTATCTTAAATTTGGGTTTGGGGGTTTGGTTTAAGGACACGTTAGCCATATTTGAGGCTAAGATCAACTTAAACGTTTGTTAAGGATACGTTAGTCCAGTTTGAGACTAAGATCAACTTAACGGGATCGTTTAGATCCGACAAAAGAGCATTTGGGCTCTATTGTTCCAGTTTAGGGACGTGGTGGTCCATCGTATGTATGGCCGTCGGGACCCGTCACCTCTCTGACGACGTTGAAAGATTACAACGACGGATGTCAGAGGAGTTCAGAGATGTACCCTCAAGCCGGAGTTAATTTAGGGGATTCGTAGTCCAATCTGTTTGAAGGTTTAAGGACGCGTTAGCCATTTTTGGAGGCTAAGATCAACTTAAACGGGACCGTTTAGATCCGACAAAAGAGCATATGGAGGGCTCAATTGTTCTAGTTTAGGGACATTGCGGTCCGTGGGTAGTTTAAGGACATTGCGGTCCATGGGTAGTTTAAGGACATTGCGGTCCGTGGGTAGTTTAAGGACATTGCGGTCCATGGGTAGTTTAAGGACATTGCGGTCCATTGTTAGTTTTAAGACATCTCGGTCAATGGGTAGTTTAAGGACATTGCGGTCCATTGTTAGTTTTAAGACGTCTCGGTCAAGGTTAAGGACGTCATAGTCCATGGGTTTAAGGACTCCACAGTCCGGTATGTGCTCTGGATGCTTCACACGGGTTCACTGCCGTGCTAGGCGAGGACCAGGCTCCGCTCTGGATGCTTCACACGGGTTCACTGCCGTGCTCTGCGAGGACCAGGATCCGCTCTGGACGTTTTCCGCGGGGTCAAAGAGTGACGTTATCCACGTTCCACGTAACCAGGAATTTTGTATTATGCATGGGTTTAAGGACCCCACAGTCCATATCATGAATGGTCTTCGGGACCCGTCACCTCTTTGAAGACATTGAGGGATTACAATGCCAAGTATCAAAGGAGTGAAGAGATGTACCCTAGAACCGGGGTGGATTAAATAGTCCCTGGCCCAATTTGGGTCAAGACTGATCAATTATGTTATGAGTTCATTAGCCCAGTCAATCACAAATTGAGGACTTATGGCCAGCTTGGGCTAAGTCCAGTCAGGTCTGGAACATTGACTTCTTGCTGGTCCATTGAAGGAGAGGCTTTGCCTCTATCCATTTAGCCAATTGGGCCAAAGCCTAGTGTTAAACACTACAGAGCAATCAGTGTTGAACCCTGGGAATGCGGTTAACAAGTTAGTGTTTAACACTAAGAAATAATTGGTGTTAAACACCAGCAATAAGGCTTCTCAAATTAGTGTTAAACACTAAAACAGATCAGTGTTGAACACTGCAAATAAAGATCTCAGATTAGTGTTTAATACTAAGGTAATCAGTGTTGAACACTGCAGATAAAGCTTTTTAATTAGTGTTGAACACTAAGGCCCAACAGCATTTTAACACTGAGTTCGAGGGTTTCAATTTAGTGTTAAACACTGGGACAAGAAGGGTCACGTGGCAGCACGTGAGAGCGCCCTTCCTTCATTTGTTCTGCTGAAGTTATTGCGTCTCTGATAGCATCACGTGTCAGCACGTGATGGGCATTCAAATGCCTATGTGTTAAGGCTTCTGCTGAAAGTCACGTGGGTCACGTGGGGTGCTGCCTCAAAAGGGGTTTTCTGTAAGGCTTTTTTAGGGGAGGGGTCACGTGGTGACACGTGACCCTGCCTTAATGTGGTTTTTTAGAAGATTTGTTACTCCTTTTTCAGGAATTAAATTCCAGAAACTTTTAATTTCAGAGGAATTAAATCCTTCTTTCTTTTGAAGACTTGTATTCTGGAATAGAGTTTAACTCTGAATCTTCTGTGGGAGTTCAATTCCTCGTTTATGTGAAGGGCTGAATAGGGTTAAACCCTAATAAAAGTTTTTGAGGAAATGATGATTAAGGGAATTAAATTCCCGTTGTTTAATTAGGGTTAAACCCTATCTCTTTTTTTTGTTCTGAAGGAATTAAATTCCCATGATATAGGGTTTAGCCCTACTTTATTTTGGAGGAATTAAATTCCTATAGTTCTGTGAGAATTAAATTCTCGAGTTTGCACTCCTTCTCTATGTTTTGGATCTGCATGGCAGGATCTCAACCCATTGAGAATTAAATTCTCAACCTTAAGGGGAGATGTGCACTTTGCAGATCCTCTATCAAAGAGAGAAGAAATGAGTTCTTCTGCTTTTATATTATCAGAGTTAAACTCTGTTGAGAATTAAATTCTGCTTCTTTCAAAAGGGCTTCCCTTTCTTACCTAGGGTTTTTTTTTTGCAGAAGATCTGAGTCTTTTCGAAGTATCAAAGCTCTTCTCCTTTTCTCCTTTTCTTCTCTGCGCATCTATGTCTTTTTTGTGTCTCTTGGCTCCTATTTATAGGAGAGGCAGCCGCATCAATCAGTTTTTGACGAATCTTCATTGGGAGATTTGATTTGCATCCATCATTCATTTTGGGCCTTTGGATTATTAGGTGAATTTTATTCACCATTGGATCTTAAATCCAGAGATTTTCCTTTGATATTCTGGTTAGATTTAAGGGGGAAATCTTTCCCAAAGCCGCGATTTTCCATAGATAGATGATCTTTAATCGTCTCTGAATCTTTAATTTGATTGGTCCCAGATAATTACTTTCCTTTGGAAAGATTCGAATTTCCTTCAGAATTTAATTCTGTCGTCAACATGGGCTTTGGAAGCCGGTCACGTGTGACCACGTGATTCATGGTCACGTGCTCACACGTGACCCCCTTTGGAACGAGCCTTCTGCACTGTGTCTTCTGATTGCTGCTTAAACATCACGTGCTACCACGTGACCCCTGGTCACGTGTGAGCACGTGACCCTTTATTTGAACTCTCTTTCCTTGGTTGTTCTGGAAACGCGCTTGTTGCCTTGAACGTCACGTGCCGACACGTGACCCTGGTCACGTGGGAGCACGTGACTCTTTCTGAACCCTTTTTCTTGACTCGATCAGAGAACTTGCGTGTTGGACGCTTGCATTAAATGTCACGTGTCACCACGTGACCCTGGTCACGTGGGAGCACGTGACTCTTTCTGAAGCCCATTTTCTTCAGCGTAGCTAAGAGACAGAACTCGACCTGATGATGCTTTTTAGGTGTCTCGTGCTAACACGTGGCCGCTAGTCACGTGTAAGCACGTGACCCTCCTCTGAAGCTTTTCCCAGAAGCTTTCCTGATTTTAAATCAGGAAACAAATGCCCCCACAGCGTTGTTCTCACGTGTCAGCACGTGAGTGCAACGCTGTCACCTCTCGCGACCGTTGGATTCCCTTAGGGATCTGGGGAGATGAAACGTTTCCACTATCTTCTATAAATAGCTCTGTCTCTTCATAGGAGCCTTCACCTTGCCTATCTACTTCTTCTGAGAACTTCTTCTGAGAATTTAATTCTCCTCTTCCAGAGCTTAGTTCTCTGTCTTGGACATTTCCCAGAGTTGAACTCTGTTCGAAACGAACCCTTCTTCTCAGGTAATGGTAATCGCAACATCTTTGTTTTGACAAAACTCTTTGGATTTAAAATCCAGATAGAGGGTTTCACAAAGAACTCATTTTTCTTCAAGTGATTTCACCAAAATATGAGACCACTTGACTTCCCGCAGTAGATCACTTAGGGTTCAGATGATCCTTTAGGGAGACGGTGATGGCGGTTCAAACCCATGGAATTTAATTCCATTCAAAATGTTTCTGGGAATTTAATTCCCTTTCCTTAATAAGGAATTAAATTCCAATGAAGAACTCGATTTCTTCACACAGAGCATCTCTGGGGTCTCTCGGCTCGAGGCGGTTCTTCTGCCATTAATGCAATGGGGATCTTGTAATGATGCCCTCTGTGGGAATTTAATTCCCATGATTTTGTTGGGTTCTCTGTAGAGCCCTAGCCAGATCTTGTTTGAGGGGAATATGCATGGTTACCACCTTTTATTAAATGCGGACATTCCCTTTGTCTTATTGTAGCGTTTTGGCCTTATTATTGATGTGCCGTCATCTGGATTCTGTGGGGCCCATGTGTTTTGTAGCCAATGGTCCCAGGAAGCTTTGTTTTTGCTTTCTTTACTTAGTCTTCATGTTCATGCATGAATGTACGTTGCCGACTTTTCTTCTAACGGTCTTCCTTTATTGGTTTTCAGGTGCGATGACTTCTGCTCCACGCTTTCCTTTCTCTCGCTCGGAGGCGGCCTTTCCTCAGTCACCGTCTGATGAAGAGGCGATGGCGATGATTAGAGCCCATGACCCGAACTGCGCCAACCTTCTTCAATGGGGACCTTGGTACAGTCAGATTATTCAGGGTCGCAGGAGTTTTCTTTGCGCGGTGCCAACGGAGCCTACTTTCCCATTTTTACCGATGGATCCTCCAAGGACAGCTTTCGCCGTGGAAATGCCCAATTGGACTCCAACGGGGAGACTGGAGCCTTCGACGACCGGCATTCCGAACCATCCGATCCCGGCTATAGACATCTTGGGACGGCGCATTTGCCAGGGTGAGGCCCACCCGTGGGGGCAGATTTATAAGATAGGGCTCACTCCCAGGCATCCTACGGGCTACCTTCTTTGGGCTCGCTACATCCTTTCTGCCCATCGGGCGCGATTGCAGAAAGTCGGGCTTTATCAGGCCGTATACGCGTCGATATTCCATTACAAGTCCCCGCATGCTTGGTGGGTTAAGGCGTTTCTGAACCAGTGGAATCTTCCCACTAATACCTTTCTTCTGGGAGATCGCGAGGTTTCGATTTCTTTAGCCGAGTTTTATGAAATTTCGGGATTGCCGATAAGGGGTAACATGTACGAGGAGTTGCTGCCCCCTGACGAGTACATTTTTGAGCCCGAGTCTGCCCCAGTTGACGGTCTGTCTGCTGAGAATGCCATTCGCCATAAGCGTCCCAGTTTAATCAAGGCCCTAGGTATCTTCGACCGATTGTTCACCGAGTCCGAAGAGCAGGGCGTTACTTTCAAGAGCTTCATCGCTCGTTTCCTTCGTGAGGACGCCGTATCGAAGACTGCTCCGAAGTTTGCTAACATCGGAGACCCCTTTGGATTTGGTCCGAAGAGGCTACCGACTGCTGAATCGGACTTGCCACAATATTATATCCCCATCGTGTCGCCGATGCCTTTTGAGTCCATTGCAGCACCCGGTATGGATGAGGAGACGTTTTTTGTGGGGTTTATCAGTGTTTGGCTTAGCTGGTTTGTTATCCCGATGCATCGCCGCTTCATGAGGGCTTCGGTCATCTACCCGGCGCATCGTATCGCGGAGGGGACGCGGTTGGCCATTGGCATCCCAGCCCTGGCGCACCTCTATAATGGATTGGGTACTGCGGCCAATACTTCTATGCCTGGCGTAGACGTAGTGAACTTTTCGCTTCATTACTTCACGTCATGGATTGAGATGCACGTGCTGGGGTCTTTCGCTATGCATCAGAGGCCCGCTTTTTACGATGCCTATACCTTCCCGCGACTCATGCGACTGGTGGGCGCTTCTGCTGCCGATCCAACTCAGTTAGGGGCTATTCGGGTGCTGATTTCCCCGCACGCCACCGCTGGCGGGTTAGTCTTTAATGATCGAGTTCTTTCTTCTCCTTCGGGGCCCGTTCAGCAACTTTGGGACCAGTCAAAGGACGACGCGCCTTCTCTGAAGCCTCGGGAGGCCATACACTCGTATTCAATTAGACCGGGCTACTTGGTGTTTCGCCAGGATAGTGCAGCCCTTTTTATGCGGTACAATCCGCACCGATTTGCCCGGCAGCTTGGATACGACCAAGGCGTTCCTTTTGAGGCTTTTATAATCGTCCCGATCCCTTCGCTCGATGCTGTTCGCGATGCCGCTCATCATTTTATGCGGCTGAACACCGGCTCCCATTTCATGGTCCCCGAAGCCGAGTACATGCCCCGATGCGTGGGTGCATTTACGGGCTGGTATCTTCATCGAGTCAACCCAGTCATTATTGAGGAAAGGAGGGTGCTTCTTGGTGGAGATGTCCCTCTTCTAGCTCCCAGGACTGGGTTACGACCGAGGGTTCCAGTCCGCTTTCCTTTGAGAGAGGTCGGCACTGCGCTCATTCCAGGGGAGTCCGGGGTGGACCTTACTCCGACAGCTGGTATGCCCTTGGGTTCTCGATCGCGAGGTAGACGGGCTCCAGTGGCAGCACCTCTGCCGGTGGCGGCGCCGCCTCCCACAGCGTCGACGACGCCGACGTCTTCCAGGGACGAAGGCATCGAAGGCGATGTGGGCCAGCGTCGCCCTAAGGCTTCGCGAGGGAGGAAGCGGCCATCTTCGGCGACCGGCCCTGGGTCTAAGCGACAAAAGAAAGTGGCTACTACCCCGCTCGACTCTGTGATGGAATCTGAGCCTATCCTTGACGACGAACCCTTGGCCTTGCCCGCGTCTGATACTGCACTCCTCCTTCCGAGTTCGGCTGACGAGGAGGCCGCACAACTGGCTGAGGCCTTACGGCGTTCGCAAGACCCGTCCCATGATGCCAAGGTTCCGAGGAAGTCGTATCCCGCTGTAATTTTTTACGAGGACCCTTCGTGGATTCGGCGGCGATTTATCGGCCCTTTGGAGGAATGGGGGGAAAGGGCTTTGAAGCAGGTCGCTTCAGAGGATGCAGCTGATGCACTTTCTCTATGGACCGGTGGTCATGAGTCTACCCTTAAGCCTCGGCGAGCTTATCTCCTTGAGAAGGAAAAGCGGCTTGAAGAAGCCATGTTAAAGGCTTCTTTGCGTATAGGTAAGCTGTGCTTCCTTTGTAGTCTTTCTGATTATTTATGCTCATGGGTTTGTATCATTATTTTCATTTGAACCGTGCAGAATCTTCAACGCTGGGGGAGCTTCCTACTGGCCCCTTAAAGCTAAAGCCCGCCGAAGTTCTCAACGAGGCCTTGCTAGGTGTGGAGGGGGCTGATGAGGCTGCTCCTATCGTGATAGAACCTCCAGCGGCGGCTCTTGATCAGGGAGTGCTTGCCCCTTCGGGGGATGCTCTTATGGAGGCCGCCATCCCAATGACTCTTGCTGAGGGTGGCCCAAAGGCTGGAAGTGAGGTAGTCGGGACTACTCTCCCTTTGTTGGAGCCTGAGGTTACGGCGGAGACCGTCGAGGCTGCTATCCCCCCGGCTCAGAATGGGAGGAGTGTCGAAGGTATCTTTCTGCGTTTTAATTTAGTAACCCCTTCATGGTCTGAAATCTTTTATCTTTCCCAGAATTACGCGGTTTGGCAGCCACGATTGCGGATCTATCGCCTCGCCAATCATTTCAGCGTCTATTGGAGATGGCAGCCCCGCAGGCGATTCCCCCTCAGCGTATCATCCTTTCCTCCGGGCAGGGTTAGTGTCATTCGCCATTTTTTTATCATAGCATTGTCACTATTTTGTGAAATGACGTTAATGTCTCTTATAGTTCTGGAAGCCGATGATGAGGTCGAGGTCGTTGAAGGGCCAGGGGAACCTTCAGCTCCTACGTGCATGACTGTCGGTGAGTGACATTTTATCATAGTCTCGTCCATCCTGTGTTTAAAAGTTTTACTAACATCTGCCAAATCTGAACAGCCCTGCCAGTCTCCATGGCTTTGGAATCGCGCATTGTGATGCCGTCCGGCCCCTACGCTTTGCGGGCTTCAGAGCGCTTGGCCCAACTGAGCCTGGTCTCCTTATCTTCTTTCATCGAAGAGCTCCGTGCTGGTAGTGCAACCACGGCCGAAGCGTTCGCCGCTGAGGCTAACGGCTCCCTCCCTTTTCTCGCCACTTATCATAGCGAGGAGGTGGTGCGGGTCTGGGTGGAGTTCTGTAGGAAGGTGGAGGCTTGTCTGCACGCTCTCGAGTGTTCTCGCCTTTCCTCGGAGGCCGTGGCTGCAAAGGCGGAGTTACGAGATCTGATAGCACGACATGCGGCCAACATGACGTCGTGCGAGAAGAAACTTGGCCGCAAGTTCTCGGAGAGGGAGCTAGCCTCCAAGGCGTTGGGCGAGCTTCAGGCCAGTCTTACAGCCAAAGCCAATAAAGCATATGAGCTATGGCGGGTGCTTCAGGAGTCCATCAAAGAGGTGGTGGCTCTTGATAAAGCCGCCACGTTTACTCGCGAGAGAGTTGAGGCTCACAAGGCCACTGAAAAGGAGCTTGAAGCCCGGCTCGCTTCATATCAGGCCCAGCAAGCTCAGGCAGAGGCGCGTCTTATGGAGATCTTGCGTCACGAAGCCGTAGCTCAACAACAAAATGATGAGCTGGTAAAATTATTGCACCGCCCGCCGGCTTGAGGACTTGTATCTTTCTTTCTTTTTTTTTTTTTTCTTTTTGTACATACTCATGAATAAGAGTATCTTCTTTGTTTTGAATTGTATTTTGTATCCATTTTGGGTCATGAATAAAAGATACAATTTTCCTCTCAGTGACGTGTCCCCTTTTCATTGAATGCATTCTGCGGACAATCTATCTTAATCTTCTTGCAAGACGGCCGTGGCTTAGGATTCAGGGTTAGGATCTGTTTCCTACGGCTTTTGCATCTTATGAACCACGAGAGTCTCATAAGGAGTCTTTCTCCCTATAGGTCGAGAGGATCCCATAGGTGTGAGTTTTTCTTAAGGATCGTGAGGCTCCTTAAGCAGGTTTTCCCCTGAGAGTCGTAAGGATCTCACAAGAGAGTTTTTCTTCCTTGCAGGTCGTGAGGGCCTGCAAGTGCCGGGTGTGATCACCTCTTTTTTTGTATTTCACGGGGCTAGGGATCTCTCAAGGTAGTTTAAAGACGTCGCGGTCAAGGTTAAGGACCTCATAGTCCGTGGATTTAAGGACTCCACAGTCCGATGTTAGTTTTAAGACATCACGGTCAAGGTTAAGGACTTCATAGTCCGTGGATTTAGGGACTCCACAGTCCGATGTTAGTTTTAAGACATCACGGTCAAGGTTAAGGACCTCATAGTCCGTGGGTTTAGGGACTCCACAGTCCGATGTTAGCTTTAAGACATCACGGTCAAGGTTAAGGACCTCATAGTCCGTGGATTTAGGGACTCCACAGTCCGATGCTAGTTTTAAGACATCACGGTCAAGGTTAAGGACCTCATAGTCCGTGGATTTAAGGACTCCACAGTCCGATGTGCGGTTGCAGGGACCCGTCACCTCTCTGAAGACGTTGAAGAATTACAACGCCAGGTATCAAAGGAGTGAAGAGATGTACCCTTAAACCAAGGGAATCGGGGTAGTTGATCGTTAGTTTTAAGACATCACGGTCGAGGTTAAGGACATCATAGTCCGTGGATTTTAAGGACTCCACAGTCCGGTATTTGCTCTGGATGCTTCACACGGGTTCACTGCCGTGCTTGGCGAGGACCAGGCTCCGCTCTGGACGTTTTCCACGGGGTCAAAGAGTGACGTTATCCGCGTTCCACGTAACCAGGAAGTTTGCACTAGATGCTTCACACGGGTTCACTGCCGCGTTAGGCGAGGACTAGGCTCCGCTCTGGATGCTTCGCATGGGTTCACTGCCATGCTCTGCGAGGACCAGGATCCGCTCTGGACGTTTTCCACGGGGTCAAAGAGTGACGTTATCCGCTTTCCACGTAACCAGGAAGTTTGCACTAGATGCTTCACACGGGTTCACTGCCGCGTTAGGCGAGGACTAGGCTCCGCTCTGGATGCTTCGCATGGGTTCACTGCCATGCTCTGCGAGGACCAGGATCCGCTCTGGACGTTTTCCACGGGGTCAAAGAGTGACGTTATCCGCTTTCCACGTAACCAGGAAGTTTGCACTAGATGCTTCACACGGGTTCACTGCCGCGTTAGGCGAGGACTAGGCTCCGCTCTGGATGCTTCGCATGGGTTCGCTGCCATGCTCTGCGAGGACCAGGATCCGCTCTGGACGTTTTCCACGGGGTCAAAGAGTGACGTTATCCGCTTTCCACGTAACCAGGAAGTTTGCACTAGATGCTTCACACGGGTTCACTGCCGCGTTAGGCGAGGACTAGGCTCCGCTCTGGATGCTTCGCATGGGTTCGCTGCCATGCTCTGCGAGGACCAGGATCCGCTCTGGACGTTTTCCACGGGGTCAAAGAGTGACGTTATCCGCTTTCCACGTAACCAGGAAGTTTGCACTAGATGCTTCACACGGGTTCACTGCCGCGTTAGGCGAGGACTAGGCTCCGCTCTGGATGCTTCGCATGGGTTCGCTGCCATGCTCTGCGAGGACCAGGATCCGCTCTGGACGTTTTCCACGGGGTCAAAGAGTGACGTTATCCGCTTTCCACGTAACCAGGAAGTTTGCACTAGATGCTTCACACGGGTTCACTGCCGCGTTAGGCGAGGACTAGGCTCCGCTCTGGATGCTTCGCATGGGTTCGCTGCCATGCTCTGCGAGGACCAGGATCCGCTCTGGACGTTTTCCACGGGGTCAAAGAGTGACGTTATCCGCTTTCCACGTAACCAGGAAGTTTGCACTAGATGCTTCACACGGGTTCACTGCCGCGTTAGGCGAGGACTAGGCTCCGCTCTGGATGCTTCGCATGGGTTCGCTGCCATGCTCTGCGAGGACCAGGATCCGCTCTGGACGTTTTCCACGGGGTCAAAGAGTGACGTTATCCGCTTTCCACGTAACCAGGAAGTTTGCTGATTGTATCCGCATTTCACGGAATGGAGGTTTGACTCTTGGTGATGTGTATATCACCGAGTCATGGAACTGGGGGTTGCCGCTGTTCCGTTTCGTCTGAAGTCATGTCCGTTGTTACGAGACGAGTGTTTGGATGATCTCTAGGTCGCTTGTGGCCCATCGAGACTTGGCTTCTTCTTCTGATGAAACCTGGGGGAGAAGTATGATCCCTTCTTTGTTTACGCCCTTGGATTGTGTACAGGGTGCGACGGAATATCACCTGTAGGGCATAAATTTTATTTTTATTTTATTTCTTTTTTTTTTTTTCGCGATGCTCTATCATTTCAGCTTTTATATCGCGAAAATCACGATTGCCCAATCATTTCGGCTATTTTTCGCGGTGCCCAATCATTTCGGCTATTTATTTATTTTCTGCTCGCTGTTTTTTTGTTGCGAGTTGCCCCATCATTTCGGCTATTTTTTTATGCCTTCGTTTTTACTTGCTGCTTTTTATTGCAAGTTGCCCCATCATTTCGGCTATTTTGCAGGCATGTTTGGCTTGCTGACCTTCTCGCCGCAAGCTTGGATTTTAGGCACCGATCTCGGCATCAGCATCGCTACTACTGGAATGTTGCCAGGAGCGAATCATCATTTGCCTTTGTCGATGACGAACAAAGGTTGCTCAGCAAACAGGGTTAAGGGTCCTGTTAACCAAGGCTTTTGACTTCATGAGCCGTAAGGGTCTCACAAAGGTATTTCTCCCTACAAGTCGTGAGGATCTTGCAGGTGTATTTTCTCCTTAGGGATCGTGAGGATTCCTAAGTGTGTGCTCCTCTGTAAGTCGTAAGGACCCTACAAGAGGACTTTCCCATTATGGGTCGAGAGGACCTATAAGGGTTGGACTTTGTTGGGGAAGTGTTAATTCGCGCCCGTGAATTGTATACAAGGGTCAGTATGGAGCCGCTTGTAGGGCAATATCGGAGGTTGTGGAGGATTTGCTTAAGAACAGGTTCAGGTTTCTGTAACTTAAGACTTTCAAATCTCATGAGCCGTAAGGGTCCCATAAGAGAATTCTCCTTACGAGTCGTGAGGATCTCGTAAGTGTGTTTTTCTCCTTAGGAATCGTGAGGATCCCTAAGTGTGCAGCTCCTTTGTGAGTCGTAAGGATCTCACGCAGGTGGTTTCTCCTTACAAGGTCGAGAGGACACTATAAGTGTCTTTTAACGAGGTTGCGCCCTTTCGGGTTTTCACAAACACTCGCCGGCAGTCCTGCTGTTTTTACTCACGGAGCCCTTTCAGGTTTTCATCCGTGCCCATTTTGCTTATGGACATACCGTTTCTATTATTTTATTTACTTCTTCTTTTTTTTTTTTTTTTTATATCTCGTCAGCCCAAGGATGCTGCGGTAGTAGTTTAGGGACGTTTCGGTCCGTTGTTAGTTTATGGACGTTTCGGTCCGTCGTTAGTTTTAAGGACATTTCGGTCCATTGTTAGTTTAAGGACGTTTCGGTCCGGCATTAGTTTAGGGACGTTTCGGTCCGTAGATAGTTTAAGGACGTTTCGGTCCTAGATAGTTTAAGGACGTTTCGGTCCGTCATCATAGGAAGGCCGGCTGCTGCTTGTAAAGTCCGAGCCTGGGAAGATAGCGAGCGGACATAGTCGTCGTCATCTATCATTGACCTAGGCTGCAGCTTATTAAGCATAGTATTTCTTTAAGAAGCGTCCGTTTATTGGCCTGAAAGGTCTTTCACCGTGCATGTCCATGAGTAGATAGGCTCCACCCTGGTAGACCTTGTCTATGATGTACGGGCCTTCATAGTTTGGCTCAAATTTTCCCCGCTTGGCACGATTGGGGATCATAGGTCTTTTGACTACCAGCACGAGTTCGCCTTGGCGGAACGCCCTTGGTCTGGTGGATTGGTAGAATAGGATCACCTTCTCACCCCTTCGCCTGGGAGGGACGTAAAATGTTTGCAGGTCCTGTACGCTGTGGGTTCGAAGCGCGTCGAGATCCTTATAATGTTCTTGTGGTACCATGGTGATTTGCAGACTATGGTCATCGCGAAGGGGTGCCTGTATTGACAGCCGACTGGAGAACACGGCGTTAACCTCGTCCTCCGAATCACTCCCGAAGACCGGTATGGGGGTGGGTGCCCCCAGGTTGTTGCGTTGGGATGGCCCCGTATACACTATCTCTTCCTCTTCTTCGGTATCGCTCCCGAAAACAGGGATGGTGGCGGCGGTTTTGTTCTCCGGGTCGCGACACCTTTCTGTATCCTCGAAATCTGGCAAAAAGTATTTCGCATCTTCGTATTTGCGAACTTCGTTCACAGAAAACGGGTTTAACTCGCCTGTTACAGTGTACTCGAAACCATCCTTGAAGTACTTCATACACTGATGTTGTGTAGAAGGGATGATGTTGTACTCGTGTAGCCAAGGACGGCCGAGCAAGGCGTTGTAGCAGGTCTTGGCGTCAATGACATGGAATTTGATATCTGTGACGAGAAGTCCGAAGCGTAACGTCAGTATTACAGATCCGAGGGTCCGTGACGATTGAGAGTCGAAACCGGAGATAGTAATTTTGTCACGAGCGAGGTGTTGCACACTCATGCAGATTTCCTTCAACACCCGAACGTTAAGGAGGTTGACGGAGGATCCATTATCCACCAGGATCTTGCCTATCTTGATGTCATGGCAGTATCCGGAGACATATAGGGGGCGGTTGTGGTCGCACGTCCCTAAAAGGAGGTCTTCATCACCGAAAGTGACATCGGCTGTATGCACTTCCTCCAGTTCATCCTTCATCCTTTCAGTGGCGAGAAAGGCTTGGAATTGTTCAGGTTCTTGCAACGCTTTAATAAGTGAGTCTCGCGCTTCTTTTGATAATAGAAGGGCATCAAGAATGCTAAGCTGAGAGGGTAGTTTCCTTAAGTGCGCGAGGATGTTATAGTCCACCTTACCCTTTTTGGGAGGGTCTTTGTTAGTTAGCTCTTTTATGACCTGGTCATCTAAAGTGATATCTTCAATGATCTTTTCCTTTCCCTTATCTTTTCGGCCGACGGGTCCGAGATTCTTCTCCGGGAGCGTGCGATTGCGCAGCTGGATGTTCTCGCAGGCCTCTGATTCCCCCTTTTTTCCTAGGACGGATTCTGTAAAGAGAGGGCCCAGAGCCATTTCTTCATCAGAGTCGCTCCCAAAGGTGAGAACTTGTGACCCTCTGGCGTCAACCATGTAACAGTTGCCAGTAGTCTTGTTGTGCCCTTCGACAGTACTCCTTCGCTCCCGACGGCTTTTGCGTTTCATGCGCTTAAACTGTTGCTGACGGATAACATATCCTCGCCACCATATTTTGAAGGCATCGCACTCCTCCGTGGGGTGTGAGATCTTCCGGTGATATGCGCAATAATCAGGGTGCCTCTCCGCCCCGTCGTGCGTATTTGCTTCCGAAGGTGGTAGCATCATTCCCATTGACATGGCTTTGGCGAACCTTTTCCTTGTCTTGAATATTTTCTTGTCCACTTCGGATGCCTTTTGTTCTGGCAGGGGTAACTCCACTCTTCCGTCCGGTCGCCCGCCTCTGGTTCCCGTTGGCGTTGCCATTTCGCGCTCCTGATCCGCTTTACTCTTTAGACGAATCTCGTCTAAGAAGGCATTGATCATATCGGTTGTCAGCCTCGCACGCTCTGGCTCAGGTTCTGTCTCTAGCTTCTTGGTGCTAGGAGTTTTCTCATTCTCGGTAAACGAGTGGGAGATCACGTTGCAACTCGCCACATACTCTTCGGATTCATCCGACGAGCTCTCTTCGTCATCTTCATCTTGCAAGATGTGGCTAAGGAATTCTCGCAGTGTGACAGGAGTTCGCGCCTTTTGATTGTATTCTTCCAGCGCGTCAATTTGCTTCTGTAAGTCTGTTCGCTGATCTCCAAGCCTCGCGGGCTTCTTGGATTTCTTCTTCTTTTTCTTTGAAGATTTTGACGGTTGGGCGTGAGTATTTGGGCCCTCATCACGAGTCTTTGCAATGGTGCGGGGCTTCAACATCCCTTCGATAATTTGAGGTTCAAGAGGGTCCTTCCATTCGATCGCAGGGCATGCATGGAGGTCTCTCAGCATTCTTTTGGTCTTCGTTGATAGCACGACCTCCCATGGAGCTTCTTCGATGAGGGAGCAGGTTGCCCCCGGTGTATCGGCCTTCTTAGGAGTATGTGGTTGTGGTGGGTTCACCTTCCATTTTTCGGACAGTACAAACTTCCCTTGGAGGTATTGATCTTCGATCCATCCTTTGAAGACGAAGCAATCTTCAATCGGATGACTTACCGTCTGATGATAAGGGCAGTAGTTGGAGTTATTCATCTCGGTGGGTTGTGGCGGTCGCCTTGGATTTGGTAGGTTTATAAGTCTGTTGCGTATTGCCAGCTCGAATAACCGCTTCGTCTTGTCTTGTGGGAACGAGTAGGGACGCTTCATTTTCTCATTATAGTACCGGCGTCTTTCCTCCAGTTGATCCGTCGATTTCGGGGCGTTAGGTTGCTGTTGGGCATTCGCGACAAAGGTTGCCCTTCCTTTACCCTTGTCATTCCGAGGCTCCGACTTCGGTGTAGGTGGTCTATGACCCATCTGGTCCATCTGAGCTAACTTGTCGATCAGAGCCTGGAATGTGGTTGGCTTAAAGAACATCATAAACTGGGAGATAGTTGCGTGAGGGTCTAGAGTTCCCACGAACATGCCCACCGCAGGTGCTTCCTCGATGCGCTGCTCACATCTCGACCACAAGTTCCGCCAGCGTATAGCGTACTGGACCCAGGTTTCACTCGGTTTTACCCTGGCGTTAATAAGTGCGGTTATTGGGGTGCGTTCGCTGGCACTTGCAAATCGCTGAGTGAACAACAACTCCATTTCAGCGAACGTTTTGATGGAATCGTTCGGGAGTTCTGAATACCATTCGAACGCTGTTTCTGACAAGCTGCCCACGAATTGGCGAAGCAACAATTTATCGTCACCGCCGGTGTTACCGCATAGGGCCCGAAACTGGGCGACATGCTGATGGGGATTGCCGGTCCCCTTATACACGTGGAATTTCGGTATCGTATAACCTTGTGGGTATTTGATTTGGTCGTACCAGCTCGGATACGGCCGCCCGGTTTTCACGGTTTGACCAGCTGCCTCAGTTGCGTGATGAACTCGGATTTGCTGGGCTATGTAGTCAGCCAAGTCAGCCTTAGAGATCGTCTCTTCCTTGGCCGTTGAGAGGGCTGGTGGTGGATTTGACGTCTCTCCTCGGTCGTCTTCAAGAACAATCGGAGGATCTTCGGCGGGTAGGTCCTGCTGGATCATCATTCCTATCACGTCTTGAAAGAGAAGGCCCATCCGTTGTATGTTGGCCGCTTGTTCGGCCGCCTCTTTGTCCCTTTTCTCCAGTGTCCGGCGAAGGAATTCAGCGTCGGTTTCTTCCTCCCGGCGTGCGTCTGAGGATGCTTCTGGGTTTTCCTTTGGCCCGGTGAGCGCGGCCATAGCATTCATCATTTCTTGGAGCTTCTGTTGCTGCTCCTGGGATTTCGTTACGGATCGGGTTAGTGGTCGATGTCCTGTAGAAGTGCGGCTCTCCTCCTTTCCAGAGGCCATGTATACAGTGTGGACCATCATGCCCCCAGACTTAGGGCGTCTAGGCCTGTTGCTTTTAGCCGTCGTTGCACGTCGAGGGATCTTCTCGGGCTCCCTCCTTTTATGAGCCATGGAGGTTGAGGGGGCCGTCGAGGCGGGCATCGAAACAGCCTTTTGGGTTTTCGCCTGGTGACCAGCCTTCGGTTGGATCTTCAGCTTCTTATGCTGGCGGGAGAAGTTCGGATCGATGATTGAGTCCCGGGCCCGCCGCCAAACCTTATAGATTTTGGAAGACAGCCGTTGAGGAGATCGGGGCTGTTCTGATTCTATTTCCACCACCTTTTCCGATGGGGGAGGAGACCTCTTCAGCACTGCGGTAGGGGAATTCCTTCGCACCTTATTTAGTATTTCAAAGCTGTTTCCAGTTGGAACAGCAGCATCAACTTCTACCGCTGGGGCTGGTGGAGTCAATCCGGAGGGGGAGTTGCCCCCAGCCTTCCTCACTCGGCGCCAATGGCGACGTCGAGAGTGTCGAGCGGACGGTGTAGGGTCAGCGGTAAGAATGGTTTCGTCTTGCTCCCTGTGTAGGTGGGGGGTCGTTGTCGGTGTTAGCCTGTCAAAGACCGATGTCCTTTGTGCAGCGGGAGCAAAGGCCGGAGCCGTCAATCTTGTAAAGACTGACTTTTTGGCTGGAGAGGTTGCCTTGGCGATTTCGGGGATGGGAGCGGTCACTTTCTTAGAAGTAGCCTTCTTTGAGATTGTAGGCCCCGTAATGAGCTCGCATGATTCCTGGCCCAGTCTAGAGAAGACCGAGGCGTTGACGTTGGGCGGCTCGTTGAGAGGAGCCGCGGTAGGGGTAAGACGATCAAAGACCGACTTCTTGAGAGTTTCCTTTGCCAGCACTGGAGCGGTAAAGTTTGTCGGCGGGATCATGGTCCCAAAAAACAATCCTGTAGTGGCGCGGGTGACCTGTTCCACCGGCATTGTGAACAGCGAAGCAGCTTGGGGTCCATAGGCTATACCTCCTGGCGAGGCAGAGCGTCGGCTGCAGTTGCCGTCTGAGCAGTTGGAGGATTTCGCAGGGATGAAAGCCATCGATCCTTTGGTTTCTGCAATAAGCAAGATGCCAATTCTCAGTACCTTGAGACCCAAGGGCAACTATTAGCGAACCGCGATTGGTTCGCGAATCACGACACACGAAGTGTGGAGTGGAAAGAAGAAAAGGTCCCACCGGGCGTGCCAGAATCTGTTCCCCTCCGAACGGCGGCCGGGACGTCGGGACGTCCGAATGCCTGGGGTTCGGGGCAGATGCTAATTGGTGCTATCCGTCCACCCCTCCGAAGATGCCAAGTTGATTTATGGCACCATGTGTCGAAGGTTTAGATGGATGCGTCCGATGTAGCAGACTTCGTCAGATTCCCCCTCATTTGAGGGGTTTTTGATTGTGGGGACGCTCTTCCCTGCAGGCGCAAGCCCCTGCAGTTAATTACGCTACCGCATTGCGGTAACAACTTTCTCCTTCTCCAGATGGTCACTTCGTGTCGTGGGTGTTTGTTTTATTGCCCGTGGATTGTTTACGGAGACTAGGTTATGTCGTCACCCGTAGGGCGTGGACTAGTCCAAATCCGCATTATCTTAAATTTGGGTTTGGGGGTTTGGTTTAAGGACACGTTAGCCATATTTGAGGCTAAGATCAACTTAAACGTTTGTTAAGGATACGTTAGTCCAGTTTGAGACTAAGATCAACTTAACGGGATCGTTTAGATCCGACAAAAGAGCATTTGGGCTCTATTGTTCCAGTTTAGGGACGTGGTGGTCCATCGTATGTATGGCCGTCGGGACCCGTCACCTCTCTGACGACGTTGAAAGATTACAACGACGGATGTCAGAGGAGTTCAGAGATGTACCCTCAAGCCGGAGTTAATTTAGGGGATTCGTAGTCCAATCTGTTTGAAGGTTTAAGGACGCGTTAGCCATTTTTGGAGGCTAAGATCAACTTAAACGGGACCGTTTAGATCCGACAAAAGAGCATATGGAGGGCTCAATTGTTCTAGTTTAGGGACATTGCGGTCCGTGGGTAGTTTAAGGACATTGCGGTCCATGGGTAGTTTAAGGACATTGCGGTCCATGGGTAGTTTAAGGACATTGCGGTCCATTGTTAGTTTTAAGACATCTCGGTCAATGGGTAGTTTAAGGACATTGCGGTCCATTGTTAGTTTTAAGACGTCTCGGTCAAGGTTAAGGACGTCATAGTCCATGGGTTTAAGGACTCCACAGTTCGGTATGTGCTCTGGATGCTTCACACGGGTTCACTGCCGTGCTAGGCGAGGACCAGGCTCCGCTCTGGATGCTTCACACGGGTTCACTGCCGTGCTCTGCGAGGACCAGGATCCGCTCTGGACGTTTTCCGCGGGGTCAAAGAGTGACGTTATCCACGTTCCACGTAACCAGGAATTTTGTATTATGCATGGGTTTAAGGACCCCACAGTCCATATCATGAATGGTCTTCGGGACCCGTCACCTCTTTGAAGACATTGAGGGATTACAATGCCAAGTATCAAAGGAGTGAAGAGATGTACCCTAGAACCGGGGTGGATTAAATAGTCCCTGGCCCAATTTGGGTCAAGACTGATCAATTATGTTATGAGTTCATTAGCCCAGTCAATCACAAATTGAGGACTTATGGCCAGCTTGGGCTAAGTCCAGTCAGGTCTGGAACATTGACTTCTTGCTGGTCCATTGAAGGAGAGGCTTTGCCTCTATCCATTTAGCCAATTGGGCCAAAGCCTAGTGTTAAACACTACAGAGCAATCAGTGTTGAACCCTGGGAATGCGGTTAACAAGTTAGTGTTTAACACTAAGAAATAATTGGTGTTAAACACCAGCAATAAGGCTTCTCAAATTAGTGTTAAACACTAAAACAGATCAGTGTTGAACACTGCAAATAAAGATCTCAGATTAGTGTTTAATACTAAGGTAATCAGTGTTGAACACTGCAGATAAAGCTTTTTAATTAGTGTTGAACACTAAGGCCCAACAGCATTTTAACACTGAGTTCGAGGGTTTCAATTTAGTGTTAAACACTGGGACAAGAAGGGTCACGTGGCAGCACGTGAGAGCGCCCTTCCTTCATTTGTTCTGCTGAAGTTATTGCGTCTCTGATAGCATCACGTGTCAGCACGTGATGGGCATTCAAATGCCTATGTGTTAAGGCTTCTGCTGAAAGTCACGTGGGTCACGTGGGGT
The DNA here is from genome assembly GCA_030015575.1 of Agapanthus africanus. Lineage (NCBI taxonomy): Eukaryota > Viridiplantae > Streptophyta > Magnoliopsida > Asparagales > Amaryllidaceae > Agapanthus > Agapanthus africanus. The sequence goes on along the minus strand of JASDDO010000031.1, from coordinate 512,552,890 downwards.
GCTGCCTCAAAAGGGGTTTTCTGTAAGGCTTTTTTAGGGGAGGGGTCACGTGGTGACACGTGACCCTGCCTTAATGTGGTTTTTTAGAAGATTTGTTACTCCTTTTTCAGGAATTAAATTCCAGAAACTTTTAATTTCAGAGGAATTAAATCCTTCTTTCTTTTGAAGACTTGTATTCTGGAATAGAGTTTAACTCTGAATCTTCTGTGGGAGTTCAATTCCTCGTTTATGTGAAGGGCTGAATAGGGTTAAACCCTAATAAAAGTTTTTGAGGAAATGATGATTAAGGGAATTAAATTCCCGTTGTTTAATTAGGGTTAAACCCTATCTCTTTTTTTTGTTCTGAAGGAATTAAATTCCCATGATATAGGGTTTAGCCCTACTTTATTTTGGAGGAATTAAATTCCTATAGTTCTGTGAGAATTAAATTCTCGAGTTTGCACTCCTTCTCTATGTTTTGGATCTGCATGGCAGGATCTCAACCCATTGAGAATTAAATTCTCAACCTTAAGGGGAGATGTGCACTTTGCAGATCCTCTATCAAAGAGAGAAGAAATGAGTTCTTCTGCTTTTATATTATCAGAGTTAAACTCTGTTGAGAATTAAATTCTGCTTCTTTCAAAAGGGCTTCCCTTTCTTACCTAGGGTTTTTTTTTTGCAGAAGATCTGAGTCTTTTCGAAGTATCAAAGCTCTTCTCCTTTTCTCCTTTTCTTCTCTGCGCATCTATGTCTTTTTTGTGTCTCTTGGCTCCTATTTATAGGAGAGGCAGCCGCATCAATCAGTTTTTGACGAATCTTCATTGGGAGATTTGATTTGCATCCATCATTCATTTTGGGCCTTTGGATTATTAGGTGAATTTTATTCACCATTGGATCTTAAATCCAGAGATTTTCCTTTGATATTCTGGTTAGATTTAAGGGGGAAATCTTTCCCAAAGCCGCGATTTTCCATAGATAGATGATCTTTAATCGTCTCTGAATCTTTAATTTGATTGGTCCCAGATAATTACTTTCCTTTGGAAAGATTCGAATTTCCTTCAGAATTTAATTCTGTCGTCAACATGGGCTTTGGAAGCCGGTCACGTGTGACCACGTGATTCATGGTCACGTGCTCACACGTGACCCCCTTTGGAACGAGCCTTCTGCACTGTGTCTTCTGATTGCTGCTTAAACATCACGTGCTACCACGTGACCCCTGGTCACGTGTGAGCACGTGACCCTTTATTTGAACTCTCTTTCCTTGGTTGTTCTGGAAACGCGCTTGTTGCCTTGAACGTCACGTGCCGACACGTGACCCTGGTCACGTGGGAGCACGTGACTCTTTCTGAACCCTTTTTCTTGACTCGATCAGAGAACTTGCGTGTTGGACGCTTGCATTAAATGTCACGTGTCACCACGTGACCCTGGTCACGTGGGAGCACGTGACTCTTTCTGAAGCCCATTTTCTTCAGCGTAGCTAAGAGACAGAACTCGACCTGATGATGCTTTTTAGGTGTCTCGTGCTAACACGTGGCCGCTAGTCACGTGTAAGCACGTGACCCTCCTCTGAAGCTTTTCCCAGAAGCTTTCCTGATTTTAAATCAGGAAACAATGGTAAAGTAGGGTATTTGATAAGCTCACTTGGTGTCTCACAAGCTCAATGATTCACATCTCATGTGAGGGTTTGAGTTTGGAGGTGAAATGAAGAAATTGTAGAGATCAAGAGGAAGAAGAAGCTCAAGGAAAAATGGCTAAGGCATTAAGCATGAAGCAAGTGTAGAAACAATAATATGAATCATCTCTCTCCTCACTCATTCAAGCACGGAATAAATTGCAATTCTAAATTGCAACTATGCTTGAATAGTGAGGCAAGACTAATAAAAAACTATATAAGCCGATGCCTCATCTATACAAAAAATATCTCCACAATTTACACCTCATTTTTCCATTTTCTAAAAATAGAAAAATATGCCATGCTTCATATAATATATATATATATATATTTATATATTTATATATATCAAATATACATTAATATATATATATATATATATAAAGCAATTAGTGAGCTAATGATATTAGTTAAGATATAATTATATTACATATAATATATACCACATTATTAAATCAATACTTGATCTAATAATCCGGTTATATCATATATAACCGACTAATATCATTTATCTGAATATCACATTATCAAATCAACACTTGATTCGATAATCTGGTCATATCACATATGACCTGACCGATACCAGATGACTGCCAGATTACAATACGGTATCACATACAAGTATTTAATCAGGCCCACGCACATATCACATATGTGCCCAACTTTATTTCGCTCGAACCAGGAAACTTCTGTGTGGGACTCTAAAGACTCGTCAATATGCCGGCAGTAGGTGATGATCACATCAGTCACCTACAAGCCGTCAGTGGTACTAGTCGGACGTAACAGCTACCCGGGTATTGAGCGATATGAAGATCAACAAGCAAGCTCGTCCATACTCTCCATGAAGCCTATCAGTAACACTACCGTACAGTCCGGTCTCTTCGTCTGATATATCGCATATGAAGTCTAGGGGTGGTAAATGTCAGACCCCAGTAACTTTATAAGTCATGCTGATGTATGGCTCATAACGGTTCGAGAAACTACTGATAACTCTTATCAGTAAATCTCGACAACCCTGGCCAGGGATTTGCTGTTATGGCCAATCAAGCACAGCGCGACATCAACCCCCTATACCGGGAGAGACGAAACCCCTCCTATCGCTCACTGCCTCCATGTGACCCGGGACTGTACCTAAAATCCACCTGTTTGCACGCCTCCTTTGAGCCGTGGTAGGGAGAAAATCAAAGCACAGTGGGAATCACACAAGACTCTATGACGATCTCGGGTCTACAGACTAACCTGTACCAGTGTCACCAGAGGACTGCTATCTGACGATAGGTATACTACCACATAGGAGTCATCGGTGAGTCCTGTTCAGTGTACCCAGTCTCCACTGAGCACCCGTATACCATATTTGATGTCAAACACCAATGTATGTGGGATCATCCATCGCGCATCATATGGGTCAAGAAGCGTATACGCTAGTCTACTCTTGAATATCGATGCCCTGTCTCGATATTCTCTCGAGTAGGAACAATTAAAGGATGTACTTATGAACTAGAGTAGTCAAGTACATATCCTGGCCCCACTAGTATGATCTCCATCATAGTCCTGGTAGTCAAGTACATATCCTAAGGGCTTTATCAACATGTGAGAGCAAGACAGTATAAATACCAGTCTACATGTTAAGATAAAGATAACCAGATAGCATACTATTATGTCGAGCAAGAAAGTCCTCTCTCTCTCTATATATATATATATCCAAGCATCCACTATAATATACATTACATGTACAATAATGGCCTCTAGGGTATACATATAACTAACAATCTCCCACTTGCACTAAGGCCATATGTTGTAGTATCTCATACCCAACATCCCAAAGAGTCTCTTAAATTGCATCTGGGGGAGGGCCTTCATGAGTGAATCCGCTACGTTGTCCTTCGTGTCAACTCTCCTGACCTCGATCTCCCGGCGATCTACTATCTCCCGAATCAGGTGATACCACCTAAGAATATGTCTGGATCTCTGATGGGACCGGGGTTCCTTAGCTAAAGCCACGCTCCATTCTTATCACAATACACAGGTATTGGATGCTCAATGGATGGAACCACACCAAGTTCAGCTATGAACTTCTTCATCCAGACAGCCTCTTTGGCAGCATCGTTGGCAGCGATGTATTCAGCCTCCATCGTCGAGTCTGCTACGGTGTCTTGCTTGGAACTCTTCCAACACACCGCCCCTCCGTTGAGGGTAAAAACAAAACCCGAGACCGACTTACGGTCGTCCTTATCACTTTGGAAGCTTGAGTCGGTAAAGGACTCCAGTTGGAGTTCACCGTTACCGTACACCAAGAACATCTCTTTAGTCCTTCTCAATTACTTGAGAATGTTCTTCACCGTTGTCCAGTGATTCTCTCCTGGATCTGCTTGATACCTACTCACTACACTTAGTGAGTACGCTACATCAGGTCTGGTACATAACATCGCGTACATGATAGAGCCTACTGCCGAAGCATAGGATATCCCTTGCATGCGAGCTCTCTCCAAATCAGTCTTGGGAGACATCTCTTTGGAGAGAGTGAGTCCTGAGATCATGGGTATATTCCCATGCTTGGAATCTTCCATACTAAATCTCTTTAGTACGGTGTCAATGTACCTGGATTGGGACAATCCCAATATCCGTTTAAATCTATCTCTATAGATCTTAATCCCCAAGATGTAGAAGGCATCACCTAGATCTTTTATTGAGAATCTTTGTGATAAGAAAAGATTAACCGAGTGCAGCATAGGAAAATCATTTCCTATCAAGAGTATATTATCCACGTACAATACGAGGAAGACGACCTTACTCTCTGCGACCTTCTTGTATATACAAGGTTCATCTACATTTTTGATGAAGTCAAACTCTTTGACTATCTCATCAAAACAGATGTTCCAACTCCGTGATGCCCGCTTCAACCTGTAGATTGATTTAAGCAGCTTGCATACCTTTCCGCTGCTCCCACTGTCTACGAAGCCCTCCGGCTGTGTCATGTACACGCTCTCTTCTAAATCACCATTTAGAAAAGCGGTCTTGATGTCCATCTGCCAGATTTCGTAGTCATGGTATGCAGCAATGGCAAGTAGGATCCGGATGGACTTATGCATAGCCACTGGAGAAAAGGTTTCATCATAATCCACACCTGGTCGTTGATGAAAATCTTATGCAACAAGTCTAGTTTTGAAAGTCTCAATTTTTCCATCTACACCAAGTTTCTTCTTAAAGATCCATTTGCTCCCAATGGGTTTTATCCCTTCGGGAGCAACTTCCAAAGTCCAAACTTTGATGGTGTACATGGATTCCATCTCAGATCGCATTGCATCCGGCCATTTCACAGAGTCCCCACTCGTGATGGCCTGCTCGAAGCTAGTTGGGTCATCATCTTCCATGATGCAATCCTCGCTCCCACCATCAATGAGAAAACCGTAGTATCTCTCAAGTGGATGAGGAACCCTACTAGATCGGCGGAGAGCCTGAGGTTCGTTGGGAACTATTGAATCCTCTGGTTCCACTAAATCGTCAGTTGTAGTCTGTGCTGCTGGAACTTCTTCCAGTTCTACCTCACTGCCACTAATTTCTTTTACAAGAAATTCCTTTTCTAAAAAGGTGGCATGTTGAGCAACAAACACCTTTTGTTCCTCAGGGTGGCAGAAGATATGCCCTCGCGAATGTTTGGGATATCCTACAAACTTGCACAGAACTGACCTTGCCTCGAGCTTGTTCAGATTTTGCTTTTTGACATAGGCCGGACAACCCCACATCTTAATGAAATTAAGACATGGTCTCTTCCCATTCCATATCTCATATGGAGTGGTAGGCAAAGATTTAGTCGGAACTCTATTCAATAGGTATGCAGCTGTCTCAAGCGCATAACCCCAAAAAGAAATAGGTAACTCAGCATTACTCATCATAGAGCACACCATATCTAATAAGGTGCGATTTCTGCGCTCCGATACACCGTTGTGCTGTGGTGTATACGGAGGAGTAAGCTGAGAGAGAATCTCATTCTCTTTTAAATAGTCTCGGAATTCTCCACTCAAGTATTCACCTCCCCGATCAGATCGTAGGATTTTAATACTTTTGCCCGTCTGGTTTTCGACTTCGCACTTATATTCCTTGAATTTCTCAAAAGCTTCAGACTTGTGTTTTAACAAGAACACATGTCCGAATCTTGAGAGATCATCGGTGAATGTAATAAAGTATGAAAAACCATTCCTGGCATGTGTAGACATAGGACCGCATACATCACTATGTATCAGTCCCAAGAGTTCAGTAGCTCTTTCTCCGTGTACAGTAAATAGAGTCTTGGTCATTATGCCTTTGAGACATGACTGGCAAGTTTCATAAGATGAAAATTCGAACGGATTCAAATATCTATCTTTATGAAGCTTAGACAATCTTGTCGCATTGATATGACCTAGTCTACAGTGCCATAAGAAGGTTTCGTTCATTTCTGAACTTTTCCTCTTGTTTGTGTTCTGTACGTTAAGAACTGTGTTTTGATTTAGAATGTATAAACCATTACATAATGTACCAAACCCAATCAACACTTAATTTAGGTAAATGTTCATAACATTATTCTCTACTACAAAGTTTTATCCTTCTTTATCTAATAAATAAATTGATATTAAATTGCATATCATAGATAGTACGTAATAACATTCATTTAAGATCAAAGTATTCCCTTTAGGTAATACTAGGTGATATTCACCAACTGCTTTGGCTGCAACATTTGCACCATTCCCTACTTTTAGGGAATGATCACCTTTTCCCAGTTCTCTACCTTTCCTTAGCCCATGCAACATATTACATATGTGGAATCCCGATCCGGTATCTAATACCCAGGACGTAGAGTGTACTGCGAAACAGTTCTCGGTAACTAACACACTCGAAGAAGATACATCAACATGCTTATTCTTCATTAGGGTGGCATGTGAATCCGGATATTCCCTTATTTCCTGCTCAAACTTATAACACTTATAAGTTGGAGCGGAACCAACATTCCCCTGCTTAGCATAATAAGCGGGTTTGGTCAATATATCCATATTATTATCTTGATTAAGGCGTGACATTGGTTGCTGCCTGGAAGGAGAGAGAGAAGGAAACGCGTTAGCGTGCGCTCTTTGCAAGATTAGATTGGTTATTATCTTATCTAATCAGTACGGCTCCTACTGTTTTTATCAAATCTTCCTCCAAACCCTAAAAGATAAGACTAGCCGGGATTAATTACACCTTACAAGTTCGCCAATTTTTCAGCCAGGCCAGTGCCGGTATTTTGAGGGAGGTTCCCCGTGCTTTCGCACGGACCTAATTAAAATAAACCTCGTTTTCCTAGAGTCATAACCCCATTAACACCTTTCTAGACACCTACTTGATCGGCTAATTGTGATGTGTAAAACTCTCCCAGGAGTAACTCTTACTCGCGGTGGGTATCGGGATCCAACTATCTTATAGAAGGTATGCAATCTCATTGCAAATTTCAATACTTGAAATTCCCGATAATACTTTTACCCCTAGCTTCCTATGACCTTGACGGAGGTCAACAAATCATAGGCCGCTAGTCAAGTTCAAACCGTTCATTTCTTGATTGAATTAAACCCACTCGCACGACCCTTGACGGAGGTCAACAAGGACATACGACTACCCTAATCCAATCGCATCACATGCGGCAGATAAACACTAATCAGCTACCGCACACTACGCCTTGACGGAGGTCAACAAACTCAGCACGAATACTAATTAGTACCTATCTGAAATGACGGAGGGTTACGCAGGTTTTTAAGAAAACCATGAGCGTGATGAACTTGATATCGTTGCAGAATTGAGTGATTTTGAAAAGGAGTGTTTTTGAGGCTTTTACTAGTTTCGCTAAAGAGGTCACTCCCGGTGAAAGGATCTCGGCTCTTTCCTCATCGAATGAGGTGCTGGATATTCTACAAGGAATACCGCTATGCAAAGCAAGAACTAAAAAGGCAATCAAAAACAAAACTGAGTGGGTTGCAGCATCTGCTAGTTTCGCTAAAGAGGTCACTCCCGGTGAAGGGATCTCGGCTCTTTCTTTATCGAATAAGGTGTTGGATATTCTACAAGGAATACCGCTATGCAAAGCAAAAACTAGAGCTACCCTTTTTGAAAATTTGATTTTACAACATCATTTTGGTTTCTTTTCTTTTATTAATCTCATTAATGAAGTCCCATCAATTATGCTTCCTAAGCATCACAGAAAAATGAAAATACAACGTACGCTTATACCATCCGCATTTGCCACAGTGTCCCGTTATGCACCGTTAGGTTACTTAACTAACGGCATAGCGGGGCGGGACTAGCGCGGGTGAAAAACATAAGCAACGTTTAATATATATCATATATACAATAATAAAGCATCCGTCTCATGCATATAAAGTGATCACATCACAGAATATCAGCTGCAGAAGATAACATATGAAATATTGGATATACTAGGAATTCCGTGTTTTAAGTTAAGCCAGTATAAAATAAGGATTCCACGGTCGCGATGAATAGCCAAACCCACATCCCTAGACCCCTACGAGAGGGGCAAGAAACCCTACCAATTCTAGAGTTAGGAGGCCCGGACTCGACTCCTCGAGATGGTCTCCTACTGGACTCTAGAACCCGGTTACTTGTGCTCCCCTCCTTAGGTCTATCCTAATGCGGAAAAGTAAATAATATACAATAATGGTGACATCATTCTCAACCCGGAAGTGCCCCAATAAAAGAATATTACATACAATGAATTTTACATGAATGAAAATAAAAACTCTCATCTCACATAAAACCCCCGGCTATTCAAAACACGACGATCCAATATAACATATCCAAGTAACACATAACATCACATATCATCAAATAGCTAGACGATGTTAAACATTCCGATCGAATCAACAAACACCCAAAATTTCCCAAAGAGCTCAACATATGAGCGCAGTTTAAAATACTTAGAACATGCCGCAGTACCTATGGACCAACCATAGAAGGGCCAACCCTTGCCTCACCTATGGCACCGCGGAATTACCGCAAACCCGAGGGTTTGGCGGCTGTTCTAACAGTCATAGAATCGAGTTAGGATTTCGTTCTTCTATAGGGTTTATCGAATCACCTGCATGATATTTGAGTGTTTTTTAACTATGAAAAAATCCAACTCTTGGAAAAATTTCCAGCGAGGGTTAAAGTGGGTATTTGATATCCGTTCGAAATTTTTAACACTGTCTAAATAACCCGAAATAAACACAGAATTACAACTACGAAACACTCCGAAAATCCTTTATAAAAAATCAAAATCTCATGAAATTTTTAGCAAAAACAAACAACACCCGAAACACCAAAACCCAGAGAACAGAGCACAAAACAAAAACGAATCCAAACAGAGGCTACAGGGCCGACCACCTCGGTTTCTAGGGGCATGTGCTCGGCCAAAAACTGGCCAAAAGTGTTCGTTTTTCTTATGTGTTCATGTTACATCTCATATAACATTCTGCAGTTGTTTAAAAAAAATTTTGACGACTTTAAAATTTGACAGAAACTGACTTTTAGTGTTTCAAGTTTCGGAGCGGTTTCGGTTTCGTAATTCTACAATCATCGCCTAATACTCTAGCTTGGCTCTGATACCATGAAAGTCTACCTTAGCACCAGCATGAGGTTCAAGAGGCATCAAGCATGCCAAATTTTAATTTTATTAGGTGCTAAGTTAGTCTAACAAGATCTTAACTAGAATATTAGGGTTAACAGCAAGAAGGAATGAAGCATACAACCTTTGTAGTCGAGTCCTTCTCTTCTAAAGCCTCGGTTTGTAGTCCACGCGACTCTACAAGGTCCTCTTCGAGTTGAACGACCTTCCTTTGTGATCTTCCACCCGAAGTTCCTCTAGATCAAGCTAACTCTACACTAAACTCCTTTAGTGTATGAAACATACCACACCAAATTGCTAGTTTGGTGTGGGATGGTGAAGTAGAGGATTTGATAAGCTCACTTGGTGTCTCATAAGCTCAATGATTCACATCTTATGTGAGGTTTGCGCTTGGAGGTGAGATGAAGAAATTGTAGAGATCAAGAGGAAGAAGAAGCTCAAGGAAAAATGGCTAAGGCATTAAGCATGAAGCAAGTGTAGAAACAATAATATGAATCATCTCTCTCCTCACTCATTCAAGTATGGAATAAATTGCAATTCTAAATTGCAACCATACTTGAATAGTGAGTCAAGACTAATAAAAAACTATATAAGCCCATGCCTCATCTATACCCAAAATATCTCCACAATTTACACCTTATTTTTCCATTTTCTAAAAATAGAAAAATATGCCATGCTTCATATAATATATATATATATATTTATATATATCAAATATACATTAATATATATATATATATATAAAGCAATTAGTGAGCTAATGATATTAGTTAAGATATAATTATATCACATATAATATATATCACATTATTAAATCAACACTTGATCTAATAATCCGGTTATATCACATATAACCGACTAATATCATTTATCTGAATATCACATTATCAAATCAACACTTGATTCGATAATCTGGTCATATCACATATGACCTGACCGATACCAGATGACTGCCAGATTACAATACGGTATCACATACACGTATTTAATCAGGCCCACGTACATATCGCATATGTGCCCAACTTCATTTCGCTCGAACTAGGAAACTTCTGTGTGGGACTCTAAAGACTCGTCAATACGCCGGCAGTAGGTGATGATCACATCAGTCATCTACAAGCCGTCAGCGGTACTAGCTGGACGTAACAGCTACCCGGGTATTGAGCGATATGAAGATCAACAAGCAAGCTTATCCATACTCTCTATGAAGCCTATCAGTAACACTACCGTACAGTCCGGTCTCTTCGTCTGATATGTCGCATATGAAGTCTAGGGGTGGTAAACGTCTGACCCCAGTAATTTTATAAGTCATGCTGATGTATGGCTCATAACGGTTAGAGAAACTACTGATAACTCTTATCAGTAAATCTCGATAACCCTGGCCAGGGATTTTCTGTTATGGCCAATCAAGCACAGCGCGACATCAACCCACTATACCGAGAGAGACGAAACCCCTCCTATCGCTCACTGCCTCCATGTGATTCGGGACTGTACCCAAAATCCACCTATTTGCACGACTCCTTTGAGCCGTGGTAGGGAGGAAATCAAAGCACGGTGGGAATCACACAAGACTCTATGACGATCTCGAGTCTACAGTCTAACCTGTACCAGTGTCACCAGAGGACTGCTATCTGACGATATGTATACTACCACATAGGAGTCATCGGCGAGTCCTGTTTAGTGTACCCAGTCTCCACTGAGCACCCGTATACCATCTTTGATGTCAAACACCAATGGATGTGGGATCATCCATCGCCCATCATATGGGTCAAGAAGCATATATGCTAGTCTACGCTTGAATATCGATGTCCTGTCTCGATATTCGCTCGACTAGGAACAATTAAAGGATGTACTTGTGAATTACCCTGGCCCCACTAGTATGATCTCCATCATAGTCCTGGTAGTCAAGTACATATCCTAAAGGCTTTATCAACATGTGAGAGCAAGATAGTATAAATACCAGTCTACATGTTAAGATAAAGGCAACCAGATAGCATACTATTATGTTGAGCAAGAAAGTCCTCTCTCTATATATATCTAAGCATCTACTATAATATACATCACATGTACAATAATGGCCTCTAGGGCATACATATAACTAACACTAAAGAACCTCATTGAAAGGAACCGGGGCCGTGGCCAGGTCCTGGCCTCCAACAGCAGAGGCCAAAGATCTGAATTTGCCGAATCGACGGGGTACCACGGCCGACTCGACGTCCTCAAAAAGAAGATCAAGGGTATGCATCGGGAAGGTCATCACACGAGCGACGGGGCTAAGTACGCCACTGACTCGCTCACAAAACCCTTCACCGAGGAGCTGCTCGCCGTCCATGTCTCCTCCCGGAATAAGCCCCCAAAGGTCTCTCTCTTCGACGGAAAGTCTGACCCGAAGGACCACTTGGACGCATTCACCGCAGGATTAAGCTTCCAAGACAACTCTGACGCCGCCCAATGCCGAGATTTCCTGGCCACTCTCATCCGATCCGGACGAGACTGGTTCCGAGGACTCGCGCCACGCTCGATCTCAACCTTCGATGAGTTGGCCACCTAATTCCTTGGCCACTTCGTCGGGAACAGACGGAAGAAACGGACCGTCGACCATCTCTTCACAATCAAGAGCGGGGACAAAGAAACATTCAAAGGGTATGTCACGCGCTTCTACAAAGCCCTTCTCGAGGTCCCAGAGCACCGGGACGAGATGGTCATTACAGCACTCAGGTCTGGTCTTAGGCACAAGGAGTGGTTAAGCTCATTTGCATTAGCGCAGCCTAAGGCCATGGCCGAGGTAAAGGCTTGGACCGAGCGTGAGATCCAGCTCGAGTCCGAGGTAAACGTAAATGTCCCCGGGACAGAGCAAACCGACCAAAAGAAAAGGGCGAGGGAAGAAAGAAGGAGACTTGAACGGCCAAAGCCCTACTCCCCGAAGTTTCAGGAGTACACCCCGCTTAATGTCTCCCAGACGGTACTACTGGAGGAGGCTAAGGGCGAGGGGTTCTTCAAGCTTCCCCTGGTCTCGCGCATGGCGCCGAAGCGCACCCGGGGCCCCTTTTGCGGTTTCCACAGGTCGCAGGGCCACTCCACGGAGAGCTGTAAGCAGCTCCAAGACTACTTCGAGGAGCTCATCCGTTCGGGACACCTGGCAGCGTACTTGCGGGATAAGCGGCAAGCCGACCGCGAGCAGGAGCAGCGTCCCCCTCCAGTCGAGTTGAAAATCGGCCAAATCATGGTCGTGACAGCGGAGGGTACGTCGGGTACCTGCGAGGCTTACCCCACGCCAGTCGTGGAAGCCAACAACCATCCGAGGATGAAGGCCAGGGAGACCGAGCCGATCGTTTTTGACGGCCTTACACCGCCAAGGAGCTCAAACCGTACCAATAAAAATAACATCTACTAGCGTGTACTTCTTTTACTGATGCAATGCAAACTTTTCTCTCAAGATCTTTCTGTCTATATAATAAGAAGAGGCCAATAAACAATGCAAAAAGAAGGGTTTTGTTTATTCAAAAGGGTACTATAGGCTCCTCAGCCGTATATCGAAAAAGAAAAATTACAATAGCGGGAGATGGGGGTGCAAAGAACAATGTTCATGGTACTCCGAGGATATCTCCGCCAACCGAGCCCTTGCAGCCTCGGACCTCTGCCCCCGATGCCGCCCGTGAACGTCAGCACCGTTCCTCAATTGGTAGCACTCAAGGATGAGCACCGCCGAGCAATCCCGCCGAGCCGCGGAGATCAGGCCGAAGCGCCACAGAGACTTTAGCTTACCAACCGTCTCGTCCCTCAGCTGTTCGGACAAGGTGTTGTAGAGCCCCGGCGACGCCCTCCAAATAGAGTACATCAATAGCTGGAGCAGGGAAGAGCGCCAGGGAAGCAGTCGGCCGAAATGATCCTCAAGGCATCCTATCACTAACGCACCGTGCCCTCGGTGCAGTGCTGGTCATAGAGGTACACGTCCTCAAAGTTTACGATGTCGGGGATTGTAAAAGGGAAGTCCTCCATTCTTAAGTTTTGAGTGTGGGGGAAAGGAGTAATCAGCACTCCCTCCGTTTTATAGCCCACAACGCCCAGGGAGTCCAACAGTCGCTCGTTTCACACACAACTGTGCCACCACGCGGCATACATCGAGCTTTTCTCGACGGAGCCGAAGCGACGCGGTTCCGGCGCTTCGCCTCCCCCACGCGTTCATGGCACGTATCCCTGCGACTGTCCCACTTCCCGATGCTCGCACCGAGAAGGTCGGGTAGTAACCCTGCTCGGCCCATCCGTAAGGATCAAAGCCCTCGCCAAAAAACCGGGCAGCAACCCTGCTCGGCCATCCTTAGCAGGCCTCTTACGGCCCCTCCCGTGCTAAGGAGCGAAGCCCTCGCCAAGAGGCACCGGGCAGTAACCCTGCTCGGCCCATCCTTAAGGATCAAAGCCCTCACCAAGAGGCACCGGGAAGCAACCCTGCTCGGCCTTCCTTAGCAGCCCTCTCACGGCCCCTCCTGCGCTAAGGATCAAAGCCCTCACCAAGAGGCAACCGGGCCCACCCTTGCTCGGTTATCTCTGGCTGGTAGTTCCCTACCCAACAACGCCAGGGATCAAAACCCTCGCCAAGAGGCACCAGGCAGTAACCCTGCTCGGCCCATCCTTAAGGATCTGTCACGCCCCGCTTCCCAAAATACGGAAAACGAGAGATGACTAGGCCAGCCATGCTCCTACGGTCAAGGAATAATCCTGCCGTAGTCACACTTCGGCTTCTAGCATTACATGGTAATCAGTAAACAAAGCACAGCAGTAAAGGTAATACATCACTAAATTATTACATTAAAATCCATTATTCACAATTTACAAATAAACAAGAAGAGCTACTAACCAAGTTCAAGTACAAGATCTCTTTATGGAAACCAGAAAGGAAGAAAAAGGTACTCCAGACTAGATCTCCGTCGGCTCGAAAGGTAAATCTGACTCCTGCGTTGGTTCTTCCTCGAGGTCTGAGCATGCACACTCAGGTCGTCAGAGCGACGTAATAGCAATTTTTATAATAATGATATGAAACAGGTAAATGTGATAACAACAGGGAAAGTAAAATGCGGGTAATCACTATGTCACTAAATGATGCAAAGTATGATCTGTGTCCCTATCGGTCTCTAAGTCATGTTTGAAATCGTATAGTGGAAAGGAGGATCATATTTAACAGGAGTCTCGTACGTACCCGAGACAACGGCCCACATGCCCGGGACATAACCCTGTCAGCCGGATCGCTAGATCCTACCTAATATATCTATATCTATATCTATATATATATATATATATATATATATATATATATATATCACTGCTCGAATGATCATCCTCTAAAACACGGTCCCGCTAAATACGATACTCTTTCCCCTTTGATTTTCCCTTTTTCCCCAGGTTTACACTATTTATGATTATGATTTAGTCGTGTACAAGTACGCCAATAACACGGTTTTATCACTGTTCACTGTATTAATCACTGTCACGAATCATCCACTTCTTTTTCATTGGCGTACTTGACACTCCTAAACCAATATCATTCACGCACGATAATGCAATGTCCACTGAATAATGATTCGCACTAATACTAGGTATATGTCAATTGGGTAAGGTATGTGTATATATGCAGTTAACAAGTCATGTATGATATGAACCAATATGCACGTCATAAGCTTACAAAAATTGTAGTAATTCATATGTTCGGAATTCAACGAAATGATACAAATACGATAACAAGTACACTCTGTCAACAGTTCATCAAAATTTGTTTCAGTTCAATCGGGTTTCCGGTATTCAAGTTACAGCCGTTTCATTTTAAGTGCTCGCTGCAGGAAATTCAGTTTCTGAACTGAACGTCCGTTTCGCGACACGAATTTCACCCAGTTGGGATCAGAATTTAGCGACGCTACAGTTGAATAAAATCTAGGGTTTTCAACGCAACAGACGGATCAATCACGTCTGTACGTCAAAAGTTATGCACTGTTCAACACTAGTATGCCAATTCTGATTCTGTTTTGGACTGTTATACGTTCTGTTCTTTTCAATTACAGATTAAATAGAAAACGACGATAAAACGGGATGAAACCACTTGTGTTATTCAGCTAACAGATTCATCTTCAATAAGGTGTAGGGTTCCGTAACATACGAGTTCAGGAGATAAGGTAGTAAACATTACGGGACAGAAAACAATAACCCGAGTCGCTCTGGACTGCAGTCCAGAGCCGCTCTATGAACCAATTATCGTCACAATTTCAGTATAGAGACCATTATAAACTTACATAGGGTTACAGGTAGTCGAGTCGGCTTCGATTTGAGCCCTCGAACACACTATTTCAATAAGCACACGATTTATGGTGATTTTAACAATTTTCAGGTGCGGGAAATTCCCAGTTTTCACGGGTGTATTTGGGGATGTTCGTTTAAGTCGTTAACAGTCATATTTTTCAGTGAAATTTCTACACAATATTCATTATCACACGGCCATCATAGGCAATCCAATTCCGTCAAATTAGATGAAGATTTTCATTGGGATCTTGCATCGAACAATTATGCCATATAATTTATCGGGAATTGTAAATATGGAATTTATACGATTTTAGTTTGTAACACGAATAAATTAGCATGTAGCAAGTAGGGTACTTGCTTGGAAACGTTTTGTCGATGCACGACAGCGGCAGCGGCATGAACGCGCGATGAACGGCGTGGTTTGGTTTCACGGCCTCGGCTCGCGATTCAGGTTCGACGTCGGAGTTGCCCAGAGATGGCTTATGCTCGCTGGAAGTGGAGGGGAGGCTCTGTGGATCTCCCGGGGTGTGCCGGGGTCGACGACGGTCGACGGCGTCGCTCCGGTGATGGCAACAGGGGTGTTTGGATTTTGGTGGTTAGGGTTTGCTGTTTTGGAGGGAGAGAGAGAGAGTAGTGGGCTCGGGTGTGGATTTTGGAGGAGGTGGAGGAGATGTAGAGGGTGCAGAGGTCGACGGGATGTTTCAGGTCAATGGGGGCTCGCCGGCGTCGAGCATAGGTGGTGGTCGAATGGGTGCAGGGGAGCTTGGCAGGGGGTGCTCGGTTGATGGAGGAAGAGGCTTCAGTGGTAGTGGTGTTGGTAGGGGAGAAACGAGGGAGGAGGATGAGGTGGTTTAGTCGTCGGCGGCGGGGATGCTCGAAGCGGTAGGTTGTGGGAAGTTGGGTTTTCTGTGTTTGAGAGAGAGAAGAGGTTTGAGAGTTGGAGAGGGAGAAAGGAGTTGGAGAGGCGAGGGTTTGAGGTTGAGGGACTCAAGGAAGTTGTGGACGAAGTCGCAGGTCGTGGCGCAACGGCACGGCGACGTGGCCGCGGGGGTCGGCGGAAATTGCGAGCGGGAAAAATGGTTTACGTTGGGGAAGAGGGAGATAGGAAACGAGGCGGGTCGGGTCGGTTTGGTGTGAGCGGGCGCGGGTAGGGGTGTGGGCTTCAGCGACGCTGGGCCGGAAAAGGGTTTAGATTTATTTAAAAAAAGAATTCCTTTGGGCTGAGAAAAGTTTAAAGAATTTATTAGTGAAAAGAGAATGGGCCGGGGCAATTTAAATAATTTAGGAATAAAGTGTTGGGCCAAAGGAAAAATATAGGGATTTTTGGGAATGAGGATAGAGGTTGTGGGCTAAAGTTTATTTAAATTGATTTATGATTGGGCTGGGTTGATTTGAAAGGGCATTTAATTTATTTTTTTTTGGTTTTAAATTTAGGTTTGGTCTTTGATTGATTTAAAGGTTTGGGAAAATTTAAATATTGAAACTTAAGCAACCAATCTTCACATAAAGTAATAATACGGGGAAAATGTAGAAAAGATTTTCATTGAAGGAAACGGGGATTTATATCATACCCCCCTTACAAAAATTTCGTTCTCGAAATTTAACAAGGATACAATGAAACAAAAGTGCTAAACGAAGAGATGTGGAAAACGTGCGCGGATATCTTCCTCCCGCTCCCAGGTAGATTCTCCTGGGGAACGACCGCCCCAAAACACTCGGACTAACGGAATGACTTTATTCTTCAGCACTTTCTCTCTACAGTCGAGGATGGTAGTGGGGTTCTCCTCGTATGATAGATCGGTACCCAAAACTAGCTCCGAATAGTCCAGAACGTGGCTCTCATCCCGAACATAACGCCGCAACTGTGACACGCGGAAGGTATTGTGCACACCAGCTAGCGATGGAGGCAAGGCAAGTCGGTAGGCCACCTCTCCTACTCGCTCTAGCACCTTAAAAGGTCCGATGAAACGGTGACTGAGCTTTCCCCGACCTCCGAACCTGATAACTCCACGGGTAGGGGAAATCTTCAGGAACACGAGATCTCCGACTTCAAACTCTAGTGCTCTCCTGCTGGTATCTGCCCAACTCTTCTGTCGATCTTGAGCCGTCTTAATACGCTGCCTGATCATTTGGACCTTGTCGACTGTCTGAACGATGAGCTCGGGGCCCAGTAATCTTCGCTCTCCCATATCGTCCCAACATACCGGGGATCGACACTTCTGCCCGTAAAGCGCTTCGAAAGGAGCCATCTGGATGCTAGCCTGGTAACTGTTGTTATAGGAAAACTCGACTAGATGCAGATGGTCTTCCCAGGAACCCTGAAAGTCCAACATACAGGTTCTCAACATATCCTCGAGCGTCTGAATCGTACGCTCGGATTGTCCATCCGTCTGCGGGTGATAAGCTGTGCTGAACTTGAGGCGGGTACCCAAACTCTCCTGTAAGCTCCTCCAGAAGTGCGACACGAATCTGGTGTCTCGATCTGACACAATACTGACTGGAACACCGTGAAGTCGCACTATCTCCTGCATGTATCTCTCTGCCAGTGACTTTGTCGACTGTCCCACTCGGAATGGTAGGAAGTGTGCAGCTTTCGTGAGGCGATCGACGATAACCCAAATGGCGTTATTGCCCCTAGGGCTCCGTGGTAAGGCCGTCACGAAGTCCATGGTAATGTGCTCCCACTTCCATTCTGGTATCGGAAGCGGCTGCAATAATCCCGCTGTCCTCTGATGTTCTGCCTTCACCTGCTGGCATGCTAAGCATCTGGATACGAACCTCGCAATTTCCCGCTTCATTCCGTTCCACCAAAAGTGCTACTTTTGATCCCGATACATCTTTGTACCTCCCGGATGCACAGAATAAGCTGAACTATGCGCCTCAGTCAGTACCTATTCTCGAACCTCTCCCTTGGGTATGCAGAGTCTGCTACCGAATCTCAGAGAACCGTCCTCATGTATGATTAAGTCCGTTCTTAACCCGGCTTCTACTTGCGCTCTGAACTTTTGCAATCGAGGATCATTTGCTTGTGCAGCCTTGATGCGATCCACCAGGGAAGACTGCAACTGTTGTTGCCAAAGTTGACTGAGTGCGCTCGGTGTAACGACTTCAAGATCGAGTCTCTGAAAGTCCTCAATAATGCTCCTCTGACTGGTCAACATCATGACAGCTGGCTTGCGACTGAGCGTATCTGGTACAACATTCACTTTCCCCGGGTGATACTGAAGGTTCAAATCATAATCTGCCATCAGCTCTAGCCATCGGCACTGCCTCATGTTTAGTTCCTTCTGAGTGAAGACGTACTTCAGTCTTTTATGATCCGTGTATACCTCCACTTTCTCGTCCAATCGATAGTGCCTCCAAATCTTCAACGCAAAGACTACTGCAGCTAACTCCAAGTCATACGTAGGATAGTTCTTCTCGTGATTTCTCAGTTGTCGAGAGGCGTAAGCAACCACTCGACCGTGCTGCATCAGAACACAGCCTAATCCTTTCCCTGAGGCATCACTGTATATCACAAAACCACCGGAATCATCTGGTACTGTAAGAATGGGCGCCATGGTTAACCTCTGCTTCAGCGTGTCAAATGCCTGAGTACACCCCTCCGTCCATGCAAATGGTATATCCTTCCGCGTCAGCCTTGTCAACGGTTCAGCGATTCTTGAGAAGTCTTGGACAAACCTCCGATAATACCCTGCCAATCCCAGAAAGCTTCTGATCTCGGCTACTGACTTCGGCGTTGGCCAATCTCTGACAGATTCTATCTTTGCCGGGTCCACCGAGATGCCTTCACCCGAAACAATGTGTCCCAAGAACTGAACCTTGTCGAGCCAGAATTCATACTTGCTCAATTTCGCATACAGCTTCTCTTCACGAAGAATTTGTAGGACCGTGCGCAAATGCTCAACACGCTCCTCCCGGGTCTTCGAGTAAACAAGTATGTCATCGATAAATACAACGACAAACGTGTCCAAGTACTTTGCAAACACCCTGTTCATCAAGTCCATGAATATCGCTGGAGCATTGGTAATACCGAACGACATCACAAGGAACTCATAATGTCCGTAGCGGGTCCTAAAAGCCGTCTTGCATACATCTTCGGCTGCTACTCTGATTTGATGATACCTAGAACGGAGATCCAACTTCGAGAATACCTTGGCCCCACTTAATTGATCGAAAAGGTCGTCGATGCGCGGAATTGGGTACTTGTTCTTTATGGTGACTTTGTTCAGCTCCCGATAATCTATACACATCCATAATGATCCATCTTTCTTCTTCACTAACAGAACTGGTGCACCCCACGGTGAAGCGCTCGGCCGAATAAATCCCTTCTCCAATAGTTTTTCAATTTACTTCTTCAACTCCGCCAACTCAATCGGTGCCATTCTGTACGGGGCCTTGGATACCGGTGCCGTACCTGGAGTTAAATCGATCGAGAACTCCAAGATGCGAGGAGGTGGTAGACCTGGTAAGTCTTCAGGAAATACGTTCAGAAAGTCCCGAACAATCTCTGGGACTGCACTCTCATCAATCTCCATAGCTGTCAGCTCCTTTGGCTTGGCTCTATACTTGGCTGGCTCCAAAGATTCGCTTCCGCCCTCAAAAATAAACTCCGGGTGATTGGGAATGCGGAAGATCGCATTCCTTGCATGGCAATCAATAACTGCATGGAAGGTACTCATCCAATCCATCCCGAGAATTGCGTCATAAGTGCCTGTCCCGATCAGAAGGAAATTCATATAGAATTCCCTGCCACACACTACAACCGGACATGATCTACATTCTCGACTAGATATTATAATGCCATTACCCGTATGTATCTCCCAGCCCTTGGTTAGTGGTTCATGTGGTATGGAGTGTGTATCAATGAAATGCTCAGATATGAAGCAGTGCGATGCCCCAGAATCAAATAGTACTCTAGCTGGTAAGGAATGTACGAGTAGAGTACCTGTAACAACGTCTCCTGACGCCTCTGCCTGCTCGGCGGTCAAGGTGAAAGCCCGTCCCTGACCGCGACCTGTAAAGGGTTGCCTCTGCTCCTGTGGCCTCTACTGCGGCGGTCCAGAACCTCTCTGTATCTCTGCTCGCTCGGGGCAACCGCTAATCCTGTGCTGACTGGATCAGCAAATCAAGCACTGTCCTTTGGCGCGGCGACAGTCATTCTGAGTATGCCCATCTCTATTGTAGTAGTCGCAAACTCTGTTCCGTCTCTGGTGGCAATGTTGTGGCACGAACAGACGCTTCATTTGTGTCGTTCCAGGCCTGTGAACCGGTATGGCTCCTCGAGAAGGTGCAGGGGTACGTGCTGGAACGACCGGGGGATTCCTGAACTTGTTGATCAATTGCTCCTGAACTCTCGCCGCGTTGAGTACCTGTGCAAAAGTCTGCAACTCCAGTGATGCGATCAACTGCTGCAGCTCGAAATCAAGTCCCTGCAAGAAGCATCTGGCCCTGGTGGCCTCTGAGACGACCATGTATGGAGCAAAATGGCTAAGACGGTTGAACTCTGCCGCATATACGTCCACTGGACGTCCATTCTGCTTCAATAGAATGAATCTTTCCTCCATCTCTGCCTTGGCGGTGGAAGGGAAATAATGGTCTAGGAAGCACTCCTTGAATTTGCCCCATTCAATTGGCATGTCTAGCCTGCTTTCTTCCACTGACCACCATGTACGGGCTTCATCTTCCAATTGGATCTTTATCACGTTCACCCTATCTTCATCTGGTACCTTGGCGGCCATCAGTAAGTTCTCCATGTTCACTAGCCATTGCTCGACATCGAGGGGTTCAGCTAGCCCGGTGAATGCAGCTGGATGTAACCTCCGGAAGTCTGATACGGTACCAGCCCTAGCAGGATAAGCTGGTGGAGTAGTGCCCTCGGGGGCGGTAATGAGTGCGGAGGGTCCTCCTGCAGCGGTAATGGCCTTGAGTCCCTCGGCGAGTAAGTCTGTCTTCCTCTCCTGAGCTTCTGCGAGAGAGGTCAGTGCACTAAGTATTCTTTCCGTGCGGTCCTGAGAACTGGAGTCCGAGGAGGGGTCGCTCGGGGACGTCATATCGCTGGAAGATTCAAAAGGATAAGATTAGATCCGAGGATGAAAATCAGGAATAGTGAAACAAAAATAATGTAATACAGTATAGTTAATGTTATCCCTTGTTACTAAACCTGTCTCTGATACCAACAAAACCATGTCACGCCCCGCTTCCCAAAATACGGAAAACGAGGGATGACTAGGCCAGTCATGCTCCTACGGTCAAGGAATAATCCCGCCGTAGTCACACTTCGGCTTCTAGCATTACATGGTAATCAGTAAACAAAGCACAGCAGTAAAGGAAATACATCACTAAATTATTACATTAAAATCCATTATTCACAATTTACAAATAAACAAGAAGAGCTACTAACCAAGTTCAAGTACAAGATCTCTTTATGGAAAGCAGAAAGGAAGAAAAAGGTACTCCAGACTAGATCTCCGTCGGCTCGAAAGGTAAATCTGACTCCTGCGTTGGTTCTTCCTCGAGGTCTGAGCATGCACACTCAGGTCGTCAGAGCGACGTAATAGCAATTTTTATAATAATGATATGAAACAGGTAAATGTGATAACAACAGGGAAAGTAAAATGCGGGTAATCACTATGTCACTAAATGATGCAAAGTATGATCTGTGTCCCTATCGGTCTCTAAGTCATGTTTGAAATCGTATAGTGGAAAGGAGGATCATGTTTAACAGGAGTCTCGTACGTACCCGAGACAACGACCCACATGCCCGGGACATAACCCTGTCAGCCGGATCGCTAGATCCTACCTAATATATATATATATATATATATATATATATATCACTGCTCGAATGATCATCCTCTAAAACACGGTCCCGCTAAATACGATACTCTTTCCACTTTGATTTCCCCTTTTTCCCCGGGTTTACACTATTTATGATTGTGATTTAGTCGTGTACAAGTACGCCAATAACACGGTTTTGTCACTGTTCACTGTATTAATCACTGTCATGAATCATCCACTTCTTTTTCATTGGCGTACTTGACACCCCTAAACCAATATCATTCACGCACGATAATGCAATGTCCACTGAATAATGATGCGCACAAATACTAGGTATATGTCAATTGGGTAAGGTATGTGTATATATGCAGTTAACAAGTCATGTATGATATGAACCAATATGCACGTCATAAACTTACAAAAATTGTAGTAATTCATATGTTTGGAATTCAACTAAATGATACAAATACGATAACAAGTACACTCTGTCAAAAGTTCATCAAAATTTGTTTCAGTTCAATCGGGTTTCCGGTATTCAAGTTACAGCCGTTTCATTTTAAGTGCTCGCTGCAGGAAATTCAGTTTCTGAACTGAACATCCGTTTCGTGACACGAATTTCACCCAGTTGGATCAGAATTTAGCAATGCTACAGTTGAATAAAATCTATGATTTTCAATAGGGTTTTCAACGCAATAGACGGATTCTCAATCGCGTCTGTACGTCAAAAGTTATGCACTGTTCAATACTAGTATGTCAATTCTGATTCTGTTTTGGACTGTTATACGTCCTGTTCTTTTAAATTACAGATTAAATAGCAAACGACGATAAAACGGGATGAAACCACTTGTGTTATTCAGATAACAGATTCATATTCAATAAGGTGTAGGGTTCCGCAACATACGAGTTCAGGAAATAAGGTAGTAAACATTACGGGACAGAAAACAATAACCAGAGTCGCTCTGGACTGCAGTCCAGAGCCGCTCTCCGAACCAATTATCGTCACAATTTCAGTACAGAGACCATTAGAAACTTACATAGGGTTACAGGTCGTCAAGTCGGATTCGATTTGAGCCCTCGAACACACCATTTAAATAAGCACACGATTTATGGTGATTTTAACAATTTTCAGATGCGGGAAAATCCCAGTTTTCACGGGTGTATTTGGGGATGTTCGTTTAAGTCGTTAACAGTCATATTTTTCAGCGAAATTTCTACACAGTATTCACTATCACACGGCCAGCATAGGCAATCCAATTCCGTCAAATTAGATGAAAATTTTCATTGGGATCTTGCATCGAGCAGTTATGTCATATAATTTATCGGGAATTGTAAATATGGAATTTATACGATTTTAGTTTGTAACACGAATAAATTAGCATGTAGCAAGTAGGGTACTTGCCTGGAAACGTTTTTTCGATGCACGGCAGCGGCAGCGGCACGAACGCGCGACGAACGGCGTGGTTTGGTTTCATGGCCTCGGCTCGCGATTCGGGTTCGACGTCGGAGTTGCCCGGAGATGGCTTGTGCTCGCTAGAAGCAGAGGGGAGGCTCTATGGATCTCCCGGGGTGTGCTGGGGTCGACGACGGTCGACGGTGTCGCTCCGGCGATGGCAGCAAGGGGTGTTTGGATCTTGGTGGTTAGGGTTTGCTGTTTTGGAGGGAGAGAGAGAGTAGTGGGCCCGGGTGTGGATTTTGGAGGAGGTGGAGGAGATGTAGAGGGTGCAGAGGTCGACGGGGTGTTTCAGGTCAGTGGGGGCTCGCCGGCGTCGAGCGTAGGTGGTGGTCGAATGGGTGCAGGGGAGCTTGGAAGGGGGTGCTCGGTTGATGGAGGAAGAGGCTGCAGTGGTAGTGGTGTTGGTAGGGGAGAAACGAGGGAAGAGGATGAGGTGGTTTAGTCGTCGGCGGCGGGGGTGCTCGAAGCGGTGGGTTGTGGGAAGTTGGGTTTTCTGTGTTTGAGAGAGAGAAGAGGTTTGAGAGTTGGAGAGGGAGAAAGGAGTTGGAGAGGCGAGGGTTTGAGGTTGAGGTACTCGGGGAAGTTGTGGACGAAGTCGCAGGTCGTGGCACAATGGCACGGCGACGTGGACGCGGGGGTCGGCGGAAATTGCGAGCGGGAAAAATGGTTTACGTTGGGGAAGAGGGAGATAGGAAACGAGGCGGGTCGGGTCGGTTTGGTGTGAGCGGGTGCGGGTAGGGGTGTGGGCTTCAGCGACGCTGGGCCGGAAAAGGGTTTAGATTTATTTAAAAAACGAATTCCTTTGGGCTGAGAAAAGTTTAAAGAATTTATTAGTGAAAAGAGAATGGGCCGGGGCAATTTAAATAATTTGGGAATAAAGTGTTGGGCCAAAGGAAAAATATAGGGATTTTTGGGAATGGGGATAGAGGTTGTAGGCTAAAGTTTATTTAAATTGATTTATGATTGGGCTGGGTTGATTTGAAAGGGAATTTAATTTATTTTGTTTTGGTTTTAAATTTAGGTTTGGTCTTTGATTGATTTAAAGGTTTGGGAAAAATTTAAATATTGAAACTTAAGCAACCAATCTTCACATAAAGTAATAATACGGGAAAAATGTAGAAATATTTTCATTGAAGGAAACGAAGATTTACAGGATCAAACCCCTCGCCAAGAGGCACCGGGCAGCAACCCTGCTTGGCCCGTCCTTAGCAGGCCTCTTACGGCCCCCTCTGGCTAAGGATCAAAGCCCTCGCTGTCACGCCCCGCTTCCCAAAATACGGAATACGAGGGGTAGACAAGGCCAGCCATGCTCCTACGGTCAAGGAAATGTCCTGCCGTAGTCACACTTCGGCTTCTAGTTTATCATGGTAAACAGTAAAGATGCGCAGGTAATGAGAAATACAGTAACTGGAAGGAACAATGTGAAGACTCACCTGAAGTGGAACAAACGAATGTAACTCGGAATGGCAAGACAAGAAGTCTGTGATGCACTGGTCCAGCCTAAATCTTCTCCTCATACTGAGCATGCATACTCAGGTCGTCAGAGCGACGCAACAACAATATTATTATAATGAGATAAAACAGGTAAGTGAGGTAATACCAGTATAAGAACAGTGCAAGTAATCACTATGTCACTATATGATGCAGAATATGTTCTGTGTCCCTATTGGTCTCTAGGTCATGTTTGAAATCACATAGTGGAAGGAGGATCATGTTTAACAGGAGTCTCGTACATACCCGAGACAACGGCCCACATGCCCGGGACATAACCCTGTCAGCCGGATCGCTAGATCCTGTCCTACACGAATAAATATCACGGTTCGAATGATCATCCTCTAAACACGGTCCCGCTAAATACGATACTCTTTCCACTTTAATTTCCCCTTTTTCCCCAGGTTACACTATTTAAGATATTGATCTAGTTGTGTACAAGTATACCAATGGCACGGTTTTATCACTGTTCACTGTATTTATCACTGTCACGAATATTCACTTTCCATTGAGCACGATTTTATCACTGTTCACTGTATTTATCACTGTCACGAATATTCACTTTCCATTGGTGTACTCGTCACTCCTAAACCAATATCTATCACGCACGATAATGCAATGTCCACACGCACTAACACTGAATATATGGCAAGGGTATGATATATGTGTATTGTATACTACCAATAAGCTCTATATGTTATGAATCAACATGCATGTCATGAACTAAAATAAATTGCACAAATTAATATGTCAAGAATTCAGCAAAATGATACAAGTAAGATAAATAGAACACTCAGTCAGCAATTCATCAAAATTGGTTTCAGTTCAATCGGGATTCCGGTTCTCAAGATATAGCTGTTTCATTTTAAGTGCTCGCGGCTGGAAATTCAGTTTCAGAACTGAACATCCGTTTCGCGACACGAATTGCACCCAGTTAGGCTCAGAATTGAGCAATGTTACTGTTGAGTGAAATCTAGGGTTTTCAATAGAGTATTCAACGCAACAAACGGATCATCAATAGCAGTTCTGTATTAAAAGTTATGTTATGTACAAGGTGCTGGTGTAAGAGGGATCACTGCAGAAACTGCAGAACACCACGGTATTCTAAAATACAAATTAAATATCAAATGAAAGTGAAACGACACGGGACTAGATTCAAGGGTTATCTAACTAAATTCTATACGCGAACATATAAGGTTCCGCTCATTTTCAGTTTAAGGAAGGGGTGTACATGTGTTTCCAAGATGAGAATTGACAGCCAATGCTGCTTTGGACTGCAGTCCAGAGCCGCACTCCGAACCAATTTCCGTCATATTTTTAAAGCAGAAACATACTAAAAATTATATGGGGTTCTAGTTTGTCGAGTCGGCTTCGATATGAGCCCTCGAACGCAGCTTTCCAATATGTATATGATTTATGGTGATTTTATTCGTTTTCAGGTACGAGAGAGTTCTAGTTTAACAACATATATAGGGGTATCACTTTTTGTCACGAACAATCGTATTTTCCAGCGAATTTCTCACACGTTATACATCATTAAAAGGGCCAACAGAACGTATAGGTTACCGTCAAATTAGACAAATATTTCCATTGGGATCATACATCGGACACATACGTCATAATATATTTAGTTATTCGGTAAGTTTCAATTTATATGATTTTAAGGTTGTACCACTAATAATTTAGCATGAAGCAAGTAAAAACTTGCCTGGTAACGTCTCGGGGTCGCGAGGCAGCAACGTCGTCACGAACGTGTAGGTGAGTGCTGCATGCTCCCACCTCAATACCGAGGCAACTCGGGCGCGAAGTTGGCTAGCCGACGCGTCCAAGGTTTGCTGTAGAATGTAGTATACAAGTCTCATTTGGGGTTGTGGAGATTGCCATTTTTTGGAGGAATTTTGCACAAGAGTTTTCATGGAAGCTTGCTAGAAAAAGAATGGAGCATGCTAGAAAGGAATGGAGCATCCTCTCCAAGAATTGAGCTCGGCCACTGCTAAAGGAAAAGCTCACTGGAAGAAAAATGAATGAAGCAAGAAGATACTCCTGAAGCCCATCAGCCCCAGCACTTAATTAAACCTCTCCACTCTCAAATTAAATTAATCCATCAAATAAAACCACACTCCTTTTCCAAACAGTGGCCGGCCCAGCACTTCATTTTGTGCTCACTGGAAATCATGAAAATGAAGCACCTCTCTCTCTCTTGCTGTGAACGAATAATGAGCCCTCTCATTTTGCACAAACCATTTTGTGCTCTATATAGGAATAATCAGCCCCTCCACCTTCACTTAATGCAATGAAACTTTATACTAATTAATGCACCCATCACAATGATGTTGCACTCCAGCACCCATACAATATAAATTAATGCCTTAGCACACACACACCTTGGCCGGCCCACTCATTCAATGAAACAAGCTCTCTCTCTCTTTCTTGCTGTCAAAGCCCATGAGCCCCCTGCATCCCATTATCAATCTTAAAAGCCACCTTCTTTATTAAATTAATGCATAAGTAAATATCCAACAGCACACTCATTAAACACCTCCTGCACACTCTTATGGGCTCATTCTATTAATTAATGCATCAATATTCCTTTCCCTGCACACACTAGGCTCATTCATTCCTTTCTTTAATTAATCCACCATTCCAACAGAACATCCACTTCCTTAACAGTGGCCAGCCCTCATCATACACTCCTGCATATTAATCAAGCTCATATAAAACTTAGGAAATTAATCCATCATGTTGCAAGTGGCCGGCCCACTCATTTGTGGAAAACAATCAGCCCTCATTTGATTAATTAATCATCATTCCATTATGAAACCATCTATATTAATTAATCCCTATTTCAATCAATCAGTGGCCGGCCCATAAGGTTATGCCACCTTTGTTAATTAATAATTAAACCCCATCAAAAATATTAATTGCAAACTTGCAATTAACCCCCTCCATCAAAAAGTCCGGCCGGAAAGAACAAAGGAAAACCGGCCGAAACGAAATGCAAACTGGCAATGGGCCGGGAAAATATTATTAGAATGAAAACGGGGATTTACATCATACCCCCCTTAACAAAAATTTCGTCCTCGAAATTTAACAAGAATACAAAAAAAAAAAAAAAGTACTAAACGAAGAGATGTGGATAACGATAACGGATGTCTTCCTCCCGCTCCCAGGTGGATTCTCCTGGGGAACGACCGCCCCATGACACTCGGACTAAAGGAATGATCTTATTTTTCAGCACTTTCTCTCTGCGGTCGAGAATGGTAGTAGGCTGCTCCTCGTACGATAAGTCAGTACCCAAAATTAGCTCTGAATGGTCCAGGACATGGCTCTCATCCCGAACATAATGCCGCAATTGTGACACGTGGAAGGTATTGTGCACACCAGCTAGCGATGGAGGCAAGGCGAGTCGATAGGCCACCTCTCCTACTCGCTCTAGCACCTCAAAAGGTCCGATAAAGCGGGGACTAAGCTTTCCCCGACCTCCGAACCTGATAACTCCACGAGTAGGGGAAATCTTCAAGAACACATGATCTCCAACTTCGAACTCGAGTGCCCTTCTGCTGGCATCTGCTTAACTCTTCTGTCGATCCTGAGCCGTCTTGATACACTGTCTGATCATTTGGACTTTGTCGACTGTCTGAACAATGAGTTCGGGGCCCAGTAGTCTTCGTTCTCCCACATCATCCCAACATACTGGGGATCGACATTTCCGTCCGTATAGTGCTTCAAAAGGAGCCATCTGTATACTAGCCTGACAACTATTGTTGTTAGAAAACTCGACTAGGTGCAGATGGTCCTCCCAGGAACCCTGAAAGTCCAACATACAGGCTCTCAACATATCCTCGAGCGTCTGAATCGTACGCTCGGATTGTCCATCCGTCTGTCGGTGATAAGCTGTGCTGAAATTAAGGCGGGTACCCAAGCTCTCCTGTAAGCTCTTCCAAAAGTGCGACACAATGCTGACTGGAACACCGTGAAGTCGTACAATCTCCTGCATATATCTTTCTACCAATGATTCTGTCGACCGTCCTACTCGGAAAGTTAGAAAGTGTGCAGCTTTTGTGAGGCGATCGATGATAACCCAAATAGCGTTATTGCCTCTAGGGCTCCGTGGTAAGGCCGTCACAAAATCCATGGTTATATGTTCCCACTTCCATTGAGGAATCGGAAGTGGTCGCAATAAACCAGCTACCCTTTGATATTCAGCCTTAACTTGCTGACACACCAAGCACTTTGCTACAAAGCGGGCGATCTCCCTTTCATGCATTCCCACCAGAAATGCGGTCGTATATCTCGGCATATCTTCGTGCCTCCTGGATGTACGGAATATGCTGAACTGTGTGCCTCCTTCATAACTTCTTCGTGAATGTTTCCTTTCGGCACACACAAACGGCTACCATATCGCAACGAACCATCTTCATGAATTAACAAGTCCGTTCGAAGTCCCGCTTCAACTTGCTCTCGAAACTTCTGAAATCTTGGATCATGCGACTGTGCTGCTTTAATATTATCGATCAACGACGACTGTACTTGCAGCTGCATTAACTGTCCCGAAAAATGCAGTAGCAGGATCTCTAACTCGAATCTCTGAAAATCATCGATAAGCTCTTTTTGTGCTGTCAACATTCATATTGCTGGCAACCGACTAAGCGCATCAAAACACATCCCAAACCTTTTCCAGACGTGTCGCTGTGAATCACCAATCCTCCGGAATCGTCGGGTACAGTCAAAATAGGTGCGGTTATCAACCTTTGCTTCAACGCCTCAAAAGCTAACGCACATCTATCCACCCATATGAACGGTACCTCTTTTCGCGTAAGCTTGGTCAAGGCTCAGCTAAACGCGCAAAATTCTCCACGAACCTTCTGTAGTATCCGGCAAGTCTCTGCTACGTTCTTCGGAATCGGCCAATCTTGAACTGCTACAATCTTCTCAGGATCAACAACGATTCCATCTCCGGATACGACATGCCCCAAAAACTTCACTTCTTCGAGCCAAAACTCGCACTTGCTCATCTTCGCATACAATTTTTCTTGCCTCAACGTTTGCAGTGCGATCTTCAAGTGTTCAGTATGCTCTACCATACTCTTCGAGTAGACCAAAATATCATCAATGAACACCACAACAAACTGGTCTAAGAATGGTGGAAAGATTCGGTTCATCAAGTCCATGAATATTGCCGGTGCATTCGTTACTCCGAATGGCATCACTAAATACTCGTAATGCCTATATCGAGTTCGGAACGCAATCTTGCAAATATCTTCTGATTTAACTCGGACTTGATGATATCCGGATCGCAAATCCAACTTCGAGAATACCCTCGCGCCATAAAGCTGCTCAAATAATCCGCCAATGTGAGGGATCGAGTACTTGTTCTTAGTAGTCACCCGGTTTAATTCTCGATAATCGATGCACATCCTCCTTGTGCCATCTATCTTCTTGACTAGAAGAACTGGAGCTTCCCAAGGTGAATCGCTGCTGCGAATCCAACCCTTTCTCTAGCAATTCGGCAACCAGCTTCTTGACTTCCTCCAATTCTACTGGTGCCATTGGATAGTATACCTTAAGATTGGCGCTGCACCAGGAACAAGATCAATCGCGAACTCTATGCCTCGCTTCGGCAGTAAACCTGATATGTCTTCGAACACGTCAATGAAATCTCGAACAACAGCTGGCATATCTTCCTTATCCACTTCCATCGACGAAAGAACATTGTTTGTCGGCCTAGCCCTAAACTCGACTGGCCCTACAGAACTGCTTCCTCCAGCAAAACAAACTCCGGATGTCCGGGAATCTGGAGAATCACTTTCCTTTCCTTACAATCAATATGAGTGTGGAAAGTGCTGCGAAAATCCATTCCCAAGACAACAACAAAGGGATGCACCAGAATTGAATAATCCTAATGCGGGGAAAACAAGAACAAGTAAGATACCGAGATGACTTCATCCGACGTCAAGATACTGAAGAGGATTAAGCACGGTAAACAGGATTCAAGCTTGCGATAAAATATGAACTGGAAAGTAAGAGTATCAAGGCAATATGAAGACCATGGAACACGGAAATTAATCAAGACCAGGACTCCAAGTTACTTAAATAGAGTACCGCATTGTAACCATGCTGCAGTTCATAGTTACAATCACATAACTCCACTCAAGTCGCCCAAATCCTAGTATTAGAATCAAGGAACATTGAGAAACAATAGAGAACCAAAAGGTTTCAAATCGAGATGCAAAGTGGTTCGCATATCGTCAAGACGAAGGATAAAAGAAAGATATGATTCAAGAATCATGATAGCAATGTGGCATGACATGTTCCTAATCACGAGTATTCTGATTCGTGTATTGGGTCCAATACCCAACTACAAAAGAATCAAACTCGATTAACCTACAACCTATTCTCTGATACCAACAAAACCATGTCACGCCCCGCTTCCCAAAATACGGAATACGAGGGGTAGACAAGGCCAGCCATGCTCCTACGGTCAAGGAAATGTCCTGCCGTAGTCACACTTCGGCTTCTAGTTTATCATGGTAAACAGTAAAGATGCGCAGGTAATGAGAAATACAGTAACTGGAAGGAACAATGTGAAGACTCACCTGAAGTGGAACAAACGAATGTAACTCGGAATGGCAAGACAAGAAGTCTGTGATGCACTGGTCCAGCCTAAATCTTCTCCTCATACTGAGCATGCATACTCAGGTCGTCAGAGCGACGCAACAACAATATTATTATAATGAGATAAAACAGGTAAGTGAGGTAATACCAGTATAAGAACAGTGCAAGTAATCACTATGTCACTATATGATGCAGAATATGTTCTGTGTCCCTATTGGTCTCTAGGTCATGTTTGAAATCACATAGTGGAAGGAGGATCATGTTTAACAGGAGTCTCGTACATACCCGAGACAACGGCCCACATGCCCGGGACATAACCCTGTCAGCCGGATCGCTAGATCCTGTCCTACACGAATAAATATCACGGTTCGAATGATCATCCTCTAAACACGGTCCCGCTAAATACGATACTCTTTCCACTTTGGAAGGAGGATCATGTTTAACAGGAGTCTCGTACATACCCGAGACAACGGCCCACATGCCCGGGACATAACCCTGTCAGCCGGATCGCTAGATCCTGTCCTACACGAATAAATATCACGGTTCGAATGATCATCCTCTAAACACGGTCCCGCTAAATACGATACTCTTTCCACTTTGATTTCCCCTTTTTCCCCAGGTTACACTATTTAAGATATTGATCTAGTTGTGTACAAGTATACCAATGGCACGGTTTTATCACTGTTCACTGTATTTATCACTGTCACGAATATTCACTTTCCATTGAGCACGATTTTATCACTGTTCACTGTATTTATCACTATCACGAATATTCACTTTCCATTGGTGTACTCGTCACTCCTAAACCAATATCTATCACGCACGATAATGCAATGTCCACACGCACTAACACTGAATATATGGCAAGGGTATGATATATGTGTATTGTATACTACCAATAAGCTCTATATGTTATGAATCAACATGCATGTCATGAACTAAAATAAATTGCACAAATTAATATGTCAAGAATTCAGCAAAATGATACAAGTAAGATAAATAGAACACTCAGTCAGCAATTCATCAAAATTGGTTTCAGTTCAATCGGGATTCCGGTTCTCAAGATATAGCTGTTTCATTTTAAGTGCTCGCGGCTGGAAATTCAGTTTCAGAACTGAACATCCGTTTCGCGACACGAATTGCACCCAGTTAGGCTCAGAATTGAGCAATGTTACTGTTGAGTGAAATCTAGGGTTTTCAATAGAGTATTCAACGCAACAAACGGATCATCAATAGCAGTTCTGTATTAAAAGTTATGTTATGTACAAGGTGCTGGTGTAAGAGGGATCACTGCAGAAACTGCAGAACACCACGGTATTCTAAAATACAAATTAAATATCAAATGAAAGTGAAACGGCACGGGACTAGATTCAAGGGTTATCTAACTAAATTCTATACGCGAACATATAAGGTTCCGCTCATTTTCAGTTTAAGGAAGGGGTGTACAGGTGTTTCCAAGATGAGAATTGACAGCCAATGCTGCTTTGGACTGCAGTCCAGAGCCGCACTCCGAACCAATTTCCGTCATATTTTTAAAGCAGAAACATACTAAAAATTATATGGGGTTCTAGTTTGTCGAGTCGGCTTCGATATGAGCCCTCGAACGCAGCTTTCCAATATGTATATGATTTATGGTGATTTTATTCGTTTTCAGGTACGAGAGAGTTCTAGTTTAACAACATATATAGGGGTATCACTTTTTGTCACGAACAATCGTATTTTCCAGCGAATTTCGCACACGTTATACATCATTAAAAGGGCCAACAGAACGTATAGGTTACCGTCAAATTAGACAAATATTTCCATTGGGATCATACATCGGACACATACGTCATAATATATTTAGTTATTCGGTAAGTTTCAATTTATATGATTTTAAGGTTGTACCACTAATAATTTAGCATGAAGCAAGTAAAAACTTGCCTGGTAACGTCTCGGGGTCGCGAGGCAGCAACGTCGTCACGAACGTGTAGGTGAGTGCTGCATGCTCCCACCTCAATACCGAGGCAACTCGGGCGCGAAGTTGGCTAGCCGACGCGTCCAAGGTTTGCTGTAGAATGTAGTATACAAGTCTCATTTGGGGTTGTGGAGATTGCCATTTTTTGGAGGAATTTTGCACAAGAGTTTTCATGGAAGCTTGCTAGAAAAAGAATGGAGCATGCTAGAAAGGAATGGAGCATCCTCTCCAAGAATTGAGCTCGGCCACTGCTAAAGGAAAAGCTCACTGGAAGAAAAATGAATGAAGCAAGAAGATACTCCTGAAGCCCATCAGCCCCAGCACTTAATTAAACCTCTCCACTCTCAAATTAAATTAATCCATCAAATAAAACCACACTCCTTTTCCAAACAGTGGCCGGCCCAGCACTTCATTTTGTGCTCACTGGAAATCATGAAAATGAAGCACCTCTCTCTCTCTTGCTGTGAACGAATAATGAGCCCTCTCATTTTGCACAAACCATTTTGTGCTCTATATAGGAATAATCAGCCCCTCCACCTTCACTTAATGCAATGAAACTTTATACTAATTAATGCACCCATCACAATGATGTTGCACTCCAGCACCCATACAATATAAATTAATGCCTTAGCACACACACACCTTGGCCGGCCCACTCATTCAATGAAACAAGCTCTCTCTCTCTTTCTTGCTGTCAAAGCCCATGAGCCCCCTGCATCCCATTATCAATCTTAAAAGCCACCTTCTTTATTAAATTAATGCATAAGTAAATATCCAACAGCACACTCATTAAACACCTCCTGCACACTCTTATGGGCTCATTCTATTAATTAATGCATCAATATTCCTTTCCCTGCACACACTAGGCTCATTCATTCCTTTCTTTAATTAATCCACCATTCCAACAGAACATCCACTTCCTTAACAGTGGCCAGC
This sequence comes from Agapanthus africanus, assembly GCA_030015575.1. Lineage (NCBI taxonomy): Eukaryota > Viridiplantae > Streptophyta > Magnoliopsida > Asparagales > Amaryllidaceae > Agapanthus > Agapanthus africanus. The sequence continues at coordinate 512,518,098 of JASDDO010000031.1, read as the reverse complement.
CCTCATCATACACTCCTGCATATTAATCAAGCTCATATAAAACTTAGGAAATTAATCCATCATGTTGCAAGTGGCCGGCCCACTCATTTGTGGCAAACAATCAGCCCTCATTTGATTAATTAATCATCATTCCATTATGAAACCATCTATATTAATTAATCCCTATTTCAATCAATCAGTGGCCGGCCCATAAGGTTATGCCACCTTTGTTAATTAATAATTAAACCCCATCAAAAATATTAATTGCAAACTTGCAATTAACCCCCTCCATCAAAAAGTCCGGCCGGAAAGAACAAAGGAAAACCGGCCGAAACGAAATGCAAACTGGCAATGGGCCGGGAAAATATTATTAGAATGAAAACGGGGATTTACACTCGCCAAGAGGCACCGGGCAGTAACCCTGCTCGGCCCATCCTTAAGGATCAAAGCCCTCGCCAAGAGGCACCGGGTAGCAACCCTGCTCGGCCCATCCTTAGCAGGCTTCTCACGGCCCCTCCCGCGCTAAGGATCAAATCCCTCACAAAGAAGCAACCGGGCCCGTCCTTGCTCGGTTATCTCTGGCTGGTAGTTCCCTACCCCACAATGCCAGGGATCGAAGCCCTCGCCAAGAGGCACCGGGCAGCAACCCTGCTCGGCCCATCCTTAAGGATCAAAGCCCTCGTCAAGAGGCACCGGGCAGCAAACCTTCTCGGCCATCCTTAGCAGGCCTCTTACTGCCCCTCCCACTCTAAGGATCGAAGCCCTCACCAAGAGGCAACCGGGTCCGCCCTTGCTCGGTTATCTATGACTGGTAGTTCCCTACCCCACAACGCCAGGGATCGAAGCCCTCACCAAGAGGCACCGGGCAGCAACCCTGCTCGGCCATCCTTGGCAGGCCTTTTATGGCCTCTCCCGCGCTAAAGATCGAAGCTCTCACCAAGAGGCAACCGGGCCAGCCCTTGCTCGGTTATCTCTGGCTGGTAGTTCCCTACCCCACAACGCCAGGGATCGAAGCCCTCACCAAGAGGCACCGGACAACAACCCTGCTCGGCCATCCTTGGCAGGCCTCTTACGACCCCTTCCATGCTAAGGAACAAAGCCCTCTCCAAGAGGCATTCGGTCTACCTACGTCTAAGCAATTTCCACCTCGACTTCGGGGCCATGGAGATACCGTCCTCCCACCAGTCTTTGTACACTTGACAAATGATCAGGTTCAACTCGACATGTGATCGCTAGACGAAAGACAAGCCTAACATGAAGGCAGTACTGTGCAAATACAATTGTTCACCGACAAAGGAAAATATGCGTGTAAATACTACCGCAAAAAGAATTTATTCACAAAGTCTCTACAAAGGTATTATGGGCTCCCCAGCCTAACAAAAGTGCCCGGAGACTTACAAAATTTCAGAGCAAAGCATAGAAATAAGAGGACGAGGGGTTTCAAGCCTCAGGGCCGGGCGCAACCCCGGGAAGCTCAATGTCCACGACTGGGGCTGCGTCTTGAGGATCGGCGCCCTTCGCAGGAGCCTCAGATCCGTCCTCGCTGGGAACCTCTTCCCCGGCAGCGCTTCCGGGGGTACTCCCCTGCGCGTCATCCCCGCGAGGATATTCAATCCGTAGCTCTTCATCAGGGAACTCCGACATCCGAGCCTTAACGGCGTCGAGGGCATCGTGCCAGATGAGGGTAGTGGCCGCGGCTAGGTCGGTGTAAAAATGGTCCGACTTCTTATAGTTCTCCACCGTCTTCGCCGCCCTGAGCTCGGCTCGCTTCGTCCCCTCTATTGCCGCATCCAGCTCCTTCCGGAGGGTGCTCACCGACTTCTTCAGGGTGCCGAAGAGCAACTTGGAGTCCTGAAGCTTGGCCTCGGTGGCCCGGACAGCCTCACGGTGCTTAGTGACCTCCTGCTTCCCGGCTGCCACCTCCTGCTTCCCGGCCGCCACCTTGTCCTCAAGGGCAGCGACCCTCACCACCGCCGCCTCCAGCTCCAACTTTGAGCTCTACTCCAGCGAGGAGAACTCGCCCGCGGCTCGCATCGCCGGGGCAATTTTCTCGTCCTCCATCTGGACGGCAAGGGCGACGTGCTGGAGGACCTGAAGAAATCAGGGAGGGGTCAGAAAGAAAAGGGAGACACCAAATCTTGCGAATGATAGGACGCTGATTGAAAAATCAAGTGAGGTGCGAGCACTAACCTGCACCATCTCCCGCTATTGTAATTTTTCTTTTTCGATGTACGGCTGAGGAGCCTATAGTACCCTTTTGAATAAACAAAACCCTTCTTTTTGCAATGTTTATTGGCCTCTTCTTATTATATAGACAGAAAGATCTTGAGAGAAAAGTTTACATTGCATCAGTAAAAGAAGTATACGCTAGTAGATATTATTTTTATTGGTACGGTTTGAGCTCCTTGGCGGTGTAAGGCCGTCAAAAACGATCGGCTCGGTCTCCCTGGCCTTCATCTTCGGATGGTTGTTGGCTTCCACGACCGGCGTGGGGTAAGCCTCGCAGGTACCCGACGTACCCTCCGCTATCACGACCATGATTTTGCCGATTGTTAACTCGCCGGGAGGGGGACGCTGCTCTTACTCTCCGTCGGCTTGCCCCTTATCCCGCAAGTACGCTGCCAGGTGTCCCGAACGGATGAGCTCCTCAATGTAATCTCGGAGCTGGTTACAGCTCTCCGTGGAGTGGCCCTGTGGCCTGTGGAAACCGCAGAAGGGGCCCGGGTGTGCTTCGCCGCCATGCGCGAGACCAGGGGGAAGATTGAAGAACCCCTCGCCCTTAGCCTTCTCTAGAAGTACCGTCTGGGAGACGTTGAGAGGGGTGTACTCCTGAAACTTTGGGAAGTAGAGCTTTGGCCATTCAAGTCTCCTTCTTTCTTCCTTCGCCCTTTTCTTTTGGTCGGTTTGCTCTGCCCCGGGGAGATTTTCGTTTACCTCGGACTCGAGCTGGATCTCACGCTCGGTCCAGGCCTTTACCTCGGCCATGATCTTAGGTTGCGCTAATGCGAAGGAGTGTAACCACTCCTTGCGCCTAAAACCAGACCTGAGTGCTGTAATGACCGTCTCGTCCTGGTGCTCTGGGAACTCGAGAAGGGCGTTGTAGAAGCGGCTGACGTACCCTTTGAATGTTTCTTTGTCCCCGCTCTTGATTGTGAAGAGATGGTCGACGGTCCATTTCTGCCGTCTGTTCCCGACGAAGTGGCCAAGGAATTGGGTGGCCAGCTCGTCAAAGGTTGAGATCGAACGTGGCGCGAGTCCTCGAAACCAGTCTCGTCCGGATCGGATGAGAGTGGCCGGGAAAGCTCGGCATTGGGCGGCGTCAGAGTTGTCATGGAATCTCATTCCTGCGGTGAATGCGTCCAAGTGGTCCTTCGGGTCAGACTTTCCGTCGAAGAGAGAGACCTTTGGGGGCTTGTTCCGGGAGGAGACATGGAAGGCGAGCAGCTCCTCGGTGAAGGGTTTTGTGAGCGAGTTGGCGACGTACTTATCCCCGTCGCTCATGTGATGACCTTCCCGATGCATACCCTCGATCTTCTTTTCGAGGGCGTCGAGTCGGCCGTGGTACCCTGTCGATTCGGCACATTCTGATCTTTGGCCTCTGCTGTTGGAGGCCAGGACCTGGCCACGGCCACTGTTCCTTTCAATGAGGTTCCTCAGGTCCCCGGGCGAGGTAGTCTTCGAGCTGCCGTGACGAGTCCCGTCCGCGCGACCCCATCGAAGGAGGGTGTGTCGGTCATGCCTGGGAGCAGGCGAGCTGACCGACATCTCCTCGGGAGGGACATGGGCGCAAAGGGGCTCGGGGCGAGGCACTCTGGCGACGGACCTTGGGGTTGAACTGTGGGGCGCCCAGCGGGTCGCAGAATGTATTGGCCCGGGAAAGCTGCGGCCGTGGGTGGTAACGAGGCGGTGGTCAGTAGTACCGACGCGAGCAGAGTCTTCTCTCCTTCTGTAGGGGTCCCGATCCCGCGGTGGGGGAGCGGCGACCTGGGGAACTTGCCCTGCCGTTTGGATGCGGATGATCGCCTCCACGACGGACGCGAGTCGGTCTATCCGGCCGGCTAGGGCGTTGATGGCGTTCGGGGGAGGAGGTTCGTCTACGCCTCCGTTGAGGGGGAGGCAGCGGCTAGTGCTTGGATCGTCGGGGTGATCGCTTTCCATTGGGTTGAATAAGAAGATGAACTTTTTCTTATTGGAATCAAGAATTTCCCACAGACGACGCCAGCTGACGGATGTCGGATCGCGTCAAGATGTTACCTTCCGTAGATCTTCTGAGAGCGACAGTGGATGGCTGAGATTAGAGTTGGAGGTTGCCTCCTGGTCCGTGTGGATCTCAATGGTTTTGAGGTTGTTGGGGCCGAGCTACCTGCAAGGAAGTCCCGGGATGGTTGTACCACCGATGACCCTCCGACGATCAAGTTAGACCGGATATTTGAGCAGAATAACGGACTAGTGGGGAAAAAATGGCTTACTTGAACCGTCTGAAGGAAGGGTTTATATAGTGGTGTCAGCTGGCAGGCAGGTGCGAGAATCACGCCGGTTGTTGCGCTCCAGACGTCACGCCCGCGTGATAGGCGGGACCCCGCATTAATGGCGAGGCAGGCTCGTTAATAGGAGATCGTGATGGCGTGGAACGCGGGACGTGGCCGGCGGATATCTCACGCAAGACGAGATTCACGGAAGTGAAGCGGATGCGCCTGTGGTCGGTGCCGTCGGTCGATCGATGGGACCGAGGACGATAAGCTCGACGGGTGGCTCGGGGACGACCAGGAGGCCGAGGTATCTAGGTTCTGCTATAGCCCGGAGGGGAGCTGAGAGGGCCGAGGAGGCCAGTTGTGCAGGGAGCTCGGAGACGAGCCAACGGTCGATTGTAGGACGGGCATAGGAGTGGCCTGGTCGGCCACGGTAGGTCCTTTTTTGCAAGCTCCGGGACACGTCATCTGCCACGTGTCACGGCCTGGGAGATCACCGATATCGAGCATCATCAGTTTGTATAAAATCAACCAGATGATGCAAATTGGACTTGTTAGAGCAAATCCTAAGTGGGCGTGAAGAATGAAATACCACCTTAAGATGTACCTCATTTCCGTTCCATTAATAATCGTCTTGTTCTATATGATCCCCCATATTTTGATTTTTTTTCTCCATTTCTTTCTTGAGTTTTTATCTGTGTTGGAGTTATTAGCGTGTGCAACAAGAACCTGCTCTTTCCTTGCTGAGTTTCGGGTCTCAAATAACATACTCGATCCTACCTGACCTGTTTCTGTCCCTTAGCGCTCATTATCTACTCTTTTTTTAGCCGGCCCCTAAGCCTAACCCATTGACACAACTCATCCACACAATACATCCACGCACCTAGAAGACCCATGAATTTGCTCCGAAAACGTTAAATTGTGGCCACTTCTCCTTCCGGGAATCGAACCCCACACTCTTCCCAATAGGGAAAGTACCATTCCAACTGAGCTTTTGCTCATTGGTTCTTTCTACTAGGGAGAGGCTAATTTACTTTCTATGTGTAACTAAGTTACTTATAATCTATGTAAAATAACTCATCTCATGAATTTTTTTTCACGATCGGCTTCGTCCATCTTGATCTCCATGGTTTAAAGTATGGATACATCAAGCTTCATTTGATATGGATTCCATTTATACATCGATCAAAAATTATAAAATGTTCTATCGTTGGATAACTGTTCATTTTGCAACCAATTGATGTATGTACAATAAGTTTTCAAATCTGCTGAAACTTAATGTTTCTATATTTTAGATGATGGAGTTCAAAACGGATGGAGCTGATCGTGAAAAAAATTTGTAAAGTGGGTTATTTTAGGTAGGGTCTAACCAACTTAGTTACACATGACGGATAAAATAGCCTCTCTCATCTACTATTGTCTATCTATCTAGCTATCTACTATCTGCTGTTATATTGCAAAACGGGGGACGAGGGACGGGGGTGTCAAAAAACCAACCCCAAGCACTTTTTTCCGCTATCAAAAAACCTCTGGCGTCAAAACGGTAGTCAACTACTCCTTAGGAATTTTCCTACGGTATCTACACAGTAACCTGCTATATTTAAATAACGCATACAAACTATATAGATATCGCATGAATTAAATATTATATGCACCAATTAACACTTTCTAAAATTATATCAGAGATCATATTAGATCATCTATGTCCATTTAATGTTGTGTTTCATAAAGGAAGACCAAGTAGTATATATGAACCTGATCTTCTTTGTTAAGCCCTAGTTGTAGAAAATGCATGAGGTAACGACCTATCCTACACGCACACTTTTGGATCATAACACAATCACATGTTTGTAGCGTTTTTCTAATAGAATCGTTTTACACTAAAATACCATCAAGTTACCAAAATTTAATTTAATTGATTCTCCTTTTCCTTGACAATTTTGTCCCTACAACTCTCTTTAGGGGAGCCCTGTTGAAAATGGTACGGATTATCGCACATCTTGGATCTAGTGGGTGAGATTGGAGCTCTTCACGGAGCGTGTTCTCGAAGGAAAAGAAAATACGGTTTTTAAAACAAAATAAAACAATTTCTATAAAAATTAAAATAAAAGAAAAGAAAAGATAACAAGTTAGATTATTTTGGGAATATCACTGTTTATAATTTCTAATTAGTTAAAAGAAAAACAAAGTGTTAAATTAGAGTTCTCACTAAAACACCTTAATCCTAGAAAGATTGGTTTTTACTAAAATACTCTAAGTTACTTAAAGAATATTTTATCAAAATATCCTAGACTTTTAATTAATAATTTCTTTTATCAAAACAATCTAGAGATATTAAAATATAGTATTTTACTTAAATACTATGAATTTTCTAAATGACCTATTTACACATATATACCCGATACATGATATCCTACATGACTTAACATGAATTTGAGAACACTTGCCATGTTTACATGACCATTTGATATGACTTGTACTAAACTAACATGCTTGATCTAATTTAACTCGAACCATGAATACAATTGACATGACTCACACCTGACATGATACATTATTCTTGACATGAACTTAATCTTGAAAACTTAATATTATACATCACCTTTTGTATTCATGGATTCGAGCAAGACTTGTAACTGTAACTATAAATTAGATACGCGGGATGTTGGGGTAGTTTAAGTATGAATCCGACGAAATCTCGTGAGACCTATTATTATAAATAATGTCGCTGTGGTACCGGGTTGAAACGATACAAATAACGTTGCTGTGGTATCGGGCTGAAACGGTACATCACGAATTCATGAATGAGGGCTCGTTTTTCCAAGCCCCTGGATGATAGCCTGTTGGGTTTGGAATACTTCTACAACAATTGAAGTCCCGCTATTTTGGGCTCGTGATTCCTTTCCCCTGGACGATAATCTTGGGTTCGAGAATACTCTTGAGATTGGTTGATATTCATACTTGAACTGACGGATAGAGTACCTTGTAGAGACCTCTTAAGACACTGACATTCACTTCATATTAACCATACCTACACCACACGGTCATGCTATACTTGTTTACTATGCTCATGTTCCATTGCCATGCTTACATAGTTTCCATTAACATTACATGTTATACTTGTTCATGTTTCATTTCCATTCATACCATACCACATGTCACCTTGCATATTCACTTTATACACTCACATCCCACTTTTCTTGGGGATTTATCGAGCGCAGGTTTGCTGACGGACATTCCACCCATTTTTTGTTTTTTGGAATGTTCGTCAGGTGACTTAGGATCTGAGGAGGTGGAAACGACTGCAGATGATTACAACCATTTGGCACCTGAAGCAGATCATTTGTTTTCTTCCCAGTTTTTCTTTTTCAGTAAGCCACATATATAGGCACTTTCTTCTTATGTTCAGACTTCTTGTATCAGTTAAACTCTGTAATGTTGAGAATGTAAATATATAAAGTGGTTGGATTTTTTCTCACTTGTCTATTCTTATCATTATTATACTGTTTACATCACACTTAGGTATTTGATTTGAGAAATGAATTTCTCGAAATAAATACGTCGCGGGCTTGTCATGTGCCGTCACCGTTCTTTTGAGAAGTGGGGCGTGACATAGTCATTTAGAGTCATGAACCAAATTTGAAAGATTCAATCATTGTAACATTTATACATTTTATACTTTCACAGCCGTTGTATTTACGCATTCCAAATATAATGTTTTGCAGAGTTGACTGTTGGATCTAAGTCTATCTATTTATTAAAGCGCCGATTGAAGGGAGTAACATCATGGATTCTCTCGATGGGAAACATCTGGACATGCGGCGAGCACTATTATTTGCACAGTTGTTATTAAATGCAAACCACTGATAAGAGTGTAATGTTTGATTGTGTAGATACATCATAATTTGGTTATTGTTAAACCGATTGTTCAATCGATTGTTGGGATTGTACCTATGATACTTGTAATTATAGTTATGTACTTTTATAGGTGTATCTATAGTTATGCATTTTTTTTATGTTTGTTCCTATGGTTATGTATTCCCTGTTTATTATATGGTTATGTATTCCCTGTTAATTATACTTATGGCTATGCATTTTTTTGGTCTTATGGTTTTGTATTTTTTGTATTTGGACTTGGTGTTGCACTTTTTTAGTATTCGTAATACAAATGACTGTATAATATCTTATTGTATCTGTAGTTTTTTTTGTTAAAATGGTATGCATTAGATGGAAGTATATAGATATATCAAGTAAATGCTTACATGTTGCCTATATATTTAAGGTAACTGGTTAGATATCTCAGAAAACTGGTTAGTTATCTCATGCAACTGGTTACATATCTAATGTAACTTGGTTAGATGTCTCAGGAAACTGGTTAAATATATCAGGCAACTGGTAAGACATCTCTGGCAACTGGTTAGATATAGAATGAAACTGGTTAGATATCTCATGTAACTGGTTACATGTCTCAGGTAACTTCTTAGATATATCATGAAACTAGTTAGGTAACTGGTTAGATATCTCAAGCAACTGCTGGTTAGATATCACATGAATCTGGTTATATATCTCAGGAAACTTGTTACATGTATCAACAAAATGTATACAAATCTCGGTTAAAGATATTTCAGGTAAATGCGCGCACGCGCACACACGTGTGTGTGTGTGTGTGTGTGAAATAAAGACCGTAGCTACAAATATGAAATAACAATTGCAAATTGATCCATACATACTTATTATGGAATACTTCAAAATGGTCTTGTTCGGCTTGACAAACAACCAACAATCACGCTTCCTATAATTTTTTCTTAAGAACCGTCTGTCTTAGGGCACAATATACCGTTCCAATGCTCGGTTTTAGTCGATGCTTATTGAGGCGCTCCATTAGACTTTAGGCACAATATACAATTCCAATCGTCTCTGATTTGCCCTTCACCCACGATTGCATCATGCCAAGTTATCAGGATATTTTTTTTGCATCAATGACTCGTCCTGTCTCACTGCCAGTATTCATGATTCCAATCATAACCTTTGTCATATGTGATTTGTGGGATAGAAGCCGATGATATGATTTGACTGTTATCAACAATTTTTTTTTAATTTTCTTTCATTACATCTGAACACTAACTCTAAAATACTGTATGAAACCAATCAGATATAACCTGCTAGATACGGCATGAAACCTATCGGATATCTCATGCAACCAGCTAGATACGGCACGAAACCTATCAGATATCTCATGTAACGAGCTAGATACCGCACGAAACCTATCAGATATCTCATGTAACTAGTTGGATACTGCATGATACTACTTGGCTTTAATCATATATACCATGTAACATTTTTATGGTTTACAACATTTCTATGGTTGATCATTAATTACCACTAATTTGATGAAAACTGGCTGGATATCCCATGAAACTGAATAGATATCCCAAGCAAACGTTTAGACATCTCATGCAACCCTTTAGATATCGCATGTTCAGCTGTCAACTGTCACAAGTATAAAAGACAGCTGTACAACTATAGCTCACATGGGTCCAAAAGGCAAAATCGGCGTATACTAAACTCCAATGATTAAAACCCATGTAGAGGGCCTTTAGACACCATAAGCATTGGCGAGGAGGGTTTTGGCGTGAATCTTAGGGGCAGGGGTTTTTTGACTGTGGGAAACATTGTTTGGGGGGTTTTGACGGTTTACCCTAATAATTTTAGTTGTGCTACAGATTTAGGTTGGCTTATGAATCAAAATTATTGGCGGCTCTTGTTTGGGTGTGAAAAGCCTCAATTTTTTATTTTTGTTTTGGTACACATTCGTATTTTGAATTTTATGCTTGATATTTGTATATTTGTACTTTCGTAAATCATGTGGATGGTCACTACAATGCTGGTAATCAATAAATGGGTAATTGGTTGAAAATAATGGAACCATGCTGAAAATGTGTCATGGTATATACAACAAAACCAACTTGCTGATAGCATCGTATACCAGTTAGTGCTCCGCCCGCTCAAATGATTTTTAGGTCCATTGGAAATTGCTCTATATATTGGGTCGAACCCAGAATCTCCCAGCTTGTGGGTTACCTCTTGAGGTGAAGGCTTATTGGCGATGATGCTCTTATATTACCTAGGAAGGATTTATCGACTTCAAAAATATCAACTTTAAAAAGAATATATTCCGTACCTTTTCTTATTATCACTAAAACAAGTGACCGTTTGTATAAAATCAACCAGATAATGCAAATTGGACTTGTTAGAGCAAATCCTAAGTGGGCGTGAAGAATGAAATACCACCTTAAGATGTACCTCATCTCCGTTCCATTAATAATCGTCTTGTTCTATATGATCCCCCGTATTTTGATTTTTTTCCTCCATTTCTTTCTTGAGTTTTTATCTGTGTTTTAGTTATTAGCGTGTGCAACAAGAACCTGCTCTTTCCTTGCTGAGTTTCGGGTCTCAAATAACATACTCGATCCTACCTGACCTGTTTCTGTCCCTTCACGCTCTTTATCTACTTTTTCTTTAGCCGGCCCCTAAGCCTAACCCATTGACACAACTCATCCATACACACAAGCACACAATACATCCCCGCACCTAGAAGACCCATGAATTTGCTCCGAAAACGTTAAATTGTGGCCACTTCTCCTTCTGGGGATCGAACCACACACTCTTCCCAGGGAAAGTGCCATTCCAATTCGCTCATTGGTTCTATCTACTAGGGAGAGGCTAATTTACTTTCTATGTAATCTATGTAAAATAACTCGTTTCATGATTTTTTTTTCACGACCGGCTTCGTCCATCTTGATCTCCATGGTTTAAAGTATGGGTACATCAAGCTTCATTTGATATGGATTCCGTTTATACATCGATCTAAAATTATAAAATATTCTATCGTTGGAAAACTGTTCATTTTGCAACCAATTGATGAATGTACAATAAGTTTTCAAATCACCCGAAACTTGATGTGTCTATATTTTAGATGAAGGAGTTCAAAACGGATGGAGCCGATCGTGAAAAAAAAGTTGTAAATTGGGTTATTTTAGATAGGGTCTAACCAACCTAGTTACACATAAGGGGTAAAATAGCCTCTCTCATCTACTATATTTATCTATCTAACTATCTACTATCTGCTCTTATATTGCGGAGGGAGGGAGGGGGGGTCGTCAAAAAACCAACCCCAAGCACTTTTTTCCGCTATCAAAAAACCCCTGGCGTCGAAACAGTAGTCAAATACTCCTTAGGAATTTTCCTACGGTATCTATACAATAGCCTGTTATATTTAACTAACTCATATAAACTATTTAGACATCGCATGAAACGGTTTAGATATCACAGGCAATTGTTTAGATATCGCTGGCTACTGATTAGATATCGTAGGAAACTGATACAGCATGCAACTACTAGATATTACAAATAAAGGGTTTTTTGACAACTAAATTTTTTTAAAGGGGTTTTAACTAACTTTTTGAGACCGGGTGATTTTTGACAACAGAAAAAAATGCTTGGCTTTTTTTAATACAATTTACCCTAAAACTGACCTGATCGTTTAAAACTATACCAGTTGTATTATAGTTAGTAATTAAAAAATGCAAATAAAATAATTGAAATTTGAAATAGACGAGCATCCACATGCAAATTACTAGTTGGTCGACATGAGAGCATATTAGGACAATTTTTGGGAATTATCAGTTTTTTTTTTAATTAGCAAAATAGCGTTAGGCTAGAAATATTCAGCAATATGGTGTTGGTTGTGTGATCAAGAAGAATAAACATTTTTTAATTATAAAGTGCAGTTTTAGACTTCCCCACAAACCCAGCTTTGATTTACAAATGATTTGGTTAGGTATTTTATAATCTGGTAAGATTCACGGCCAAATCTAAAACCGTACTTTAACCGTGGTTTTAAAAAACGGACAACTAACCTCCTGTTACTAAATATTTCTTACCCAACACCATTTTGATGTATTTTTTTAGAACGGCCAATTCCCAAAAATTGCCCGGGCACATTATAGTCGAGCGGACTCTTCACCAACTTCATTTTGGTTATGAATTTATTTTCTAAACTAGAGTTTCTCAAACATTTCCAAGAAGCGAGATCGAAAGGGCAAGCCCCAGCTGGTGAGAATTTCTCCTTCTTTCTTCCATTCTTCGATTTGATCTGATCGCTTATAGGTGTTTCATAATTGATTTTGATCTTGATCAATTCGGTGTCAATTTTTCGAAGAAACGTTTTCGTTTCGGTTTGATCCTTGTATTGGGGGTTCCAGATTTAATTAACTTATCAGCGATGATTTTGATGTTATTAGCCTTCTTTGTAAATAGTTGTTTTGAGTGATAGATAGTGCTACATTAACCGCCGCTTGATTTGTCTTCACATTTTGTATGAATGATAATGAACTTGTAGGATGCTATTTAGTTGGCTTGCAACCTTGATGCCTTCCTTTGTTTTAGGAATATGAATTTGTAGTGAACAAGTGTATATTAAGCAAGAAAAAACTACTAAAGTTTATAGAGTGTGGATCCGGCAGGTTCGAGTCCTTTCAAATTCATGAACTTTTTCTTGCGGCGTCCTACAAACGATCCGTTCCGTTCAAATTGTTTTATACATATTGGATAGTGAATATGTCCAAAATCGCATCGATCGAAAGTGTTTTGCATGTATAGAACCTGCTTCTATAATTTTAAAAAATGCACGGCTGAAATATATCATAAACACTAATGGCTGCGTGCCATCTCAGCAATTAAATATTTTGTTGTTGAGGAGAACATGTTGTTTTTATTGCTATTTCTTTTCTTGATAGTCCAGAAATAGTTATTATTGTGAATGAGGTCAAGGACTATTTTACTTTTGAGTCGGTAGAGACGGATTTTTCTTTTGCAGTTTACTATTGCATAGCTTTCAAAATATTAAGAGGGGACTATTCTTTCACTTAAGCTGTGGGAAAACATGCAGTTGTGATTTGTCATATTGCAATATCATTGTCTTAAAAGAGAGAATGCAATTAATATAATGCTATTCGTAGCATGAGAATAGCATTTTTTTTAATGAAATGATCATAATGAATTATTTGTAATTTTTCCAGGAAACAACTCACTTCAAATGGCAATAGAGGCCCTACAGAAATCTGAAGAAGATTTCCTGAAACTCCTTAAAAAACATGAGGTCTGTCCCCGTCTCGATGCACATAACCTCACATATAACGGTTTCCTTGCTACTTGGAGCTTTAGTGTGACTTGCATGATTTTATACAGGACGAGAGACAGGAGTCTTTGAACGTGATAATTCAATTACAAAAGCAACAGGATCTTAAACACAAAATGGAACTTGAGAATCATCAACTTAGAAGTAACTTACAGGTCGTGACGCATTTGTGTGACGAAGGCGCGGCACTAAAGGGAAAAAAATGAAAGAAAGGGATGAGGAAATGGAAGATCTAGAAGACCTGAATCAAACTTTAGTGGTCAAAGAGCGCAAAACAACTGACGAGCTACAGGATGTTAAAAAAAGAGTTAATCATGGTAGGAGTTTTGACCTATAGATTACCATACATTCCAGAAAATAATCATATCTCAAATTATTGAATACAGTTTGCTTGGCGTCTTTAGTCTTGTAATATTGTTACCATTGTTTGAATTTTTGGGCATCAGAGGGTCTGAGGGAATTCCCATGTATACCCGATACCTGAAATTTGGAGCTACAAGGAGGGATGCAGAGCAACACTAAAAGAGGGCGCAGCTCATGTAGTGAAGGGGTTGAAGGTAAGTAAACGAAAGCGGTGAAGGCATAAATACTTGGTATGCATGTACACATTTTATTTTTGCCTTTGGTAACGTTTTGGTTTCTTATATCAAACGTCCAACAGTGACAAGCCCAGGATCAAAATGAAAGTTCATTTGAATGAGAGATGGAAGTTCTCTTTACGAGTTCATGCTTTTCCAAATTAAACTCATTGCCTATGTCAACATGGATACTTTAACAACCTCTAAATTGACTCCAAGTTCAGATGACAATAAGACTACAAGTTTATGAGTTAAGTGCATATGATCACTTTAAGGGGGGTGAGTAATTTTATAATCTAGAGTTTGTAAATGAAATGACCGCGATTTTAGTTATATTCTTTTCTATTTAAAATGTTAGTCATTTGATTTTAAAATCCACATGTGATTTAGGAAAATAAATTTGAAAATGAACTTTAGCTGGGGTATTCAATTGAGAGAGGCGACGCACGCCGATTGATGGCGGGGATGACCGGCAGCGGCGAAGGACAGAAGGTGACCATCGGCCGACGACGAGGATGGTCGGTCCGTGATTGGCGGCGACAGTCGGTAGCAGCGGCACTTGGTGACGGCGGCGGTCGACCAACGGTCGGCCGATGGCGACGATTGACCAATGGCGACGATAGGTGACGGTTGCGATCACTTGACGACGGCAATAGTCAAGACAATCGGTTGGTAGAGACGGCAGGGACAATCGACCGGTAGCGGCGGCGATGGTCGGCCGATGGTGGTGATCAATGGTGGTGTGGGCGGCGCTGGCCGGTTGATGGTGGCGGCAATTGGTGGTGGCGGTGTCAGATGAGACGGTTGCTTAAATTTTGATCATGTATGTTATGGCATTTTAGAAAACTCAAGGGTACATGGTGATTTTGAAATTAATTGGTTTTCTCATTTTTGTAATGTAAGTTGAATGATGCATTCTAAAATCCAAATTCTTGCATTGTAAAATGCTAGTTTCAACTAACATTATTATGCAAATTCCAATTTTAATTTACTTGGGGCTAACAAGAAATTTTAAATTCCGGAATTGCATTTTAGAATGACTTGGGACTGGCACCCCCTAGCGCGTTCGCCTTATTGCATACTACGAATTGTTCGAGAGGTGGTCGTTGAGAGGTGGTAGTTGCGTTCCAGAGTTATATTATTGATACTGTTTATATTCTTGATGTGTTGCTGATGTTTTGATTTCGGTGTTGTTGATGGTGTGTTCGCATTGTATGTTGATCTCGCATTGTATGTTGATATGATTGTTGTTATATGTTTTAAGTAGAACAGGACGTGTGATGTTTTTGGACGGGTTTGACCGCTCCTAGAAGGTCGGCTTTGACCTGAAGTATTAGGATGTGGACAGTTATAACGTTTCCGGCTTTTACTCTGAGGACGGTTAAAACCGCTCCAAGATAAACTTTAGGAGGCGATGAAGACATGACCATAGGGGTCAGTCGATCCCCTGCTTGGGGGCAGTTAAAAACCTTCCGCATTGAGCAATGAAGATGGGTTTAACCTTTCTCATTACGTATTTTTGTAGTAGTGACAATATTAGTTGCTTTATTTGTAACAGATATAAAAATAAGTTTATAATATGAATTTTTGGAGGAGAATGTTCAATAAATACTAGAGAAAATAAAGAATATTTTGTTCACGATTAATGCAAAGGAGATGGTTTTTTAAATTGAAATCGCAAGCTTGATTACACACGGTAAGAACAATATCAAATGAGTCACATTACCTTCTGAAATCATTGAAATCTTTCAAGCAAGCAACACGTGCACAGGAGTAAAACGGGAGCAAAATTTTAAGGACGGACGCTCGTGCATCTATAAGCACCAGATTTTTGGCGCATGTGATGCATGCATGTGATTTAGTTAATAGATATTCAAAGATGGGATAGGGACATGGTGAGTTGAGATGACCAAATACAATTGTTGAAGCTACCATCGTGTTCTCTACATCAAAATATGTATATATGTATAAAAGAAATTAGATGATTTGGAGGTTTGTAAGTCATGTATGGAGAGTATGCAATATATGCAACTTTTATAATGCTTTAACAACCATTCATTTTGCGATCGTGATATTCATACCTTAGAAGTGTCTAAATCGTTTAAATTTTTGTATATGTATGTTGATAGATATGTAAAACAAGATGTATGGAGTCAATCCTCATTTTGATTGATGGATGATGGTTGGATTTTTCCATCTCACTTTAAAATCTCATCTCACAATCTCACTCAATATTTGAAATAGCGATAGCGTGTGGTATAACGTTCCAGAATAACGAAAAACGCAAATAACTTTGCACATAGCATAAGCTACACTGATTAATAATTATTAGTAATTACTATAATCATTTCTCACTACCCCTGATGAATGGAATTGTTGATTCTGTGATTTAAATATATTTATGTATTATCACTTGAATTTGTTATTGACTTGTTAGATTTGAGAAGATTCAGAAGTCATGGTTTTTAAATATTTTTGTATGGGGCCTCTTATATTTTTTTAGTTTGTTAATGAATATAGATTTCAAATTTTTTATTTATTACAACTATTAAAGTTTTTTATACCCATTATAATTTTCTATTTATTTTTGTTTAAAACTAGTAATTTTTTATGCTTTTGCATTCTAAAAGATTCTCTCTCGTAGGAGACGATAACATCCAGCAAACAAGAAATCTCTTTTTAATATTTGGTTTGAATTAAATGTGAGAGAGCCATATATTTTTAGATTATCCCTACTATTATAATATAAAGAGGTGGACGGATGTGTCACTCTCGAGGTTTTTTCGAATTTAATATTCAGAAAAACCTAGAAAAATCCTTTATTCTAATATATTCTACGATCATTCACTTTTTGGGCATATAATATACGTGGTTATTTGTTAGTATCATAATAAAAATATTTAAAATGTTTAATGAAGATTTTTTGTTAAAATAATAATTTTGTATACTTTAGCTAAGATTACTAAGATATGAACTCAAATCATTTCAATATACACGTTCATGGCATATGCAAAAACAGTATGAATTTTATCTAAAATGATGCAATCTCTAACATTTATACTACTATACAATGGAAATGAACTAACCAGCCTCTTCTTTTTTTAAAAAACAAAGGAAAAAGAAGAAAAATCCTCTATTATTAGGGTCACCACATCATCATACAAAAAGACAAAAATAATTAATTTTTATATTAAAAAAAACAAATCTTAGAGCCTCCGCATCACCAAAGAAAAAGACAAAAATAATTAAACTTTTAAATTTTTTAAAAAACAAAGAAAAAATCAACATTCGAGAACTTTAGACAATTTTTTTTTTGTAGAAATTAGTTTGAATTCCAAAATAAATCTACATTATCCTCAAACTTAAGGCAAAAAAGAATTTTCTAGAAATTATTTTAATCTTATCGGTTTTCAAATTCTACTTTCATTTACTTATAACATATTATAATATCTTCTAAAATACTCTTGATCCAAATTATAAAAACAACTATTTTATTCACTTATTAACATTTAAAATAATTTTACACTAAAACCCTCCATTTTATATTTATCGATAGGTGAAATTTTTTTGTACTATAAATAGAATAAAGCTAAAAATGTGCATCGTACGTGCAAAATGCTAGTTTATTGTAATAGAGACGTGTGCATTGTGCAAAATACTAGTAACAGTAACGATAAGCTTTATAGTATTACAAAATACAAATATTGTACACAAGTTCATTTATTTATAGGATTTATTTGGCTTTAGTACATTTTTGGAAGTCCATACCACTGCACCACAATTTTAAATTTATTGAGGCTTAAGCAATACAAAATAGCTGAGTCTTCAAATTGAAATTGGCGATTTGATTTTTAGGATAGCACGTTGAAAATTTTCATAATTATTTTTTTATTTAATAAAACCATAACTAACGTTTCAAATTTTATAAATTTCCACTATTTTTTTGAAATATTAAATTAACTTAATTAAAATTTTGAAAAATATTCTTAAATATTTCTTAGTGATGTTTTTATAACATTTTAAAACTCTATCCTCGCACCATGCGAGTTGATTAATATTTTTATATTCTAACAAATATCTTTTTGAATTTTGATGCAATATTCTCACAAATGTTTGTTGGCATTTTGTTACTGCATAAATCAAAGTCAATTTGAAGACATCCATGCTAGAAGGTTTGCGTTTGGTAAGCATTTTTGATCTTTCAAGATTGATCGTGTGGTAACTGATAACCGTGATGGCAAAGTCGAATGAGCAATGTCTTATTTTTTCTTTCTTTTCAAACTCTTCTCTTTGTATCCATGATTATCTAATAGTCATATGTTTTTTGCGGCAAATGCTATACTAAGATATGAAAAGAAATATATTGAATTTAAGTAGTTGAGGGTATGGTTGGAATAAACACAAGTAGTAGTTCATGCAACTTTAATTTAAGTTCATGAAGTATGCGGATCATCTTTAAAAAATATGGAGGCATAGTACTGCAGTATAATGTGCTAATGACAAAAAAAAAACATTTAAACCTGGGGGGAATCTCTTCGCATCATACTTTGTGATTTACATGTAAAAAAGAAATTTAATTTGGCATAACAAACTTTATAAATTTAGATATCTAATGAGAACCTAATACTACTAAGATAATAATTTGGATATCTAATGGAAAATTATGCTTTCTTAAATGTTCTCCACTTCCAATGAGAACCTAATACTACTAGGATTATAATTTAATGGTAATGCTTATAAATAAGGAAGAAAAGGCTCTTCTCTCTTGGACTCTCTTTTTTCTTACTTCAAATTAAATTATCTTTCTTTTTCCTGCAAAAAAAGCCCTCGCTTTAACTCTCAATCATGGGTCAAATGAATATTAAAGCCAGAAAGAATCGAGAGTCAATGTAAGTTTTTAATTGTTATCTTTTTTCAATATGTCACTTTATAAAATTTTATGGTATTGCAAAAAATAAAAAAACATTGTTCATGAATTGATAGACTTGTGTTTACAAAATAATTTTTTTTTGAAAGCACACAACAACTTCACCTAAGATGATTAATTAATTATTTTTCTAGATCTTTTTTATGATGGAGTTTTATAGAGAAGTGTTCTCTTTTTCTTTTTTGTTATGTGTCTTAAAATTGAATTATGGACAATATATCAAATTGAATTCATAGGTTTTAAGGAGGATTTGCATTATGACAATTGATATTTAAATTTGTAGAATTTGTTAATAGTCAACATGTAATGGTTTAATAAGATTGTATTAAAGGAAAAGTGAGATTTTAGGAAGAACCGAATCGGAAATCGGATTTGCTCCGATTCCGTCGAGTTTTAAAATTTCGTAATTTCAGAAAGAGTAGAGAAGGGGGAAGGTGGGACTTACGGGTTTAGCTTAAAGAGGAGAGGGAGAGAGAGTGGAAGTAGTTTCCGGTGCGCCGTTTCGTCGCCGGAAACTCCTAGAGTTGTCACCGGAAAATTCGTCGGAGCTTCGCCTCTTTGCTCACTTCAAATGTACACTAGGTATCTAGGAAATTTTTTGAGAGTTTGCTCAGAATTTTGGGGTGAGGGGGTAGTGTTTATGGGTTATATTTATAGGGTTAGGGTAGAGTTAGGGTAGATGAAAAGTTAAAATGAAAAAAAATGTGATAAATGTAATAAAATGTATTAAAAGTGGAGTAATTGGGGTTTTAAAAGAGCTCTAGAAATGGTCTGAGAAAATAAATTATGCAGGTGTACAGGGGAGACCAAAAGACACATTTTTTGTGTTGGGGTCGTCACCGGAATCGGCCGACTCGGCCGCGACTCGGCCGGCGGCCTGAGTCGGCCGGCGGCCTGAGTCGGCCGGTTCGCCGGCCGAGTTAGGCTGCCGGAATCCTCCCCCGACGGCTGGTCTATCCTTTGGTACAGTTACATTTCAGGGTGTAGTGGGGGGTTTTTGTGAGATATGCACGTGTAAACCCTTGGTATTCTAAAGGTTTAAAATAAAACAATATTGAAAATAATGTAGGGTATAGGATTTGAACTCTGGTGGCTTGGTTCAGCAGTGCAAGGTATTACCAATGAGCTACAAACTCCTTGCTATTAATTAGCAAAACAAATATTTAACTTGTGCTCAGGCAAAAATACCCCTTTCTTTAAATTTTGAAAAAAAATCTACAGAAAGTTGTACAGGAAATTTAGGGTTTTTACAAAATATCTTGTATAATACCTTTCTACGAGCATCCTATGCCTTCACGTACGAAATCTAAATTTTGTGCTCTCTGCTGACGTAGTGCCGTATCTCTCGGGGAGTCATCGCCACATCTGTACAGATTAGTGGCATGATTAGTGAGTAAATGTAAAACGAAGTGCTATTCCTGTAATCTTTTAACATAATAGAATTGACACAAATATGTTCTTGGTTGTATTTCATGACCTTCCAAGTTTTGGCTCTTTTGGAGCAACATGCTTGCAATCTCCACTTACATTCAGGAGCTTTCGTACATACCACGGATAGTATGTCTTATTTGACTCTTCAGTTTTAAATGTAATATTTTTTTGAATAGCCCACGACTTCAGTTTACAAATAAGATCTCCTTTTTCCTGAAACATATCTCCAACAGTGACGCAATCTTTGCTTACTACAGTCGCTTCCAAATAGAGTTCGGTATTTACTTCTGCCACTGCTAAGTCTACCCAACTATCATCTTCCAGCGGATCGAGGCCGGGATCTTCTAGTTCAACAAAATCATTATTCCCAGCCATGTCATCAATCAAAGCTACTTCATTTAATCCAGCGGCATAATCCACGCTATCCTCCCCTTGATGACCTTCACCAGTTTTATCATCATCACTATCACCCATATCAATATCACTCGTAGCAACATAAGGCTCGGGTGGAATATACTGTCATGACCCGAAGTATTAGTTCGTGACCAGCACTTAAATCACGCAACGTCTAGAGACGTAACGTAATTTAAGTAAGCTGAAACCCAGAAATCTAAACCTTTTTAAGATAATAAAGGAGGTGAAGTTTTGAAATAAAGGTATAATGAAATCAAGTTTTCTTAATGCATAGAAAAGGTAAATAAAAATGCAGGTGAAATTTACTAGTTTGAAAACGTGTTTCGTCTTTTAAAAATTTGGACAGCACCTCCTTTGTATATTTTGATCCAAAACCACAAATACATAACAAGAATAATGGCATCCCCAAGCGGGAGCTAACTCTTCGCCAACTGGCGGATCACAACCACGCAAGCAGTATAAGTAAGTATACGACGCCCAACGGCGAAGTTCACCACAAAAGATAAAGAAATAAGCAAGATATCAAACCGCAAGTAGCGGAAAACCCCTATGTTCCCTGATTAAAAATCAGGAAAAAGCTTCAGAAGAGGCATCACATGCTCACACGTGACCAATGGTCACGTGTTGGCACGTGAGGGTTAAAGCAGCGGCACAGAACAGAGCACATAAGAGGAGTCCATTCAAGGGGTCACGTGCTTACACGTGACCGGGGTCGCGTGGCCACACGTGACCAAAGGTCACGTGGCCACACGTGACTGGCTTTAAAAGCCTTACTGTTCAACAGAATTAAATAAAAAAAAGATCATTTAAATCTTTCCAAAATGGAGAAGGGTTATGGAGAACCGCTGGATTGAGAATCCCAGGGTGATTAAATATCACCAATTTATGGAAAAATCTTGGACAAGGAAAGATTTCCCTTAAATCTCACCAAAATAACAAAAGGAATATCTTTGGATTTAAAATCCAACGGTGAATAAAATTCACCTAATAGTCTAAAGTCCCGGATTAATGATGAAAACAAATCAAATGTTTCAATGAAAGATTTACTAAACAGATTGATTCTTTTCCTTCTCCTATAAATAGGAGCCAAAAGAAGGGAGGGGCATATAGAGCTTTGGAATCTTGAAAATTCAGAGAGAAAAGAGAGGAGAATTTAATTCTCTACAAAGAAAAACCCTAGGTAAGAAAAGAAAGGGGATCAAGACTTCAAAAAAAAGAGAATTTAATTCTCAATCTAAGAGTTTAACTCTTCTATAAAAAAAAAGAACTTAGTTCTTTCTCTGGTTGAAGATCTACAAAGTGCACATCTCCCCATAGGTTGAGAATTTAATTCTCATCGGGTCGAGATCCTGCCATGCAGATCTAAAACATAGAGGAGGAATTGAGTTTTGAGAATTTAATTCTCACAAAATTATACGAATTTAATTCCTCCAAGATAAAATTAGGGTTTAACCCTATATGAGAATTCAATTCTCCAAAATTATAGGAATTTAATTCCTTCAAGATGGACAGAACTAGGGTTTAAACCTAATTGAGAATTTGATTCTCTCAAGCTCACAGGAATTTAATTCCCCTTAAAATAAAATTAGGGTTTTACCCTATGTCAGAACTTGATTCCTTACATATACAGGAGTTTAATTCCCACAGAAGGAAAATTAGGGTTTAACCCTATCTATGAATATAATTCTTCAAAAGAAAATAGGAATTTAATTCCTTTAAAGTTATTGCTAGGGTTTAACCTTATGAAGAATTTAATTCTTAAAAAGAATAAACATATCTTCAAACAGGCAAAGAACCAGGGTCACGTGCCCGCCGTGACCCCTGTAAAGACCCATAGAAGTAAGGAGGAAAAGGCTCAAAGGCAATGCCTCACGTGCTCCACGTGACCCCCGGAACACAGATAGAAAAAGTAAAAGGAATAAAAGTCTTGGGCGCTCTCACGTGTTCCCACGTGACCCCTTGGCTGATGCTCTAACAATCAGCGCACTAATCCTCCTCACGTGTCAGCACGTGATGCTCCAAAGAAGATAAAAAAAAGTGTTTAACGCTTAAAAGGAGATCTGGCCCCACCTCTGGGCGCCCTCACGTGTCCCCACGTGACTTTTCTTTTTAGTATTTTAAACACTAATTCAAGAGCTTTGTTCCCAGTGTTTAACACTGGTCATCTTTTAGTGTTTAACACTAATTTAAGAGTCTTATTGCCAGTGTTTAACACTGATCATCTTCTAGTGTTTAACACTAATTCAAGAATCCCATTCCCAGTGTTTAACACCGATCATCCTTTAGTGTTTAACACCAATTTGAGAATCTTACTTCCAGTGTTTAACACTATTATTCTCTAGTGTTTAATACTAATCTGAGAGCTTTGTTTCCAGTGTTCAACACTGCTGTTCCCTATTGTCTAAACACTATTTTTGGCCAATCTGGCTAATTTTCCAGAGGCAAAGCCTTTCCTTCAATTGAATCTCAAAATTAAGGAAATCAAAGATGAAAACAATGTGGACTAAAACCAGACAAATGTCAAATAGTCCAATAAAGGGTCAAACTCAGTTGGAGTTAGCCCAAGTTGGCCATAAGTCCTCAATCCAGACTTAACTGGGCCAATGGGCTCACAATATAATTAATTGGTCTTGGTTCCAAAATTGGGCTACAGATCATTTAATCTACCTTGGTTCAAGGGTACATCTCTTCACTCCTTTGATATTTGTCGTTGTAATTCCTCAACGTCTTCAAAGAGGTGACGGGTCCCAACAACCATGCATTTCACGGACTGTGGGGTCCTTAAACTCATGGACTATGATGTCCTTAACCTTGACCGGGATGTCTTAAAACTAACAACGGACTGTGGGGTCCTTAGACTCATGGATTATGATGTCCTTAACCTTGACCGGGATGTCTTAAAACTAACAACGAACTGTGGGGTCCTTAAATCCACGGACTATGATGTCCTTAACCTTGACCGCAATGTCTTAAAACTAACATTGGACCGCGATGTCCTTAAACTACCTATTGACCGCAATGTCATTAAACTAAACAACAGGGCCCCCCCAATTGCTCTCTTGTTGGATCTAAACGTCGATCTTAGTCTAAAATGAGACTAACGTATCCTTAACAAACGTTTAAATTGATCTTAGTCTCAAATGAGGCTAACGTATCCTTAAACACAAACAAACCCCCCAAACCCAAATCTAAGAAAGATACGGATTTGGACGAGTCCATGCCCTACGGGCGACAACATAACTTAGTTTCCGTATACAATCCACGGGCAACCAAACACAAAACAAACACCCACGACACGAAGTGACCATCTGGAGAAGGAGAAAGTTGTTACCACGAAGCGGTAGCGTAATTAACTACAGGGGCTTGCGCCTGCAGGGAAGAGCGTCCCCATAATCAAAAACCCCTCAAGTGAGGGGAAATCTGACGAAGTCTGCTACATCGGACGCATCCATTTAAACCTTCGATACACGGTGCCATAAATCAACTTGGCATTTTCGGAGAGGTGGAAGGATATCACCAATTAGCATCTGCCCCGAATCTCAGGCAAGACGTCCCTGTCGCGCCATCTTTCGGAGGGGAACAGATTCTGGCACGCCCAGTGGGACCTTTTCCTCTTTCCACTCCACACTTCGTGTGTCGTCTTCGCGAATGAATCGCGGTTTGTTAATGGTTGCCCTCGGGTTTCAAGTTACTAAGATTTGGTCTCTTGCTTGGCTCATAAATCAAACAGCAATGGCGTTCAACTGCTCCAACTGCAAGTGCAACCGACGCTCCGCTTCGCCTGGAGGTGTAGCCTATGGACCGCAGGCTGCTTCCCTGTTCACTATGCCTGTGGAACAAGTGACTCAGGCTATCACCGGTGTGTTCTTTGGGACCATGCTCCCGCCAGTGAACATTAATATCCCGCTGCCGAAGGAAACGCAAGAGAAGTCGGTCTTCGATCGGCTCACTACTACCACGGCCCCTCTCAACGGGTCGTCCAATTCCAACTCCTCGGTCTTCACCAGACTGAGCCTGAACTCCGATTGGCCTGCCAAGAAGCCTATGACCCCTGAAGTGGCCATCCCGAGGAAGATAGCCATCTCTGCTCCTGAAGTCGTCAAGGCGGCTTCTCCTGCCAAAGAGTCGGTCTTTACAAAACTGACTATTCCGACTCCCGTTCCTGCTCGAAGGTCTGTCTTTGACAGATTGGATACCGCTACCCAAAAGACAACAGTCTTCAAGAGGCTGGCACCAGCAGCGCCTCATCTAGACGGGGGGCAAGACAAAACCATCCCCATCGCCGAACCAGCCCCAACAGCTCGACGTCGCCACTGGCGCCAAGTACGGAAGGCCGGGGGCAACTCCCCCTCGCGGCTAACTCTACCAGCCCCAACGGTGGAAATTGATGCTGCTGTTCCAACCGGGAACAACTTTGAGCTGCTGAACAGGGTACGCAGAAATTCGCCAACTGCGGTGCTCAAAAGATCTCCTCCACCGGTAGAGAC
Source organism: Agapanthus africanus (assembly GCA_030015575.1). NCBI lineage: Eukaryota > Viridiplantae > Streptophyta > Magnoliopsida > Asparagales > Amaryllidaceae > Agapanthus > Agapanthus africanus. The sequence continues at coordinate 512,492,614 of JASDDO010000031.1, read as the reverse complement.
CGTCGTGGAAGCAAAACCAGAAAAGACGGAGCAGTCTCCTCAACGGCTGTCTTCCAGGATTTATAAGACTTGGCGATGAGTCCGAGAATCGGTGATTGATCTGAATTTCTCTCACCAGCATAAGAAGTCGAAGGGCCGACGGGAGGAAAACCCCTCTGTCAAGTAACGGAAGACGACGGCCACCTGGGTGCCCGCAGCAACGGCCCCCTCAACTTCGATGACCCACAAGAGAAGAAGGCCGGAGAAAGTCCCCACGCCTGCAGCAAATGTCAAAGGCGATGAGCCCAAACGCCCTAAGTCTGGGGACATTGTGGTACACACCGTCTATATGGCATCCGGGAAAGAGAACAGCAGTATATCCACAGGTCATAGACCGCTTACGCGATCGGTGACTAAAGCTCAGGAGCAGCAGCAGAAGCTCCAAGAAATGATGACTGCGATGGCCGCACTCACTGGACCAAAAGAAAGCCCCGAAGCGTCCTCGGATCAACGCCACGAGCAAGAAACCGACGCCGAATTCCTTCGGAGAATACTGGAAAAGAAGGACAAAGAGGCTGCGGAACAAGCAGCCAATATAAAACGAATGGCCCTTCTGTTCCAGGATATGGTGGGTATAATGATCCGGCAGGATCCCCCAGCGGAAGATCCTCCGATTATCCTTGAAGATGACAGATGAGAAACGTCAAATCCACCTCCGGCTCTTTCAGCAGCCAAAGAGGAAACAATTTCCAAAGCTGCCCTGGATGACTACATTGCTCAGCAAATACGAGTCTACCAGGCAACTGAGGCAGCCGGCCAAGTTGTCAAAACAGGGCGACCATATCCGAGCTGGTATGATCAGATCAAATACCCGCCGGGTTACACGATCCCAAAATTCCATGTCTACAAGGGGACAGGAAACCCCCATCAACATGTGGCCCAGTTCAGGGCTCTCTGTGGCAACACCGGCGGCGACGATAAGCTCTTGCTTCGCCAATTCGTCGGCAGTTTATCGGAAACGACATTTGAGTGGTATTCCAAACATCCGAATGACTCCGTCAAAACTTTCGCTGAAATGGAGTTGTTGTTTACCCAGCGTTTCGCAAGCGTCAGCGAACGCACCCCAAAAACAGCTTTGATTAATTCAAGAGTGAAGCCGGGTGAAACTTGGGTCCAATATGCAATCCGATGGCGGAACCTGTGGTCGAAGTGCAAACAGCGCATCGAAGAAGCACCAGCGGTGGGCATGTTTGTGGGCACCCTAGACCTTCATGCAACTATTTCACAGTTCATGATATTCTTCAAACCGACCACGTTCCAGGCTTTGATCGACAAGCTGGCCCAGATGGACCAGATGGGTCATAGACCGTCTTCCCCGAAGCCGGAACCTCGGAACGAGAAGGGTAAAGGGAAGGCGACCTTCGTTGCGAACGCTCAACAACAACCCAGTGCCCCAAAGCTAGCGGATCAACTGGAAGAGAGACGGCGGTATTATAATGAGAAAATGAAGTGCCCTTACTCATTCCCGCGGGATAAGACGAAGAGGCTATTCGAGCTGACTGTGCGCAACAGGCTTATCAACTTGCCGAATCCAAGGCGACCGCCGCAACCCAGCGAGGTGAATAACCCCAATTACTACCCTTACCATCAAATGATAAGCCATCCGATTGAGGATTGCTTCGTCTTTAAAGGATGGATCGAAGATCAGTACCTACAAGGCAAGTTTGCGCTGTCCGAGAAGTGGAAAATAAACCCACCGCAACCGCACACTCCGAAGAAGACGGACACACCGGGGGCAACTTGTTCTTTTGTTGAAGAAGCCCCATGGGAGGTCGTGCTTTCATCTAAAACTAAAAGGATGCTGAATGAGCTCTAGACATGCCCGGCGATCAGGTGGGAGAACCCGCTGGAACCCCAGATCATCGAAGGGATGCTGAAGCCGCGCCCCCATCCAAAGATCGGTGGTGAGGGCCCAAGCGCTCACACCTAGTCGTCCAAATCTGCGAAAAAGAAGAAGAGATCCAAAAAGCCCGTGAAGCCTGGTGACAAGCGCACGGACTTGCAGAAACAGATCGACGCGCTGGAAGAATATAATCAGAAAGCGCGGACCCCCATCACGCTCCAAGAGTTCCTCAGCCACGTCCTTGAGGACGAAACTGATGGGGAAGACTTGTCAGATGGATCTGAGGATTACGTAGTAAGTTGCCATGTGATCTCTCATTCATCGCTAGACAATGAAGAAGCGCCCTGCACAGAAAGACTGGGGGCAGAGTCTGAGCCAGAACTTGTGTGGCCGTCAGACGATATGATCAACGCCTTTCTGAATGAGATTCGTCTGAAAAGTAAAGCCGATCGAGAGCATGAGATGGCCATATTGGAAGGAGCTAGACGCCGGCGACTAGACGAAAGAGTCGAGGCACTCCCGCCAAATCAAAAGACATCCGATGCGGATAAAAATATATTCAAGACGAGGAAAAGGTTTGCTAAAGCCATATCAATGGGAATGAAGCTACCACCCTCGGAAGAAAACACTCTCGGTGGAGCAGAAATGCATCCTGATTACTGCTCATATCATCAGAAAATTTCGCACCCCACTGAGGAGTGCGACGCTTTTAAAAGATGGTGGAAGGGATATATTTCTCACCGGCAACATTTTAAACGGATGAAACGCAAAACTCGTCGGGAGCAGAGAAGTACGACCGAGGAGCACAAAAGAACTACCGGTAACTGTCACACGGTCAACACCGGAGGATCACAGGTTCTCACTTTTGGGAGCGACTCTGACGAAGAAATGACTCTTGGCCCTCTCTTTAAAGAATCCATCTTAGGGAAAGAGGAAGAACCAGAGGCTTGCGAAAACATTCAGCTGTGCAATCGCACGCTTCCAGAAAAGAATCTCGGACCCGTAACTAGAAAAGATAAGGGAAAGGAAAAGGTCACCGAGGATATCGCTTTAGATGAACAAGTCATGAAAGAGCTGATTGCCAAGAACCCGCCCAAGAAGAGTAAGGTGGACTACAACATCCTAGCGCACCTGAGGAAGCTACCCTCTCAGCTCAGCATTCTCGACGCCCTCTTGTTATCAAAAGAAGTGAGAGATTCATTAATCAAGGCGCTGCAAGAGCCCGAGCAATTCCAAGCCTTCCTCGCCGAAGAAAGGATGAAGGATGAACTGGAAGAAGTGCACACAGCCGATGTCACGTTCGGTGATGAAGACCTTCTCCTTGGGACGTGTGACCACAACCGTCCCCTATATGTCTCTGGATACTGCCACGATATCAAGATAGGCAAAATCCTGGTTGATAATGGATCCTCCGTCAATCTCCTTAATTTTCGGGTGTTGAAGGAAATCTACATGAGCGTTCAGCACCTCGCTCGTGATAAAATTACCATCTCCGGTTTCGATTCTCAGTCATCACGGACTCTCGGATCTGTAATACTAACATTACGCTTCGGACTACTCGTCACGGATATTAAGTTTCACGTCATTGACGCCAAGACCTGCTACAACGCCTTGCTTGGTCGTCCTTGGTTACACGAGTACAACATCATCCCTTTTACGCAACATCAGTGTATGAAGTATTTCAAGGATGGTCTCGAGTATACCGTAACAGGAAAGCTGAACCCATTCTCCATGAACGAAGTTCGCAAGTACGAAGATGCAAAATACTTTTTGCCAGATTTCGAGGACACAGAGAGGTGTCGCAAATCGGAGAACAAAGCCGCCGCCACCATTCCTGTTTTCGGGAGTGATACCGAAGAAGAAGAAGAAGAAGAGATAGTTTACGCTGGGCCATCTCGACGCAACAACCCGGGACCGTCCGCCCCCATATTGATTTTCGGAAGTGACTCGGAAGATGAGCTTAATGCTGTGTTCTCCAGTCGGCCGTCAATAAAAGCATTCCCTGGTGATGATCAGAGTTTGCAAATTACCTTGATTCCGCGGGAGCACTACAAAGACCTTGACGCATTTAAAGCTTACATTGTGCAAGACCTGCAGACATTTTACGTCCCTCCCAGACGAAAAGGTGAAAAGGAGATCCTATTCTACCGGTCCACAGAAACAAGAGTGGAGAAAGAAATCTGGCACGGCGTGGATTCTACACTTGACAGGCTCCAACCCATCCGTTTTCCCAGATATTACACGAACGGACTAAAAAGGCTATTGAAGCGCCAAGGGGTACCCTTCAAACAGACTATTCGACAGGCTCGGTTCTACAACGGGATTTGGGATGTCCTTAGGACTCAGCGCAAGTTGCCCAACGGGAGAATGGAAACGCTTGGGCTTGGATATGTGAAATCCGGGAAACGGGAACGAGTCTATGGTAGCTACGCCATATATAACTTCGATGAAGAAGATGACGCCCTGTCAGAAAACGCCGACCCCATACCAAAACTAGATCCTGCAATCAAAATGCCGAGTCCGTCATTTGAAGAACGAATGGACAAGCTTATCAGGAAAGCGGGTCAAAAAGCTCGAGACGACCATAACCGCGAAATGGCCATATACGAAAAAGCCAGGACGCAATGCCTTCTTTAACAGGCTGCGAAAGATGAAAATGCCGCTCCCTATCAACCTGTCGTAAAAAAGGCCCGACGCAGAGGCGGAAATAAGTCAAAGAGCGGAAAAGGCATTCGACAACGACAAAGCGGACCAAAAGGTCACGTGATCGGGAATTGGACGGCCCGGATTTGTCCCTCATGAAGAAGATGAGTCGAGCATACTCTTTCTCTCAAGACAAGACAAAGAAGATACTTGATCTCACTTTAAAACATCAAATGATTACACTTCCGGAGTCCAAACACCCTGAGCAAGCCAACGAGGTCTCTCATCCGGGTTATTGCTCTTATCACCGAGCAATAGGACACCCTCTCGAAGACTGCTTCACCTTCAAGAACTGGGTCGAAAACCAATATCAGCAAGGCAGGTTTGCCCTATCCAGCAGCTGGAGGATAAGTCCGCCACAGAAGCACGAACCAAAAGCCGCGCATACAGCTAGGATAGACCCAGACCTACATCGGTCCTGGAAGCGAGCTCGTACTTGTCATATGATAACGCTATCGAAAGGAGAGCCTGAGAATATGGATGATCTCCCTTGGTGCTTTGAAAACAACAATGACGAGGTGATCTCAGAGTTTCCACCAGCGCCAAAAGAGCTGGAAGATGGAATACACACTACTGCAGATAACCTCAAGAAGATTGATTTGGGAACGAAAAGTGACCCGCGACCTACATTCGTCAGCGAGCTGCTATCTGAAGAAAGGATGGCTGCGTTAAAGGACGTGCTTATGCAACATAAAGATTTCTTCGCATGGAACTATTCCGAAATACCGGGATTAGATCCAGAGATTGCTGTGCACAAACTGACGATATCCCCGAACATCAAGCCGATCAAACAAGCACCGAGAAGAATGCGGCTCGAGCTTGAGATGAGCATCAACGCCGAGGTCAAGAAGTTAATCGACTCCGGCTTCATCCAAGAGGTTCAGTACCCCGATTGGATTGCCAACATCGTCCCGGTGATGAAGAAAAATGGGACGGTGCGAATATGTGTAGACTTTCGGGATCTCAATAAAGCCTTCCTGAAGGACGATTTCCCAGTGCCAGTCACCGAGCTGATGATAGATAACACATCCACTCATGATGTTTTCTCCTTCATGGATGGCTCATCAGGGTATAATCAGATAAAGATGCATCCTGAAGACCAGAAGCATACCGCTTTCCGGACCCCTTTGGGTATATTCTGCTACAAGGTGATGCCCTTCGGTCTAAAGAACGCCGGTGCCACCTATCAGAGGGCTATGACGAAGATCTTCGATGACCTTATACATGAAATCGTTGAATGCTATATCGACGACCTCGTGGTTAAGAGCAAATCATACGAGGAACATCTCGAGCATCTGAAGATCGTATTTCAATGCCCTCGACAATACAACTTGAAGATGAACCCTCTCAAATGCGCATTCGGAGTTTCTTTAGGCAAATTCCTAAGATTCATTGTCTGGCACCGAGGTATCGAGATAGATCCGTCAAAAATCAAAGCGATCATGGAAATGCCCCCGCCAAGGACTCTCAAACAATTGCGGTCTCTCCAAGGGAAGCTCGCGTATATCCGACGATTTATAGCCAATCTCTCTGGCAAGTGTCGTCCTTATAGTCATCTGATGAAGAAGGGAACCCCGTTCGTCTGGGATCACAAATGCCAAGGCGCGCTGGACGAGATCAAGCAGTATCTACAGAACCCGCCAGTTCTGGCCACTCCGGTCAAGGGAAAACCTCTCATTCTGTATACAACCGCCCTTGAAGGTTCCTTATGCGCATTGCAGGCACAGGAGAACGACCAAGGGAAGGAGAGAGCGCTCTACTATCTGAGTCGAGTTCTAGTGGGGGCAGAAAGCAATTATTCTCCCATCGAAAAGCACTGCCTGGCACTGATCTTCGCGATAACGAAACTCAGGCACTATGCGTTGGCGCATGAAGTCCGTCTCATTTCGAAGGTGGACCCTCTCAAATATTTGATGTCAAAAGCCATATTGACGGGACGGCTCGCTAAATGAGCCTTGCTCTTAATGGAGTTTTCGATAACCTATCAGCCTCTTAAGGCAGTGAAAGGCCAAGCCATCGCCGACTTCCTCGCTGAGCACCCGATACCGGCTGATTCCCCTTTGAATTGCGAACTGCCAGACGAACATGCGTTTGAGGCGATCGACGGTAGTGATACTCGATGGGAACTCTATTTTGATGGAGCGTCTTCCATGAAGAAGCGCAAACAAAGCACCCCCATGATCAAATCAGGGGTAGGCCTCATCTTCGTAACTCCACAAGGAGGGATAATGCGCTTTGCTTTCTTCTTAACAGAGCCAAGGACGAATAATGAAGCTGAATACGAAGCTTTGTAGCAGGCCTCGAGATCGCCATCGACATGGGAATTGAAAACCTCCTCATATATGGAGATTCTCAACTGGTCGTCAGTCAAGTAAATGGAGACTACCAAACGTGCAAACCCGAACTGGTAAAATATGGCGAGAGAGTACAGCAACCGCTGACTCAAATTCCCTCCTATATGCTGGAAAGCATACCGCGTGCGGAAAATAGCAAAGCAGATGCACTAGCTAAGCTCGCTAAAGAATTGGCCGACGAGAACCTCGATAACGTAAGAATCATGGTACAAAGCCGTCGGGTACTTGCCCCAGCAGAAATATCTCCGGAATCATCCGAAGAAAAGGGAGTGACTGAGCAAATGGCTATGCAAATAAAAGAACAGGAAAAAGCTGATGATTGGAGAGAAGTCTTTATAGACTACTTCAAATCCCGTCGAACGCCTGAAGATGCGTCCTCAAGACATCAGCTTACGAAACGAGCTCTGTCTTTCGCCTTCGTCAATGATACTCTGTATAAGAGGTCGTTTGAGTCTCTGTGGTTGAGATGTCTGGGACCTGACGAAGCGAAAAGAGTCGTTCAGGAAGTTCACGACGGACTCTGCGGTTCTCACCAAGCAGGCCCGAAGATGAAGTTGAAGATTAAACGGGTGGGCTACTATTGGCCCATGATGATTCAGGACTGCCTCGAATATGCGAAGCAATGCCACTCATGTCAGATTCATGGGGACTTTATCCATCAGCATCTAAATCCTCTACATCCAACAGTGGCCAGCTGGCCGTTCGAAATGTGGGGGACTGATGTAATCGGCCCCATCGAACCAGCATCGTCCAGGGGACATCGATTCATTTTGGCGACAACTGACTACTTCTCCAAATGGGCAGAACCAATACCGCTGAGGGAAGTGAAGACGGAGAATATCCTCCATTTCTTCAAGACGCACGTCATTTATCGGTTTGGAACTCCGCGACGGATCATCTCCGATAACGGACCAGCCTACAGAAGCCACAAGATCAGCCGCTTCGCGCAACAACACAACATAGACTGGAGATATTCCTCAGTTTATAATCCCCGAGCTAACGGTCTAGCTGAGGATTTCAACAAGACCTTGACGAAGATCGTGAAGAAGATGGTGTCCCGAAATAAGAAGGACTGACACGAGAGACTGCAAGAAGCTCTCTGGGCGTATCGAACTACGTTCAAAACGGCCACGAACACAACGCCATACGCGTTGGTATTCGGCACAGAAGCAGTACTCCCCCTTGAGATAGAGTTACCCTATCTACGAGTGGCAGTCCACTACGAGCTGACGGACGGAGAAAATGCTCACCTTCGGCTTGAAGAGCTTGATGCCCTTGATGAAATCCGCCTCATAGCGCAACAAAATGTGGAGGCTTATAAAGCAAAGATAACGCGCTCATATGAAAGATTGACCAGGCCGAGGACATTCCACCAAGGCGAACTCGTGCTAGTGGTCAAAAGACCTATGATCCCCAATCGCGCCAAGCGGGGAAAATTCGAGCCGAACTATGAAGGCCCGTACATCATAGACAAGGTCTACCAGGGTGAAGCCTATCTACTTATGGATATGCACGGTGAAAGACCTTTCAGGCCAATAAACGGTCGCTTCCTAAAGAAATACTACGCTTAATGAGTTACAACCCAGGTCAATGATAGATGACGATGACTATGTCCGCTCGCTATCTTCCTAAGCCCAAACTCTATAAGTAGTAGCCGGCCTTCTTCAACAACGGACCGAAACGTCTTTAAACTAACGACGGACCACTACGTTCTAAAACTAGTTGTTGACCGAGATGTCGATAAACTACGGTGGATTGCGGCATCCCAAAGCCGATACAAAAAATAATAATAATAATAATAATAAAAACGGTATGTCCATAAGCAGAATGGGCACGGATGAAAACCCGAAAGGGCTCCGTGTGTAAAAACAGTAGGGCTACCGGTGAGTGTTTGTGAAAACCTGAAAGGGCGCAATCTCGTTAAAAAAATAAAATAAAATAAAATAAAATAAAAAGAATAAAAAAAAAGAAAGAAGGTATGTCCATAAGCAAAATGGGCACGGATGAAAACCCGAAAGGGCTCCGTGAGTAAAAACAGCAGGGCTACCGACGAGTGTTTGTGAAAACCCGAATGGGCGCATCCTCGTTAAAAGACACTTACAGGGTCTTCTCGACCGTGTAAGGAGGAACCACCCGCGTGAGATCCTTACGACTCATAAGGGAGCAACACACTTAGGATTCCTCACGATTCCTAAGGAGAAATTACACTTGCGAGATCCTCACGACTCGTAAGGAGAACTCTCTTATGGGACCCTCACGGCTTATAAGATTTGAAAGTCTTAAGTTACAGAAACCTGAACCTGTTCTTAAGCAACCCCCCACAACCTTCGATATTGCCCTACAAGCGGCTCATACTGACCCTTGTATACAATCCACAGGCGCGAATAAACATTTCCCTAACCGAGTCCCATCCATGACTGGGGATATGTTCGCACGGTGAAAGACCCTTGTGAGTCCTCTCGACTTATAAGGAGAAAACCCTTTTGTAAGATCCTTACGACTTACAAGGGAACACGCACTTAGGAATCATCACGATTCCCAAGGTCGTAGGACTATCGAGACAGGGCATCGATACTCCGGAGTAGACTAGCATATGCGCTTCTCATCCCAGCGGGGGAGATGCTCTGATACCACTGTAAGTCCACGTTGCTCACCCTGGTTCTTACGGGGAGGTGGAAACGGCGAAAAACAATTATTTGACGCAAGGCAACATGGACTAAAAGCCGGATCTTTGCTAAACTAGAAACTGACAAACTTCTAGAGGCTTTAACTACTATGCCGTAGAAATTATACCTCACGGAACCGGTCCTTCGGGTCTTCATTCCACTGTCCCGCTCGTCCGTCCAAGCTCCAAGGTATGATCCGGATCTTGGTCACCTCCGCGGCCTTCTTGAGTCGAAGACGATCCACCCGAGAGTTGTACACCGAGCTCCACCTCAAGCCGATGCAACTAGGGCAACGAGATCGCTAATCTAGATGCCCTAGGTTGTGTAGAAGAGAAAGATGGAAGTGTTTGTCTATGTGGATTCTTTTTCTCTCAACACATGAGATCAAAAGAATTTATCAAGAGGAGGAAGAAGGAGGAGCTAGCAACCTGAGAGCTTTTCTTTTCTTCTCACAAAAACAAGAGAGAGAAATGAAAATGAATTATGAACTAAAGAAATGAACCATGGTTGCAATAATGCAAAACTATCATCATTACAAATCCTTTCATGATAAAGTTGATGGCTACTAATTGAATTGACCATTTTCATAATCCATAAAAGAAAAAGAAATCCAAATAAGAGTGTAGACCTCTCATGAAGGTCAATGGTCAACTCCGGTCAACGGGTCAACAAAGTCAAGAGAGGTCATGGTGGTCAAATGGTCAATGCAATTAGCCATCACTAAACTATTACTAAAAGGATTAGTAAATAATGTCTCCGGCTCATAATGGTTTTGACCAAACGAATTGCCAAAACCCTAATGAGCCTGCCACATAACGGTTTTGACCGAACCAACTGCCAAAACCCTAATGAGGCACCTCCTCCTTCATCGCTCCTCGAAACTGTGCATACACACCTGCATCCGCATTCCGTAGAATGCGAATGCACAGTAGACAAATCAAATCCATCCGTGCAATACTAGGATCTGGCTTAAACCAAAGCCCACTAGTATTGCCTGCCCGAACAGCATACGCACACAAGTGCACATAAGTGATCGTAGCCCTGCCGTAAAACCATACGGCCTCTACACGTTTCGCTCAGTGCAGAGAAACTCTCTGTGTGGGACTCTAAAGACTCGACACTAGGCTAGCAGTGGGTTTAACCACAGACCGCAAGCGGCACTAGATGTATGTAACGGTCCCCAGGTAGATGTCGATAAGAAGGCCGATGAAGTAAACCCATCCGAACTCCTACTGAGCCTGTATGTGACAATCTCCGTACAGTCCGGTCTGTTCGTCTGATACATCGCATGGCGGGCCTAGGGGGGTGGTGAACGTCAGTCCCATAATAGCGGTACAAGTCATGTCGGAGTGTAGCCCAGAACACCCTGAGATAACACTGGAAACCTACCAGTATATCTCGCTTGCCCTGGCCAGGGACTACTCGTGTAATGGCTCTCCTAGACACAGCGCGATGTCAACCCCAATACCGGGAGAGACGAATCCTGTCTAATCGTCACTGCCTCCAAGTGCTTCGGGACTGCACCCAACTACTACCTGTTTGCACGACTCCTTTGAGCCATGGTAGGGTAGTAATCTAAGTACAGTGGGAACACACTCGAGGCGAAGTGACAGTGTCAAGTCAGCGGACTAAGCTGTACTCATGTCACCTGGGAACTGATAACTGACGATAGGTATAATACCAACCAACAGTTCCCGACGAGTCCTGTCCAGTGTACTCGTAACCTAACGAGCACCCGCATACTATCTCTAGTACGACGTACTGATGGCTGTGGGACAGACCATCTCCCCCCTGGGATGAGAAGCGCATACGCTGGTTTACTCCGGAGTATCGATGCCCTGTCTCGATAGTCCTACGACTAGGGACATGTATAAGGATGTGCTTATGGATTACCCAGCCCCCACGAGTGTGACTGCCATCACAACGCTGGTAATCAAGCAAAGATCCTAAGGGCTCTACTAATATGTATAAGCGATATGCTAAAAGAAACACATGCACATATTGAAGTAGAAACAAATCAAGTAGCATACTACCATTTTGAGCAAGATTGTCTATACAACTGTGAATATCCCAAGCTTTCATTAAGTAATTTACAAGCTAGTATGATACAGTAATGGCCTCTAGGGCATATACACTAACAAAAACACACCTACAAGATCCTCACGACTTGTAGGGAGAAATACCTTTGTGAGACCCTTACGGCTCATGAAGTCAAAAGCCTTAATCAACAGAATCCTAACCATGTTTACTAAGCCACCTTTGTTCGACATTGACAGAGGCAAATGATGATTCGCTCCTGGCAATATCCCAGTTGTTGCGATGCTGATGCCTAAAACGGTATCAAATTCCGAGTCCTTTCATGGCAAATGATGATTCGCTACTGGCAATATTCCAGTTGTAGCGATGCTGATGCTGAGATTGGTACCAGATTCCAAGTTTTACACTCGCGATAAAAAATCAGCGAGCTAAAAATGCATATGAAAGAGCCGAAATGATGGGGCAACTTGCAATAAAAAGCAGCAAGTAAAAATGTATGCATGAAAAATAGCCGAAATGATTGGGCAACTCACAAAAAAAAGCAGCGAGTAAAAATAAAATAAATAGCCGAAATGATTGGGCACCGCGAAAAATAGCCGAAATGATGGGACAATCGCGACCTTCGCGATATAAAAGCTGAAATGATAGAGCATCGCGGAAAAAGAAATGAAATAAAAATGAAATTTATGCCCTACAGGTGATGTTACATCAATCCCTGTATACAATCCAGGGGCGCAAACAAAGAAGGGATCATACTCCTCCCCCCAGGTCTCATCAGAAGAAGAAGCCAAATCTCGACGGGCCACAAATAACCTAGAGACCGTCTCAACATTCATCTCATTGCGGCAAATATAACCTCGAGCAAAGCGGAACAGCGGCAACTCCCAGTTCCATGACTCGGCGGTGTACAGATTACCGAGAGTCAAATCCCAACTCCGTGAGATGCGGATATAATCAACAAAATTCCTGGTCACGTGGAATGCGGATAACGTCACTCTTTGATCCCGTGGAAAACGTCCAGAGCGGATCCTGGTCCTCGCAGAGCACGGCAGTGAACCCGTGTGAAGCATCCAGAGCGGAGCCTAGTCCTCGCCGAACACAGCAGTGAACTCGTGTGAAGAATCTAGTGCAAAATTCCTGGTCACGTGGAATGTGGATAACGTCACCCTTTGACCCCGTGGAAAACGTCCAGAGCGGATCCTGGTCCTCGCAGAGCAGGGCAGTGAACCCGTGTGAAGCATCCAGAGCGGAGCCTAGTCCTCGCCAAACACGGCAGTGAACCCGTGTGAAGCATCTGGTGCAAAATTCCTGGTCACGTGGAACGTGGATAATGTCACTCTTTGACGCCGTGGAAAACGTCCAGAGCGGATCCTGGTCCTCGCAGAGCACGGCAGTGAACCCGTGTGAAGCATCTAGAGCGGAGCCTAGTCCTCGCCGAACACGGCAGTGAACCCGTGTGAAGCATCTAGTGCAAAATTCCTGGTCACGTGGAACGCAGATAACGTCACTCTTTGACCCCGTGGAAAACTTCCAGAGCGGATCCTGGTCCTCGCAGAGCATGGCAGTGAACCCGTGTGAAGCATCCAGAGCGGAGCCTAGTCCTCGCCGAATACGGCAGTGAACCCGTGTGAAGCATCTAGTGCAAAATTCCTGGTCACGTGGAACGCGGATAACGTCACTCTTTGACCCCATGGAAAACGTCCAGAGTGGATCCTGGTCCTCGCAGAGCACGGCAGTGAACCCGTGTGAAGCATCCAGAGCGGAGCCTAGTCCTCGCCGAACACGGCAGTGAACCCGTGTGAAGCATCTAGTGCAAAATTCCTGATCATGTGGAACGCGGATAACGACACTCTTTGACCCCATAGAAAACGTCCAGAGCGGATCCTGGTCCTCGCAGAGCACGGCAGTGAACCCGTGTGAAGCATCCAGAGCGGAGTCTAGTCCTCGCCGAACACGGCAGTGAACCCGTGTGAAGCATCTAGTGCAAAATTCCTGGTCACGTGGAACGTGGATAACGTCACTCTTTGACCCCGCGGAAAACGTCCAGAGCGGAGCCTGGTCCTCGCAGAGCACGGCAGTGAACCTGTGTGAAGTATCCAGAGCAAACGTCGGACTGTGGAGTCCTTAAAATCCACGGACTATGATGTCCTTAACCTCGACCGTAATGTCTTAAAACTAACGATCAACCATGATGATTCTAGACTGATTTTACCTTGGTTCAAGGGTACATCTCTTCACTCCTTTGATATTTTTCGTTGCAATTCCTCAACGTCTTCAAAGAGGTGACGGGTCCCAGTAACCGCATGTCGGACTGTGGATTCCTTAAATCCACGGACTATGATGTCCTTAACCTTGACTGTGGTGTCTTAAAACTAATATTAGACTGTGGAGTCCTTAAATCCACGGACTATGATGTCCTTAACCTTGACCGTGATGTCTTAAAACTAACATCGGACTGTGGAGTCCTTAAATCCACGGACTATGATGTCCTTAACCTTGACTGTGATGTCTTAAAACTATCATTGGACTGTGGAGTCCTTAAACCCACGGACTATGATGTCCTTAACCTCGACCGCGATGTCTTTAAACTATGGTACCCTAGAAAACATCCCAAAGAAACCCCAGACCCCGTGAAATACGGATAAGGGCAATCGCACCCAGCACTTGCGGGTCCTCACGACCTGTAGAAAAGAAAACTCTCTTGTGAGATCCTTATGACTCTCAAGGGAAAACCCGCTTAAGAATCCTCACGATTCTTAAGGAGAACTTACATCTATGGGATCCTTTCGACCTGTAGGGAGAAAATCTCTTTATGAGACCTTCACGGCTCATAAAGCTCAAAAGTCTTAGGAGACAGATATTAACCCTGAATCCTAAGCCATCGCTGCCCTGCAAGGAGACTAAGATAAATTGTCCGCAGAACACATTCAATAAAAAGAAACACACTATTGAGAAGAAAAATATGTCTTTTATTCATGAACCAAAAAGGATACAAAGTATAATTCATGAAAAAAAATATACACTCTCATTCAGGAGTATTTACAAAAAATTGTACAAGTCATCAGGCTGGTGGGTGATTTAGCAATTTCACTAGCTCATCCTTCTTTTGCTGGGTCACGGCTTCGTGATTCGGTATCGCCAGAAGACGGGCCTCCGCCTGAGCCTGCTGGGCCTGATACGAGGCAAGCCGGCCTTCGAGTTCTTTCTTGGTAGCCTTGTGAGCCTCAACCCTTTCGCGAGTGAACACGGCAGCTTTATCGAGGGCCACCACCTCTTTGATAGACTCTTGAAGTACTCGCCAGAGTTCATACGCTTTGTTGGCATTAGCTGTAAGGCTGGCCTAGAGCTCGTTCAGCGCCTTAGAGGCCGGCTCCCTCTCCGAGAAATTGCGGCCAAGCCTCTTCTCACACGACACCTGTTCGCCGCACATCGCTCTATCAGACCACGCAAGCCCGCCTTCGCAGCCGCAGCCTCTGGAATAGGATATGTATGCTCAAGACTGTATAAACAAGCCTCCCGGTCGACGGCAATAGTCGATCTAAAATGCACACACATCACCTGGTATGGGAAGCAACAAGAAAAATTTCCGATGTATATCCTATCAAGCATGCATTCGCAGCTATATGAATATTCGAAAAGAAATGATACCCGAAGCTCTAATGTGCATGCAACATGATGATAGTGTTCGCAATTAAAGAAAGTTCTCATGGAAAGAATATGGAGCTCACTTATGCAAGAAAGACACACATACGAGTACCCAACATACATGAAGATTTACCATAAAGCATGCGAAAACTAATGATAAAAAGAGTACACTGATTTGAATATACTACGCTAGCGGGAAAAGGTCACCAAACACGGGATCAGTAACACAAGAGTTAATAAAACAAAGAACAAAATTCTCCATCTCTCTCTGCTTTCTCCAACACATCAAAGCGACGGTTCTCGCGAGGAGTCGTTCCCTACCGATTGGCGCCATGTTCGTCCGCAAAAGCAGGCATAATAGCCCGCCGGGCTCTTATTTGGCTCAACAGGTGAACTGAGCGATCTTTCAAAGCCTGAGTAATCAGGCACGCTTCGTGAAAACCCTCAAGCTTTTCTTCACCCGCGTCAAGCATCGCCTGGGTCATCTCCGCCGGGTGAGGAGGGATGTCGGCAAGCACGGCAGCAAGAATCATCCGGAGCCAAAGGGAGCCCATTGGGAGGGGGACCCCCTACGGATTGAGAGTTCATATGTCGCTGAGTCGCATTCGTCGTCGGTAAGGAGGGGATCCACCAATCGTGCAGCAAAGCGAGGAATCATCTCCTCGATAGGTACTTCCCATGGCTGTCGACGAGCATGGGGACGGTTGCAGGCCATGGCACTTGGTTGTTTCCTCAAAGTAAATCACACCAAAGTGAGAATAGATTTCTCTGTGAAAAAAAAATAGGATATGGCCTCAGGATTATAAAGAGGAGCATTAAATGCTACGCACGGAGAATATTGCATGCTGGAACTATTTCCGAGGCCCAAAAAAGGGAAAGCATTGGAAATCAAGGAGATGGAACTATTTCCAAGGCTCCTTTTCAGCATCTAATGCTGTACATAGAAAATATGGCATGAAAAATTAAATAGCCCTATAAAAGGGCCCCCACGTGTGGAGCACGTGAGCACCACGCTTGGTGTGTACTGAAAAGTGAAATAGTGCCCTACACGTTAAACACATCAGCAACAACAATAGAAAAAATGACAAAATCCCACAAAAAGGCATGCAAACACAGAAGGGCACGATAAAACTTATCACTCATACTTTAAAAGTTCATACAAAATAAAAAGAAACGATTACAACGGCAAGACCTCAGACGCGGGGCATGGATTGAGAAACTCGAACGTAACTTTGTCCAAGATCTTCCAGGCATTTCGAACCATCCTAGTATGTTTTCTCTCGCGATCACAAGCGTTGGGGTCCTCACGAATGTCCTCCACCCTCCGATAGGCAGCAAGTATGGCCGACTGCTGAAAAGCCTGGTGCAAGAGATCAATGAGATTGTCTCGCCTCCTCTTCGAGATTAGACTCATCAGGTACACCGAATGTACCTTATCCTCGGCAGTGTCCAATGCCCTGAGCGGTACGCCAGTGCAAAAGAGAGGGAGCGCCCCCCAGATCGCCAGCACGATGAGTCTTAGAAGAGAAGAGCGGCGAGGGAGTAGCCGACCATTGTACTCGTCGAAGCGGCTCATGATCTCAGCACATTGAGCGTTGGTGAACTCCTGGTTCTGGCTGCGGCCCAGTGCACGAATATTCCCATAAGAAACGATCTCATCAAGATCATACAAATGGGCATCCATGATACCTGAAACAACGATCATGGAAATTCATTACAAACTTCTTCTTCTCGGTTGAGAAAGAGAACTCAGGGCAAGGAAAACCCGAGAAGTCCCCTGAGAAGAACTGAGTTCTTCATAAGAATTAAATTTCTTGTTAAGAGAGGGGAATTAAATTCCCAGTAACACTTTCCAGACTCAAAGTTTTTTTTGGGATGGAATTAAATTTCATGGAGGAGACAACCGCCACCATCATCTCCCTAAAGATCGGATGAACCCTAAGAGATCTACTGTTTGAAGATTAAATGGTTTTCTATTTTTGTTGAAGAACTTGAAGAAAAATGGGTTCGTGTTAAAAGGGTGAAACCCTTGATATGGATTTAAAATCTAGAGAGTTTTTTAAAAAAAGGGAAGTTCTTCGATCGTTCAACATCATTACCTGAAAGAAAGAGTCTTTCTTGAACAGAGTTAAACTCTGAAAATTTTTCAAGGCAGAGAACTAAGCTCTGAGGAACGAGAATTAAATTCTCAAGAGAAAAGTTATCAAAGGAAGAAGATGAAGAGTGGAGGCGCTTCTGAAGAGACCCTTCCATTTATAGGATGGGATGGAAAACGTTTCATCTACCCTACTCCCAAGGCAGATCCAGCGGTCAAAAAAGTGACAGTGTTGCACTCACGTGCAGACACGTGAGAGCAACATTGTGGGGGAATTTGTTCCCTGATTAAAAATCAGGAAAAAGTTTCAGAAGAGGAATCATGTGCTCACACGTGACCAATAGTCACGTGTTGGCACGCGAGGGTTAAAGCAGCGGCACAGAACAGAGCACAGAAGGGGAGTCCATTCAGGAGGTCACGTGCTCACACGTGACCGGGGGCGCGTGCTCACACGTGACCAAAGGTCACGTGGCCACACGTGACCAAAGGTCACGTGGCCATACGTGACTGGGTTTAAAAGCCTTACTGTTCAACAGAATTAAAAAAAAAGATTATTTAAATCTTTCTAAAATGGAGAAGAGTTATGGAGAACCGCTGGATTGAGAATCCCATGGTGATTAAATATCACCAATTTATGGAAAAATCTTGGACAAGGAAAGATTTCCTCTAAATCTCACCGAAATAACAAAAGGAATATCTTTAGATTTAAAATCCAACGGTGAATAAAATTCACCTAATAATCTAAAGGCCCGGATTAATGATGAAAACAAATCAAATCTTTCAATGAAAGATTTACTAAACAGATTGATTCTTTTCCTTCTCCTATAAATAGGAGCCAAAAGAAGGGAGAGGCATATAGAGCTTTGGAATCTTGAAAATTCAGAGAGAAAAGAGAGGAGAATTTAATTCTCTACAAAGAAAAACCCTAGGTAAGAAAAGAAAGGGGATCAAGACTTCAAAAAAAGAGAATTTAATTCTCAATCTAAGAGTTTAACTCTTCTATAAAAAAAAGAACTTAGTTCTTTCTCTGGTTGAAGATCTGCAAAGTGCATATCTCCCCATAGGTTGAGAATTTAATTCTCATCGGGTCTAGATCCTGTCATGCAGATCTAAAACATAGAGGAGGAATTGAGTTTTGAGAATTTAATTCTCATAAAATTATAGGAATTTAATTCCTCCAAGATAAAATTAGGGTTTAACTGTTAGTGTATATGCCCTAGGGGCCATTATTGTATCATACTAGTTTGTATATTACTTAACGGAAGCTTGAGATATTCACATATATATTGTAACAACTCCAATTTTTGTATACCTAAATTTGAATTAAATTTGAAGTATATTTGGAGTATTGATGTTGCTGATAACATTTTAAGTATCTACTTTACTACAATAATTACAAGAAGGAGCTTGTAGCTCATTGGTAATATCTTGCACTGCTGAACCAAGCCACCAGAGTTCGAATCCCATGCCCCACATATTTTTATATCTTTTTGTTTTAAATTTTTTAGGAAGTCAAACGGTCAAACAGCCATAACACACGAAATTAATGCGGTATATAAAAAATGAAGTACACCAAAATTCTCCCCAGGCGAAACCACACCCAACGAGGCCCGACTCGGCCAAGTCGGCCGGCGCCGCCGGCCGGACTCGGCCGGTCGGCCGAGTCGTCAACACGAAAAAAAATTCGTGTTGACTTGGTCAAAACCCCTGCATACTCTAAATTCCCAGAACTGTTACCAAATTCCCATTACACCTCTTTTAATCCTAAATTTAATGAATTTTTATATATATATATATTTTAATATTTTTTAATCCAAACCCTAACCCTAGCCTAGCCCTATATAAAGACCCCTACCCTCTACTATTTCACCTCACAACTCTAAGTCCACTCTCCCAAATTCTCGAGAACTTGGTACAAAGAGCGAGAAGCGAAGCGCTGCCGAAATCGACGACAAATTCCGGCGATCGTAGTAGAACCTTCGCGACGTTTTCGACGCACCGACAACCACCACTTCCCTTAGCCTCCTTATCTTGTCCAAACCCGTAAGTCCCATCTATTCTATCTCTCTTTTCTTTTAATAGAAAAATACGACTTTTTGGAACCCGACGGAAATCGGAACAAACAGATTTCCGATTCGGTTTTTTCTACAAAATTCCACTTGTCACCTAATCCATAATACCTACCTATATTCATGTTGACTATTAATCACCCATAAACCAATTTAAATAAAGTTTCTCACATGAAATGATAGCTTTCTTGTAAAAACGTATTCTTTTCATAAAAATACCATAGAGTTTATTTTTCTTGTTCTAATTAAATCCCTCACTCCTAAATATGTTTATCTTGATAAATAAACTTGTAGAAATCAATTTGAATGAATTTTCACACATGAAATGATAACGTTTTCAAATACCGTATTCTTGCACTTTAATACCTTCAAGTTTAATATATCATAATTAACCTTTAAAACTTCATTAAACCTTAAAATAAGTCACGAGGTAATGACCTACCTCTAAACACATACAAATATAACCCTAATTGATAAACGTCAAAACATAGAATACGAAAATACAAGACTTTTCACTAAAATACTCTTATCTTTATAAACCTTTCTTGAAAGCTTTAAGTTGTACACAATTCTAAATAAAATCTTTTATAATGAAAACACGATATGTCATGGACATCGATCATTTATCTAAACTGACTTTGTGGTGTCTAGGCAAGTGTGTCTAGACTAGTGGTTTTTAATTAGGCCCACTATTGTGGTTCCTTCCCACTTACCTGGCACTTACCTGGCCGCAATTGGCGGTGAAGAGGCGATTTGAGACTTCTAATGACTTATCATTTAGACCTTAGAAATAGGATAGTTGGTTTAGGAAAAACCTAGAAACTAAAATACGGAAAACTATATCTTTTTACAAATAAATACCTTTTACTTATAAAACCGTTTTTTTCTAAATGAATAGTATTTATTAAACCGAAGCAAAGAGCCGCTACAACCCACCTTTGGGGAACCCGTTAGGGATAGTACGGTTCATCATGCACTCGCGGGCTAGTAGTGCGAGATTCAGACCTCCGCAAGGAGCATTCGGTCTCGAAAGGTTTAAAATACGATATTTAAGAAAAAATGAGATTTTGGAAAATAAAATATTTATATAAAATTATTCTTGTATTAATATATATATGATTATCATTTAAACAACTATTTTATCATAAGATAAAGTTTCCAAATTTTTCTAAAAATTACAAGATTAAAAGTTATATTAAAATACCATGAATTTCAAATAAATCAATATTATAAATTAATACTTTTATTAGGATATATTCACTAGAATAACACAAATAAAATTCACACTCATTATAATTATAAAGACGAATAATAAATACTTGAGGTGTATTTTGAAAACTATACAATAGTACTTTTTACATAAAACCCCCTCAAGTTTTATAAATTACAATAAGGCCCCTAACAAATAAAGAACTTCAAATTATCTTTCTTTTAGTCTGACTCGGGATAGAGTCTGACTATTTCTAACTTGAATATGATTCAAGTCAATCTATATTCTTTTGTAATACAACTCAATATGAATACATGGTTCCCAGAATCCAGATAACAATCTATTCGATTTGACTGAATCAAACCATGGATATTCATCCATTATCCTGTTATTCCATTTACCTGATCATGCAGTTACAACATGTTTACCGATATCATGGTTTTTGGTCAGTCACCCAATTTACACAATATAATACCACATTACTGTTAAAACACTACGGGGTTAAGGGGTAGATTGGTACGGAGGGTGTTAAAGGTGGCACGAGGTGGTCAGATTAAGACACCTAACCTGAATCCTATTGCTGTTGCACCGTGGCATAACGGTTCCTTGTACTACACGTGCCTTAGTCTCTGGCAAGTGAGACTCCCCTCGTATACACTGGCATCCTTCTGTACCAAGTTACAAACAACAGCGTTAACTCAATATTCCATAATATTCAACAATATAAAATTTTAGAAAATACTTTTACATTGTCTTCCTAATTCTTCCTTATCTTTGGGACTTATCGAGCGACCTGTTCGCTGACGACATTCTATTTCTTTCTTCTTTGAATGTCGTCAGGTGCGTTGGACTAAGCTGAGATCGAGCCCACCGGTGAAGATTTGGAGCAATTCCAGGAAGATCCCGAGCTCTAAATATTGTACCTTGTTCTTTCCAGTATTTTCATTTTCTGTTATGTCATTGTTTAGGCATCGCTTTTCATTTCAGTTGTATTTTCTTTTCATGCATTGTACAAAGAATGTTATTAATAAAAGTTGCTGTTATTTCTATATCATTCGTTTCTTGTGATTTACTTTATATTGCTTAGTTACTCTTAGCGTATGTACTTCTGAGTATATACATATCGGTCCTCGTCGCGTCCACTTCCCCGTACACTGGGAAGCGGGGCGTGACATATATAACAGTCTTGCTAAACATGGTAGTATGCTACTTGGTTTTTTCTATCTTAATATGTGAGTATACGTATTGATAGAGCTCTTAGGATCTTGCTTGACTACCAGCGTTGTGATGGCAGTCACACTAGTGGGGGCTGGGTAGTTTACAAGCACATCCTTATTCAGGTCCCTAGTCGTAGGATTATCGAGACATGGCATCGATACTCCGGAGTAGACTAGTGTGTACGCTTCTCATCCCAGTTGGGGAGATGGTATGTCCCACAGCCGTCAGTACGTCGTACCGGAGATAGTATACAGGTGCTCGTTGGGTTACGGGTACACCGGACAGGACTCGCAGGGAACTGTAGGTTGGTTTTATACCGGTCGTCAGTTAACAGTTCCCAGGTGACATGGGTACAGCATAGTCCGCAGACTTGACACTGCTACTTCGCCTCGAGTGTGTCCCACTGTTCTTAGATTGCTACCCTACCACGGATCAAAGGAGTCGTGCAAACAGGTAGCAGTTGGGTGCAGTCCCGAGCACTTGGAGGCAGTGGCGGTTAGACAGGATTCGTCTCTCCCAGTATTGGGGGTTGATATCGCGTTGTGTCAAAGAGCCATTACGCAAAGTCCCTGGCCAGGGCAAGCGAGATTTACTGGTAGGTTCCAGTAGTTTCTCAGGGTGTAATGGGCTTCGCTCCCACACGACTTATACCGCTATTAGAGGACTGACGCTTGCCGCCTCCTAGGCCCGATATGCGATAGTCTTAGACGAACAGACCGTACTGTACGGAGATTGTCACATCAGGCTCAGTAGGAGTTCGGATGTGTTTCCTCATCGGCCTTCTTATCAACATCTACCTGGGGACCGTTACGTACAGCTAGTGCCGCTTGCGGTCTGTGGTTAAACCCACTACCAGCGTAGTAGTCGAGTCATTAGAGTCCCACACAGAGAGTTTCCCTGCTCCAGGCGAAACGATATAGAGGTCGTATGGTTTTACGACAAGGGTTTGGATGCATACGTGTGTTTACGCACGTACGACTTTCGGACAGTTTTTACTAGCCGGCTTTGGTTTAAGCCATATTCTAGTATCGGGATATTGGATTTATACAGTCTAAAGTTTTTCTGTGTTTTCACGGATAGGAGGGGCGTTCTCGTAATTTCACGAGAAGCTTCTAGAAGGATGGTGACTTGAGGGTTTAGGTGGCATTTGTATTAAATGCATTTGTGACTCACTGGATGAATCATACAAGTGAGTTAATGAAGCATTAAATTGCTTAATGACTCACTTGATGATTCATTGCAATATTAAATGAAGCATGGTGATAAATCACTTAATTTTTATTTATTTGATAAATCTTATGCTTCATGATATATTAGAAATGAGAAACAATTGTATCATTCTCTTGCTCACTTTCTTTCTCCTTAAGCTCTCTCTCTTCAAACCCTAATCCTCCCCTCTCATGTGTTGAGACCAAGGATTAGATTAGACTACTTAATCCATAATCCAACTCTATATCACCTAGGTTACTTGGATTAGCACTTTAAGAAACCTAGTTAACTCTAGTTTGAGGTGAAGCTTGAAGTAAAGCTCTCGGGTGGATCGTCTACTACTTGGAGAGGCCGAGGAGGAGGTGGAGAACGAAAAGACGAAGGACACGGTTCATTAGGTATAATCACTTTTCATTGTAGTTGTTAACTTCTATGTTTCTTGTTAGTTATAATTTAGCAAAGATTCTCGGTTAGTCGATGTTCATGAAAAGAACAAGATCGTTTTTCAATTTTCCACCTCCCCGCATGACGTGGGGTGTTGTACTGTTAGTGTATGTTGCATGCTCCCACAACTCTTGTGGCGCGGCGGAAGCGGTGAACAAAAATTTTCTTGGCATACAACACGCACTTAACCGAAGATCTTGTCTAAACCACAACTAGAAAAACCTAACTAGAGATCTTATCTACTATGTTAGGGATTATACCTCAATGATACGGTCCTTCGGGTCCTTTCTTTGATGAACTCCTTAGCTCCTTTAGATGTTGCCGATGTCTTCGATCTCCGGCCACCCAAGACCTAGATGATCCACCCGAGAGTTATCGTGCGAGCTAGAAACTCTTCATAAGAGTTTAACCTAGAGACCAATTTTGCTAGAATAGGTCACTAGGATTATGTAGAGATGAGTGTATTGGATTAGCTTGAAATCTATAGCATTTCTTTCTCTTAACCTTCTCTTGATTCACTTCACTTCACATTCACATCTCATGTGAAACTATTTATAAGAAGAAGGAGGAGGAGGAGATAAGAAGGAGTAAGTGTTTGTCATGATTTAAAGAGTTCAAGCATGATGAAAAAAATATAGCACTAAGAGAATTAATTGAAGCATGCATTATATAAATTAGTATCATGC
Source organism: Agapanthus africanus (assembly GCA_030015575.1). NCBI lineage: Eukaryota > Viridiplantae > Streptophyta > Magnoliopsida > Asparagales > Amaryllidaceae > Agapanthus > Agapanthus africanus. Next base: position 512,468,396 of record JASDDO010000031.1, on the reverse strand, counting down.
TTCAATAGTAACTCCATAACAACAACCTCATCATGCTTGTACCTTTTAATTTCCACCTCATTTTATTTTTCATAAATGATGTCATTATTATGTCATTATGAGGTGGCACCTTCTAGAAGGTATTCTTGTAACAATTACAAAAATACCCCTCCTCCGTATACCGTATACCGTATATTGTATACCCGCATCCGAATTCCGAAAAATATGAATACCATTAATCCAATAATATAATACCGGTATCCGGCTTAAACCAAAGCCCACCAGTATTATCCTTCCGATTATTATTCCTGTAACAATTACATGAATAAAATCGAAACCCTGCCGTAACAGCTTACGGCTGCCATAACAACTTACAGCCTCTACATATTTCGCCTGAACGAGGGAACCCTCTGTGTGGGACTCTAAAGACTCGACAGTACGCTGGCAGTGGGTTTAACCACAAGCACGTCAGCGGCACTAGCTGTGCGTAACGGCTACCCAGGTACTTGACGAAAAGGTGGCCAACGAGCGAACTCATCACAACCCTTACGAGCCTGCAAGCAACACTTACCGTACAGTCCGGTCTCTTCGTCTGATACGTCGCATATGAAGTCTAGGGGTGGTAAATGTCAGACCCCAGTAACTTTATAAGTCATGCTGATTTATGGCTCATAACAGTTCGAGAAACTACTGATAACACTTATCAGTAAACCTCGAGAACCCTGGCCAGGGATTTAGGTGTTATAGCCGATCAAACATAGCGCGACATCAACTCCCTATACCGGGAGAGACGAAACCCCTCCTATCGCTCACTGTCTCCATATGATTCGGGACTGTACCCAAAATCCACCTGTTTGCACGACTCAATAGAGCCGTGGTAGGGAGGAAATTAAAGTACAGTGGGAATCACACAAGACTCTATGATGATCTCGGGTCTACAGACTAACCTGTACAAGTGTCGCTAGAGAACTGCTATCTGACAATAGGTATATATACCATCTAGGAGTTCTCAGCGAGTCCTGTTCGGTGTACTCATTCTCCAATGAGCACCTGTGTACAATCTTTGATGTTAAACATCAATGGTTGTGGAATCAACCATCGCCCCCAGGGTCAAGAAACGTACACACTAGTCTAATCTGGTAATACCGATACCCTGTCTCGATATACCTTCGACTAGGAACTATTGAAGGATATGCTTGTCGACTGCCCAGGTCCCACCAGTATGATCTCATCATAATCCTGGTAGTCAAGCATAGTCCTAAGGGCTTCATCAACACATCACATGTTATGATAAAGATAAACCAGATAGCATACTATCATTTCGAGCAAAGATTGTTTCTGTACATATACATGTCTAGTATCCTATACAATACAGGCCTCTAGGGCATACATATCCAACATGTACATCGACTTATAGTGGTATCAGAGCCTCGCTAAACAATAATTAACTCATTAGCAAAGTCGTAAGATTTTCGAACGCAAAAAGAACCAGAAACATCATCGATTTATTACAGTTTCTGTCGAATTTAAAACTGGCTCTAAAAATTTTTCAAGGAGTTTCAGAATAACCATCAGAGAATAATAGGGCTACAGAAGAAATTTGGACTCCTAACTTGGCCAACTCACTGCGGAACCGCGGCGGATCCATGCGATCCACTGTGGATCCGCGGCCGAGTTGGGGCCGAGTCAGCCCAAATTCCTTTAGTAACTCTCCTGTGTTAATAATGATATTTCTGGAATGTTTATTTTTCTGCTCAAGTCTCAGGTGCACAGAGAAGTATTGGAGTAGAATCTAAAGTGTTTGCTCGATCGAAATTATACAATGTTTGCTAATTTGATTATATCTGTATTTGTATAATGTGTTCGTAAACCTCCCCTAACTGCTAGAATATCGGTTGGCAGGGGGTTGCACATTTCTGTAATGGTTTTTACTGTTTGTGGATGTGAACTGTATTGGACTGTTGTGATGATTAGCCGGGGTTTCTGATGGGTTGTTATATTCATTCATTCAAAGAAATTGTAATTGTTGTAATATTATTTTGCGGGGCACATCCAGGTTGCGGTTGTAGCCACCGTTGAATTATTTCATTTTACTGTTTTTGCTCCTAGGATAGACCCAAGGTGGGGTGCACAAATTACCGGGTACTTTGAAGTGTTTAGTGGCCTACTCACTTTGTTGAGGGAGACCGCTTCACTTCGGGTATTTGGCGGGTAGTTTGCCGTACCCGTAGGGGTCTAGGGTGGGGTAATGGCTATTCATCACAACTGTGTAATCCGTCTTTTGTTGCAGGCTCTAAACAAACGCGGATTGCTTGTAAATCCAATAAAGTTCATATGAGATCTGGAATGCCTATTATTGCTTCTGACGAATGTACAATATCTATATATGATAGCTATTTAGACGTCACTTATGTTTTACACCCGCGCTTGCCCAGCCCTCGCTCTGTCGTTAGTTAAGTAACCTAACGGGTGATGACGGGACCCAGTGGCGAATGCGGATGGCATAAGAGGACGTTGTATTTTCGTTGTTTTCTGCAATAATAGGTTAATGATGGGACGCATTATTATTAATGTAAAGAAAATAAACAAAAGTTTAATCGTTGGAACAATTTAAAAGAAACCACTCGGTTATTTTAAAACAGAGGATATTTTTTAAATTACGGAGCTTTAACCACTCCTTTTAAAAGCTATCAGGTTCCTTCGGTTATATCAAGTTCACTACGTTCACGGTTTCCCCAAAACCATTCGTAGCCCTCCGTCATTTCTTATGGATAGTCAGTAGTATTCAAGCTATGTTTGTTGGCTTTCGTCAAGGCATAGTGTTTGGTAGCTGCTAGGGTATTCATTTGTTGCATAAATAGATGAGTTGGTTTGGGACAGTCGTATTACCTTATTGGCTTTCGTCAAGGGTATGTACGGGTGGGTTCAAATTAACAAGATAATGATGGGCAGAACTTGACATGTGACTTATGATTTGTTGGCTTTCGTCAAGGTCATAAGAACATGGGGCAAAAATCTGTATCGGGAATTTCTAAAGAAACTGAAATTTGCAAAGAGATGCATACCATTTGGAGTTTGATGATTGTTGGTAGGATTCCTTCAACATTATCATACGATGATATTTGGATCCCGATCCTACTATGAGTATATGCTACTTATCAGGAGATTCGTCACTTAACGATCAATGCTATAAACCAAGTTGGTGCTGAGAAAGGTGTCAGCGGGGCTACGCCCCCAGAGAAAAGAGGTTCTTTAATTAAGGAACTTCGCGAAAGCGTTGGAAAACCTCCCTCGAAGTATCAACACTAGCCTGGCTGAACGGTTAAGCAAGAATTGTATGGTGAGAATAGTCCTGGCTAATTCTTCTTTTATGATTTGAGGAAGGATTCGAGAAACAGTGAGAGCCATCCAGTTTAGATAAATTAAAAACCAACCTAAACTTGCAAGAGCATCATGCTAAAGTGTTTTCTTCTCTCTCTCTCATTGCAGCGACCTTGTGACCATGACTAGGTTACATTTAGATAATAATTTGACTGAATCTGACTTATATGACTGGCAAAGGTCTGTCCAGATGTCCATTGCCTATGATAAGCTGGACCACCCTATTACTACTCATGATCCCGCTGTCCCAGGTTCAGTTTCCACCGTCGCGGATATGGATATCCGTCAGACAAGGAAAAAGGATAAAGCGAAAGCCAACTGCCTCGTATTGGCTTCAGTTGATGGTGTATACCAGAAGCAACACGAGAAGATGGACTCAATTTCCATCTTTCTCCATAACAAAGATTTTTATGGAGAGCAATCTCATATCGCAAGATATGAGGCCTCGAACGAATTAATTCAAGCGAGGTTGGCTGTCGGGTCATCAGGAGGGGACAACGTCCTTACGATGACTAGCTATATTGAAGAGCTCAAGGACCTGGAGACAACGTTGAGAAACAGGTCATACGCTGACTTATTTCCACTGTCCCTACCCTCTACTTACACCCTGAAAGAAACCAGGGAGACACAAGCTCAGCTTAATAGAGGACCTTCTTCTTCTACATCCAGGGCGAAAGCAAAGGGTGAAAAGAAGAAGACCTCTACAAAGCCGATATACGGTGTCAGTAGAGTAGGAGGAAAGGGAAGAGCAAAAGTTTCGGGACTTGGTGTAGGTAATGAGGGATGTTCCTATTGTTATGGGAACAGACATTGGCACAAGGATTGCAGGGCTTTGGAAGCCAGCAGCCAGGATACGAAGCATGTTGTGGCTTCGGCCTCAAGTGTGTTTGTAATTGAGAACTGTTTGTCAATTAACTCTACTTCCTGGGTACTAGATACCGGAGCAGAATCTCATATCTGTAATTCATTACATGCTTTGAGAAACCATAAAGTTATAAGGATAGGTGATTTGTCTCTCAGAGTTGCAAACAGAATGAGCGTTGACGCTGAATCCGTAGGAGAATATCACCTAGGTTTGACAAGTGGGCAGATATTGATTCTACGTAACTATTTGTATTTACCTAGTTTGACTTGTAATATCATATGAGTGTCCTCACTTTCGAGAGAGGGATATGATTTTACATTCGTAAGCGATGTAGTTCACATCCACCTAAATCAAGTTCTGATTGGGTCCGGTACATTAGATGACGGTATATACGTAATGAGTCAAGCTCGGGTTTTCAATATCCAGAACACACTTAAAAGAAAGTCTTTAGAAATAAATCAGGCTTTCTTATGGCATTGTAGACTAGGTTACATCAATGAAACGCGATTAACTAAGTTACATAGAGAAGGATATTTGAATTTGTTTGAATATCAATCTTATGCTACTTGTGAATCTTGTCTCATGGGAAAGATGACAAGACTCCGTTTACTAGACACGGAGTAAGAGCGAGCAAGCTCTTGGGACTCGTACACAGTGACGTGTGCGGTCCAATGTCTACACATGCGCGAGGTGGTTATTCCTACTTCATTACTTTTACGGATGATTTCTTTAGGTATGGACATATCTTCTTGATGAAGCATAAATCCGAGGCTTTTGAGAAATTCCAGGAATACAAGAATGAAGTGGAAAACCAAACAGGCAAAAGTATCAAGACACTGAGATCTGATCGAGGTGGTGAATACTTAAGTGCCGAGTTCCTGGGTTTCTTAAAAGAGAATGGAATTCTCTCTCAGCTTACTCCTCCATACACACCACAACACAACGGTGTATCGGAAAGGAGGAATCGAACCCTATTCGATATGGTTCGTTCCATGATGCGTAAGGCTGAGTTACCGCGATCTTTCTGGGGTTATGCACTAGAATCGGCTGCATATCTTTTGAACAAGGTTCCAACCAAAACTGTGCCTACCACGCCATATCAGATGTGGAGTGGGAAGAAACCCTATCTTCAGTACCTGAAGACATGGGGATGTCCAGCTTTTGTAAAAAAGCAGCATCCGGACAAGCTCGAGGCACGCTCAGTAGAGTGTAAGTTTGTGGGATATCCAAAGAACTCCATGGAATATTGTTTCTATTACGCAGAGGAACAAAAGGTTTTTGTTTCTCGTCATGCCCGCTTCTTAGAAACTGAATTTTTAGAAAATCAGAAGAGTGGGAGCGCAGTAGAACTGGAAGAAATTCCAGTACCATAAGCTGTTACTGAAAGTTTGGTAGAACAAGAAGTTTCAGAAGAAAGGGACATACCAGCGCCTATCCACAGAAGTAGTAGGCAGTCTCATCCTCCCGAGAGATACTACGGTTTTCTCATAGACTGGGATCAAGAAGATTGCGTCATTGATAATGACGACCCTACTAGATTCCAGCAAGCCATTCAGAGCGGCGACTCGATAAAATGGCTGGATGCAATGCGGACCGAAATGGAGTCCATGTACACTAACAAAGTATGGACTTTGGACATTGCTCCAGATGGGGTAAAACCCGTAGGATGCAAATGGATCTTCAGAAAGAAGATTGGTGTAGATGGACAGGTTGAAACCTATAAGGCTAGACTTGTTGCAAAGGGTTTCCGTCAAAGACCTAGTTTGGACTATGACGAAACCTTTTCTCCAGTGGCTATGCTCAAATCCATTCGGGTCCTTCTTGCTATTGCTGCCTTCCACGATTATGAGATCTGGCAGATGGACGTAAAGACGGCCTTTCTAAATGGTAATTTGGAAGAGAGCGTCTATATGGATCAGCCAGAGGGATTCATTCATAGTGGGAGCAGCGGTAAAGTGTGCAAGCTGCTTAAGTCAATTTATGGACTAAAGCAGGCATCGCGGAGTTGGAACATCTGTTTTGATGATGCTGTCAAAGAATTCGACTTTATCAAGAATCCAGATGAACCATGCATATACAGTAAGATTGTAGAGAGAATTGTTGTATTCCTCGTCTTGTACGTGGATGGCATTCTCCTAATAGGAAATGATATTCCTATTCTATAGTCAGTCAAAAGATTCTTATCACAGAAGTTCTTCATGAAGGACCTGGGTGATGCCACGTACATTCTGGGGTTCCAGATCTATCGTGATAGATCAAAGAGAATGTTGGGACTTTCGCAGTCCAGGTACATAGACACCATATTGAAAAGATTCAGTATGGATGATTCTAAGCTCGGTAACCTACCGTCTTGTCACGGAATCACCCTCTCCAAAGAGATGTCTCCCAAGACTGATTTGGAAAGGGATCGCATGTCGATTATACCCTACGCTTCTGCGGTAGACTCTATAATGTATGCGATGTTATGTACCAGACCAGATGCAGCATACGCATTGAGCGTTGTAAGCCGGTATCAGGCAAACCTAGGGGAGAAGCACTGGATAGCAGCAAAGAACTTTCTCAAGTACCTAAGAAAGACTAAGGAGATGTTCTTGGTTTACGGCGGAAAAGACTTCAAGTTAGAGGCCTTTGCTGATTCCAGCTTCTGAGTGATAAGGACGATTCCAAGTCCATGTCAGGTTATGTCTTTACCCTCAATGGAGGGGCGGTGTGCTGGAAGAGTTCCAAGCAGGACGCCGTTGCTTACTTGACGATGGAAGCGGAATATATTGCTGCTTGCGATGCTGCAAAAGAAGCGTTCTGGATGAAGAAGTTCCTAACAGAACTTCAGGTGGTTCCTACCATTGTTGATCCAATACCTCTGTATTGCGACAACAACGGAGCTATAGCTTTAGCGAAGGAACCAAGGTCCCATCAGAAGTCCAGACACATCTTAAGGCGGTATCACCTGATCAGGAAGATCATTGATCGTCGGGAGATCGAGGTTCGGAGAGTTGCTACTGAAGAGAACATTGCTGATCCATTCGCGAAGGCCCTACCTCAGATTCAGTTCAAGAGGCTACTCGAAATCATCAGTCTTCGACATGCCAGTACATGGCCCTAGTGCAAGTGGGAGATTGTTAGTGTATATGCCCTAGGGGCCATTATTGTATCATACTAGTTTGTATATTACTTAATGGAAGATTGGGATATTCACATATATATAACAGTCTTGCTAAACATGGTAGTATGCTACTTGGTTTTTTCTATCTTAATATGTGAGTATACGTATTGATAGAGCTCTTAGGATCTTGCTTGACTACCAGCGTTGTGATGGCAGTCACACTAGTGGGGGTTGGGTAGTCTACAAGCACATCCTTATTTAGGTCCCTAGTCGTAGGATTATCGAGACAGGGCATCGATACCCCGGAGCAGACTAGTGTGTACGCTTCCCATCCCAGTTGGGGAGATGGTCTGTCCCACAGCCGTCAGTACGTCGTACCGGAGATAGTATATAGGTGCTCGTTGGGTTACGGGTACACCGGACAGGACTCGCAGGGAACTGTAGGTTGGTTTTATACCAGTCGTCAGTTAACAGTTCCTAGGTGACATGAGTACAGCATGGTCCACAGACTTGACACTGCTACTTCGCCTCGAGTGTGTCCCACTGTTCTCAGATTGCTACCCTACCACGGCTCAAAGGAGTCGTGCAAATAGGTAGCAGTTGGGTGCAGTCCCGAGCACTTGGAGGCAGTGGCGGTTAGACAGGATTTGTCTCTCCCGGTATTGGGGGTTGATATCGCTGTGTCAGAGAGCCATTGCGCAAAGTCCCTGGCCAGGGCAAGCGAGATTTACTGGTAGGTTCCAGTAGTTTCTCAGGGTGTAATGGGCTTCGCTCCGGCACGACTTATACCGCTATTAGGGGACTGACGCTTGCCTCCCCCTAAGCCCGATATGCGATAGTCTTAGACTAACAGACCGGACTGTACGGAGATTGTCACATCAGGCTCAGTAGAAGTTCGGATGGGTTTCCTCGTCGGCCTTCTTATCGACATCTACCTGGGGACCGTTACGTACAGCTAGTGCTGCTTGCGGTCTGTGGTTAAACCCACTACCAGCGTAGTAGTTGAGTCATTAGAGTCCCACACAGAGAGTTTCCCTGCTCCAGGCGAAACGATATAGAGGTCGTATGGTTTTACAACAAGGGTTCGGACGCATACGTGTGTTTACGCACGTACGACTTTCGGAAAGTTTTTACTAGCCGGTTTTGGTTTAAGCCAGATTCTAGTATCGGGATATTGGATTTATGCAGTCTAAAGTTTTTCCGTGTTTTCACGGATAGGAGGGGCGTTCTCGTAATTTCGCGAGAAGCTTCTAGAAGGATGGTGACTTGAGGGTTTAGGTGGCATTTGTATTAAATGCATTTGTGACTCACTAGATGAATCATACAAGTGAGTTAATGAAGCATTAAATTGCTTAATGACTCACTTGATGATTCATTGCAATATTAAATGAAGCATGGTGATAAATCACTTAATTTTATTTATTTGATAAATCTTATGCTTCATGATATATTAGAAGTGAGAAACAATTGTATCATTCTCTTGCTCACTTTCTCTCTCCTCAAGCTTTTTCTTTTCAAACCCTAATCCTCCCCTCTCATGTGTTGAGACCAAGGATTAGATTAGACTACTTAATCCATAATCCAACTCTATATCACCTAGGTTACTTGGATTAGCACTTTAAGAAACCTAGTTACCTCTAGTTTGAGGTGAAGCTTGAAGTAAAGCTCTCGGGTGGATCGTCTACTACTTGGAGAAGGCCGAGGAGGAGGTGGAGAACGAAAAGGCGAAGGACACGGTTCATTAGGTATAATCACTTTTCCATAGTAGTTGTTAACTTATATGTTTCTTGTTAGTTATAGTTTAGCAAAGATTCTCGGTTAGTCGATGTTCATGCAAAGAACAAGATCGTTTTTCAATTTTCCGCCTCCCCGCATGACGTGGGGTGTTGTACATCGACTTATATTAACCCTATATGAGAATTCAATTCTCCAAAATTATAGGAATTTAATTCCTTCAAGATGGACAGAACTAGGGTTTAACCCTAATTGAGAATTCGATTCTCTCAAGCTCATAGGAATTTAATTCCCCTTAAAATAAAATTAGGGTTTTACCCTATGTCAGAACTTGATTCCTTACATATATGGGAGTTTAATTCTCACAGAAGGAAAATTAGGGTTTAACCCTATCTAAGAATATAATTCTTCAAAAGAAAATAGGAATTTAATTCCTTTAAAGTTATTGCTGGGGTTTAACCCTATGAAAAATTTAATTCTTAAAAAGGATAAACAGATCTTCAAACAGGAAAAGAACCAGGGTCACGTGCCCCCCGTGACCCCTGTAAAGACCCACAGAAGTAAGGAGGAAAAGGCTCAAAGGCAATGCCTCACGTGCTCCACGTGACCCCCGGAACACAGATAGAAAAAGTAAAAGGAATAAAAGTCTTGGGCGCTCTCACGTGTTCCCACGTGACCCCTTGGCTGACGCTCTAACAATCAGCACACTAATCCTCCTCACGTGTCAGCACGTGATGCTCCAAAAAAGATATAAAAAGTGTTTATCGCTTAAAAGGAGATATGTCCCCACCTCTGGGCGCCCTCACGTGTCCCCACGTGACTTTTCTTTTTAGTATTTTAAACACTAATTCAAGAGCTTTGTTCCCAGTGTTTAACACTGATCATCTTTTAGTGTTTAACACTAATTTAAGAGTCTTATTGCCAGTGTTTAACACTGATCATCTTCTAGTTTTTAACACTAATTCAAGAATCCTATTTCTAGTGTTTAACACCGATTATCCTTTAGTGTTTAACACTAATTTGAGAATCTTACTTCCAGTGTTTAACACTATTATTCTCTAGTGTTTAATACTAATCTGAGAGCTTTGTTTCCAGTGTTCAACACTGCTGTTCCCTATTGTCTAAACACTATTTTTGGCCAATCTGGCTAATTTTCCAGAGGCAAAGCCTCTCCGTCAATTGAATCTCAAAATTAAGGAAATCAAAGATAAAGACAATGTGGACTAAACCAAGACAAATGTCAAATAGTCCAATAGAAGGTCAAACTCAGTTGGACTTAGCCCAAGTTGGCCATAAGTCCTCAATCCAGACTTAACTGGGCCAATGGGCTCAGAATATAATTAATTGGTCTTGGTTCCAAAATTGGGCTACAGATCATTTAATCTACCTTGGTTCAAGGGTACATCTCTTCACTCCTTTGATATTTGTCGTTGTAATTCCTCAACGTCTTCAAAGAGGTGACGGGTCCCAACAACCATGCATTTCACGGACTGTGGGGTCCTTAAACTCATGGACTATGATGTCCTTAACCTTGACCGGGATGTCTTAAAACTAACAACGGACTGTGGGGTCCTTAGACTCATGGACTATGATGTCCTTAACCTTGCCCGGGATGTCTTAAAACTAACAACGGACAGTGGGGTCCTTAAACTCATGGACTATGATGTCCTTAACCTTGACCGTGATGTCTTAAAACTAACGATGGACTGTGGAGTCCTTAAATCCACGGACTATGATGTCCTTAACCTTGACCGCAACGTCTTAAAACTAACATTGGACCGCGATGTCCTTAAACTACCTATTGACCGCAATGTCATTAAACTAAACAACAGCCCCCCCAATTGCTCTCTTGTTGGATCTAAAAGATCCCGTTAAGTCGATCTTAGTCTAAAATGAGACTAACGTATCCTTAACAAACGTTTAAGTTGATCTTAGTCTCAAATGAGGCTAACGTATCCTTAAACACAAACAAACCCCCCAAATCCAAATTAAAGAAAGATACGGATTTGGACTAGTCCACGCCCTACGGGCGACAACATAACTTAGTCTCCGTATACAATCCACGGGCAACCAAACACAAAACAAACACCCACGACATGAAGTGACCATCTGGAGAAGGAGAAAGTTGTTACCGCGATGTGGTAGCGTAATTAACTGCAGGGGCTTGCGCCTGCAGGGAAGAGCATCCCCACAATCAAAAACCCCTCAAGTGAGGGGAATCTGACGAAGTCTGCTACATCGGACGCATCCGTTTAAACCTTCGATACGTGGTGCCATAAATCAACTTGGCATCTTCGGAGAGGTGGACGGATAGCACCAATTAGCATCTGTCCCAAATCTCAGGCAAGACGTCCCTGTCACGCCGTCTTTCGTAGGGGAACACCCTCGCTCTAAGTCTCGCAACCACAATCTCACTAAGTCTCATTACTTATACAATTACTAAATTTGATTGATGGAGTTGATTAGATACAATATGAAATATAAATACAAGAGTGGGTATGATACAAATGCCCCACCTACCAATGCAAAACACCCAAATGATGTTATGTGCCAACGATGCCGCTACGGATCCATGCGGTTAACCTGCAAGAACTGTGGCACAACGGGGGTGAGTTACCAACTCGTAAGTAGAAAAACATCTACAGATAAAAATCAAATAAGCAACGGCTCCTAGGTCAACTATATCATAAAGGTAATACTATGATATGTAGAGTGACCGGGTCATCATATGTGCCAACAATGTAATCAATGTTAGTGTATATGCCCTAGGGGCCATTATTGTATCATACTAGCTTGTATATTACTTAATGGAAGCTTGGGATATTCACAGTTGTATTAACAGTCTTGCTCAACATAGTAGTATGCTACTTAGTTTATATCTATCCTAATATGCGTATATGTTTCTTTTAGCATATCGCAAATACATATTGATAGAGCCCATAGGACTTGCTTGACAACCAGCGTTGTGATGGCAGTCACACTAGTGGGGGCTGGGTAGTCTACAAGCACATCCTTTTTCAGGTCCCTAGTCGTAGGATTATCGAGACAGTGTATCGATACTCCAAAGTAGACTAGTGTATACGCTTCTCATCCCAGCAGGGGAAATGGTCTGTCCTACAACCATTAGTACGTTGTACTGGAGATAGTATGCAGGTGCTCGTTGGGTTATGGGTACACCGGACATGACTCGCAGGGAACTGTTGGTTGGTATTATACCCGTCGTCAGTTAACAGTTCCCAGGTGACATGAGTACAGCATAGTCCGTAGACTTGACACTGCTGCTTTGCCTCGAGTGTGTTCCCACTGTTCTCAGATTGCTACCCTACCACGGCTCGACTGAGTCGTGCAAACAGTTAGCAGTTGGGTGGAGTCCCGAAGCACTTGGAGGCAGTGGTAGTTAGATAGGATTCGTCTCTCCCGGTATTAGGGGTTGATATCACGCTATGTTTGGAGAGCCATTACGCAAGGTCCCTAGCCAGGGCAAGCGAGATTTACTGGTAGGTTTTCCAGTAGTTTCTCAAGGTGTAATGGGCTTCACTCCGACATGACTTATACCGCCTTTTAGGGGACTGACGCTTGCCGCCCCCTAGGCCCGATATGCGATGGTCTTAGACGAACAGACCAGACTGTACGGAGATTATCACATCAGGCTCAGTAGGAGTTCGGATGGGTTTCCTCATCGGCCTTCTTATCGACATCTACCTGGGGACCGTTACATACAGCTAGTACCGCTTGCGGCCTGAGGTTAAACCTACTGCCAGCGTAATGTCGATTCTTTAGAGTCCCACACAGAGAGTTTCTCTGCTTCAGGCGAAACGATATAGAGGTTGTATGGTTTTACGACAAGGTTCGGACATATACGTGTACTTGTACACGTATGATATTCGGACAGATTATACTAGCGGGCTTTGGTTTAAGCCAGATTCTAGTATTGGATTATTGAATTTATGCAGTCTCAGTATATCCGTGTTTTTCGTAAATACGGATGGGAGGGGCGTTCTCATAATTACTCGAGAAGTTTCTAGAAGAAAGGTGACTCATTTAGTTTTAATTCATTTATGAATTAAACTAAATGAGGTGGAGAGGTGATGTGTTATTTGCATTAAATGATATAATGACTCATGAGATGATTCATCCTTATGTATTAAATGAAGCATGGTTGTAATTATCTCATATGTTTTATTAGATAATTATCATGCTTCATGATATACACAAAAGAGTTATATTTTCATTTCATTCTCACATACACACTCTCTCTCCTCTTCTTCAACCCAACCATAATCCTCTCATGTGTTGAGATCCCAAGGGTTAGAAAGACTAATAGATCCTTAATCCACTTCTATATCTTCTAGGTCACTTGGATTAGCAATCCTAACCACTTAGTTACCTCAAGTTAGAGGTTAAAGCTTGAAGAAGGAACTCTCGGGTGGATCTTCTATTACATCGAGGAAGCCGACGAGGAAGTGAACAACAAGAACAAGAAGGACTAGTATCTTGAGGTATAATCATCTATCATAGTAGTTTAGCACTTCTAGATAGTTTGTTAGTTAGGGTTTAGCAAAGATCCGTAAAGTTAGTCGATGTTACCTTGAACAAAATGATTGTTTTACCTATTCCGCCTCCCCGCATATAGTGAGGTGTATAACGTCGACTTACAGTAGTATCAGAGCCTTGCTAAACCATAACTAACATGTTAGCAAAGTCTTTAGAAATTCGATCGCAATTTAATCCCGAAAAACCGACGTTTTCACTAAGTTTCTGCCATTTTTAAAATGGGGTCTAAAAATTTTTCAGGGACCCTTAAAAATACAAGCATTGTTTTTTTTAAGAATTGTGAAGAAATTTGGGATTGTGACTCGTCCAAACTACCGTGGAACCGCGGCCGATCCAAGCGATCCGCCGCGGATCCGCGGCCGAGTTGACACCGAGTCAACCCAAATTTGCTCTGTTATTCTTCTGTGTTGATGTTGTGTTTTCTGCGATGTTTTGTTTCTGCTCAGGTTTTATGTGCACAGAGAATTGTTTTGAGTAGATTCATATGTGTTGCTTGATAGAAATTCTAAGAACTTTGGTTAACTGGATTATATGTGTGTTGTGATTAATGTGTTCGTAAACCTTTCCTAACTGCTAGTATGTCGGTTAGCAGGGGGTTGCACATTTCTGTAATGGTTACTTTATGTTTGTGAATATGAACTTGTTGGATTGTTGTGAATGGATAGCCGGGGATGTGAGACGAGTGTTTCTTTCATTCAAATGTAAATTTTAATTTATTGTAATATTCTTTTACGGGGCACATCCGGGTTGAGGTTGTAGCCACCGTTGTATTATTTCATTTATTGTTTTCTGCTCCTAGGATAGACCCAAGGCAGGGTGCACAAACTACCAGGTACTTTAAGTGCTTAGTGGCCTACTCACGTTGTTGAGGGAGACCGCTTCACTTCGGGTACTTGGTGGATAGTTTGCCATACCCGTAGGGGTCAAGGGTGGGGTTGGCTATTCATCACGACTGTGTAATCCGTATTTCATTGCAGGCTCAAAGGGAATGCGGATTCCTAGAATATCCAATATGTTCATCTATGATCTGGAATGATTATTATTGCGTCTGACGAATGTACAATATCTATATATGATATCTAGTAGGCGTTGCTTATGTTTTGCATCTGCGCTAGCCCAGCCCCCGCTCTGTCGTTAGTTAAGTAACCTAACGGGTGAATGACGAGGCCCAGTGGCGAATGCGGATGGCATAAGCGGACGTTGTATTTTCATTGTTTTCTGCAATGATAGGTTAATTGATGGGACACATTATTTTAATGCAAAGAAAATAAACCAAAGTTGAATCGTTGGAACAGTTTAAAAGAAACCACTCGGTTATTTTAAAACAGAAGATTTTTTAATTGCGGAGCTTAAACCACTCCTTTTAAAAGCTATCAGGTTCCTTCGATCATATCAAGTTCACTACGTTCACGGTTTTGCCAAAACCATTTGTAGCCCTCCGTCATTTCATTTGGGTATTCAGTAGTACTCAAGCTATGTATTTTGACCAACGCCAAGGCATAGTGTTTGGTAGCTGCTGGGTATTCATCTGTTGCATAGATAGATGAGTTGGTTTGGGACAGTCGTACTTCTATTTGTCCAACGTCAAGGGTATGTACGGGTGGGTTCAAATTAACAAGATAATGATGGGTAGAACTTGACATGTGACTTATGACATTTTGACCAACGCCAAGATCATAAGAGCATAGGGCAAAAATCCACATCGGGAGTTTCTAAAGAAACTAAAACTTGCTAGAGTTGCATACCATTTGGAGTGTGATAATTTTGGTAGGATTCCTTCAGCTTTATCACACAATGATATTTGGATCCCGATCCTACTGTGAATATATGCTACTCATCAGGAGATTGTTTCACTTAACGATCAATGCTATAAACCAAGTAGGTGTCGAGAAAGGTGTCAGCGAGGCTACGCCCCCAGGAAAAAAGGTTATTTAATTAAGGAACTTCGCGAAAGCGTCGTAAAACCTCCCTCGAAGTACCGACACTTGCCTAGCTGAACGGTTAAGCAAGTATTGTACAGTGAGAATAGTCCTGACTAGTTCTTCTTTTTTGGTTTGAGGAAGGATTCGAGAAACAGTGGGAGCCGTCATGTTTAGATAAACTAAAAACCACTCTAAGCTTACAAGAGCATCATGCTAAAGTGTTTTCTCTCTCTCTCCTAATTGCAGCGACCCAGAACATGACAGGCCTTAAGTTATTATTAGATAAAAATATTTTGACAGGGCCGAACTATAAAGATTGGTTCCGGAATGTCAAGATGGCAATTACCTATGACAAATTGGGATATGTCCTTACTACGAAGGCCCCTGCCATACCAGGTCCTGAATCCAGTATCGCGGATAAGGAAATCCGCAAGACCTGGAAGTTAGACTGCGCGAAGGCCAAATGCATCGTGCTTGCCTCTATGAATAATGAACATCAGAGGAGGCACGAGAATATGGATCTAGAATCCATATTTCTCCACACCAAGAAACTGTATGGAGAGTAATCTCGTATAGCTAGATACGAGACCTCGAAGAACTTGTTTCAGTCGAGGCTGGCCGTCGGATCATCTGTAGGGAAACATGTCCTTAAGATGATTGGCTATATTAAAGAGCTCGCGGACCTCGGGACAACATTAGAGAACGAGCTGTATACAGACTTGATTCTCCAGTCCATTCCTTCCACCTACGCCCAGTTTATCTTGAATTTCAACATTCAAGGTAAAGAAGTTGAACTTCCAGAACTCCTTAACATGTTGAGGAGTGCAGAGGGCACCTTGCAGAAGGCAAGGGAAACACCCGCTATGTTTGTTCGTGGTGCTTCCTCTTCCAGGTCTAAGGCAAGGGCCAAAGGAAGGAAGATGAAGGCCGCTACCAAACCAAGAGGTGGTGTTGGTAAGGTGGAAGCCAAGGGAAAGGCAAAGGTTGCGGTGCCGGTAGTGGCAAAGGACGAGTGCTTCCACTGTCGTAAGAAAGGCCATTGGAAGAAAGATTGCAAAGCTTGGATTGCCAAGAACCAGGACCCGAGGCAAGTTGTGGCTTCGGCTTCAGGTGTGTTTGTAATTGAAAATTGGTTGTCAATCAACTCTACTTCCTGGGTATTGGATACCAGATCAGGATCTCATATATGCAATTCATTGCAGGCACTGAAAAACCGTAAAGTGCTGAAGGTTGGTGATATGACCCTCCAGGTTGCTAACGGAGCTAGCGTGAATGCTGTGTCCGTAGGGGATTATCACCTTGGATTGACTAGTGGACATATTTTGGTTTTTGCGCAACTGTTTTTGTGTACCTAGTTTAACGTGTAATATCATATCAGTATCCTTATTATCAAAAGAAGGTTATGATTTCACCTTTGTAAGCGATGTTGTTAACATCCACCTTAATCATGGTTTGATTGGGTCCGGTATACTAGATAACGGTATATACGTGTTAAACCAATTACAGATTTTCAATGTTCAGAACACACTAAAAAGAAAGTCTCCAGATATAAATCAGGCTTTCTTATGGCATTGTAGATTGGGTCACATCAATGAGACAAGGTTAACTAAGTTACATAGAGAAGGATATTTGGATCCGTTCGAATATCAATCTTATGCCACTTGTCAATCATGTCTCAAAGGAAATATGACAAAGACTCCATTCACTGGACATGGAGTAAGAGCGAGCGAGCTCTTAGGACTCATACACGGCGATGTATGTGGTCCAATGTCTACACATGCAAGAGACGGTTTTTCATATTTCATTACTTTTACGAATGATTACTCTAGGTATGGATTCATTTTCTTGATGAAACATAAATCCGAGGCCTTTGAGAAATTCCGAGAATATAAGAATGAAGTAGAAAACCAAACCGGCAAAAGTATCAAGACACTGAGATCTGATCAAGGTGGTGAATACTTAAGTGCCGAGTTCCTGGGTTACCTAAAAGAGAATGGAATTCTCTCTCAGCTTTCTCCTCCATACACTCCACAACATAACGATGTATCGGAGAGATGGAACCGAACCCTATTGGATATGGTACGTTCCATGATGAGTAATGCTGAGTTACCGCGATCTTTCTGGGGTTATGCACTAGAATCAGCTGCATATCTTTTGAACAGAGTTCCTACCAAGACTGTGCCTACCACACCATATCAGATGTAGAGTGGGAAGAAACCCTATCTTCAGTATCTCAAGATACGGGGATGTCCGGCTTTTGTTAAAAAGTAGCATGCGGACAAACTCGAGGCACACTCAGTACAGTGTATGTTTGTGGGATATCCAAAGTGTTAGTGTATATGCCCTAGAGGCCATTACTGTATCATACTAGTTTGTATATTACTTAATGGATGCTTGGGATATTCACCTTGTGTATACAATCTTGCTCAAAATAGTAGTATGCTACTTGGTTTGTCTCTACTTAAATGTGTACTTGTGTTTATTTTACTATATCGCTTATACGCATTAGTGGAGCCCTTAGGATCTTTGCTTGATTACCAGCGTTGTGATGGCAGTCACACTAGTGGGGGCTGGGTAATCTATAAGCACATCCTTATACAGGTCCCTAGTCGCAGGACTATCGAGACAGGGCATCGATACTCCGGAGTAGACTAGCGTATGCGCTTCTCATCCCAGTGTGGGAGATGGTCTGTCCCACAGCCATCAGTACGTCGTACTGGAGATAGTATACGGGTGCTCGTTGGGTTACGAGTACACTGGACAGGACTCGTCGGGAACTGACAGGTTGGTATTATACCTATCGTCAGTCATCAGTTCCCAGGTGACATGAGTACAGCTTAGTCCGCTGACTTGATACTGGCACTTCGCCTCGAGTGTGTTCCCACTGCATTTTGATCACTACCCTACCACGGCTCAAAGGAGTCGTGCAAACAGGTGGTGGTTGGGTGCAGTCCCGAAGCACTTGGAGGCAGTGACGGTTAGACAGGATTCGTCTCTCCCGGTATTGGGGGTTGACATCGCGCTGTGTCTAGGAGAGCCATTACACGAGTAGTCCCTGGCCAGGGCAAACGAGATATACTGGTAGGTTTCCAGTGTTATCTCAGGGTGTTTTGGGCTTCGCTCCGGCACGACTTGTACCGCTATTGGGGGACTGACGTTTACCGCCCCCTAGGCCCGCCATGCGATGTATCAGACGAACAGACCGGACTGTACGGAGACTGTCACATTCAGACTCAGTAGGAGTACAGATGGGGTTTCACCTCGTCAGCCTTCTTGTCGACATCTACCTGGGGACCGTTACGCACAGCTAGTGCCGCTTGCGGTCTGTGGTTAAACCCACTGCCAGCGTAGTGTCGAGTCTTTAGAGTCCCACACAGAGGGTATTCGCCTCTGGGCAAAACAGAGTAGAGGTCGCGTGGTTTTGCGACAGGGTTCGTTCTCATCCGCGCACTTGTGCACGTTTGGAGTCCGGACAGATATTACCAGCGGGCTCTGGTTTGAGCCGGATACTGGTATAGTATTTGGGGTTGCTTTTATCTCTCAGTATTCATGTTCCTCGGAACAAGAATGCAGGTGTGTATGCACAGTTATTTGAGGAGGAGGAAGATGATTTCCATTAGGGTTTCGGAACGGGTGCGTATGCACAGTTGACAGTCGTCTTTTTCCAAACCCTAATGGATTTGTATTATATCATTTAATAATATATAATAAAATGAAATTGTGTCATGGTTAGTTTTTGTTGACTTGTTGACCATGGTTGACTTGTTGACCATGGTTGAACATTTGACTACCATCATTACAAATGCAAGATGCCTTTTCATTCTTGCTTTATTCATTTAATGCTTGTAATGATATTAGTCATTCTAAACTATCCATCAAACCTTTTTCATTTTGATTATTATTATTATTTGATTATTCCTTTTTCTTTTGTTATGGTTGCAAAAGGAAAAAAGAAAGGCTCATTCTATGATTCTCACTCTCTCTCTTCATTTCATCTCCTTCTTCCTCTAGCCAAGAGAAACCTTCTCATGTGTTGAGAATCCTTCTCTTGAAAAACAAAAGCAAACCCTAGACACTCTCTACTCACTCTAGGATCAAGGGTCTAGCAAGCCGGCGATTCTAGTTCACTCCAAGTACGAGAAAGAGCCCAAAGGTCGAGCCTTTGAGGTGGATCCATCTTCGACGGGAGAAGGCGACAAAGGAGAACCATCAACCTCTACAAAGTTTGAAGACGAAGGAGTTCAAGTCTAGGTATAACCATCTTCATCCGAATAGCTAAATCTCTTTAGCTTAGTTTGCTAGTTTTAGTTTAGACAACGATCCCGACCTTGCATAGTCCATGTTGCCTCTTGCACTAAAAATTTGATTTTTATACCGTTTCCGCCTCCCCGTAAGAACCGGGGGTCGCAACGTGGACTTACACAAAGAACTCCAAGGGGTATTTTTTCTATTGCGCAGAGGAACAAAAGGTTTTTGTTTCTCGTAATACCCATTTTCTAGAACAACAGTTTTTAGAAAAGGAAACAAGTGGGAGCGCAATAGAACTGGAAGAAATTCCAGAACCACAAGCTACTACTGAAAGCTTGGTAGAACCAGAAGTTCCAAAAGAACAGGATATTCCCGCACCCCTCCACAGGAGTAGTAGGCCGTCTCATCTTCCTGAGAGATACTACGGTTTTCTCATAGACGGGGATAGAGAAGATTGCATCATTGATAATGATGAACCTACTAGCTTCCAACAGGCCATCCAGAGCGGCGACTCAGTAAGATGGCCGGATGCAATGCGGACCGAGATGGAGTCCATGTATACCAACAAAGTATGGACTTTGGACTTTGCTCCAGATGGGGTAAAACCCATAGGATGCAAGTGGATCTTCAGGAAGAAGATCGGTGTAGATGGACAGGTGAAAACCTATAAGGCTAGACTTGTTGCAAAGGGTTTTCGTCAAAGACCTGGTTTGGACTATGACGAAACTTTTTCTCCAGTGGCTATGCTCAAATCCATTCGGGTCCTTCTTGACATTACTGCCTTCCATGATTATGAGATCTGGCAGATGGACGTAAAGACGGCTTTTCTAAATAGTAATTTAGAAGAGTGCATTTATATGGATCAGCCAGAAGGTTTCAATCAGAGTGGGAGCAGCGGGAAAGTGTGCAAGCTGCTTAAGTCCATTTATAGACTAAAGCAGGCATCGCGGAGTTGGATCATCTGTTTTGATGAAACGGTCAAAGAATATGACTTTATCAAAAATCCAGATGAACCATGTATATATAGTAAGATTGTAGCACGAACTGTCGTATTCCTCGTCTTGTACGTGGATGACATTCTCTTGATAGCAAATGACATTCCTATGCTACAATCTGTCAAAGGATTCTTATCACACAGGTTCTCCATGAAAGACCTGGGTGATGCCTCTTACATTCTAGGGATCTAGATTTATCGTGATAGATCTAAGAGGATGTTTGGACTTTCGCAGTCCAGGTATATCAACACTATACTGAAAAGATTCAGTATGGAAGATTCAAAATGCGGTAATTTGCCGGCTTGTCACGGAATCGCCCTCTCCAAAGAGATGTCTCCCAAGACTGATTTGGAAAGGGATCGCATGTCAGTTATACCCCACGCTTCTGCGGTAGGCTCTATAATGTATGCGATGTTGTGCACCAGACCAGATGTAGCTTACGCACTACGCGTGGCAAGCCGGTATCAGTCAGACACGGGGAAGAAGCACCGGTTAGCAGTAAAGAACATTCTTAAGTGCCTAAGAAGGACTAAGGATATGTTCTTGGTTTACGGTGGAAAAGACCTCCAGATCGAGGCTTTTGCTGACTCCAGCTTCCAGAGTGACAATGATGACTCCAAGTCCATGGCAGGTTATGTCTTTACCCTCAATGGAGGGGCAGTGTGCTGGAAGAGTTCCAAGCAGGACACCGTTGCTGACTCGACGATGGAAGCGGAGTATATCGCTGCTTGCGATGCCGCAAAAGAAGCAGTCTGGATGAAGAAGTTCCTAACAGAACTTCAGGTGGTTCCTACCATTGTTAATCCAATACCGCTGTATTGTGACAACAACGGCGCTATAGCTTTAGCGAAGGAACCCAGGTCCCATCAGAAGTCCAGACACATCTTAAGGCGGTATCACCTGATCAGGGAGATCATAGATCGCCGGGAGATCGAGGTCCGGAGAGTTGCTACAGAGGAGAACACTGCAGATCCATTCACAAAGACCTTACCTCAGACACAGTCCGAGAGGCCATTCGAGATGATAGGTCTTCGATATGCCAGTACATGGCCCTAGTGCAAGTGGGAGATTGTTAGTGTATATGCCCTAGGGACCATTATTGTATCATACTAGCATGTATATTACTTAATGGAAGTTTGGGATATTCACAATTGTATTAACAGTCTTGCTCAACATAGTACTATGCTACTTGGTTTATATCTATCTTAATATGTGTATATGTTTCTTTTAGCATATCGCGAATACATATTGATAGAGCCCATAGGATCTTGCTTGACTACCAGCGTTGTGATGGCAGTCACACTAGTGGGGGCTGGGTAGTCTACAAGCACATCCTTTTGCAGGTCCCTAATCGTAGGATTATCGAGACAGGGCATCGATACTCCAGAGTAGACTAGTGCATATGCTTCTCATCCCAGCAGGGGAAATTGTCTGTCTCACAGCCATTAGTACGTTGTACTGGAGATAGTATGCAGGTGCTCGTTGGGTTACGGGTACACCGGACAGGACTCGCAGGGAACTGTTGGTTGGTATTATACCCGTCGTCAGTTAACAGTTCCCAGGTGACATGAGTACAGCATAGTCCGTAGACTTGACACTGCTGCTTCTCCTCGAGTGTGTTCCCACTGTTCTCAGATTGCTACCCTACCATGGCTCGACTGAGTCGTGCAAACAAGTAGCAGTTGGGTGCAGTCCCGAAGCACTTGGAGGCAGTGGCAGTTAGATAGAATTCGTCTCTCCCGGTATTGGGGGTTGATATCGCGCTGTGTTTGGAGAGCCATTACGCAAGGTCCCTGGCTAGGGCAAGCGAGATTTACTGGTAGGTTTTCCAGTAGTTTCTCAAGGTGTAATGGGCTTCACTCCAACACGACTTATACCGCCTTTTAGGGGATTGACGCTTGCCGCCCCCTAGGCCCGATATGCGATGGTCTTAGATGAACAGACCGGACTGTACGGAGATTGTCACATCAGGCTCATTAGAAGTTTGGATGGGTTTCCTCATCGGCCTTCTTATCGACATCTACCTGGGGACCGTTACGTACAGCTAGTACCGTTTGCGGCCTGTGGTTAAACCCACTGCCAGCGTAATGTCGATTGTTTAGAGTCCCACACAGAGAGTTTCTCTGCTTCAGGCGAAACAATATAGAGGTCGTATGGTTTTACGACAGGGTTCAGACATATACGTGTACTTGTGCACGTATGATATTCGGACAGATTATACTAGCGGGCTTTGGTTTAAGCCAGATTCTAGTATTGGATTATTGGATTTATGCAGTCTCAGTATATCCGTGTTTTTCGTAAATACGGATGGGATGGGCGTTCTCGTAATTACTCGAGAAGTTTCTAGAAGAAAGGTGACTCATTTAGTTTTAATTCATTTATGAATTAAACTAAATGAGGTGGAGAGGTGATGTGTTATTTGCATTAAATGATATAATGACTCATGAGATGATTCATCCTTATGTATTAAATGAAGCATGGTTGTAATTATCTCATATGTTTTATTAGATAATTATCATGCTTCATGATATACACAAAAGAGTTATATTTTCATTTCATTCTCACATACACTCTCTCTCCTCAAGCTCTCATCTTCTTCAACCTAACCATAATCCTCTCATGTGTTGAGATCCCAAGGGTTAGAAAGACTAATAGATGCTTAATCCACTTCTATATCTTCTAGGTCACTTGGATTAGCAATCCTAACCACTTAGTTACCTCAAGTCAGAGGTTAAAGCTTGAAGAAGGAACTCTCGGGTGGATCTTTTATTACATCGAGGAAGCCGACGAGGAGGTGAACAAAAAGAACAAGAAGGACTAGTATCTTGAGGTATAATCATCTATCATAGTAGTTTAGCACTTCTAGATAGTTTGTTAGTTAGGGTTTAGCAAAGATCCGTAAAGTTGGTCGATGTTACCTTGAACAAAATGATTGTTTTACCTATTCCGCCTTCCCGCATGTAGTGGGATGCGTAACGTCCACTTACAATCAATACCTATATGTATGCGGATATAATCCAACAATATAACCAATGTTTGTATGCATGTGGATCTCGTCCAACCATATAATCAATATATGTATGCATGCGGATCTTGTCCAACCATATAATCAATGTATGTATGCATGTAAGTATGAGGATATAAATCAACGGTGTCCCTCACGACACATCAAAATCATGGAACCTGGGTGTCCAATATCGACATCCGAAAACATCATGAAACCCGTGTCCAGCATCGACACGTAAATCCTCATATCTCGGGCTCCGTCAGTCCGGATCGGTCCATGAGCTACGTCAGTCCGGATCAGCCCATAACATCTCTCGACTCCGGTCGGTATCCTCCGGATATCCGCCGAGCCCAAATACTATCACCGGTTGGTAGTATTCCTTCTGCCAGGCTCATCGTCTACTGCACGACAGATCCGTTCTCGCCCCGGGGTACCATACCGGGTCCACCATGCACCCACAAACGGAATCATCCGCCTCCTCGAATCGGGTTTCACATGTCACTCTCAGAACCGAGAAAACACATGGTGGACGCACTGAAATATCATATCAAGAGAAACCGGTATTTTTTTCAAACAATACATATTTTCTTTTAAAATGACCACGGTTCTCAAATCCGGAAATCTCATGAAAACAGCATATCTCAATGCGTAAAATCATAAAGTATGATGTATGCGACATGTGATAGAAATGTAAGCATATCCGTATATCATGCAACATGGAACAGTGATGTGACATATTAAAGGAAAACCGCTCTTTTAAATGATTCCAGTTTTAAAATATATCATGTGGTTCCCAACTCTCCAAAACCAAAGCCAGCATCATCTATGTATGTGCAATAAGTATGTATGTAGGTATGGATGCACAAGGGGTATATACGCAAGTATGAGTGTACAATATGTATGCAAGGAGTCGTATCATGATGCAACAATCCTACCGTGTAGTGACATGGCAATTATCGATGATGAAGTGTGTGAGCCGGTAAATCTTTGTACGTGTAACATACGCATCATCGATAATGGTGTAGGTGTACTAGCACAGGTATAAGTAATGCAATACGAATAATATGAATGTAGCATAAGGTAAATCATCAGCTAAAAGCTATAAGGTATACGTGTCTACAAGACCGAGTCGGTGAATCTATCAATCGGCATCCAGCCTCACAACATCACGTACGGTATAATCCGTCGTACGACATCCTCTAGTCAAGGATATGGATCAATCATCAAGTCACACTCATCACATACGGAAAATCATCGTACGGCGGCATAAAACCAATAGGGATCCTATCAACCTTTACGACAATGAGGGTACGGACCTAATGTCTCGTACGGCTTATCATTTAAGATTCACAACATTATATATCTATATACCTATGTCCCAAGTCACATCTATAACAATCTCATATCAGGAAACCGGCGAAGGTATCAATCATCTCAATCGGCACACGTCCGTATACCAATATATCATCAATCATCATATTACATTGTTTTATCTTTTCATCGCATTTATTTCCCACATCAAGTCAATTCACATATCCAATCTACCTTTACTATAAGCGTACATATCTAATCTAACACACACACCCGAACCATACAATCAGTTTTCAAATGGGCGAATCATTGTTTTTAAAGTAGGGGCTGCGGTGTTTTACAAGAAAAAGATATCATTTGAAAATCCGTAACGTCCCTTAAGGTATCTGTTTAAAAGATGCATAGGATTCTTCATTTTAAAATAGGTATGGTTCAGATGACACACCTACGTCGGCTATCTAGTCCTATAGTACCTTAAACGGCAATACCATCAAATATCATTCTCAAGTCCCGTCATCACATACTAGTCGTATCATATCACTTCTAACTATCCTTTAGTTTCTAATATAGATTCACTAACAATCTTTTAATTCTAATCCTAGTTTTCTAATCTAGGTTTTCTTAACCATATGCTACAAATCGGTTTCCACCAAAACTTTGCGGGGTTGCTATACGCCATCCACCCGACTTCCCCCGTAGATATAGATCTACTCATCTTGGTCTTCACTTGCCGAAGTCAATGACGCCCCGCTCTGTCGCCTCGGAATTCACGCGAAGGTACCTACAATATCAACACAATCACAATCGCTATTAAAATCAAGTTCTGAAATCCAAAACGGCACACAGATCGCCTATAGGTTAGAACCTATAACCCACGTATGCAAAACCAACAAATTACCCCTAGTCGTTGATGTACAAACATCTAACAACCTAAAACGAACCCAAAAGGAAAAATCAAACATTCCAAAATACGGAAAAACATAGCCAAAGGCACTCTAATGTGCTCCCAGATTTTGACTCAGGCCAAAAGAAGTTGCACAAACAAGTCTAGGGTGTAGTACAAGATGTATATGACCTACTGAACCAACCTAGACCCCTACCCTCACCAAGTGACCGGCCCCAATGCCCTAAAATCCGGCGATCTTGGTCCCCAGGGCTCCTCTGGGCTACGTTTGGTCATGGTGGCCTCCTATGGTCCAAAATGAGTCCTTGGTATTGTTTGCTAAACTCAGAAAGTCCCCGGGTTGCTCCAGATTTCCCCGCACACCCTATATCCTCACAAAACCGACATGGATCAATTCCTAAATCCGTATTTTAGGATTCTAAGCTATGGTCCAGGTCAAGAATCACTTCAAAAGTCTTTTTGACAGCCACAAAACTGTAAGTCGATGTACAACACCCCACGACTTGCGGGGAGGCGGAAAAATGAAAAACGATCTTGTTCTTTACATGAACATCGACTAACCGAGAATCTTTGCTAAACTATAACTAACAAGAATCATAGAAGTTAACAACTAATATGAAAAGTGATTATACCTAATGAACCGTGTCCTTCGTCTTTTCGTTCTCCACATCCTCTCCGGCCTTCTCTATGTAGTAGACGATCCACCCGAGAGCTATACTTCAAGCTTCACCTCAAACTAGAGGTAACTAGGTTTCTTAAAGTGCTAATCCAAGTAACCTAGGTGATATAGAGTTGGATTATGGATTAAGTAGTCTAATCTAATCCTTGGTCTCAACACATGAGAGGGGAGGATTAGGGTTTGAAGAGAGAGAGAGCTTGAGGAGAGAGAAAGTGAGCAAGAGAATGATACAATTGTTTCTCACTTCTAATATATCATGAAGCATAAGATTTATCAAATAAATAAAATTAAGTGATTTATCACCATGCTTCATTTAATATTGCAATGAATCATCAAGTGAGTCATTAAGCAATTTAATGCTTCATTAACTCACTTGTATGATTCATCTAGTGAATCACAAATGCATTTAATACAAATGCCACCTAAACCCTCAAGTCACCATCCTTCTAGAAGCTTCTCGCGAAATTACGAGAACGCCCCTCCTATCCATGAAAACACGGAAAAACTTTAGACTGTATAAATCCAATATCCCGATACTAGAATCTGGCTTAAACCAAAGCCGGCTAGTAAAAACTGTCTAAAAGTCATACGTGCGTAAACACACGTATACGTCCCAACCCTTGTCGTAAAACCATACGACCTCTATATCGTTTCGCCTGGAGCAGGAAAACTCTCTGTGTGGGACTCTAATGACTCGACTACTAAGCTGGCAGTGGGTTTAACCACAGACCGCAAGCGGCACTAGCTGTACGTAACGGTCCCTAGGTAGATGTCGATAAGAAGGCCGATGAGGAAGCCCATCCGAACTCCTACTGAGCCTGATGTGACAATCTCTGTACAGTCTGGTTTGTTCGTCTAAGACTATCGCATATCGGGCCTAGGGGGCGGCAAGCGTCAGTCCCCTAATAGCGGTATAACTCGTGTCGGAGTGAAGCCCATTACACCCTGAGAAACTACTGGAACCTACCAGCAAATCTCGCTTGCCCTGGCCAGGGACTTTGCGTAATTGCTCTCTAACACAGCGCGATATCAACTCCCAATAACGGGAGAGACGAATCATGTCTAACCGCCACTGTCTCCAAGTGCTCGGGACTGCACCTAACTGCTACCTGTTTGCACGACTCCTTTGAGCCGTGGTAGGCTAGCAATCTAAGAACAGTGGGACACACTCGACGCGAAGTAGCAGTGTCAAGTTTGCAGACTATGCTGTACTCATGTCACCTGGGAACTGTTAACTGACGATTGGTATAAAACCAACCTACAGTTCCCTGCGAGTCCTGTCCGGTGTACCCGTAACCCAACGAGCATCTGTATACTATCTCCAGTACGACGTACTTACGGCTGTGGGACAGACCATCTCCCCAACTGGGATGAGAAGCGTACACACTAGTCTACTCCGGAGTATCGATGCCCTGTCTCGATAATCCTACGACTAGGGACCTGAATAAGGATGTGCTTGTAGACTACCCAGCCCCCACTAGTGTGACTGCCATCACAACGCTGGTAGTCAAGCAAGATCCTAAAAGCTCTATCAATACGTACACTCACATATTAAGATAGAAAAACCAAGTAGCATACTACCATATTTAGCAAGACTGTTATATACATGTGAATATCCCAAGCTTCCATTAAGTAATATACAAACTAGTATGATACAATAATGGCCCCTAGGGCATATACACTAACAATCTCCCACTTGCACTAGGGCCATGTACTGGCATATCGAAGACCGATGATCTCGAGTAGCCCCTCGAACTGAATCTGAGGTAGGGCCTTCGTGAATGGATCGGCAATGTTCTCTTCAGTAGCAACTCTCCGAACCTCGATCTCCCGACAATCAATGATCTCCCTGATCAGGTGATACCGCCTTAAGATGTGTCTGGACTTCTGATGGGACCTTGGTTCCTTCGCTAAAGCTATAGCTCCGTTGTTGTCGCAATACAGAGGTATTGGATCAAATATGGTAGGAACCACCTGTTTTCTGTTAGGAACTTATTCATCCAGACAGCTTCTTTTGTGGCATCGCAAGCAGCAATATACTACGCTTCCATAGTCGAGTCAGCAACGGTGTCCTGCTTGGAACTCTTCCAGCACACCGCCCCTCCATTGAGGGTAAAGACATAACCCGACATGGACTTGGAATCGTCTTTATCACTCTGGAAGCCGGAATCAGCAAAGACCTCTAACTTGAGGTCTTTTCTGCCGTAAACCAAGAATATCTCCTTAGTCCTTCTCAGGTACTTGAGAAAGTTCTTTACTGCTATCCAGTGCTTCTCCCCTGGGTTTGCCTGATACCGGCTTACAACGCTCAATGCGTATGCTGCATCTGGTCTGGTACATAACATCGGATACATTATAGAGCCTACCGCAGAAGCGTAGGGTATAATCGACATGCGATCCCTTTCCAAATCAGTCTTGGGAGACATCTCTTTGGAGAGGGTGATTCCGTGACAAGCCGGTAGGTTACCGCGCTTAGAATCATCCATACTGAATCTTTTCAATATGGTGTCTATGTACCTGGACTGCGAAAGTCCCAACATTCTCTTTGATCTATCACAATAGATCTGGAACCCCAGAATGTAAGTGGCATCACCCAGGTCCTTCATGGAGAACTTCTGTGACAGAATCTTTTGACTGCCTGTAGCATAGGAATATCATTTCCTATTAGGAGAATGTCATCCACGTACAAGATGAGGAATACAACAACTCTCTCTACAATCTTACTGTATATGCATGGTTCATCTGGATTCTTGATAAAGTCGAATTCTTTGACAGTATCATCAAAACAGATGTTCCAACTCCACGATGCCTGCTTTAGTCCATAAATGAATTTAAGCAGCTTGCACACTTTACCGCTGCTCCCACTCTGAATGAATCCCTCTGGCTGATCCATATAGACGCTCTCTTCCAAATTACCATTTAGAAAGGCCGTCTTTACGTCCATCTGCCAGATCTCATAATCGTGGAAGGCAGCAATAGCAAGAAGGACCCGAATGGATTTGGGCATAGCCACTGAAGAAAAGGTTTCGTCATAGTCCAAACCAGGTCTTTGACGGAAACCCTTTGCAACAAGTCTAGCCTTATAGGTTTCAACATGTCCATCTACACCAATCTTCTTTCTGAAGATCCATTTGCATCCTACGGGTTTTACCCCATCTGGAGCAATGTCCAAAGTCTATACTTTGTTAGTGTACATGGACTCCATTTCGGTCCGCATTGCATCCAGCCATTTTACCGAGTCGCTGCTCTGAATGGCTTGCTGGAAGTTAGTAGGGTCGTCATTATCAATGACGCAATCTTCTCGATCCCAGTCTATGAGAAAACCGTAGTATCTCTCGGGAGGATGAGACCGCCTACTACTTCTGTGGATAGGCGCTGGTATGTCCCTTTCTTCTGAAACTTGTTGTTCTACCAAACTTTCAGTAACAGCTTGTGGTTCTGGAATTTCTTCCAGTTCTACTGCGCTCCCACTCTTCTGATTTTCTATAAATTCAGTTTCT
Source organism: Agapanthus africanus (assembly GCA_030015575.1). NCBI lineage: Eukaryota > Viridiplantae > Streptophyta > Magnoliopsida > Asparagales > Amaryllidaceae > Agapanthus > Agapanthus africanus. Next base: position 512,438,214 of record JASDDO010000031.1, on the reverse strand, counting down.
AAGAAGCGGCCATGACGAGAAACAAAAACCTTTTGTTCCTCTGTGTAATAGAAACAATATCCCATGGAGTTCTTTGGATATACTACAAACTTACACTCTACTGAGCGTGCCTCGAGCTTGTCCGGATGCTGCTTTCTTACAAAAGCTGGACATCCCCATGTCTTCAGGTACTGAAGATAGGGTTTCTTCCCACTCCACGTCTGATATGGCGTGGTAGGCACAGTTTTGGTTGGAAGCTTGTTCAAAAGATATGCAGCTGATTCTAGTGCATAACCCCAGAAAGATCACGGTAACTCAGCCTTACTCATCATGAAACGAACCATATCTAATAGGGTTCGATTCCTCCTTTCCGATACACCGTTGTGTTGTGGTGTGTATGGAGGAGTAAGCTGAGAGAGAATTCCATTCTCTTTTAAGTAACCCAGGAACTCGGCACTTAAGTATTCACCACCTCGATCTGATCTCAGTGTCTTGATACTTTTGCCTGTTTGGTTTTCCACTTCACTCTTGTATTCCCGGAATTTCTCAAAAGCCTCGGATTTATGCTTCATCAAGAAGATATGTCCATACCTAGAGAAATCATCCGTGAAAGTAATGAAGTAGGAATAACCACATCGCGCATGTGTAGACATTGGACCGCACACGTCACTGTGTACGAGTCCCAAGAGCTCGCTCGCTCTTACTCTCTGTCCAGTAAATGGAGTCTTTGTCATCTTTCCTATGAGACAAGATTCACAAGTGGCATAAGATTGATATTCGAACGGATTCAAATATTCTTCTCTATGTAACTTCGTTAATCATGTTTCATTGATGTGACCAAGTCTACAATGCCATAAGAAAGCCTGATTTATTTCTGGAGACTTTCTTTTAAGTGTGTTCTGGATATTGAAAACCTGAGCTTGATTCAATACGTATATACCGTCATCTAATGTACCGGACCCAATCAGAACTTGATTTAGGTGGATGTGAACTACATCGCTTACGAATGTAAAATCATATCCCTCTCTCGAAAGTGAGGACACTGATATGATATTACAAGTCAAACTAGGTACATACAAACAGTTACGTAGAATCAATATTTGCCCACTTGTCAAACCTAGGCGATATTCTCCCACGGATTCAGCGTCCACACTCATTCTGTTTGCAACTCTGAGAGACAAATCACCTACTCTTATAACTTTACGGTTTCTCAAAGCATGTAATGAATTACAGATATGAGATCCTGCTCCGGTATCTAGTACCCAGGAAGTAGAGTTAATTGACAAACAGTTCTCAATTACAAACACACTTGAGGCCGAAGCCACAACATGCTTCGTATCCTGGCTACTGGCTTCCAAAGCCCTGCAATCCTTCTGCCAATGTCCGTTCCCATAACAATAGGAACATCCCTCGTTACCTACACCAAGTCCCGAAACCTTTGCTCTTCCTTTTCCTCCTACTTTACTGACACCGTATATCGGCTTTGTAGAGGTCTTCTTCTTTTCACCCTTTGCTTTCGCCCTGGATGTAGAAGAAGAAGGTCCTCCATTAAGCAGAGCTTGTGTCTCCCTGGTTTCTTTCAGGATGTAAGTAGAGGGTAGGGACTGTGGAAATAAGTCAGCGTATGACCTGTTTCTCAACGTGGTCTCCAGGTCCTTGAGCTCATCAATATAACTAGTCATCGTAAGGACGTCGTCCCCTACAGATGACCCGACAGCCAACCTCGCTTGAATTAATTCGTTCGAGGTCTTATATCTTGCGATATGAGATTGCTCTCCATATAAATCTTTGTTATGGAGAAAGATGGAAATTGAGTCCATCTTCTCGTGTTGCTTCTGGTATACACCATCAACTGAGGCCAACATGAGGCACTTGGCTTTCGCTTTATCCTTTTCCCTTGTCTGACGGATATCCATATCCGCGACGGTGGAAACTGGACCTGGGACGGCGGGATCTTGAGTAGTAATAGGGTGGTCCAGCTTGTCATAGGCAATGGACATCTGGATAGACCTTTGCCAGTCATATAAGTCAGATTCAGTCAAATTGTTATCTAGATGTAACCTAGTCATGGTCACAAGGTTGCTGCAATGAGAGAGAGAGAAGAAAACACTTTAGCATGATGCTCTTGCAAGTTTAGATTTGGTTTTTAATTTATCTAAACTGAATGGCTCCCACTGTTTCTCGAATCCTTCCTCAAACCATAAAAGAAGAATTAGCCAGGACTATTCTCACCGTACAATATTTGCTTAACCGTTCAGCCAGGCTAATGTCGATACTTCGAGGGGGTTTTCCAACGCTTTCGCGAAGTTCCTTAATTAAAGAACCTCTTTTCTCTGGGGGCGTAGCCCCGTTGACACCTTTCTCGGCACCTACTTGGTTTATAGCATTGGTTGTTAAGTGACGAATCTCCTGATAAGTAGCATATACTCACAGTAGGATTGGGATCCAAATATCATCGTATGATAATGTTGAAGGAATCCTACCAACATTCATCAAACTCCAAATGGTATGCATCTCTTTGCAAATTTCAGTTTCTTTAGAAATTCCCGATATAGATTTTTGCCCCATGTTCTTATGACCTTGACAAAAGCCAACAAATCATAAGTCACATGTCAAGTTCTGCCCATCATTATCTTGTTAATTTGAACCCACTCGTACATACCCTTGACTAAAGCCAACAAGGTAATACGACTGTCCCAAACCAACTTATCTATCTATGCAACAAATGAATACCCTAGCAGCTACCAAACACTATGCCTTGACGAAAGCCAACAAACATAGCTTGAATACTACTGACTATCCATAAGAAATTACGGAGGGCTACGAATGGTTTTGGCGAAACCGTGAACGTAGTGAACTTGATATAACCGAAGGAACCTGATAGCTTTTAAAAGGAGTGGTTAAAACTCCGTAATTTAAAAAATATCCTCTGTTTTAAAATAATCGAGTGGTTTCTTTTAAATTGTTCCAACGATTAAACTTTTGGTTTATTTTCTTTGCATTAATAATAATGCGTCCCATCATTAACCTATCATTGCAGAAAACAACGAAAATACAACGTTCTCTTATGCCATCCGCATTCGCCACTGGGTCCCGTCATCACCCGTTAGGTTACTTAACTAACGACAGAGCGGGGGCTGGGCTAGCGCGGGTGTAAAACATAAGTGACGTCTAAATAGCTATCATATGTAGATATTGTACATTCGTCAGACGCAATAATAGGCATTCCATATCTCATATAAACTTTATTGGATTTGCAAGCAATCCGCGTTTGTTTAGAGCCTGCAACAAAAGACGGATTACACATTTGTGATGAATAGTCATTACCCCACCCAAGACCCCTACGGGTACGACAAACTACCCGCCAAATACCCGAAGCGAAGCGGTCTCCCTAAACAAAGTGAGTAGGCCACTAAACACTTCAAAGTATCCGGTAGTTTGTGCACCCCACCTTGGGTCTATCCTAGGAGCAAAAACAGTAAAATGAAATAATACAACGGTGGCTACAACCGCAACCTGGATGTGCCCCGCAAAATAATATTACAACATATTACAATTTCTTTGAATGAATGAATATAACAACCCATCAGAAACCCCGGCTAATCATCACAACAGTCCAATACAGTTCACATCCACAAACAGTAAAAAACATTACAGAAATGTGCAACCCCCTGCCAACCGACATACTAGCAGTTAGGGGAGGTTTACGAACACATTATACAAACACAGATATAATCAAATTATCAAACATCGTATAATTTCGATCGAGCAAACACTTTAGATTCTACTCAAAAACTTCTCTGTGCACCTGAGATTTGAGCAGAAAAATAAACATCCCAGAAATATCATTATTAACACAGGAGAGTTACTGAAGGAATTTGGGCTGACTCGGCCCCAACTCGGCCGCGGTTCCGCGGTGAGTTGGACGAGTCAAGAGTCCAAATTTCTTCAGTAGCCCTATTATTCTCTGATTGTTATTCTGAAGCTCCCTGAAAAATTTTTAGAGCCAGTTTTAAATTCGACAAAAACTGTGATAAATCGATGATGTTTCTGGTTCTATTTGCGTTCGAAAATCTTACGACTTTGCTAATGAGTTAATTATTGTTTAGCGAGGCTCTGATACCACTGTAAGTCGATGTACAACACCCCACGACTTGCGAGGAGGCGGAAAAATGAAAAACGATCTTGTTCTTTACATGAACATCGACTAACCGAGAATCTTTGCTAAACTATAACTAACAAGAATCATAAAAGTTAACAACTACTATGAAAAGTGATTATACCTAATGAACCGTGTCCTTCGTCTTTTCGTTCTCCACGTCCTCTCCGGCCTTCTCTATGTAGTAGACGATCCACCCGAGAACTATACTTCAAGCTTCACCTCAAACTAGAGGTAACTAGGTTTCTTAAAGTGCTAATCCAAGTAACCTAGGTGATATAGAGTTGGATTATGGATTAAGTAGTCTAATCTATTCCTTGGTCTCAACACATGAGAGAGGAGGATTAGGGTTTGAAGAGAGAGAGAGCTTGAGGAGAGAGAAAGTGAGCAAGAGAATGATACAATTGTTTCTCACTTCTAATATATCATGAAGCATAAGATTTATTAAATAAATAAAATTAAGTGATTTATCACCATGCTTCATTTAATATTGCAATGAATCATCAAGTGAGCCATTAAGCAATTTAATGCTTCATTAACTCACTTGTATGATTCATCTAGTGAGTCACAAATGCATTTAATACAAATACCACCTAAACCCCCAAGTCACCATCCTTCTAGAAGCTTCTCGCGAAATTACGAGAACGCCCCTCCTATCCATGAAAACACGGAAAAACTTTAGACTGTATAATCCAATATCCCGATACTAGAATCTGGCTTAAACCAAAGCCGGCTAGTAAAAACTGTCCGAAAGTCGTACGTGCGTAAACACACGTATGCGTCCGAACCCTTGTCGTAAAACCATACGACCTCTATATCGTTTCGCCTGGAGCAGGGAAACTCTCTGTGTGGGACTCTAATGACTCGACTACTACGCTGGCAGTGGGTTTAACCACAAACCGCAAGCGGCACTAGCTGTACGTAACGGTCCCCATGTAGATGTTGATAAGAAGGCCGATGAGGAAACCCATCCGAACTCCTACTGAGCCTGATGTGACAATCTCCGTACAGTCCGGTCTGTTCGTCTAAGACTATCGCATATCGGGCCTAGGGGGGCGGCAAGCGTCAGTCCCCTAATAGCAGTATAAGTCGTGTCGGAGTGAAGCTCATTACATCCTGAGAAACTACTGGAACCTACCAGCAAATCTCGCTTTCCCTGGCCAGGGACTTTGCGTAATGGCTCTCTGACACAGCGCGATATCAACTCCCAATACCGGGAAAGACGAATCCTGTATAACCGCCACTGCCTCCAAGTGCTCGGGACTGCACCCAACTGCTACATGTTTGCACGACTCCTTTGAGCCGTGGTAGGGTAGCAATCTAAGAACAGTGGGACACACTCGAGGTGAAGTAGCAGTGTCAAGTCTGCGGACTATGCTGTACTCATGTCACCTGGGAACTGTTAACTGACGACTGGTATAAAACCAACCTACAGTTCCCTGCGAGTCCTGTCCGGTGTACCCGTAACCCAACGAGCACCTGTATACTATCTCCAGTATGACGTACTGACGGATGTGGGACAGACCATCTACTCAACTGGGATGAGAAGCGTACACACTAGTCTACTCCGGAGTATCGATGCCCCGTCTCGATAATCCTACGACTAGAGACCTGAATAAGGATTTGCTTGTAGACTACCCAGCCCCCACTAGTGTGACTGCCATCACAACGCTGGTAGTCAAGCAAGATCCTAAGAGCTCTATCAATACGTATACTCACATATTAAGATAGAAAAACCAAGTAGCATACTACCATGTTTAGCAAGACTGTTATATACATGTGAATATCCCAAACTTCCATTAAGTAATATACAAACTAGTATGATACAATAATGGCCCCTAGGGCATATACACTAACAAAAATATCATCAATTTCCCAAACCCTTCTCTAAAATTTCAAAGTTCACGAATCCATCACTATACGACTTCTAAACTTAAACAAAATGCTAGGAAAACAAAACTACCATATATGAAAAGAGATATACCTCATGGTTACACCCAAGTAAAACCCTAGAAGTCTCAATGTTGTCAAAATCCCACTTTACTTGGTCCAATGTGTAGAGGAAGAGATGGGGATTAATATTTGTGAAGGGAATATAAGGTTTTGGGAATTATTTGGAGATGGATATAGGATTAGAAGTGGAGGAAGATGATGGTGAGGAAGATGAAGAAGGAGAAGAAAATGATGGGGTAAAAAGAATATGGCAGCAGCCCCCCCTCTCACTTATTCTCACACACACTCTCCCTCCAATCATTCACCTTTTTAATCCTTTTTCTTTTCTCTTTAAAACCAAAGCACAATAATACCCATAAAACGACACAAATGCAACAACATGTAACCAAATGGAACATGACATGGTGCACTAGCCACGGAAAACTGTAGAAACACGGATTTGGTTTAATTGCGATTAGCAGTGCACTAATCGGGTTTTTATCAAAACTGCATATAATAAATTTTAAAAATGCCAAATCCTTTAAATATATTTTTAAATGAATAAATCATTTTAATTTCCATTTATTTCACAATTATTGGTATATATTTATACCCTTTTTCGAAAACCCCAATTTCGCAAATCGGACGGTTTTCGGGAAATATATTATTTTAATATTAAATTCTGAAAATAATATTTTATATTTTCTGAAATGTTACATATACGATGGTTGAGGTCGGTATAATGTAGATGGTTCAGGATGAAAAGACCGGAAAGATGTGGACGGACATGCTTGGAATGCGCTACTTGGATCGTGTTGGAATGATGCGGAGGTATGGGAAAATCTGCATTTAGTATATAAATTTTTCTTATATAATTTTTTCTTAATATTTTCGTATTACGAAGAATATAAATATAATCACTACTTGTTTCAGATTGATTTACCTTTGGAAATTTGTATATGGTAATCTTTGTTGTTTCATGAAGAATATAAACAAAACCTATTTATTTTTAAACAAACAAAAACTCCAGCATTATCACGTCTTCTTTGTTTAAAACAAATAAAGTTTCGTATTATCACATCTCCTTTTTAAAAGGAAGATGTGACAACACATGGGCATAGATTATTTTTTAAAACAAACAAAAACTCCATCATTATCACATCTCCTTTTTGAAAGGAAGATTTGACAATACATGAGATTTTGTTTTAAGAAAAAACAAAAGCTTTCTGTGGGCAAAGGTGAGGGCGGGTTTTTGGAACACGTCCTCCTTGCCCTATAAAACCCGGCTTCTTCGCTCTGATTTTCACTATCTCTGTCCAAACTCCCTTTTTTACCCACCAACTTTCCCAATTTTTTAAGTAATTGTAATCTCAAAAATATTTCAATGGAGAATCAACCATTCGATAAATCATTGCTCGTAAATCAAAACGAGTATAGATCTTTCAGTATATTAAACATGGAGGAAAAATTCAAAACTTATTAAATTTGTTTCAATTGCCCATTTCTATTAATTCTAATATTTGAAAATAATATGAATAAATCTTGCAGGGTGGAGATAATCTTACAGCGGTCAGTCATAGTTCTGACAAGTGGCAAGTTACGAATTATCGTATAATCGAGTGGATTCGAAGAGCCGGATTTTATGAAGCTTCATTATTTCGTCATATCCAACTCGACCACAGTCTCGTTGCCTCTCTTATTGAGCGTTGGAGAAAAGAGACTCACACTTTTCATCTTAGATGGGGTGATACCACTATCACACTCCAGGATATTGGCTTTTTACTTGGTTTACGGGTGAATGGACTTGGATTAATTGGAGATACAATTGTGGGTCCAGAAACCGAGCACCCATATTGGGATACATATATTGAGTCTGCTCTCGGACAGGTATAATTCGTAATTTTTTAAATAAAAAGTTTAAGTATGTTACAGTGATATTAATTAACAATTAATTGTAAAATTCAGGTATCAGGAGGGTATACTAAGGGGTATAAAATCAGTTTTAACTGGCTCAAATATACATTTACTAATATCCCTGATGAAACTACCGATGATGTCTTGGATCGACATGCACGTGGCTAGATTCTGTACATGATCGGTTCTTGGTTGATACCGGACCAATCGGCAACGTATGTCCATCCTTTATACCTTGGGTTTCTTACAGACTTTGATGTGTGTGACCAGTATACTTGGAGAGCAGGAGTCCTGACCTATCTTTATAAAGAACTAGATAAGGTATGTGCTCCTACGAAGAATAAAATTTATGGCTGCATTACATTATTTCAGGTACATAATATTTTTTAATAGCTTGGCATTTGTAAAATTATAATATTGGTTCTTTCTAATGTTATGACACTTTATATATAGATTTGGTCATGAGAGCACATGTGTATGGGAAGACCAGATCGCATTCATATTTCTGTCGTGGATACCCCTGGAAAGCCTCTCGGCTCTTGGTGGAGTGGCAGGAAATCTTATAAGGCTCCTCGTCGAGTACTTAAATATTATAGAGATGAGTTGGATCGCATGGAGGCGACTCAGGTAACCATACATTAGGCAATTAACTTTGTTTACAAATTTTAATTTAGGTTCATTACAATTTTTGTACTATATTATTTGCGCAGTTCACGTGGACGTCTTATAAAGTAGATCGTTTGCGAGAATTACCCGACATCTGTATCGAAGGAGAGCCGGTTTGGCGGGCTCGATACCCACTACTATGCATTAATATCGTGGTCACGCGCCTACCAGATCGGGTATTGCGACAGTTTAGTAGATTGCAACATATTCCTGTTCCGTCGCCTATGCCTATGACTATAGAGGGAGACATGCGAGGAGGAAATGTGGAGCGTGATTGGAGGGAGCATCGTCATCAATATTTGCTGAGATGGGAAGATATGCAGCGTAATATTGCCTTACAGCAAATAAGTGACCAAACAACTACCGACGCTACAGAAACAAATCTACAATGGTATAAGCGTGTCACTGTAAGATATCTTTCTGCTTCCCTTAACGACTTTCCAAACATCCGGCAGTACGAGCCTAGAGGCCATGTGGAACGAAAAATGGTAAGTTAAATTTTTTTAAATTAAATTAGTTTTTAACATCCGACGGTATGAGTCAATAATTATATTTTATTTTTAATGTAACGATAGGCTCATGTGTTGCATCATATACAATCATTGATACATGATCCATATCCGACTGATACTGGTCCAGATACTCAGTCTTTATTTTCTGCTATAGACTCATATATTGGCGGTATATTCAGTTCATATCATATGCTTCCATATTTATCGCCATCGTTAGAGCCGCAACATGAGCCGGCACCAGAGCCACATCATGAGTCGGAATTTGAAACGCAGCATCAGGTAGATCCAGAGCAGCGGGATCAATGGTTCGGATCACCATACTATCAGCAGCAACCCTGGCATATTGAACAAGCGCAACAACCGGAGCAACGACAGTCTTGGGAGGCATGTTTTGCACAACAACAGCTGTCTTGGGGGTCAGGCTTTGCGCAACAACAACAGTCTTGGGGAACAGGTTTTGTGCAGCCTTGGGGGCCAGGTTTTATGCAACAGCAGCAGCATGAAACCGGGACATGTTCTTCGCAACAGCGGCCCATTTGGAAGACGGATTTTTCGTCCTACATACAGTTGTTGGGAGGCAGCATATATCTGACACATGCCCCACATTCAGGATTTGCGGAACAACAGCCTGTCCAAGACGATGCTGAAGACGAAGCAGAAGATCAGCCGCCGCCGTCATATACCTAAGACACAGGAGGGTCGTCTAGTCACACCAAGAGGCATAGGCTTATGTCAAGCCTCCTCGGATTGGGAAAGGAAAAAGGAAACGAAAATCGATAATTGTATATTTTTACAAATGGGTATCAAAGTGTCCAATTCTTTTGATGGATTTATTTTGTTAATGAAATGTATACAAGATTCATATTTATAGTATGATCTAAATATTGAATTACTTCTATATAAACTGTAATAACACTTATTATCACGTCCGTAACAAAAACAACAATCTTATTATTTATTCGTCTTATTTTTTATTCGCTTTTTTAAATGGAGATTTTTAAAATTCTTTTTTGATTTATTTTAATTTTTAAAAATTTTAAAAATTCTTAGACGGGTTTTCATACAATGAAGAGGGCGGGTTCTTTATTTGGATGGTGGGGGCGGGTTATGGGAACCCGCTCTCTTTATGGGCATGGACGGGATGTGCCTGATGCATTTAATAACCTGTCCTATTCTTCTAAATATAATTTAAATTATATTATTTTAATAATTTTAATATACATTCATACTATTTCGGCAAAAAAAAACTTCAATTTTTGTTGCTATTGCTGCAAATAAAACACCTCTTATTCTTTAAACATCAATCTTAAACCAGACTCAAAATCATGCGCAGGACAAACTTGGGCAGTAGAAAATCAACTTCTGCTCAAAAGAATCATGAGAGAATAAATAACGACTCAAGTTTTCAATACTTTCTTTTTTACAATGTTTGTTTCGAAAAATCTAAGGCTAAAGCTAGCCGAACGCCTAATTTGTTTGGTCGTATCCTAAAAAACTCTCAAAAAATTTGATTGGCGTAGAAAACCCTATAACGGTGACATGTTAACGTCACCTCACCGCCACGTCATCCAACCACTACATTAATCTAAAATATACAAATTTCCCAATATACCCTCGTCTTCCTCCATCACATCTAACCCTGAATAATTAAAAAAAAAACCCCTAAACTCCACCTCCGGCGTCTTAGCGACCTCCGGCTCTCTCTCTCTCCTCCCTACCGCTGCCACCTCCCTCTCCACCCCCACCCCCACCCCCGATCTGCCTTAACCATAACCCTAACCCTAACACCTTCTCCCTCCCTCCCTCCCTCCTCCCACCACCTCCCTAACCTCCCCTGTCCTTGGCCCGGCCTCCCCCTGCCTCCCTGACCTCCCCTATCGTCACTGGCCCCGGCCCCCCCACCACCGCCTCCATCTCCATCACCACCACATCCTCCTTCTCCATACGACGCATCACTTCCTCCTCCTCGTCCACCCTCCTGCTCCCCCTCGCCTCCTCCTCGCCCTCTCGCCCTCCTCCGATCAACCCTCCTCCAAAACCCACCTCACCAAAAATTTAGATATTAATCAATAATTTAATATAAAATTAATTATTTGATTAAATATATTTATTAGAAGGGTAAACTTACTGTCTACTTAACACAGTTAACCACTCACCGTTATCTTCGGGATTTCTGTGCCAATCAAATTTTTTGGAAATTTACTGAGATATGGTGAGACGAATTGGGGGTGCAGTGACTTTTAGCCAAAATTTTATTATATTACCAAACATAAGAAATATTGAGAAGAGTATTGTGTTTTTTGGATGCTGAAGTTAATTTTTATTTGCTATGAAGTTTTATATGCTAAAATTATAATTAAAATATTTTTTTAAAATTATATTAATTATTTTTTAAAAACAAAATGGTAAAGCGTAGTATCCTTAAATTCTTGTGCATGCTTTCCAACTATGATTAATCAAGTGGCTAGCATGTAACAAGTTCAGGTAAGTGTTCGATTGATTGTTTGTTTTCTCTAAATTTTTATAATGATATAGGTAAGTGGTTTTTTCCCTTCTTTTTTGTTCCATGTGTCACAACAGTGGAATATTTGATGGTTTTTGAAACTGAATTCATATGCTCTGTTATAACAGTAGAGATTTAAACTTGTAAAGCATATTAAGATCTTCTGAATATTAGAATTATATTCCTAAAGTAGATTATATCGTCATTCTTTTATTATTCTGATGCAAAGAACCAATCTTACACCAATTAAATAAAATTGGAAATTTATTGTGAATAGGGGTCGGTCATATTTGAAAGCAGTTTCATCTCTTTTCCGGCCATTCTTTTTTTCTATAACCATGTTCAAAATAAAAGTTCGCTATGACAGAATATCTTTGTCTAGATCGTATCTGCAAGTATTGTAAGTTCTATTTTATTCAATTTTCTACTATGTTGGTCACTCTTCTATGTCGTCGTCAATAGAATATAACGAGCATCCTTCTGACCACCGTAGAATGGATCAACAAAATGAAATGGACAATTATAAAAAATATGTTTCTTTTATGAGCTGTTTTTTTAACTTCTAACAATTCATAAACTTAAAAATAAATAGTTTTAAAATATTAATCTTTTTCAGCAAAACACAGTCTTGATGTTGTTAAGTGAATTATTTCGAATGACATTTCTGCCCCTGATATGGTTGTTCACAAAAAACACCCTCTACTTTAATAACTCGCAATCATCGTCTCCTCTCTTTCATCCACAATCAAAACCCTAAGATCTCTCTCATTTTCGCTGAACTCGATGGCCGATGGCGATTACAGCAATGAGCCATCTTTACTCAAATCCCATTTCTCATGTATTCTTCACTCACTTCGATTTGCTCATCGAATCTTCAATTTTGCAATCCTCTTCCAACCTTATGTTGCGACGATTCGGGTCACCGATTCATTGGAGGTCGATCGAGTCAGTTATGATGAGTTTGAATCGTTTCATTATCGCCGGCGAATTCGGGGGGCTTTATGTAATCAAGTTGGCATCTTGTTCAAAGGTTAATTTTTTTTAATTGTTTTGGGTTATTATACTACTATTTACATATGTTTGATATGTTAGCTGAATACACATCATTTTATGATATTTATTTTACAATAATAATAAGATGAGAAAATGGAGTATATGTTGCCATTGTAGTCTGTAGGAGGCTTTGTACGCATGGGACCGTACTATTCAATGATCCATGTGCAACTTTAGTTTACAAATACGGGAATATTTTAGATTAGAAAGAAAAGGCGAAGTGACATGGATGAATGAATGGTTTGTTGCGTCCCACCATCGTAGGAAATTCATACAGTGAGACTATATTTATTCCGCATCCACTGATAGTAGTTGGTATATATTCCGCATCCACTAATAGTAATTGGAAAAGGTGGAAACTTATAGGCAATAGCTTATATTCAGGCTTATGCATGTTACCATATCAACGAGTATTTCAATTCTTGATAAAATAAAAAATTTATTTAATGATCGTTAATTGTTGATTGGAGGAAATCTCCGTTAGGCAATTACTAGGGTTTCACCACACGAGAAATATGAGATGATTATTAATGATGTGATCATGTTGGGTTATGTTTAGCCAGAAAAGATCAGTGGAAACAGCCAGAAATTAGAAACCTAAGCTTCTTCATGTTTCTTGCAAACCAGAATAAATTAGTTTTTTGTGTCTTAGAAAGCAATGAAGCAGGACACACGGATTTGTAATGATAACCCAACAAACAGAAAGATTGATCCTGAGCATTGTGCAGTTAAATCGTAGTTCATTTTTTTTTCAGCGCATCATTCTTTATATCATTATGGTTATGAATGATTGATCTTGAGTAGCAAAAATGGTGACTGCAACAATACTTTTGTTGGAGCCATAGTTTCCGAAACAGGTCTAGCAGCTGCCTAGTCGGAAGCGGGCTTAGACCTTTGCTTTGGGGTAGGTGTAGGAATAAATCAAATAAAAACCTAGCCCATATTTTAAGTGGATGTTTAGCCGTAAATTTATTTTCAGGCTTTTATAAATTGATTTTTGTTATTAGATGTTATTACGTTGTTTCTTGCATTGTTACTACATTGTTTCTTGCATTGTTACATATGTGTTTATTTCATCTTTTATAAATTTTTCATATTTTATAATTTAAGTAGAATAAATGACTTTCGTTGAATTTTCTTACACACATTTTACTTGAAAAAGGTAAAATCTCCTAGCCTAGGCGATATGCGGCCTACTACAGCACTGTCTAGTACTTCTTACAACCTTCGTTGGAGTTTGTTGTGTCTAGCTTTATCAATGCCTTAGATTTGACTATGAGTTATATATAGCAAATATATCATCTTATCCCCCACTTAGACTTCTTCTCCCAGTCATAGAGATTTTAAAAGATGCCCACTCATCGTAAGGTTTATGAGAAGCCCATCTCTTTTCCATAGGGCCCTCGGCCAGGAATATTCAGGACACAAGTTAGACAGGGCAGCTATCCGGTTGACAACCAGTCGTAAATGCTGCCAAATTTTTCATGGAGCATTCACTTAAATGTTGAGCCCATGTATTATGAGCATATGCTTAGCTGACGAGGATGAGTATGATAGGATCTATAGTAACCTTGTCCCCTCTCTAATTTTTCTGAAGTTTCTTATGTTATGTTTCCTTCTTTCTCATTTTGTATCCTTTCAAATCCTATAACTCCTCTCCATATTTCTACTTTAGGGGCTTTCGTTAGTTGATGACGAACTTAGTAAACATATTCATGCTTGGGTCATATGATCCAAGTTGTTTGCTGATGAATTAGTAAAAGATGTGCTAAACTACTATCCTCTTTGCTACCTTGTTCATTTTGATTAAATACAACATAACTGAAGTAAGGAAAACTTCTTTTTATGATGATAGTTGCTTTTGAAAGTTCATGATAGTTGCTTTTGAAAGTTCATCAATTCTTGATGAACCTTTGAACTTCACTTTTCCATACCTTCGTAGTTTTGTGTAGTAGAAACTCCTAGCTAGATAACGCTGGAGCTTGACATACGTGTCCAAGTTTATCTCAATTTGTGCATATTCTTCTGAAGTGCATGTCAGATATACTGTATTATGTAGCCTGTTAATTAGTTGATATCATCTGTTAAAACAATTGTTTAGCATTCGGTTTTCACGATAATTTAAAGCGGTGATTCAATATATTAAAATTGTTGGTTTAAGCATTTCTATAACGTCACGATGATAAAGTCTCAGTCCTAAACTTGTTACCGATTTACAAAATTTTGCAGAGTGGGATCTCCTTCCGGTAAAGATGAAACTCATACCAGCGAAACTGAGTGCAAACGTGACACTGTTTATCAGTCTCAACCTATTTTTAAGGTACTGTTCTCTTTTACAACACACATGCATCGTCATTTCGTACCATTCAGGGACTACTGTAAGGCTTTTAATATTCACCTTTTTTTTTGTTCTCAAACTACTTATTCAATTCAAACAGAAATAAGTATTTTTGTTTCCGGATATAAATAACTCTATTATAATCACAAATGAATAATGTGCCTTATGTGATGGCAGGTGGATGACATATCACCGGAATTACAACTATTTCTGAAGCAATTAAATTATGCAAAGGCAATGCCTCTGCCCTTGAAGCTTACTAAGAGTTTCAGGATGTTAAGAGAGAGAAGAAAGCATTGGATAAGATCTCTCTGACTATAATGCGGGTGCATGTGCGAATGAGGAAGAAGTTCAAATGATCTTAACTGTAAGTAGTCTGAACCCATACCTTATTAGGCAACGGAACTATATAGATGGCTACTATGATTATTTTCATTCATCTATAAGATATTTGATTAATAATAACAATCTGTTCTCCACTTTCTTCTTTTCCCACTCTATCATGAGTTTTTGTTTGTGTGAAGATCAAGGACAGTTTCTCTATCGATTGCATAGGTCACTAACTGCTTCTGGTTTCTTTGCCTTTCTCGTTCTTTGATTAATATAGAGATTCTCCCTAAAAAGGAAAGCCACTATTTTTTTAATTGCAATTAAATAGAATCTTTCTAATTTCTTTATGTTACATTGATTTTCATGTCAATGTATAACCTCATACTATATCTGAATACTTAAAGTTAAATGCTTATTGATACAACTAAAATCTTTTCTAATGGCATTTTAGGCGCTGAAGATTTTGGTTATTAACTAAAATTAATTTTGTGTTGATTGAATTTGTGATAGATACTTAAGGCCATGGGACTATCTGAGACGGCAGATCATGCAATGGAGCTCCTGGTAGATATTGGATATTCCCCTGTTCATGTAGATTGGTCTCTCTTAAAGTTTTATGGCCCTACCGGACACAGCGATAATGTACTTATGGCTGCTGAAGAACTGTTGAAGAAACCTTTCCGTTTCGATGAGGTTGACCGAAAAGATTTTACGTTTCTGGAAGCATATGCGATTGATGTGGATCAGCCAGACGAGGTATATTAAGATTATCTCTAAAGGCTTGGTCATGTAGTTGTCATAAGACCCATAACTTCATCTTCTTACCAATTTCTTCTCTGCTAATTTGTTCTATGAGTGGAATTCTGCTGAATATCTTAGTTTTGTTAATGATCCAGTTGATGATGCATTGAGTGCAACGAGGGTGCTGGCTGGCAGGATAAGGGTTTGGATACACATTACAGATCCAACATATTTGGTTGAACCTCGCGACAGAACTTTTATGTGAGTCATCTCTTCATCTTTGGGGGGTGGGAATAATAGTTTAGATAGATTTCTTAATGTTATTGAGTTAGATTTTTTTTTTGTTATTTGAGTTTTCTGGTTTATTTATGTAGGGATGCAATGCTAAGAGGAACTTCTATATATTTGCCCACATCACCTTTTCAATAATACCCGAGAAGCTTGCTATGGAGGCTGTCCTTTCGGATGGGATAGTTTGCAGAGCTGTCACCGTTTCAGTCACACTGCACCACGACGGCAGGTAACTATATATGCTTAAATGGATTTACATGATTGATTGCTATTTTTGTTTGAAGTATCTAATATTGAATGTGGTTTACATATTTAGATTCCTTTATCAGACCTACTCACCAGCTGACGTATGAGAGTGCGTCTGAGTTGCTTAACTTGGACCGTGAAGAGGATGCCGAACTTAAAACGTTAAATGAAGATGCCTTCCTTTGGCTGCAATGGCGTCGCAGTTAGGTAGTACTTTTACACCATAATTATATTTTCTTTTTGAAATTTAAATGCTTAATTTCCCTTAAGGTATATTGATTGTTCTCTCATGTCTTTGTCATCAGCTTTGTTAATGTTTTGTTATTCATTGTTGATGAAGCTGCATCATGTAGTTATTTTCACTTCGGTACTCTATAGGAAACAAGTTGTGCTTGTAGGAGTTCTTACTAGGGTAGCAGGCTTGTAAAATTAATTAGATGTTGACAAGCCTAACTTTTTTGTTACTTCTTTATATTTTGGCTAAATTACACTAAAAGGCATGCCTTTTTTGGATATTGGAAAAACCCCTTGAACTAAATTAATCTAAGAAAATCCCAATTGCAAACATATAGCATGACATTCTGGGACATCTCCAACATTAACCTTAACGATAATCTCACTCGGAAATGCTATTCTTCCCCATCTTAAATCGTAAACCTTTAAACCCTGAAATCCATATACCCCAAGCAGTTAAAATCCCTAAATCCAAATCAAATGGACAAAAGCAAAGAAAAAATAACCTAATGGTAAAACACCTTCAAACAATC
Organism: Agapanthus africanus; assembly: GCA_030015575.1. Lineage (NCBI taxonomy): Eukaryota > Viridiplantae > Streptophyta > Magnoliopsida > Asparagales > Amaryllidaceae > Agapanthus > Agapanthus africanus. The sequence goes on along the minus strand of JASDDO010000031.1, from coordinate 512,420,783 downwards.
AACTTTCTTCATCCTTCAATTGAAGGCGTACAACCCCTCCAATTTGAGTGGAAATACTTCCTTGATGATCGTTATCTTCGATTTAGGATTAGGGCGATAGGAATAAGGGATATAGAGGGTATTTATTGTTTTCAAATATTAAACAAGGTAAAAAGTAAATGAGCATGGCTAGAACAATGCCAGAGGTATTCAAGTTATAGCAACTAATAATGTCGTATGAGGGATGTCACAGAACCTGGAATAGTTCATGATAGTCAGATGCGAAAAAGGTTGTTTTGGCGGGGGGGGGGGGGGGGTTATCTCTAATTTATAGAGTTCAAGGGAGTTTTTCATGAAATCTTGAATAAGTCATGTTATTTTAGTGCAGGATAGGCTTTTATTTACATATAAGTAGTATTTACCCAATTGTACGACCATGCCTGATGTGTGTGTTTGTCTGTAGGCATAACATACAAGAAAGATCAAAGTCATCAAACATATTCTACCTTCATAATATTCATTGATGTAGTCCATGCATTTGTAAATTACTTGTCTGCTTAACATTGGTGTGCCGGAATGCTTTAATTATTCTCAGGAAGTTTATTAAACAGTAGAGTTTATTTATCCGCTGCTTGATGGAATAATGGGGATATGATGAAGTCAAATCAGTTTAATGATACATTTCTTACCTCGTGTAGGGTGTAGTGGATACATTTGTGATAGATCTACGGATCAAGGTGGAAAACCCAGATGAGATCGAACCTTCCTTCAATCTCTTTGTCGAAGAGCAACCAAATCCTTCAAAGCAACTTGTTTCCGAGATGATGATACTTTGCAGAGAGGCTATTGCCTGGAGCTCAACATTCCATTGCTTTACAGGGGACAGCCCAAGCCGTATAACATATCACAAGATTCATTTTCCAATCTCCCCAAAGGACCAGCTAGGAGCAATGCTTATATCAGACAAATGCGCCAAGCAGTACTGGACTTTAGTAAACCCAAACACCATTGGGTACTTGGACTTTCAAGTTATGTACAGTTTACTTCTCCAATCCGGCGATTTGCTGATCTTCTAGCCCATTACCAGGTACATTTGTCTAGGTCATCTCAAGTACATGAAAATTGTGACTTAAATATTTATATGAGAGTGGTCGGCCCCAATAGATTCTTAATTTTTATTTCCATCTTATTCTATAGCATAGATAAATTGACATCGATGCATGTTGTATAAAAAAAAGACTGTCTGTAAAAATTGTCTATATCGAGACTCGTTTATTATAGGGGACTAGCACATGACCGAGTTTCAACCGTTAGTTAACCATATCTCCACCTTAAAATATGTTATGTTCCCATTTGTTTTCATCGTAAATCCGTAGGCTTTTTCCAACATGCATGGGTAATAGAGAACACACTCACTCTCACACACACACGCGCGCATGCATACAAAAGTTGGAAATATTTCACAGCCAGCAGGCATAATCATGGAATAAAACATTTTCGCAGTTTGAAGGCTTAGGTTTACACTCAGTCTTTGAGTTTGGTTCTTAGGCCCTTTTCTTCTCTATCGGGCAAAGTTTGGTTCGGGTTATAAAGTATGTCTATTTCCAAGTGTAGCTTGAAGAATTGTTTCTCAGGTTGGAGTGGGGCAATCTTTTTATGCATTTTCACCCTTAGATCGTAGAACGAGTGGTGGGAATTGAAGCGAAACGAACATCTAATATAGTACAATATTCATACACAATTTTTTCTTTGCTAATTTGATTTTGGATGCGTTATGTCCATCGAAAGCAGACAATGAAAACCAAAATAGATTGAAAGAAGGAACACAAGTTTTTTCCTCCACCCCAAAATTGGTGTATAAGTTTATTTTTCTGACATCGAATCCCTTAATTAATTTATAATGCATGGTTTGGATCAGGGCTTCAGGGTTCAGAGAAGAATGACCTTGACATGTCTTAAAACTTGATCTTTGCTGTCCCTCGTGATTTGCTAATGCTTTTAACATTTTCTTGCTGCCGGTACTTTTCTATTAATGTTTATTGAAGTGCACACGTGACAAATTACATGAAGAAAGATCGCCAACTTAGACAAATTTCCAAATCACTAAAAGCTGTAAACCATCTCGGATGCTGCGGTGGGGCACCCAGGAATCCTGTTTCCCTCTGTCCATCTTTGAAACATCTCCATGTTCAAGGGATGCAAAGTATCAAAGATTATATTAATATTTGGTTTTAAGATGCGGCAACATTGTTTGTTTTCTCCCTTATAATAGATGCATGATTTTTCTTAATGTAATTGTTATTAACTCAGGTACATACAGAGCACCTGTGCTACATCTGGTGAAGGCTTGTATGAAGGGCTGGATTGGCTCTCCAGTAACATTGCCAACAAGTTATAGCAAAATCATCATTGATATCAACCAAAAAAGTGATTATTATTATTATTATTATTATTATTATTATTATTTTTGCAAATGAAGCGATCAAATTTTCATTTCTTATGCAGGGTTAAACTTTCACAGGGCTTGGTGAGAGCGAAGCTTTGAGAAAAATTTACAAGTCTGTTTCTTAAAATGTTATTTTTTTCTGTTGTCGTGGATGTTTCATGTTCTGATTGTTACTCATGTTTCTTGGTTTTGGTGCTTAGGTTCTTTACAATCCTTTTGCTTTTGGAAACTTTTATTATTTTGTAGTAATTGTCATGTGTAATTAGTTTAATACATGTTCGTTTGGTAATATTGATCTTGACATGAGATTAAAACTGATCAATTTCTTTTTCAGCCAGCAATTCATTATAGGGCCTTTTTTTTACATAGTTGGATTGGATTTTGTTAGCCATTTTGATAACAATTCCTGCTTTCACCAAATTCATAAATTTGTATAGCTGCATGACTATCATTACAGTGTTACAGTGTAACAACAAAAGAGAATGGTGAATGTATATCATAAAAATAGGGCTGTTTATTGATAATCGGAAAATTTTGATTGTGTTTTATGTGATTTTCTCGCTATTTGCATTTTCACTTTATTTTACAAAGAGGTTGCAGAAGTGCAACAACTGATGAGCCGTGGTGTAAGGCACTCGAGAATGTATGGCATGTTTCGTGATGCAATTGGACAAGTTGTAGAGCATGTGCCATAGAATATAAGTATATCCTCTACGAGCTATCAGGCATTAATTGTTTATTATGATATACTGTATATTGGGATGCGCTGCTTGTGTATGATACCGTGATGTCTAAATATATTAAAAGATTATTGAAGATATTTTTTAGTTATAACTATAGAGATTTATAGAGATTCGAAAATATATGAACATTCAGAAATTGAGCTTTGATGTTTTGGTTTTCTTGTCACCAGCTTGCTAGAATCTAATAGGAATGATGTATCTTGTTTTCAACTCATCTGGCTTTTAGGGGGGGTCATTTGATTAATGATGTGATTTCTTAATCTCTCAAACAAATCATAACTAGTGTGATTGCATGTTATTAAATATCATCTCATTATTATTTTTATGCATGTTATTAAATGTCACGTTATTATTATTTTTGTTATTATTACTTTTATTTTATAAATGCGATGTATGTAATTAAACTATCAAGTCATTATTTTATTATGATGTATGTAGTTAAATTAATAAAGAAATTTATTAGAAAAATTTCTATAATTACATGAAATGCACGTGCCAAAACCACAAGAGTATAATTCGGCTGAGATATTTTGTTTGTTTGTAATTCATTTGAGTTAAAATAGTAAAAGATAAATCTCACTTTTGACTCATCTTTTTTAGATGCATGCAATGTCGCCTTTGGGTTCTTTTGAGAGTTGGTTGTTCATGAGATACTTGTGACATTACATGCAATAATTGCCCATTCTATAAGTTTTATTAGGTTGCTAGCTAGTCTCTATATTACTGGTAAATGGGTAATAGCTAATTAATGAAGTTGCCCTCAATGAGGAGAAAAAAGATGTGTTTTCCTAAGAAAGTGGAGTAGTAAATAATTTAAGATGGTGGAGGAAATTGATTAACCATGAGCTAATACATATACGTAAGCGCTTCCATTCTCATATATAAATAAAATAGGATATTCTAGCTAAAGTAAATATTAAACTTGTAGGATATTGAATGTTTGATTGTGCCAATAATCCTATCTTCTCAATTATTTATATTCTTGAACCTCAAATATAGATGAAAATATGATGAGAGCTTACTTATATAAGCGGTGACTGATTAATTTCTATAAAACTCGTTAAAAAGATAAATTAAGAAAATTAAACAAACTGGATAGTTTAGCTTGTCTTTGCAGGTCTTTGTTTACATGTCAATTAGTGCATATGCCTATGTTTGTTTTGGCACATGGGATGCACATGGTTATATGAAAAATATTTATAATGCATGGCTGAAAGAAGGAACGCAAGTTTATAAGTCTTTTTTCTAACGTTGAATCCCTGAATTAATTTATAATGCATGGTTTGAAACCAGAAAGAACGATGGGCCTTGTAAACATGAGTATTACATCTGGGAGGAGTCTTCAAAACAACAGCAGCAGTTGGAACATCTGAAAAAACAGCCAAGCGAAAAAAAGTTTTGGGCCGTGATACTTTGGGTTGATACTTCAATTGAGTCGTGTTATGATATGGAAGAAGAAAGACACGTTTGCATCTTCTTGAGGTAAATATATCTTATTTTTGAATGCAGGTAACAAAAAAATGTCTATTAGATTATTTTCTGCTTGTTTGTGGTAGCATTAGTTTTTTGTTTTAATAAATTATTTGCTTCTCAGCATTAGTCATATTAATCTTGTTGGGATAAAGTAACGTGTACGGGGCACTTGCAGTGCAGTCATACTATATAACAAGCTCTGATCCAAAAATATATGAGTTGGAGACCTTGGAAATGCTTTTGCTGTCACATAATGAGCCATTAACAGTCTCTCAACATCTTATGTTAATTAAGTGAACATCTACGCAGAGCAGTATTAGTTTTGTTTTTGTCATAAATACATAAACTATAACTATAAAGTTGGTGCAAGAATTTTATGATGTCACCATGTCGGTACTTCTCTTATGGAGTGCTGATAATAACGCATTAATCCTGTACATAATACCATGGCCAAGTAGTAGCCATAAATTGCAGAAGGCCAGTTGAAATGAAGGAAATTCTACCTTCTGATGTTTAATCATGGTCCTCTTTTTCCTTTATCACGTGTAATCCACACGGATGTTTTATGAATTTCCCCTGTATATATCAATGTGCTCTATAATAAGGGCGTGGCTTGTTACTAAGGCATTTTTTTCCATTAGAATTTTGCTTATATCCAGGAAGCATGTTTTCATACAATGATCGTCCCAGATTTTAATGTATGTATTTTTTCATTTGTTTTTTCCTATTACATTAGGGAATCCGGACAACTGCAAAAGTTATGTATTGGAGACAAGAGTGAGATGGGATAGAAGTTACGATAGATCAGGCCATCCCACTTTCTAATGAACTACATGTTAAAGAAGTGGAACAAGAACAACTGCAAATTTTTCCAACTGAGTGAGAAACGTAAGAACCTTAAAGATATTAAAATAACGGTAAATTGTTTGAAAAAGATGAAATACCAGTTTATACCTATTAATTCATATTTTGAAACCATTTCATGAAATCGTCTATCTATTTTATCCTAAAAAAGTTCTCTGCAAAGTGAAATCATATTTTGTTTTAATGTGAGTTTGTTCTCTGTGAATTCAAGAATTAAAATATGTATGCAGATGAATATTTATTATGTTAAATATGATCAAAAGCGACCAGGTTCTCAACTAAAAAAGAATTTATTCTTTTAAAGTCTACAGAGTACTTGACAATAGTCATAATACTATCATCCTAATATCAACATGTCCTGCACCTACCAAGTCATAACATTAGCCAAGTTACAGATCAAGTGGCTCAAATGGTTACCTACACAATATGCTATTTTAGTTTGTACCTGAAGGAAAATAAAGAGTGTACAAAACATTTTCAATTTTCAAAGTTGTGTTTTTCTTTGTCCTTTTATTTCATCAAGTTTTCTTCGGTAAAGTAGAAAAACCGGAAAATAAGCAGAAGAAATAGAAGCTATGTTTAGTTTGGAAAAAGTGATGGAAAAGAAAGAAAAGTTTGACATTCAATAATAATAATTCTAGGAAGAACATCGAATTCCTGTCAGTAACTGTTGAAGTGGGCAAACTGCCAAGAATGAAATATATTGACCAGACATGGTCGATGACTCTTGTAGATAGCGGCTAGACATTTGCCACTTTCTTTGTAGCAACATTCTTTTTGTTTAAGTCAAGTCCATCCATTTCTCTTATTTCTCACAGTATTTATATCACATAGAACTTGCCATTAACTACTCTTTTTTCTTATTTCTACAAATCGTCGAGCCATTCCTAAATCTACTTCTATGTTGTATAAACCATTTCTCAGTTTTGTTATCTTAATATTCAAATGAATTTCAAAGGCTTGGAGAAACATTTTCAAAAGCCCCATTTGGCATATTGGCGGAGGTCATGAAGCAGCAGCAGCGTTTTGTCTTTAGAATCTACATGCAGCTGAAGGATACAATTTGCTCCCAAATATTCGAGTGATATCAACTAGTGGAAAATTTACAATCCATAAAAATCGATGTACTAACTTGTAGAACAGCTTTCAATGCTTGAGTGATGTTAGTTTGCTCTGTAACATATGAGATCAAATTTCCACTTTTTTGGTCTTGGGTTTAGGGGATGGTCCCACGGGTGTTAAGACGGTTGTGACATTGGTCCGTTCCTCCTCCATAAGCTTTTGCAAAAGACGATTATCATCTTTACTCGGATGCAAGCTCTAACCATCTTTGACCTTGTACATATTTTCTCTGTACGTGTTTTTCTTATTAATGTCAATCTTTTTTGGGGTACGCCTTCTTGCCTTACTTTTTCTTCAAATAAATAAATAAAATAAAATCAATGGATAAACATTTCCCTTCCCAATTCTGTGACCCATCTTATATTTCTACTTGATAAGTGTTGACTGTGTGCATATATATTCTTCTGTTGCGCAAGGTCTCTCAATGTGGAAAAATTATTCCATGTGTCTGCCGTATACATCCGGACAAAAAAAAAGTAATAATAGTGTGGGGCTCACACGTTGTCCAAAACAGCCGGAAACTCACCCTCTCTCTAACCATTGCCCGGATGTATTACACTCGGCACACCGAATAATTCCTCCTCAATGTGTGCGCGCTAGCTAGTTAATTGTCATATCGTCTAATTTTTGGGGTACACATCTAAACACTGTCGAAGTGAAGAAGGAAAAGAAAACAAAAACAGAGAAGTGCTTTAATTACAATCGTTTATTTTTTGGACCAGTTGATATATTAGAAATTTCACCTGTTTTGTGCTTTGAACAGCGAGAACTGGCATATTGTATGTCATCTCTGAATTTTGTGGAAGCTTAGTGTCTGCTCTCTTTCTTTCACTAAACAAAATCTCAGTTGCGGCTTCTGGAACACTTTTTGGACTCCTAGTGTGCATGCTTTCCGAACACCTTACAAATTGGTTGGTCCACAGAGAAAAGGTACGTTAGCAAATTTTCCGAAGGCTAAAAATACCTTTGACCGTATTTTTTAAATTTTTTTTAGTTAATAGTCATAGAGTTCTTACTTTTATTACAGTAAGCTCCCTTGAGATGACACGTAAGGGTATTGTAGCGGGAAAAACTCACATTAAAACAAAATTTTAAGAGTTTACTGTAATAATAAACTTTGAGATAGTTTAGTGAATAAAAACTCGATTATCACCAAGTTTAAGGAAGTTTGTTATAACAAAAGAACATTAAGAATTTTAGTGAAAAAACAACAATAGTTTAAGGAAAGCATAGTGTAATATAGACTATTCTAAATTTTTTTTATTTAAATCTCACTTTGCAGCATATGATGCTCATAAGTGGGAATTTCCCAGATCACGACACGTAGCGGATGACGTGTCATCCACGTAAGCCCGCTAGATTTCTGGGGGCTACGAAGCTGGAATAAGTATGATGCATTGGGAACATTCCTCAGCACCTCATCTCCGAGGCTGCATTCGACCTTTTGGAGACCTTTCCGGAGTGCCTTCCATATTCGCCTAGCAACCAGCTAACAGCTCACCTCCGAGCAATCCTACAACCGAGCTTCCACAGCCTCCTTGCTCGTCTCCGAGCTGTTACTGAGCTGAGCATCCTCGGCCTCCTCGCTCGTCTCCGAGCTATCCACTGATCTGAGCTTCTTCGGCTTCCCTATTCAACCGGGAGCACGAAGCCCGAACGCCCCCGTAATGGCTCCGTATATCTCGCCATGAAGAGATCTTCGCCGGCTCACGTCCCGCATCCCACGCTAGCGTATCTTACCCTTAATAGGCGTATCTCGCTATCTACGCGAACGTGACGCAGGTGCATAACGGACGACGAGAATCTCACATCGGCTCACTCCATACGATCGCTATATAAACCCTCTCTTCCAGAGGACTCAGGTAACTGGAACTCATTCAATACGCTGCTACCCTCTCATTATTCCTCGGTACTTACTTGATCGTCGGAGGGTCCTACGGTGGTTATCCACCCCGGGACTTCCCTTACAGGTAGCTCGGTGTCAACGATAGCCCACTGAAATTCACACATTCAACCCTCACACCAAATCTCAACCGTTCAGAATCGTTTACAGCAAGATCGACAGAGGACAACTACTGAGGGAGATTTTGACCTCCATCAGTTGGCGCCGTCTGTGGGAACGAAAGACTTTTTCACCATAAAAGTTGATCTTCTGCCTTCGATATAATGACCAACGATCAACACAACGGAGGTCCAAGTGCGAGCCATCTCTCGCTTCGCAATGGAGGCTAGGGTAGTTCCACTCCACCTCCAAACGTAGTCAAAGCCTTCATCACATGGTTGCCGGGCAGCTTCCTGCCCGGCCCGTCCACCGCGGGTAGCTTCCTGCCCAACAACACCGTGGATCCAAAGCCCTCATCACGAGGCTTCCGGGTAGCTTCCTGCCCGGCCCATCCACCACGGGTAGCTTCCTACCTAACGAAGACATGGATATAAAGCCCTCATCATGAGGCGGCTGGGTAGCTTTCTGCTCGGCTCATCTACGGTGGGTAGCTTCCTGCCCAACAAAGACGTGGATCCAAAGCCCTCATCACGAGGCGGCCGGGTAGCTTCCTGCTCGATATATCCACCGCGGGTAGCTTCCTGCCCAACGAAGACGTGGATCTAAAGCCCTCATCATGAGGCCTCCGGGTAGCTTCCTGCCCACCCCGTCCACCGTGGGTAGCTTCCTGCCTAACAACGCCGTGGATCCAAAGCCCTCTTCATAAGGCCGCCGGGAAACTTCCTGCTCGGCCCATTCACCGCGGGTAGCTTCCTGCCTTACAATACCGTGAATCCAAAGACCTCATCATGAGGCCGCCGGGCAGGTTTCTGCTCGGCCCATCCATAGTGGGTAACTTCCTGTCCAACGAAGACGTGGATCTAAAGCCCTCATCACGAGACGGCTGGGTAACTTCCTGCTCGACTCATCTACAGTGGGTTGGTTCCTGCCTAACGAAGACGTGGATCCAAAGCCCTCATCACGAGGCGGTCGGGTAGCTTTCTGCTCGGCCTATCCACCGCGGGTAGCTTCCTGCCTAATGAAGACGTGGATCTAAATCCCTCATCATGAGGCCGCCGGGCAGCTTCCTGCCCAGCCCGTCAACCACGGGTAGCTTTCTTCCCAACAACGCCGTAGATCCAAAGCCCTCATTACGAGGCCGCCGGGCAGCTTCCTGCCCGGCCCATTCACCGTGGGTAGCTTCCTGCCTAACAATACTGTGAATCCAAAACCCTCATCATGAGGCCGCCGGGCAGGTTCCAGCTTGGCCCATCCATAGTGGGTAGCTTCCTGTCCAATGAAGACGTGGATCTAAAGCCCTCATTACGAGGCGGCTAGATAGCTTCCTGCTCGGCTCATCCACAGTGGGTAGCTTCCTATCCAACGAAGACATGGATCCAAAGCCCTCATCACGAGGCGGCCGAGTAGCTTCCTGCTCGGCCTATCCACCGCGGGTAGCTTCTTTCCTAACGAAGACATGAATCTAAATCCCTCATCACGAGGCGGCTGTGTAGCTTCCTGCTCTGCCCATCAACCGCGGGTAGCTTCCTATCCAACAATACTGTGAATCTAAAGCCCTCATCATGAGGCCGTCAGACAGCTTCCTGCTTGGCCCATCCATAGTGGGTAGCTTCCTGCCCAATAAAGACGTGGATCCAAAGCCCTCATCACGAGGCGGCAGGGTAGCTTCCTGCTCGGCCCATCCACTGTGGGTAGCTTCCTGCCCAACGAAGACGTGGATCTAAAGCCCTCATCACGAGGCGGCTGGGTAGCTTCCTGCTCGGCTCATCCATAGTGGGTAGATTCCTGTCCAACGAAGACGTGGATCCAAAGCACTCATCATGAGGCGGTCGGGTAGCTTCCTGCTCGGCCTATCCACCGTGGGCAGCTTCCTGCCCAACGAAGACGTGTATCTAAACGGTGGATCCTTAAGCCTCGCATTAAACCAGCAGGAAGGCCTCTACCCGGCGCACGTACCCGAAGTAGGCAAACCATAACATGGCCTATGTAAATAAAGATCGAGTTCGGTCGATAGCCGTCCTGAACAGACGAAGCGACATCTCTATTATGGCGCCACCCTTTCGGTGATCCACTGACGTCATCGGGGATACACGCGAAAATTAAGGCGCACGGTGAGACGCTACGTGGACTGGTAGATCGAAAGGATGCAACTGCCAAACGCCATGTCGTTCCCAGACAATCCACCATGAAGAATTCTCGGCACCAAGCTGAGCAGAGAAAACCAAGCAGACCACTCTCGACTCGACCCATAAATAGGTCGAAACGAGAGTGGGGGGGCTAAGTGGGAATTCCCCAGATCACGACACGCAACGGATGACGCGTCATCCACCGATCTGAGCTTCTTCGGCTTCCCTATTCAACCGGGAGCACGAAGCCCGAAAGCCCCCATAACGGCTCCATATATCTCGCCACGACGAGATCTTCGCCGGTCTACGTCCCGCACCCTACGCTAGTGTATCTTACCATTAATGGCGTATCTCGCCATCTACGCGAACGTGACGTAGGTGCGTAACGGACGACGAGAATCTCGCATCGGCTCGCTCCATGCAACCGCTATATAAACCTTTTCTTCCAGACGACTCAAGTAACTGAAACTCATTCCAATACGCCGCTACCCTGTTATTATTCCTCGGTACTTACTTGATCGTCGGAGGGTTTTACGGTAGTTACCCATCCCGGGAATTCCCTTGCAGGTAGCTCGGCGTCAACGATAGCCCACTGAGATCCACACATTCAACCCTCACACCAAATCTCAACCGTTCATAACCGCTTGCAGTAAGATCGACGGGGGACAACTACTGAGGGTGATTTTGACCTCCATCATACATCCTTGTCTTCATCGTTGTGATTAACTTAGCTGTTGGGCTCTTCCCTTATATTGATAATGTTGATATTATTTTAAATTTAAATAGTTGGTTATTATTATAGATAACATTAAGATAAATCTCTTATTTAAATAAAGATTTAGATAAAAGAAAATATTTTATTAGATAAGGATAAATGAGATTTATGTTGATCCAAATGTGATTAGGAGAATGTTTATTCTATCCTATAAATAAGGAGGTGCTTTCATCAAGGGGATTTGGCAAATGGCAAAAACAAAAGGCAGAACAAGGACTAAGGCCATGACTAAGACAAGAGAGATGCCGTATCTAAGTTTATGAGAGAGGAGATGAGATATGAGAGAGAGTTGAGATGTGTGAGATCTTGTAACTTTTTTATCTTCATTGAGAGATTATGATTCTAATCTAGATTTGAGATATACTATTATTTTATATGATCAAATCAAGGAGAAGATAAGATGTCGGGTGTAATCTCTTTTTTACATCAATGGAATCCTCATGTTTGTCTCATGGATTAGACCAGTCGGTCGAACCACGTTAAAACTCTGTGTTGTTACTTCTTTTTATGGATTATTGTCTTGCGTGCTCGGACGTTAAAAGACGGGATTTTCCCAAGACGATAGGTATCGGAGGGAAAGATTCCCTGCTCCCCGCCGGAGGACGCGACTGGGACGTTGGGACGTCGAGGCCTAAAATTCGAGGGCAGATGCTAATTGGTGCTATCCGTCCACCTCTCCGAAGATGCCAAGTTGATTTATGGCACCATGTATCGAAGGTTTAAACGGATGCGGCCGATGTAGCGGACTTCGTCAGATTCCTCCTTATTTGAGGGGTTTTTGATTGTTGGGACGCTCTTCCCTGCAGGCGCAAGTCCCTGCAGTTAATTACGCTACCGCATCGCGGTAACCACTTTCTCCTTCTCCAGATGGTCACTTCGTGTCGTGTGTGTTTATTTTGTTTTTGGTTGCCCGTGGATTATATACGGAGACTAATTTATGTTGTCGCCCGTAGGACGTGGATTAATCCAAATCCGTATTTTCTTAGATTTGGGGGTTGGTTTAAGGATACGTTAGTCTTATTTGAGACTAAGATCAACTTAAACGTTTGTTAAGGATACGTTAGTCTAATTTTAGACTAAGATCAATTTAACGGGATCGTTTAGATCCAACAAGAGAGCATTTGGGCTCTATTGTTTAGTTTATGGACATTGCGGTCCGTTGTTAGTTTAAGGACAGTACGGTCCATTGTTAGTTTAAGGACATCTCGGTCCAATGTTAGTTTAAAGACATTGCGGTCGAGGTTAAGGACATCATAGTCCGTGAGTTTAAAGACCTCACAGTCAAGGTTAAGGACATCATAGTCCATGGGCTTTAAAGGACCCCACAGTCCGTAGAATGTTTGATTGTCGGGACCCGTCACCTCTCTGAAGACGTTGAAGGATTACACCGACAAATATCAGAGGAGTAAAGAGATGTACCCTCGAACCGATGTGAGTTGGATGAAAGATCTGTAGTCCAATTTGGGGCTAAGATCTGTTAACATATTTATGAGAAGATGAGCCCAATTAATATGAGTTGAGAACTTATGGCCAATTTTGGGCTAAGTCCAATAAAACATTTTATTTTAGGTCGTTGAGCCTTTATTTGGGCTTAGCCCTTTTAACAATGCTGAGCATTGATTTATATCTTGACAATGTTTTGTCTTTTATTGAATGCTGAGCATTCATCATAGCTCTGGGCTTATTAAAGAACAATTTATGTTCTGTCAGCGCTCACGTGAGGGACACGTGGTGCGCTTGGCGCCAGTCAAAGAGCGCAGTGCGCTTCTGCTGAGTAGCGCACATGTGAGTGACACGTGGCGCGCTTGACGCTTTGCACCAGTCAAAGAGCGTAGTGCGCTTCTGCTGAGTAGCGCACACGTGGCGCGCTTGGCGCTGAGCGCCAGATGATGAGCGCATTGTGCTAATATATGAGCGCATTGCGCTATTAATTCAGTGGCGCACACATGAATGCCACGTGGTGCGCTTGGCGCTGAGCGCCAGCCCATGAGCGCAGTGCGCTATTTCAGAAGCGCAAAGTGCAAGTTGTTAAGCAGCGCATACGTGGTTGACACGTGGCACATTTGGCGCTGAGCGCCGGTCCAGAGAGCGCAGGAGCGCAGTTCAGGAGCGCAATACGCATTTCAAGAACAACAGTTCAAGAACAACATTTCAGCTGATCAATTTTATGATCTGGGAACAAATTTATGTTCTTTAAAAGATACTTTGTCTCAAGATTTAAGAACAACAGTTCATATCTTGCAGGAGAGATTTTCAATCTCTTATTTTGATGAAAGGCTTTGCCTTTATAGATCCATGATCTGTGAGAAGAATTATGTTCTTATTTTATTTTATGGTGAGATCTTTTGATCTCTTTTTGTGAAAGAATTTTTTGTCCTGTAGATCTATGATCTTTTTAAAAAAATAAATTTTTCTTTCTATGAGATGATTTCATCTTTGTGTTCATCATCCATCATTCTTACCTTGAAGAAAAATCTTCTTGCAAGAGCTTGCACTTTTTCTTTGAGTTTTTTTCAAAGTTTATGGGTTTTTTTTTCTCTGACTTGAAGTCTTGGGGCCTTTATATAGGGCAAGCTGATTTGTTGGATCAGTTAAAGAGATCTTTCTCTGATTGATTTGGAGATGTTTCCCACCATTGGATCTTTGATCCTAGGGCTTCTGTTTTACAGAAGGCAATCTTCTTGTTTTTAACAAGATTGGAAAATCTTTGCATAACAGAATTTAATTCTGATCGATAAATGATTTATCATTATTATTAGATCTTTTGATCTAACGGTGGGGAGTTTTTTAATTCCAGCGCTAGCGCACCCGTGCTTTGCACGTGGTGCGCTGTTTAGAGCGCATCGCACCATGCGCTAGCGCACCCGTGTTTGACACGTGGTACGCTGCTCGGAGCGCAGCGCACCCTGTGCTAGCGCACACGTGGCATGCTGCTAGGAGCACAGCGCATCTAGCGCTAGCGCCCACGTGCTTTGCACATGGTGCGCTACTTAGGGCGCAACGCACTTGGCGCTGCATCTGAACCGTTGCTTCGATTTTGAAATTTAAATTTCAAACAGAGCTTTGCTCTGATTGGGGGAAACAAATGCCCCCCACCGTTGCGCTCACGTGGCCCACATGTGAGTGCAGCGGTGGCAGCTTCTGCACCCTTGGATCAATTCAGAAGTTGAAAAGGCATTTCAATGCCTATAAATAGGACCTTTGGTCATTTAGATAATTCTGTTCATCTTCTTCTCTTGAGAATTTTTATTCAAAGTATAGCTCTTTTGCTTAAGAACTTTTTAAGAGTCAAAACTCTGCTAAAATCTAGGTAAAGATTTAATCTTTTAAAAGATTATTTAAGAATCTAGGGTTTCACCTATTAATAGAGCCTTGCTCTTCATAGATCTTTGATCTAAAGAAAGCCCTTTTAGGGTTTCATTACCAGAGCTTTGCTCTCTTGAACCCATAGATCTAATCAGATCTTTCATGGGGTTTCTTAGCCCATGAACAGAGCTTTGCTCATAAAGAACTCTTAGAGTTTGTTCATAGATTTTGAAGATCTCAGAATTTTTAATTGATTTTAATTTTTTTCTGATGTATTTTTCCATCATCCTTACAGAGCCAGGCTCTTGAGAAATTTTTATTCCTTCATGATCAGAGTTTGACAAGTGTCACTCTGTCACAGAGCATTGCTCTCAAAGGGAGATTTACTCCTCTTCCCGAGGGATCTCTCATTTAATGAGAATTTTCTTGAGGATCTCCTCATTTAAATAACAGTCTCATCAAATGATGAGACTGTTTTATTAATTGGTGCATTGTCATCTAGATTTTGTGGGTCCCCCTTTTGGTCCCCTTTCCACTGCATTGCAGTGTGGTACAAATTCTAAAGTACCAAGTGTCAGAATTTAAATTAAATTATAGCACTAACAGTTAACTTTTGTTCCTTTTCACGCAGACGACATGTCTTTCGACACTTCTTTTCCGTTCATCCGATCAGAAGGCATATTTCCTTAGGCGCCTGTAGACCGAGAGGTTCTCGCGCTGATCAAAGACCACGACCCGGAATACAAGAATCTTCACTTATGGGGTAGATGGTATGATCAGATTATCAGAGGCCGCCGGAGCTTTTCTTGTGCGATGCCTTCGGAGCCTATCTCAGCGATCCCGTATGCAGATGCACCCCCGGTGAACTATGCCGTGGAGGTGGTTAATTGGACTTCGGAAGGTTTCCTTCAGCCTTCTATTGCCGCAGTACCCGTGCAGCCTCCGCCGGCTTTGAACACCTTAGGGCGGCACATATGTCAGGGAGAGTCGCGCCCTTGGGGACAGCCCTACAACATCGGGCTAACTCCCCGTCATCCGGCCGGGTACTTACAGTGGGCCCGGTATATCTTATCGGCAAAGAAATCGCAGCTGCTAAAGCTTGGCCTATACCCTGCGGTCTATGTTTCCTTGTTCCAGTATTCTGCACCTCCCACATGGTGGATCAAGGCGTTTTTGGAGCAGTGGAACATCCCGACCCATACCTTCCTTCTATTGGATAGAGAGGTCTCTATTTTCTTGGAAGAATTTGCCGAGGTTTCTGGTTTACCAGTTAGGGGGGAGCACTACGAGGAGATGCTTCCTCCGGATGAATATGTTTTTGCCACCAAGCCAGTGGTGATGGGCCTTACCCCAGAGAACGCCATTCAGCACCAGTTCCCAAGTCTGATAAAGGTGTTGAACATGTATGAGAGCCTCTTTCTTGAATCCGGAGGTCGGGGGGTCAGCTTTGCGGACTTCATTGCTCGTTTTCTTCGCCCAGAAATTTTATCGCGACAAGGCGAAAAGTTTGCTAAACTTGATGATCCTTTAGACTTTGGCTTGGACCGTCGGCCAATAGTGGAAGTTGATCAAAAGGGTTTCTTTCTTCCTGACGTCGCGATCGTCCCCCTGTCAGAAATCGCCGCTCCGGGCATTGATGAGGAAGCGTTCTTTCTTGGGTTTCTTAGTTTATGGTTAAGCTGGTTCGCGCTTCCTATGCATCCTCGTTACATGTGGCCTTCTGTCTTCTACCCTGCGCATCACATGGTTGCCGAAATATAAGTGGCCATCGGGATCGCCGGGTTAGCCCACCTATATCATGGCCTCAGCTTAGCAGCGGATACCACTGAACCAGAGGTGCATCCTGCCAACTTCCCATTGCATTACTTCACTTCATGGATGGAGTTGCACGTGCTTGGGGTCTTTGGCATCCACAAAAGACCTTCTTTTTACGACAGATACAAGCTTCCTCAGATAATGCGGCTGGATGACGCCTCCATCGTGAGTCCGTCACCGCGGGAAGCTAGGGGCTTGCTCCTTCGTCCACGCACGGTTGGAGCTGGTATGTCTTTCACAGACAAAGTCTTGACCATCGGCCAGGAAACTTCAAAAGCGGTGTTGCCATTGCAAGACATCTTTAAAGACGGGGCCTCCGTGTTGAAAGCCCGGGAGATTCTTCATTTGTACTCCATCAGGCCAGGCTTTCTTGTATTCAGGCAAAATGATGCGGCGCTATTCATGAGATACAACCCACATCGTTTCGCCCAGCAGCTGAGTTACAATCAGGGCGTCCTACTTGAGGCTTTCCTGGCAGAACCTGTTGCTACCGAAGAGGGAATGCGGAGCGCGCTGCATCATTTCATGCGCTTGAACACAGGGTCCAGCTTCTTTATCAGCGAACCGAGCTGTGTCCCGAAGGCCCTTAATGTACATGTGGCCTGGTACCAACATTCAATGGGCGCCGTTATCAGGGAGGAGAAGCGACTGCTGCTCGATGGTGATCGAAACGTCCCTTTGAAGTGACGGACTACTGTCCCCCCTCCGCTAAGAGAAGCTGCCGTGATTGAAGTCCCTCACGACAGGCCTGAGCTACCAATACCCCGGGCTCCTGTAGAAAAGGTGACTGCAGCCTCTCCCGATTCTGGCGTGGGTTCAGATATCGGGACCCGTCGTCCCAAAGTGCCCACCAAGCGTAAGCTAATGCTGGCTGCGATTGGAGCTCTCTCGCAGAAGAGGAAGAAGAAGTCGATCCTCTCTGTAGACGTTGTACTCAGTCAGGAGCCTCACGCTCCTTATGGCGAGGGTCTGAGCGAGTATATGATAAACGAGGGTCTATTCGTGCCGCCAGATGATACCGATCTGGCGGCTGCCATTGCAGCTTCTGAGCAATTGGCAAGCCATGAAATGGGGCTGGCCATCCTCGCGCAATCAGGTAACCATCAGCTGTATCTTTCGTCTTTGCATCATATTTTTATCATCGTGTTTTGACTGATACTTTCCCCCCTTTTTTAACAGGAATTTCCACTGAAGAGGCTCTTGCGGCCTCCCTCAAGACTTTTGAGGAGGAAGAAAGGCTTCGCGCTTCCTTAGGCATCGGTACATTTCGGTTCTCCGCGTCTCCGTTCCCGTTTCTTATGGGTAGTCTGGCCTCTCATTTTCATCTTATTACAGGAACTACCTCTACTCAGGTTATTCCAGGCGTGACACCGATTCCGTAGGGCGGTGCGGAGACGCTTCTCGGGTCGGCTATCGAAGTTTTAGTCCCGCCGGTATTGCCGAAAGAAGCTTTACTTAAGCAACCGATGACGGATACCATAGTGGTTCCAGAGGTAACTATTGGCGTGGACGATGACGTCCTGTTGACGGAGGTCTTTAGAAGATCTGCCCTCACGGCCTGGGCGGGGAGGAAGCGTAGTATGCGCGTGGCAAGGGAGCGTACCGCCGTCTTGGATGCGGGTGCAGGTTCAAGCGCTGTTACTCCTGCCCCTACTCCTTCAGAGGATGCTCCGGCTGCCTTGTCTACCGCCCACAGACAGGCAGCTCGTGCGGCTCGGGAGGCAATCGAAAAGCCGACCCAAGGTAACGTAACATTGGTTTCTTTTGTCAAAGTTTTAATTTTTAGGTCCTTACATATCTTATCTTGTAGGGCCGATTCTTGCCGAGGAAGTGGTGGGTGACATGACGGCAACCGCCGAGCCTGAAGTAGCGGTAGGTGAAACGGCTACAATCGTCGAGCCCGAGGTAGTGGTAGGTGGGATGATTATAACCGCCGAGCCCGAGATAGCCACTCTTTCTCAAGAGTCGGGTACTGCTCCAATCGTCACTCTTTCCCCTTGGGGCTCCTTGCCGTTGCCGGGCGCCGCGAGTGTCACGACGGTTCTCGTGGAATCGGGAGATGAGGTTACGGGCAGCGAGACCATTCCAATGGAGGAGGGTGAAGCATTTGCTGCCTCCAGTGATGCCCTTGTCGCGGTCTCGAGCGGCGACTCACCAGGTAGATTTTGGGTCATCGCCTTCCCCTTCATTCTGCAATCCCCTTTAATTTCTTTTTGACAGCGTTTCTCTTATTTCTAATGCAGGTGTGATGATCGTTAGGGTTGTGCTACCCGAGGAAGCCTCTCCAGTTGTTGCTTTAACAGTGACCGCTCCTCTTCCTTCTCTCGTAGCATCTCAAATGCTGGAGGTGCGGATTTATGACCCATCAGTTCATTGTAGGCTGTATACTTTATGTACTGACATTGCATTACTGCATCCTTGCAGGAGTCCTTTTTGATCACCTGTATCAGGTGCTACACCCACACTTCTCTTTTCAGTCAGAGATTGCATCATCTAGTGGCGCTGGTGAGTTCGGCCTTCAGCTAATGTCTTTTCTTTTACGGGCAGCCAAATCGTTTCTAATTCTTCTTTGTTTTGATTGCAGCACTACAGATCGAAGGAGGAGACGAAAGAATAGTTGCGCCACTGGTACTCCCAGTCTTGCCACCTGCTGCAGCCGGTATAGTAAACTCCGTTGTTCATGAAACCCTTTTATTTCTTGAACCGTTATCTGACTGTGATTTGTTTTGCAGCGGTAATATCAACTTCAGCTCCGTTCGAATCTCGAGTCGAAATGCCTGCAGGCCCGTTTTCTCGACGTTCATCTTCCAAAGGCGCTGTGAATAGTCTACGCATATTGAGCGACTACATCGAGGAGCTTGACGTGGAGGCTCCCACATTCGCTGCAGATTTTGCCGCGGAGGTTAACCCTATGCTGGCGACGCTCGTGAACTTTCATAGTGAGGGCGTCGTTGAGTCTTGGATTAATCACTGTAGGGAAATTGAGGCCTTTCTGCATGAGTTCGAATTCGGACGTCGTGCTCTTGAGGTCCTGACTGCGAACTCTCAACGGGCTGCGTGGGTTGAGCAAAGCACTCCTTACTTCCGCCGTCTTGAACAAGAAGCGGCCTTAAAGCGTAAGGAGAGTGAAGAGATTTCAAGCAACTCTGCTCGACTGCATGCTCAGGTTGATGCCAATGCTGTGCAGTTGAAGACTATCTTTGAGAACCTTCTACGATGTATTTCTGACGGGCTAACGCTGAGGCAGAAGCTCGACCTCATCGAGCGAGATGCACAGAATCGTAGGGCAGCTCAGCGGGCCATCGAAGAGCAACTTTCGTCCTACCTGCAGCAACGAACCCAGGTCGAAGCAGAGTTGGCCGCGGCAGCTGACCAAGAAAAGGGGCCGAGGGAAGTGCGCGAGCGGCTGATTGGACTATTGAAAGCGCTTCCCTCTCAATAATTGTTTTTGTACCATTTTTAATTTTGAATAAAATGTATCCATCTTTTTTCACATGATGTATTTTATACCCAATTGAATTTATGAATAAAAGATACATCTCTTTCGCAATGTCTTGTGTCATTTCTTTGCTTTCTTCTTTTTTTTGTTATCAGTATATCACTTTAGCAAGCATAGTCTGTAGATGATAGAGTGAGCATTTCGTTTTGAGTTCTTCGAGAGGAAGTGATGGCTTAGAAAGCAGGTTCAGATCTGCTGCCTAAGACTTTTCAACTTCATGAGCCGTGAGGGTCTCATAAAGACGTTTTTCCCTACGAGTCGAGGGGATTTCGTAGGTGTATTTTCTCCTTAGGAATCGTGAGGATTCCTAAGAGTTTTTTCTCTTATAAGTCGTAAGGATCTTACAAGAGAGTTTTCTTCCTTACGGGTCGAGAGGACCCGTAAGTGATTGATGGTGTTGCCATTATCAGTATTTCACGGAGTCAGGAGTTGCTATGGGTGTTTCCCATGGGGTCAGGATCGACTTCAACCGTGTTCTACGGGACCAGGAATTTGCTCTGGATGCTTCCCACGGGGTCAGGATTGACATAGGCCGTGTTCTGCGAGGACCAGGCTCCGCTCTGGATGTTTTCCACGGGGTCAGGATTGACATAGGCCGTGTTCTGCGAGGACCAGGCTCCGCTCTGGATGTTTTCCACGGGGTCAGGATTGACATAGGCCGTGTTCCACGTGACCAGGAATTTTGCTCTGGATGCTTCCCACGGGGTCATAACCGTGTTCTGCGAGGACCAGGCTCCGCTCTGGACGTTTCCTACGGGGTCAGGATTAACATAAGCCGCGTTCCACGTGACCAGGAATTTTGCTCTGGATTCTTCCCACGGGGTCATAGCCGTGTTCTGCGAGGACCAGGCTCTGCTCTGGACGTTTCCCACGGGGTCAGGATTGACATAAGCCGCGTTCCACATGACCGGGAATTTTGCTCTGGATGCTTTCCACGGGATCATAGCTGTGTTCTGCGAGGACCAGGCTCTGCTCTGGATGCTTCCCACGGGGTCATAGCCGTGTTCTGTGAGGACCAGGATCCGCTCTGGACGTTTCCCACGGGGTCAGGATTGACATAAACCACGTTCCACGTGACCAGGAATTTTGCTCTGGATGCTTCCCACGGGGTCATAGCCGTGTTTTGCGAGGACCAGGCTCCGCTCTGGACGTTTCCCACGGGGTCAGGATTGACATAAGCCGCGTTCCACGTGACCAGGAATTTGCTCTGGATGCTTCCCACGGGGTCATAGCCGTGTTCTGCGAGGACCAGGCTCCGCTCTGGACGTTTCCCACGGGGTCAGGATTGACATAAGCTGCGTTCCACGTGACCAGGAATTTTGCTCTGGATGCTTCCCACGGGGTCATAGCCGTGTTCTGCGAGGACCAAGCTCCGCTCTGGACGTTTCCCACGGGGTCAGGATTGACATAAGCCGCGTTCCACATGACCAGGAATTTTGCTCTGGATGCTTCCCACGGGGTCATAGCCGTGTTCTGCGAGGACCAGGCTCCGCTCTAGACGTTTCCCACGGGGTCAGGATTGACATAAGCTGCGTTCCACGTGACCAGGAATTTTGCTCTGGATGCTTCCCACGGGGTCATAGCCGTGTTCTGCGAGGACCAGGATCCGCTCTGGACGTTTCCCACGGGGTCAGGATTGACATAAGCCGCGTTCCACGTGACCAGGAATTTTGCTCTGGATGCTTCCCACGGGGTCATAGCCGTGTTCTGCGAGGACCAGGCTCCGCTCTGGACGTTTCCCACGGGGTCAGGATTGACATAAGCCGCATTCCATGTGACTAGGAATTTTGCTCTGGATGCTTTCTACGGGGTCATAGCCGTGTTTTGTGAGGACCAGGCTCCGCTCTGGACGTTTCCCACGGGGTCAGGATTGATATAAGCCGCGTTCCACGTGACCAGGAATTTTGCTCTGGATGCTTCCCACTGGGTCATAGCCGTGTTCTGCGAGGACCAGGCTCCGCTCTGGATGCTTCCCACGGGGTCATAGCCGTGTTCTGCGAGGACCAGGATCCGCTCTGGACGTTTCCCACGGGGTCAGGATTGACATAAGCCGCGTTCCACGTGACCAGGAATTTTTTTGACTCTCGGTTGTTTGTGCATCGTCGAGTCATGGAACTGGGAATCTTGCCGCAACTCCAATTTGTTGATGTCGTGTTTGTTGAAATGAGACGGATATTGAGATGATCTCCAGGCTGTCTGTGAACCATTGAGATTTGGCTTCTTCTTCCGATGAAGCCTGGGGAGGGAAGGTGTGATTCCTTTTTTGTTTACGCCTCTGGATTGTATACAGGGATTGATGTGATATCACCTGTAGGGCAAAAAGTTTCATTTTATATATTTTCTTCCTTCCGCGATGGTCTATCATTTCAGCTTTTATATCGCGAAAGTCGCGATTGCCTAATCATTTCGGCTTTTTCTCACGGTGCCCAATCATTTCGGCAATTTGTTTTATTTTTACTCGCTGCTTTTTATTGCGAGTTGCCCAATCATTTCGGCTATTTTGAATGCATGCATTTTTACTTGCTGATTTTTTTTGCAAGTTACCCTATCATTTCGGCTATTTCGTATGCATGTGTGGCTTGCGGGCTTTTTGCTACAAGCTTGGGATTTGACACCGATTCAAGCATCAGCATCGCTACAACTGGAATATTGCCAGGAGCGAATCATCATTTGCCCTTGTCGATGTCGAACAAAGGTGGCTTAGCAGACAGGGTTAGGATCCTGTCAACTAAGGCTTTTGACTTCATGAGCCGTAAGGGTCCCATAAAGGTATTTCTCCCTACAAGTCGTGAGGATCTCGTAGATGCGTTTTCTCCTTAGGAATCATGAGGATTCCCAAGTGTATGGCTTCTTGTAAGTCGTAAGGATCTTACAAGAGTATTTCTCCTTATAAGTCGAGAGGACTTACAAGGGCCGTTCGTCGTGCAAACATATCCCTAGTTACGGATGGGACTTTATTAGGGAAATGTTTATTCGCGTCCGTGGATTGTATACAAGGGTCGAGCCGCTTGTAGGGAAGCATTGGAGGTTGTGGTGACTGCTTAAGAACAGGTTCAGATCCCTGTAGCTTAAGACTTTTAAATCTTATGAGCCGTGAGGGTCTCATAAGAGGGTTCTCCTTACGAGTCGTGAGGATCTCGCAAGTGTAATTTCTCCTTAGGAGTCGTGAGGATTCCCAAGTGTGTTGCTCCTTTGTGAGTCGTAAGGATCTCACGCAGGTGGTTTCTCCTCACAAGGTCGAGAGGACCTTGCAAGTGTCTTTTAACGAGGTTGCGCCCTTTCGGGTTTTCACAAATCTCGCCGGTAGCCCTGCTGTTTTTACACACGGAGCCCTTTCGGGTTTTCATCCGTGCCCATTTTGCTTATGGACATACCGTTTTCTTTTTCTTTCTTATTTTTTTATTTTATTCTCTCTCTCTTTTTTTGTGTCTGCCTTGGGATGCTGCAGTCCACAATAGTTTATTGACGTCTCGGTCAACAGCTAGTTTAAAGAAATTTCGATCCGTTGTTAGTTTAAGGACATTTCGGTCCAAAAACCGGCTACTACTTATAGAGTTTGGGCTTAGGAAGATAGCGAGCGGACATAGGCGTCGTCATCTATCGTTGACCTAGGCCGTGACTCGTTAGGCGTAGTATTTCTTTAGGAAGCGACCGTTTATTGGCCTGAAAGGTCTTTCACCATGCATGTCCATGAGTAGATAGGTTCCACCCTGGTAAACTTTGTCTATGATATACGGGCCTTCATAGTTTGGCTCGAATTTCCACCGTTTAGTACGATTGGGGATCATAGGTCTTTTGACCACTAGCACGAGTTCGCCTTGGCGGAATGTTCTTGGCCTAGTCAATCTCTCGTATGAGCGCGCCATCTTTGCTTTATAAGCCTACAGATTTTGTTGCGCCATGAGCCGGGTTTCATCAAGGGCGTCGAGCTCCTCAAGCCGAAGGTGAGCATTTTCTTCGTCTGTTAGCTCGTAGTGAACAACCACTCGCAGAGAGGGTAACTCTATCTCGAGGGGGAGCACCACTTCTGTGCCGAATACCAATGCGTACGGCGTTGTGTTCGTGGCCGTTTTGAATGTAGTTCGATACGCCCAGAGAGCTTCATGCAGTCTCTCGTGCCGGTCCTTCTTATTTCGAGACACCGTCTTTTTCACGATCTTCGTCAAGGTCTTGTTAAAAGCCTCAGCTAGACCGTTAGCTCAGGGATTATAGACCGAAGAATATCTCCAGTCTATGTTATGCCGTTGTGCGAAGCGGCTGATCTTGTGGCTTCTGTAGGCCGTCCCGTTATCGGAGATGATCCGTCGCGGAGTTCCAAACCGATAAATGACGTGTGTCTTGAAGAAATGGAGGATATTCTCCGTCTACACTTCCCTCAACGGTACTGCTTTTTCCTATTTGGAGAAATAATCAGTTGTCGCCAAAATGAATCGATGTCCTCTGGATGATGCTGGTTCGATGGGGCCGATTATGTCAGTTCCCCACATCTCGAACGGCTAGCTAGCCACCGTTGGATGCAGTGGATTTGGATGCTGATGGATAAAGTCCCCGTGAATCTGGCACGAGTGGCATTGCTTCGCGTATTCGAGGCAATCCTGGATCAACGTGGGCCAATAGTAACCCATTCTTTTGATCTTTAGTTTCATCTTTGGCCCGGCTTGATGAGAACCGCAGAGTCCGTCGTGAGTTTCTTGGGCGACTCTCTTTGCCTCTTCAGGTCCCAGGCACCTTAGCCATAAAGAGTCAAATGATCTCTTATACAAAGTATCATTGACGAAAGAAAAAGACAGAGCTCGTTTCATGAGCTGATGCCTTGAGGATGCGTTTTCAGGTGTTCGACGGGATTTGAAGTAGTCTATAAGGACTTCTCTCCAATCCTCAGCCTTTTCCTGGTCTTTTATTTGCATAGCCATTTGCTCGGCCATTTCCTTTTCTTCAGACGACTCCGGAGATATTTTTGCCGGTGCAAGAACCCGACGGCTCTGCACAATGATCCTTACGTCATCGAGGTTCTCGTCGGCCAATTCTTTAGCGAGCTTGGCTAATGCATCCGCTTTGCTATTTTCCGCACGCGGTATACTTTCCAGCATGTAGGAGGGAATTTGAGTCAGCAGTTGCTGCACTCTTTCACCGTACTTCACCAGCTCTGGCTTGCACGTTTGATAGTCGCCGTTTACTTGACTAACGATTAGTTGGGAGTCTCCGTATATGAGGAGGTTTTCAATTCCCATGTCGACAGCGATCTCAAGACCTGCTATCAAAGCTTCGTATTCGGCTTCATTGTTTGTCCTCGGCTCTGTTAAGGAGAAGGCGAAGCGCATTATCCATCCTTGTGGAGTTACGAAGATGAGGCCTACTCCTGATTTGATTATAGGGGTGCTTTGTTTGCGTTTCTTCATAGAAGACGCTCCATCGAAGTAGAGTTCCCATCGGGTATCATTCTCTCTTCTCTCCCCGTCGATTGTGCCAAACGCGTGTTCATCCGGCAATTCGCAGTTCAAGGGAGAGTCGGCAGGTATCAGATGCTCAGCGAGTAAGTCGGCGATGGCCTGGCCTTTCATTGCCTTAAGATGCCGATAAGTTATCGAGAACTCCATCAAGAGCAGGGCCCATTTAGCGAGCCGCCCTGTTAATATGGCCTTCAACATCAAGTATTTGAGAGGATCCACTTTTGATATGAGATGGACCTCATGTGCCAACGCATAGTGTCTGAGCTTCGTTATTGAGAAGATCAACGCCAGGCAGTGTTTTTCAATGGGAGAGTAATTGCTTTCTGCCCCTAGGAGAACTCGACTCAAATAGTAGAGGGCTCTCTCCTTCCCTTGGTCATTCTCTTGTGCCCATAGTGCGCCTAAGGAACCCTCAAGGGCAGTTGTATACAGAATGAGAGGCCTTCCCTTGACCGGAGCAGTCAGCACCGGCGGATTCTGCAAGTATTGCTTGATTTCGTCTAGTGCGCCTTGGCATTTGTGATCCCAGACGAACAGGGTTCCCTTCTTCATTAGGTGACTATAAGGACAACACTTGCCGGAGAGATTGGCTATAAATCGTCGAATATTTGCGAGCTTTCCTTGGAGAGACCGCAGTTGCTTGAGAGTCCTTGGCGGAGGCATTTTCATGATCGCCTTGATCTTCGATGGTTCTATCTTGATGCCTCGATGTCGGACAACGAATCCAAGGAACTTGCCCGAGGAAACTCCGAACGCGCATTTGAGAGGGTTCATCTTCAGGTTATATTTCCAAAGGCGTTGAAACACGATCTTCAGATGCTCTAGATGTTCCTCGTATGATTTGCTTTTAACTACGAGGTCATTGATATAACATTCGACGATTTCATGTATGAGGTCATCGAAAATCTTCATCATGGCCCTCTGATAGGTGGCACCGGCGTTCTTTAGACCGAAAGGCATCACCTTGTAGCAGAATATGCCTAAAGGGGTCCAGAAAGCGGTATGCTTCTGGTCCTCGGGATGCATTTTTATCTGATTGTATCCTGATGAGCCATCCATGAAGGAGAAAACTTCGTGAGTGGACGTATTATCTATCATCAGCTCGGTGACCGGCACTGGAAAGTCGTCCTTCGGGCAAACTTTGTTCAGATCCCGAAAGTCCACGCATATGCGCACCGTTCCATTTTTCTTCATCACCGAGACGATGTTGGCAATCCAGTCAGGATACTGTACCTCTTGGATGAAGCCGGAGTCGATTAGTTTCTTGACCTCGGCATTGATGGTCATCTCAAGCTCAAGCCGCATTCTTCTCGGTGCTTGTTTAATCGGCTTGACATCCGGAGATATCTCCAATTTGTGGACGGCTATTTCTGGATCCAATCTGGGCATCTCGGAATAGTTCCATGCGAAGCAATCTTTATGCTGCATGAGCACGTCCTTTAGCGTAGCCACCCTTTCTTTAGACAACAGCTCACTGACGAATGTCGGCCGCGGGTCACTTGCCGTCCCCAAATCAATTTTCTTGAGGTTATCTGCAGTAGTATGTATTCCATCTTCCATCTCTTTTGGCGCCGGTGGAAGTTCTGAGATCACCTCGTTATCAACGTTTTCGAAGCACCCATGGTGGTCATACGTATTCTCGGGCTCTTCTTCCGACAACGTTATTACATGACAGGTACGAGATCGCTTCCAAGACCGATGTTGATATGGTTCTACTCTCGTGGCTTTGGGTTCATGTTTCTGCGGCGGGGTTACCCTCCAGCTGCTGGATAAAGCGAACTTGCCGAGTTGATATTGGTCTTCGACCCAATTCTTGAAAGTGAAGCAGTCTTCGAGAGGATGTCCTACTGCTCGGTGATAGGAGCAATAATCCGGGTGATTAACTTCACCTGCTTGCTCGGGGTGCTTGGACTCCGGGAGGGTAATCATTTGATGTTTTACGGCAAGATCAAGTATCTTCTGTGTTTTATCCTGGGGAAAAGAGTATTCTCGACTCATCTTCTTTATAAGAGATGAATCCGAATTGCTCGATTCTCGATCGCGTGGTTTCTTGGTCTCGAACGCCTTTCCCGCTCTTTGATTTATTTTTGCCTCTGCGTCGGGCCTTTTGTATGACGGGTTGGCGACAAGGAGCATTGTCATTCTCCACGGCCTGTTGAAGGAGGCGCTGCGTCCTGGCTCTCTCGTAGATGGCCATCTCGCGATTATGATCGTCTCGAACCTTTTGACCCGCTTCTCTTATGAGCTTGTCCATCTGTTCTTCAAACGATGGGCTTGGCATTTTCACGATGGGAGCTCGTTTTGGTTAAGGGTTAGCATCTTCCCACAGAGCATCTCCTTCTTCATCGAAGTCATGTATGACGTAGCTGCCATGGACTCGCTCCCGTCCCTTGGATTGAACATATCCAAGCCCGATCATTTCCATTCTCCCATTGGGCAAATTTTGTTGAGTTCCGGGAACGTTCCAGATTCTGTTGTAGAACTGAGCTTGTTGAGCAGTTTGCTTAATGGGCACACCTTGGCATCTCAAGAGTCTCTTTAGTCCGTCTGTGTAATATCTGGGCAAACGAATGGGCTGGAGCTTGTCAAGTGTAGAATCCGTGCCATGCCAGATTTCTTTCTCCACTTTGTTTTCCCCGGATCGGTAGAATAAGATCACCTGTTCACTTCTTCGCCTGGGGGGTACATAGAATGTCTGCAGTTCTTGCACACTATAAGTTTCAAGTGCATCGAGCTCTTTATAATGCTCTTGTGGAACCATGGAAACTTGCAAACTTTGATCTTCATCGGCGAAGGTTTGAATCGATGGCCGAGAAGAGAATACAGCATTGACCTCATCTTCCGAGTCGCTGCCGAAGATCAACAGAGGGATGGTTGGTCCCGGCTTGTTGCATTGGGATGGCCCTGAACAAATTATCTCTTCGTCCTCTTCGGTGTCTCTCCCGAAGACCAGAATGGTAGTGATAGATTTTTGCTCTTTCTCTGGCTTATGGCATCTTTCCGTGTCTTCGAAATCTGGTAGGAAGTATTTCGCATCTTCGTACTTTCGGACTTCGTTTACGGAGAATGGGTTCAGCTCTCCTGTTACGGTATACTCGAGACCATCCTTGAAATACTTCATACACTGATGTTGTGTAGAAGGGATGATATTGTACTCGTGTAACCAAGGTCGGCCGAGCAAAGCGTTATAGCAAGTCTTAGCGTCAATGACATGGAACTTGATGTCCGTGACGAGCAGCCCAAAGCGCAGTGTCAATATTACAGACCCAAGCGTCCGTGATTACTGGGAGTCGAAACCAGAGATGGTGATTTTATCACGAGCGATGTGCTGAACGCTTATGCAGATTTCTTTCAATACTCTCACATTGAGGAGATTGACGGAGGACCCATTGTCGACCAGAATTTTTCCGATCTTAATATCATGACAGTATCCGGAGACATAAAGGGGACGGTTATGCTCACATATCCCGAGGAGAAGATCTTCATCGCCGAAAGTGATATTAGCAGTATGCACTTCTTCCAGTTCGTCCTTCATCCTTTCTTCGGCGAGGAAAGCCTGAAACTGGTCAGGCTCTTGTAACGCCTTCATCAGAGAATCTCTCGCTTCTTTTGATAGCAGAAGGGCGTAGAGGATGCTTAGCTATAAGGGTAGCTTTCTCAAGTGTGCTAGAACATTGTAATCCACCTTACTTTTCTTGGGCGGGTCCTTGGCTGCCAGCTCTTCGACGACTCGATCATCGAGGGTGATATCTTCAGGGATCTTTTCTTTCCCCTTATCCTTTTTATTCGATCCCTTGTTCGCAGGTCCCAGATTCTTTTCAGGTAATGTGCGATTGCGCAACTGAATGTTCTCGCAGCTTTTCATTTCTTCCGTCTCGGAGGTGGGTTCTTTGAAGAAAGGGCCAAGGGCTATTTCTTCATCAGAATCGCTCCCGAATGTGAGAACTTGCGATCCCCCAGCGTCGACCATGTGACAGTTGCCGGTAGTTTTCATATGCTCCTCGGTCATATTACTTTACTCCCGACGAGTTTTGCGTTTCATCTGCTTGAAATGTTGTCGGTGAGCAACATATCTCTGCCACCAGTTTTTAAAAGCGTTGCACTTTTCGGTGGGGTGCGCAATCCTTCGATGATATAAGCAGTAGTTAGGATGTATATCTGCTTCATCAAGGGCGTTTCCTTCGGAAAGAGGCAGATTCATTCCCATTGATATGGATTTGGCGAACCTTTTCTTCGTCTTGAGCATGCTTTTGCTGGCCATGGGCACGTCTTGATCTGGTCGGAGCGCTTCAACCCTTTCATCCAGTCGCCGACGTTTGGTCTTCTCAAATATGGCCATCTCACGCTCTCGATCAGATTTTCTTTTCAAAAGAGCTTCGTTTAAGAATGCGTCAATTACTTCATTTGACGGTCCTAGAAGTTCAGGCTCAGGATCTTCCCCCTGTTTCTCTGCATCCAAAGATTCTTTGCCGTTTATTAACGAGTGCGAGATCACATGACAACTTGCCACATAATCCTCAGACTCGTTCGACGAGTCTTCTCCATCGTCATCATCTCCGTCCTCAAGGACGTGGCTGAGAAATTCTTGAAGTGTGACTGGAGTCCGTGCCTTCTGATTATATTCTTCCAGCGCGTCAATCTGCCTTTGCAGGTCTGTGCGTTTGTCACCAGGCTTCACGGGCTTCTTGGATTTCTTTTTCTTCGTCTTCGAAGACTTTGACGGCTGAATGTGAGCACTTTGATTATCACCACCAATTTTTGGAGTTGGGCGCGGCTTCAGCATTCCCTCAATGACTTCGGGTTCCAGCGGATTTTTCTATTTGATCGCCGGGCATGTTTGGAGATCCTTCAGCATTCTTTTTGTTTTAGCTGAAAGAGCGACCTCCCATGGAGCTTCTTCAACAAAAGAGCACGATGCTCCCAGTGTGTCTGTCTTCTTAGGAGCGTGCGGCTGAGGCATGTTTACTTTCCATTTCTCAGACAGTGCGAATTTGCCCTGTTGATACTATTCTTCAATCCAGGCCTTGAAGACGAAGCAATCTTCAATTGGATGGCTTACCGTTTGATGGTAGGGGCAATAATTGGGACTATTAGCCTCGCCGGGTTGCAACGGTCATTTTGGATTTGGCAGATTGATGAGCCTATTGCGCACCGCCAGCTCGAACAACCTCTTTGTTTTGTCCCGGGGAAACGAGTAAGGGCGCTTCATTTTCTCATTATAGAATTGCCGCCTCTCGTCTAAGTGATCAGTTAGTTTTGGGGCACTGGGCTGCTGTTGAGTATTCGCAACGAATGTCGCCTTCCCTTTACCCTTTTCATTTCGCGGCTCTGGCTTTGGAGGAGACGGTCTATGACCCATCCGGTCCATTTGGGCTAGTTTGTCAATCAAGGCCTGGAACGTAGTCGGCTTGAAGAACATCATGAATTGGGAAATAGTTGCTTGAGGGTCAAGAGTGCCCACAAACATGCCTACTGCCGGCGCTTCTTCAATGTGCTGCTCACATTTTGAACACAAGTTCCGCCATCGTATTGCGTACTGCACCCACGTTTCACCTGGCTTCACCCTGGCATTGATCAATGCCGTTATTGGGGTGCGTTCACTAGCACTTACGAAACGTTGGGTAAATAATAGCTCCATCTCCGCAAAAGTTTTGACGGAGTCGTTCGAAAGTTCAGAGTACCATTCGAACGCCGTCTCCGACAAGCTGCCGATGAACTGACGAAGTAGCAGTTTATCGTCGCCTCCGGTGTTGCCGCATAGAGCCCTGAACTGAGCGACATGCTGATGTGGGTTCCCCGTCCCTTTATATACGTGAAATTTAGGGATCGTATATCCCGGCGGGTACTTTATCTGGTCATACCCGCCTGGATATGGTCGTCCCGTTTTAACAATCTGCTCGGCCGCCTCATTCGCTTGGTGAGCTCGTATTTGCTGGGAAATGTAATCATCCAGAGCGGTCTTGGAGATGGTCTCCTCTTTGGCTGCTGAAAGAGCCTGAGGAGGATTCGATGTCTCCCCTCTGTCGTCTTCAACGATGATTGGGGGATCTTCAGCTGGAGGTTCCGGCTGTAACATCATGCTAGCCATGTCTTGGAACAAAAAAGCCATTCTTTTTATATTGGCTGCCTGCTCTGCGGCCTCCTTTTATTTCCTCTCGAGCATTCTTCGGAGGAACTCGGTATCAGTTTCCTGTTCCCGACGCTGCTCCGAGGTTTCTGGATTTTCTTTTGGCTCAGTGAGTGCGACCATTGCAGTCAGCATCTCCTGAAGTTTCTGCTGCTGTTGCTCCTGAGCCTTCGTTATCGATCGGGTAAGCGGTCGATGACCCGTAGAAGCGCGACTTTCTTCTTTTCCGGAAGCCATATAAATAGTGTGGACCACCATGCTCCCATACTTGGGGCATTTCAGCTCAGCGTCCTTGCGGTTCACCGTGGTCATAGGGGCTTTCTCCGGCCTCCTTCTCTTTTGAGTGTTTGACGTTGAGGGAGCCGTTGCAGCGGGCGCCCAAACGGATGACATTCCCTATGGTACCACAGGATGGCTCTTTTCTTTTTGGGTCTTAAGCTTCTTTGGCCGACGAGAGTAGTCCTGGTCAATCACTGATTCCTGGACCTGTCGCCAGACTTTGTAAATTTTGGAAGAAAGCCGCTGAGGAGGCTGCTCCGTTTTCTTTTCTGTAGCATTCTCCACAAGTGGAGGAGATCTCTTCAGCACGGCAGTTGGAGAGTTCTTACGAACCCTCCTAAGCAGTTCGAAGCTGTTCCCGGTTGGAACAGCAGCATTGATTTCCACCGTTGGAGCTAGTGGAGTCAATCCAGAAGGGGAGTTTTCCCCAGCCTTCCTTACTCGGTGCCAGTGGCGACGTCGAGCGTGTCGAGCCGTTGGGATTGGTCCAGTTATGGGGATGGCTTCGTCGTGCCCCCTTTTTTGGTCAGGTGTTGCCGGTATCAGCCTCTTGAAGACCAACGTCCGTTGAGCGGGGACGACCAACCTATCAAAAGCAGACTTTCGCATAGGAGGAGAAGTTTTAATGACTTCGTTCGGGGCGGAAGCCGAAACAGTCAGCCTAGCAAAGACCGACTCCTTGGAAGGAGAAGTCACTTCGACGACTTCTGGAGCAGGGATGGCTATCCTCTTCGAAATAACCCTTTCTAGGATTGCAGGCTTCTTCATGGGCCCACATGAACTTTGGCCCAATCTGGTAAAGACTGAAGCAGTGGAGTTGGGCGACCCATTGAGTGGGGCCGCAGTAGTAGTGAGCCGATCAAAGACCGACTTCTTCGAAGCTTCTGACGATGGTATAGGAGCGCTGAATCTTGTTGGCGGGATCATGGTCCCGAAGAATAGCCCAGTGGTGGCTTGGGTCACCTGCTCCACCGGCATTGTGAACAGGGAGGCCGCTTGGGGGTCGTAGGTTACACCTCCAGATGAGGTGGAATGGGAGTTGCAGTTGGTGCAGGTTGAAGCCATTGATCTTCTGTTTTCTGCACGGAGCAAGACACCAAATCTTAGTATCTCGAACCCAAGGTAAACCATATCAAACCGCGATTCGTTCGCGAACACGACACACGAAGTGTGGAGCGGAAAGAGGAAAAGTCCCCACCGGGCGTGCCAGAATCTGTTCCCTGCCGGAGGACGCGACCGGGACGTTGGGACGTCGAGGCCTGAAATTCGAAGGCAGATGCTAATTGGTGCTATCCGTCCACCTCTCCGAAAATGCCAAGTTGATTTATGGCACCATGTATCGAAGGTTTAAACGGATGCGGCTGATGTAGCAGACTTCGTCAGATTCCCCCTTATTTGAGGGGTTTTTAATTATGGGGATGCTCTTCCCTGCAGGTGCAAGCCCCTGCAGTTAATTACTCTACCGCATCGCGGTAACCACTTTCTCCTTCTCCAGATGGTCACTTCGTGTCGTTTTTGTTTGTTTTGTTTTTGGTTGCCCGTGGATTGTATACGGAGACTAATTTATGTTGTCGCCCG
Organism: Agapanthus africanus; assembly: GCA_030015575.1. NCBI lineage: Eukaryota > Viridiplantae > Streptophyta > Magnoliopsida > Asparagales > Amaryllidaceae > Agapanthus > Agapanthus africanus. The sequence continues at coordinate 512,387,199 of JASDDO010000031.1, read as the reverse complement.
TAGGACGTGGATTAGTCCAAATCCGTATTTTCTTAGATTTGGGTTTGGGGGTTGGTTTAAGGATACGTTAGTCTCTTTTGAGACTAAGATCGACTTAAACGTTTGTTAAGGATACGTTAGTCTAATTTTAGACTAAGATCAACTTAACGGGATCGTTTAGATCCAACAAGAGAGTATTTGGCTCTATTGTTTAGTTTAGGGACATTGCGGTCCGTTGTTAGTTTAAGGACATTGCGGTCCGTTGTTAGTTTAAGGACATCTCGGTCCAATGTTAGTTTAAAGACATTGCGGTCAGGGTTAAGGACATCATAGTTCGTGAGTTTAAAGACCTCATAGTCAAGGTTAAAGACATCATAGTCCATGGGCTTTAAAGGACCCTACAGTCCGTAGAATGTTTGATTGTCGGGACCTGTCACCTCTCTGAAGACGTTGAAGGATTACAACGACAAATATCAGAGGAGTAAAGAGATGTACCCTCGAACCGATGTGAGTTGGATGAAAGATTTGTAGTCCAATTTGGGGCTAAGATCCGTTAACATATTTATGAGCAGATGAGCCCAATTAATATGAGTTGAGGACTTATGGCCAATCTTGGGCTAAGTCCAATAAAACATTTTATTTTAGGCTGTTGAGCTTTTATTTGGGCTTGGCCTTTTTAACAATGCTGAGAATTGATTTATATCTTGACAATGTTTTGTCTTTTATTGAATGCTGAGCATTCATCATAGCTCTGGGCTTATTAAAGAACAATTTATGTTCTGTCAGCGCTCACGTGAGGGACACGTGGTGCGCTTGGCACTTTGCGCCAGTCAAAGAGCGCAGTGCGCTTCTACTGAGTAGCGCACACGTGAGAGACACGCGGCGCGCTTGACGCTTTGCACCAGCCAAAGAGCGCAGTGCGCTTCTGATGAGTAGCGCACACGTGGCGCGCTTGGCGCTGAGCGCCAGATGATGAGCGCATTGTGCTAATATATGAGCGCATTGCGCTATTAATTCAGTAGCGCACACATGAATGACACGTGGTGCGCTTGGCGCTGAGCGTCAGCCTATGAGCGCAGTGTGCTATTTTAGAAGCGCAAAGCGCAAGTTGTTAAGCAGCTCATACGTGGTTGACATGTGGCGCATTTGGCGCTGAGCGCCCGTCCAGAGAGCGCAGGAGCGCAATTCAGGAGCGCAAGGCGCATTTCAAGAACAACAGATCAAGAACAACATTTCAGCTGATCAATTTTATGATCTGGGAACAAATTTATGTTCTTTAAAAGAGACTTTGTCTCAAGATTTAAGAACAACAGTTCTTATCTTGCAGGAGAGATTTTCAATCTCTTATTTTGATGAAAGGTTTTGCCTTTATAGATCCATGATCTGTGAGAAGAATTATGTTCTTCTTTTATTTTATGGTGAGATCTTTTGATCTCTTTTTGTGAAAGACTTTTTTATCCTGTAGATCCATAATCTTTTTAAAGAAATAAATTTTTCTTTCTATGAGATGATTTCATCTCTGTGTTCATCATCCATCATTCTTACCTTGAAGAAAAATCTTCTTGCATGAGCTTGCTCTTTTTCTTTGAGTTTTTTTCAAAGTTTATGGGTTTTTTTTTCTCTGACTTGAAGTCTTGGGGCCTTTATATAGGGCAAGCTGATTTGTTGGATCAGTTAAAGAGATCTTTCTCTGATTGATTTGGGGATGTTTTCCACCATTGGATCTTTGATCCTAGGGCTTCTGTTTTACAGAAAGCAATCTTTTTGTTTTTAACAAGATTGGAAAATATTTCCATAACAGAATTTAATTTTGATTGATTAATGATTTATCATTATTATTAGATCTTTTGATCTAACGGTGGGTAGTTTTTTAATTCCAGCGCTAGCGCACCCGTGCTTTGCACGTGGTGCGCTGCTTGGAGCGCAGCGCACCTTGTGCTAGCGCACCCGTGTTTGACACGTGGTGCGCTGCTCGGAGCGCAGCGCACCATGCGCTAGCGCACGCGTGGCGTGCTGCTAGGAGCGCAACGCATCTAGCGCTAGCGCACACGTGGCGTGCTGCTTAGAGCGCAACGCACCTAGCGCTAGCTCCCACGTGCTTTGCACGTGGTGCGCTGCTTAGGGCGCTGCGCACTTGGCGCTGCACCTGAAGCGTTGCTTCGATTTTGAAATTTAAATTTCAAATAAAGCTTTGCTCTGATTGGGGGAAACATTCCCAACAAGTGGTATCGGAGTTTATGGTGTTTGATCGAAGTTTCGGGTTCGCGAGATAGCAATCGATGTGATGTCAAGTTGGAGCGGCGGAGGCATCATATGGAAGAAGATTTGATCCGACAGAGCGTCGAATTGGCGGTTGTCATCATTATATCAGTCAAGAAGTTACCAGCGGAAGCGTTTGGAGACCATATCTTGTATTTGATGAACGATGGAGTTTTGATCCGACGGAGCGTTGGATTGACGGTTGTTAGGATAGATCGGTCAAGGAGTTACCAGCGGAAGCATTTGGAGACCGAATTTTGTACGAGACGATCGATGTGATGTCAAGCCGAAACGGTGGAGGCATCAGAAAGAAGATTTGATCCAACAGAGCGTCGGATTGGCAGTTGTCAAAGTTAGATCGGTCAAGGAGATACCAACGAATATGTTTGAAGACCGGATCTTGTACGAGACGATCGATGTGATGTTAAGTCGAAACGGCGGAGGCATCAGAAAGAATATTTGATCCAACGTAGTATCAGATTGACGGTTGTCAAAGTTAGATCGGTCAAGAAGATACCATCAGAGACATTTGGAGACCAGATCTTGTATTAGACGATCGAGGGTATTCGATCCTATCAGATTTGAGCATGAAGGCTTGCGGTAGCGAGTGATGATGCAGAACAGCAAAATCATTCTTCTGAAGTTTCACAAAGTTCTGCATGGTTCATGGTGTTATGGTTCCAAGAAGCAAGGTGTATATGCGACGTCTGGGAAGGAAGATGATGAGAACAACACTAAATCTCAAGTTATAGGCTCAACGGATTTGAGTCAAGATGGAGATTGTTGGAGTTGTGTCTCATATCCAGTTGATCACCTATATATGGTTCGTGGATCGTGGGGAGTCCGGATTAGACTCGAACAGTTGGGCCAAAGTAATCTATTGGTGTGGGCTACTAATAGATAAGAAGATGAAAGCATATTCAAGGGTTCTATTTAGATTTAAACTAAGATAGAGATTTTTAATATTAGTTTAAATTTAAATAGTTAGTTAGTTATTATAGATAGAATTAAGATAAGTCTCTTATTTAAATAAAGATTTAGATAAGAGAAAATATTTTATCAGATAAGAATAAAAGAGATTTATGTTGATTATAATCTAATTAGGGTAAGATCTATTCTATCCTATCAATAAGAAGGTGCTTTTATTAAGGAGATTTGGCAAAGGGCAAAGGCAAAAAGGTACAACAAGAGTTAAGGCTAAGGCTAAGGCTAAGACAAGAGAGATATAATTTCTAAGTTTATAAGAGAGGAGATGAGATGTGGGAGAGAGTTGAGATATGTGAGATCTTGTAACTTTTTAGCTTCATTGAGAGATTAGGATTCTAATCTAGATTTGATAGATGCTATTATTTTAGATAATTAAATCATGGAAAAGATAAGGTGTTGGGTGTAATCTCTTTATTATATCAATGGAATCCTCATATTTGCCCAGTGGATTAGGCCAGTTAAAACTCCGCATTGTTATTTCTTCTTATGGATTGTTGTTTTGCGTGCTTGGACGTTAAAAGATAGGATTTTCCCAAGACAATAGGTATCGGAGGGGATGATTCTCAATAGATAACTTTTCTCGTATTGGAGGATTTATTTCATGATTTCTTCTTGGATTCGTCACCTTGATTTGCCCACAGTTTTGATATTATGCCGGTACAATCAGGCATAAGCATGCAATGTATCAACATGTATAATTTATTATAGCGCCCATCATTCTCATTTCTTGGTAGGTATCTCTATTCTCCTAAACAAAGTATTTTGTGTACTTTGTACTTTTATGGTTTAATTGCCTAAAGCCCCATTGTAGTTTACTGATTATGGCACTTATACCCCCCAGCACCCAACACTCCCCCCCCAAAAAATTATTTAATGTATCAACGCAAACACCCCTTGTGCCCGCCGGTTAAAACCCTTAAGAATGCTCAACGAACTCTAAACAACTTTAATGATTGTATAATTAAACTCTAGAACTTGTTTCTATTTCTTAATTTGAATGTTTTCTAGGGCATAAGTTATATACGGATAAGTTGTAATCTAGAATTTGGTTGATTATCAGAGGACATATTTGCGCTCATAAATCACTTGGGGGTATAAGTTCTATATGATATAAACTTTTGGGAACTTATGTACACTAGCAAGCTAATTTTAGAAGATAGCAACATGCATTTTAAAATTTTTTAGTTTGCTAAACTTCCAAAACCATGAATCATAACTAAAGTGCTAGAATTTGCAAACAAAAACCAGTGAACTATGCTAATCTATTATATTAGCAATACTCACATCCTTAACATTTCTTCAAGAGCTCCAGATCGTGTTTACAAGCCGTTCCTCCTTTGCCGAAGATGATCCACCCGAGAGAACCGATCAAAGTTTCAGCTTCACCTAGTGAAGCAACCGACACTCCAAGCTCGCTAGGAATGGAGAGTAAGGATGTAGGAATATTCCATTGTAATTTTCTCTTAAATCTAAATCTCAAGAGAGCAAGTAAAGAAGAAAGAGGAGGAGGTAAGGAAACTTGGCCATGAGCAAGTCTAGAAAAGCATGAGAGAGTGATAATGAAGAATAATAGAATGGCTTCATATTTTTCACAACCATACAAATAAAAAATCTCATAATATTTTGTAATAAACTAATGAAGCTCATTTCTCTCTACATGTTTTCAACCATGCTCAATGCCATCTCACCCTCCACCCCATTTTATGTAAATGAGACGTCCATCTTTTAGAACAAATTCCATATAAATATGGAATACAATCCGCTATATGTATTGAAATACATATATGCGTATCCGTATAAAAATACGAATAGCCAAGAGAGAAAATGAATAGTGAACAATAATACTAGAATACATATATTAAAAGTATATATATAAATTATTAAATCAAAACTTGATTTAATAATCCATCTTAATCCTAAGCTGCTAGTATTATCAATCGTCCAATTAAAATCCGTGTATCCTGTACACATATTTAATCGGACACCTGTATGTACCAACATACGTCATCTACATCATATCTCCTAAACCGGGAAAACCCTTTGTGTGGGACTCTAAAGACTTGACAATACGATGGCGGTGAGTTTAAGTACAAGCTTGTCAGCGGCACTAGCTGTACGTAACAGCTATTCAGGTATTGAACGAAAGGAAGGCTGATTGGCAAACTCATCCATATCCCTATTGAGCCTGTCTGTGACAATCTCCATATAGTCCGGGCTGTTCGTCTAAGAGTATCGAATATCAGGTCTAGGGGGTGGATAAAGTAAGACCCCTAATAACGTAATAAGTCATGTCGGTGTGAAGCCCATCACCTACTGAGAAACTACTGATCCAAATCAGTAAATCTCATCCACCTTGGCCAAGGATTTCTGGTGATGGACACCCGTGCACAGCACAACATCTACCCCCAATACCGGAAGAGACGAATCCCTGATGATCCGCCCACTGCCTTCAAGTGGCCCGAGACTATACCCAACTAAAACCTGTTTGCACGACTCCTTTGAGCCATGGTAGGGTAGTAATCAAAGCACAGTGGGAACTCACATGAGATAAATGACGATCTCAGGTCGACAGACTAACTTGTACTCATGTCACCTGAGAACTGCTCTATGACAATCGGCATAATACCATCTAGTATGTTCCCGACGAGTCCGTCCAGTGTACTCATCTCTAGTGAGCACCTGTATACTATCTTAGGTGACATAACACCAATGTCTTGTGAGACCGGCCACCGTCCCTCGTCGGGGTCTCGAAACGTATACACTAGTCTACTCTGGAATATCGATGCCCAGTTTCGATATTCCCACGACTAGGGACATTTAAGGATTTGCTTATATACCACCCAGATCTCACAAGTGTGATCTCCAAAATAACCCTGGCAGTCAAGTAAGAATCCTATGGCCTCTATCAACATGGAACACTGATCCGTAAAACCACATTATAAATGTACATGATGATAGAGATGAACCAGATATCATACTATCATCTCGAGTAAGACTGTTCTGTAAGTCTACGGTAGCGCCCCGGCCGTCAATCCGAGGCCAAAACGCGGAAACAAAAACTTTTCATAAACTTGAAACTGGCGCTAACGTATACTTTAACCCGGATCGAACCATTAGCATTAAACTAGCTATCTAAAGAGAGTTAGAAAAGCTATACCGATCGATCCGTGTCCTTCGGTCTTTAGCCACCATCTTTAGCTCCTTGCGGCATCTCCGATCTCGTTCGATCTCCGTTCTCCTCGTCGGAAGGGCACCACGTCGATGAATCCTTTTACGGGCTCCCGCTTCATCCGAAGCAACTCGGACACGAAGTTTGCTAGCCGACGTGTCCAAGATGAAGTAGAGAATGTGTATGATAACTTTGTCTTTTGACACTCTAGGATTCTCAACACATGAGATAGTTAGAGTGGAGGTAGAAGATGATGCCATGGTGGAGGCTGTGAGCAAGAAGAAGAAAGAAAAGAGGAGAGCTTTTTTTTATTATGTTGAGATGATAAAATGAGAGCTAGCCTAGAAATCCAAGAGCAAACCCAAGCCTATATGGCTGCCCTCTTTCTCTCCATCCATCAATTCAACATAATAAACAAATACTAATGTGACATTAGCACAAATAAAAAGACCATGAGTCACTACCTATGTCCATGTCAAATTAAATGCTCCTCATGATCATTTCCACTCACAATTTCCTCTTGTAAACATTAATCCAAATGTTTACAACAATAAAAAGATATGGCAACATCCAAAGTAAACTTGTGACGGATATATACATACCTGCATCCGCATTCTGACTGAATGCGAATGCAATGAGACGAAAGTAATCCAACAAATCTAATACTAGGATCCGGCTTAAACCAAAGCCCACTAGTATGATCCGTCCGATCATGATCCGTGCACAAGTGCACGTATATGATCGAACCCTGCCATAATACCATACGGCCTCTACAATGTTTCGCCCGAAACTTGAGAAACTGTCTGTGGGGGACTCTAAAGACTCGTCAATACACTGGCTGTGGATTTAACCACTAGCACGTTAGTGGTACTAGCTGTACGTAACGGGCTACCAGGTATTGACCAAAAGGGAGGCTGATTAGCGAACTCATCCTAACACCCTACTGAGCCTGTCAGTGACAATATCCGTACAGTCCGGTCCGTTCGTTTATGAGTATCGCATGTCGGGCCTAGGGGGTTGGTAAAAGTCAGACCCCCCAAAGCGGTACAAGTCGTGTCGGAGTGTAGCCCAGAACATCCTGAGATACTACTGGAATACCTATCAGTAAATCTCCTGCTTTGGCCAAGGACTTCGTGTAATGGCTCTCCTAGACACAGTGCGATCTCATCCCCAATACCGGGAGAGACGAAACCCCTGCCGATCCGCTCACTGCCTCCATGTGGCTCGGGACTGTACCCAACTAAAACCTGTTTGTACGACTCCTTTGAGCCGTGGTAGGGTAATAATCAAAGCACAGTGGGAACTCACATGAGACAAATGACGATCTCAGGTCGATGAACTAACCTGTACACATGTCACCAGGGAACTGCTATCTGACGCTAGGTATAATACCAACTAGCATGTTCCCGGCGAGTCCTTTCCGGTGTACTCATAACCCAATGAGCACCTGTATACATCTTAGGTGATCGAACTAGCACCAATGTCTTATGAGACCGGCCACCGCCCCTCGTCGGGGTCTCGACTGTATACGCTAGTCTACTAATGGAGTATCGATGCCCAGTCTTGAAACTCCCACGACTAGGGACCACTTTAAGGATGTGCTTATAGACTACCCAACTCTCATATATATGATCGCTATCATACTGCTGGTACTCAAGCAAGAATCCTAAGGGCTCTATCAACGTGTAATAGTGATCTGTAATATCACTTAAAGTATGTACACGATGATAAAGATAAACCAGATAGTATACTATCATCTTGAATAAGAATGTCCTACCGGCATAGGCCCTCCCTCAATCATTGCAATCGCGTTCCTGCAATCCAATAATTGACTTTGAGGGCACTATATCCAACAATCTCCCACTTGCACTCAAGGCTAATTATTGCGATGCCATATACTCACAGCCCGTGTGATACCGAACACCCAACTTCTCTACTGATCAGTCTCACAAAACCTATTTGTGAAACTATTGCGTTCGAGGAATAGCCTCAGTGAGTGGATCCGCCCTGATGTTTCTTTCTATGTCTCTCTTTATCTCAAGTTCGCGGAGAAAGCCATCTCCTGAAATGAGCAATACCTGTCTTAGAATATGTCTGGATATCTGATGGGACCTAGTTCATAAATGAACTCCAAATCCAAACTTTTTAGACAATATCGTTAACTGAACTCAATCAGTATCCTGCGCCATGCCTCTCTCAGTATCCCCTTGGACCACCTGTCCAAACTACTGCCCCTCGTCAGAGGGAAAACTATAACTCTGACAGTCACTCTGTCATCCAGGTCACCTTGGAAGCCTGGAATGATAACTGTCTCCCGAAGGAGGATGCCGCTATCATATCCCTAGAACATACACTTATGTTCTAAAACTGCTTCCGAATGTTTCTCCAGGATAGGATTAATATCAACTTATTGCATCTAGTGCAAAAACAACATCTGGTGTGGTACTTGACATCTCATGATTGACTCAATTGCCTAAGCAAGTGATATGTCAATCATGTGCATCCCTCTCCCCTTTAGTCTGTAAGACACTTTTAGAGAGGGTGACTCCATCACCTGCAGGTACAATACCATGCTAGGAGTCGTCCATTCTAAAACACCTTTAGAATGCTGTCTAAGTACCCAGATTGGGAAACTACCCAAATCTAGATCTAAAACCATAGATCTAGTAACCAGAATGTCTGATATTATATCTATATCCTATATGGAGAAACCACCGTGTGACAACCAAAGTATAACCGATCGTTGTATAAGAATTTCACTTCCTACTCTGTGTATGTCATCCAAATACCAGGACATCACACCCTACTACCTTCTTAACAGATCCATCCCCTATTCTGATGAAGTCAAACCTATGACTGTCACATCAGAAATAGCTGATTTATCTCCGCTATATCTGCTTTAGTCTATAAATAGACATAAGCTACTTGCCCACTATACTTCCGCTGCTCCCACTGACTACGACAACCCTCTGGCAGAGTCATATACACGTGCACTTCTAAAGCTAGTTTAGAACGACGCTATACTCATCCTCCTGCCGGGTCTCATAGCCTGGAACAACAGTAGTGTCAAGTCTGGGTAAATAAGAACCTCCCTGTCACCGTCCCTGAGGCTACCGAAGTACCTCTCGGGTGCCTGAGGTTACCCACCATATCTGCGGAGTGGCTAATGGAATGTCAAACCTGATTGAATCTTTAGGTTCTTATCAAATTTTCAGTAATCGTTTGTGGTTCTGGAATCACTTCCAGTTCTACCATACTCCCACAACTGTTTTCTGAAAAAATCCATTTTTATTAAAACTGTGGCGAGTCAAGAACAATATCACTATTGATCTTCCAGATGGTAGAAAGTTAACCCTCGTCATAGCTCGGGTCAACCTACAAACAGCCATTACAGAAACGTGCCTTGAGTTATCCAGAGTCTGGTTTTAAGCATAAGCCGGACAACTCCATATACTTTAACATCGTTAAGATATGAGCCATTTTATATCTAATATAGAAACAGAGGCACTGATTTAATTGGAACCAGATTCAAATCATGCAGCTGTCTCCAGTGCATGTCAACTAAATGTAGAGAGACCGATCAACATTACTCAACTTAAGAGTACATCCAAACATGAGTAACCTGAAAGAGAAACAAGTTTCTCAAAACCATTACTATCAACTGAATATCATACACAAGTATCTACATCTTCGATTACCTTGAAGAATCCCGATACTTGCGACACCTGGTTCTCTAATTTATTCTTATACCTATAACTTCTCAAAAACTTAGACCTTGCATTTCTACGAAACACCTGTCTAAAAAACTAGAGAAGTCACAAGTAAACAGAATATCGTACGAGGACCAACCCCTCTGTCCTAATGGACACTGGACAGTATATAATGCTTTGTATAAGTCCCCTGAGTTGAATAACTCAAACCATGTGCGTCGTAAGTTGAAAACTGTACTATGGTTATGAAGAATTACACCGCTGTTGAATGCTCATTACCTAACCATCAAATGATATAGGTAAATGTCATAGACATAATTTCAAAAAGATATATCTCACTTTATTAAAATAAACGTACAGATATATCAATTTGAAATTGGTGCATAACAATGGATATTCAAAACCAAATATTTGTCGTCCGGCAAAAACCCAGGCGATTTTCTCAAATATCACCAATTACAACGAATCCCGATATAATGAGGATAATCACCTAATTCCCAATAACTTACTTCCACTCATCATCTGTAAAACCATACAGATATGAGAATCAAACCTGGTAAATACATACCCTGGAGTAAGGGCCAATTGGGAAATCAGTTTTCTTTTAACAATACACAGTGAAACTGAAACATGTAAATGTTTCAAAGGGGTATCCGGGTATTTCTAGTAACGCCTCATTATCAGATTCACAACTGTAACCGTATATTTGTTTGCCATCTCTCCAAATCCCTTTATTTGTCTTTACTCATTACCTTCTGTACACCATCGTTAGGCGTAATGGTTTTCTTCATTCCCTACCTTTCGGCACCATCCTATGGTTTGGAAGAAGACTTTCCAATAAGCGTAATAGGTGTACCGTCCTAATCCTAGGAGTACTCGCAACCCGAGAGAAGATAAAGATGAAAGACAACTGAATAACCTTATTCCTATTTCTCCTGAACCAGAATCCATCCTCGAAAAAGTTCCTTCGAGTTAATATATAACCATACGATGGATTTATCCAATGGAATTGGATGTTCGTAGTGATACGAGGTATTCTGGAGAAATACAAAGGTGAAATAGGAGTGGCGATGAAATACTTGGTTTGGTCGTGAATGATAGCAGTCGCAGTTTACTTTGCCCTCTTTCTAATCCCTTTATTTGTCTTTACTTATTACCTTCTGTACACCTTCCTTAGGCTAATCGGTTTTCTTCATATCCTACCTTTCAGCACCTGCCTATGGTTTGGATGAAGACTATCCAATTAGCGTAATAGGTGTATCGTCCTAATCCAAGGAGCATTCGCAACCTGAGAGAAGGTAAAAGGAAAAGACAACCGAATAGTCCTATTCATTTTCTTCAGAACCGGAAACCATCCTCGAATCTGGAACAAATTCCTTCGAGTTCGTATATAACCATACGATGGTTTTATCCAATAGAAGTGGATGATCGTAGTGATACGAAATGTTCCAGAGAAAAGGGGTAAAAGTAGGAGTGGCAATGAGGTGTGCAACTCAGACAATCCAAAAGTCAGTGTTTTAAGAAGGTTCGGTCAACTTGGTCATTGAGTCATAGTCTAGGGTCGGGCTATGGTCGCTGCCAAAGAGAGAGAGAAAAGAAAAACTCTGCATGCACTCTAACCTAGATCAGAATGGTTATCACTTTATCTAATCAGGAAACCTCCCACTGTATCCTCAAATTCTCCTCCAAAACTGAAAGAAGAATTAGTCGGGATCACCCGAGGAGTAAACCAACTCATCAGTGGGAATCGGGATCCAACTATCATCGCATGATAACGTGATGGAATCCACTCACGTTATCACACTCCAGAAGGTATGTGCATATCTGGCAAGTTTCAGTTTCTTTTGAAACTCCCGATATGATTTTTACCCCATGCTCTTATGACCTTGACGAAGGTCAACAAATCATAAGTCACATGTCAAGTTCTACCCGTCATTGTCCAGGTTAATTTGAATCCACCCGTACAAGCCCTTGACGAAGGTCAACAAGGCTGTACGACTGTCCCAAACCAACGCATCTATCTATGCAACAGAAAGGTAACAAGCAGCTACCATTCACTATGCCTTGACGAAGGTCAACAAACATAGCATGAATACTAAGTGCTACCCGTCTGAAATGACGGAGGGCTACGAATGGTTTTTGGCGAAAAACCTTTAACGTAATGAACTTGATATCGTTGAAGGAACCGGATAGCTTTTTATAAATATATAGTGGCGAAAACCTTTGCTAAAGAGGTCACTCCCGGTGAAGGGATCTCGGCTCTTTCCCCGTAGAATGAGGTGCAGGATATTCCAACTGAATACCGCGATGAAAAGAAAAAAGTAATCGACTATAGTGAAGTTATTACCCTGACGCAAACTCCTGCCCAAGGGGTCACTCCCGGTGAAGGGATCTCGGCTCTTGCCTCATCGAATGAGGTGCAGGATATTCCAACTGAATATCACTGTGCAAAGCAAATGAGAACGTCCTTGCAATAACAGCTTTTTGAAAATTGTTCCAACAACATCAAACATGTTTTTTTAGCTTGCATTGATCTGAATCAATGTAGTCCCATCAATTTATTACACCAATAAAGAGCGAAAATACGATGTACGTATATGCCATCCGCATTCGCCACTGGGTCCCGTCATCACCGGGTCCCGTCATCACCCGTTAGGTTACTTAACTAACGACAGAGCGGGGACTGGACTAGCGCGGATGCAAAACATATACAACATCTACTAGTATATATATCAATATATAATAATCGCTCCAGGCGTGATAAATGCAACATCACGGAAATGTAATAAACAACACAGAACAATACAGATAATCTGGGATCCCCGGGTTTCATTGAGCCGCAACTGAAACCCGACGTTCCCCTGGTCGTGTGGATAGCCTGTGCAATGAAAACCTAGACCCCTACGGGTGCGGCAAGTTACCCGCCAAAACCTGAAGCGAGGCAGCCCCCTTCATCAAAGTGAATGGACCACCCAGCACTTCACGGAATCTGGTAACTTGAGCACCCCTCCTTGGGTCAACCTATACCCCCTACGAGTGCGGCGAATAGCCCGCCAATCCTAGAGTGAAGCCCCCTCTGTCTCAACGCCTTGAGATGCGGGCCCGTTGCCCTTTAGAACCCGGCTATCCGTGCACTCCACCTTGGGGTAATCCTAGTACAGAAAATAAAATATATACAACGGGTACATCGACCTCAACCCGGTCGTGCCCCAAAAGAATAATATACAAACAGGCAGTGACGGCAGTCCACATGCCGGACACTCACCCCGCAATATCAAATGTACAAATATAACCAAACTGTACTACCATTGCATCCAGGCTATCCACCACGACAAATCCGCAACATCACAGCACAACACAGAATATCAACGTGAATGTCACGTTCGCAAATCCGTCTAAAAGGGCTATATCGATTAGACAAGATTTACCGATCAAATGACATTCACGGTCGCAGATATAATGTAATGCACTGCAAACATTAAACAATGTTAGATAATATCGACTCCGAAATAACCCCCGAATAGCCCCAAATAAACTGATAAAACCATATCCAAACTGGGCCAAATAAACAATACTACTGAACCAATTCCCCAGAGACCAAACCACACCCAAAACACCAACACTTGAAGCCCCTGAAAAACCGGCCTCCTCGGTTTTTGTGGCTAAGTGCTCGGCCCAAAACCGAGGGGTGGGGTCCGTATTTGGGGTGTGGTCTTGATTAGTCGTAAATATTGCATATTTTAACCGACAATTTCCTCATCAATTGCATTCATATAGAAGTGTTCGGCATTCATATTCTACATATTAGCAAAACTATTGCAAAATATCAGATTACATGTATTCGACTCTAAAACCAACACTATACAGGAAATTGACTGCATTTCATGGCATCGCATCTTCGCTACATTTGCGCAACACTTGTTTTGAGATCTGTGCAGGAAAATCCAGAAGTAAGGCCAAAAATGTACATGGTACCGATCAAACGTTACGCCAACACAATGAATTCAATTCTGGTATCAATACAAAGTGGAAAATACAAATCAACATATCAAAGAGAGCTCCAAATATTAGCCCAAGACCACAGAAGAAGCCACAAGTCCCAAGCTTTCAACATGGCTGCGGAACCGCGGCCTAAGCCGGCTTGAGCCACGGTTCCGCGGCAGTCTTGGCCCTTCACCTCCTCAATTTTGGTGCACAACTCCTAGATCAGCTCTTACACTTCAGAATGACATAACAAATTCCAGAAGACTCCAGAGACTTCTGCCAGATCAGCAAGCTATGTGATCAACATTAAACTAGCATAATATTCTAGAACCTTCTTCCTAAACCCTAGCTTAAACCCTAAGCTAAGCCTAACAAACTGCTTCTAGAAGTCTTTCAACAAACTTTTGGAGGGAACTCAAGAGGCTTAGGGTTTGGGTGTTCTATAAATAAGACCCTAGGCTCATTGTATCAAAGATTATTCAATCTTGATTCATCTTAGAATCAACCCTATTCTAGTTCATTTTGAGAGCCATTCTATCTCTCTCTCTTCATCTTCTTCTTCCACAAATCTAGTGAGAGGATTTGTGTGAAACCCTAACCTTAATTCCATTCAAGAGCCAAGATCCCGAGTACCCATTCAAGTAAGAAGCCTTGCAACCTTTTAGGAGCCGAGCCGGTCTTCAACGGAGCAAGTGGTCCAAGCCGATTCGCGACTCACGGAGCCGAGTGAAGCCAAGTCGACAATTTAATTCTTCCTCTTGTAGTTCTTGAGCGACTGTAATCAAATTGTTGATATAAATAAAAGGTGAAATTCTTTTATCTTGTTTTCTTTAAATTCTTGCATCATGAGTCAATCTAAATTTCTAGTTATAATTCTTGTTGTGATGCTTGAGTAATACTCCGCTCGTCGAGGAGTCGAGACGGTCAATAGAATGATGATGTAATATATATCTTAAATCGATTCTTGATTCCTACGAGTTTTGTAAACCCTAGCAAATTCAAGAACCGACGACCCATTTCGTTGCGATGCTTTCTTGATTGATATCGCTCGCGATTGGGGAGTTACGATCGTTTCTTGAAATTGCTAGAGGCTAGAATGCGAATGAAATCAACGAAAGAACAAGGGTTATAAGATGAAACCCTAGTTTCATCAAGAAAGCCCTAACTCTCGTCGATCATCATCGATCTAGTATCAATCCTTCGAAGGACAAGAACACGAAATCTTGAGGTTACATCACATCTATAGATCCGATCGATTCCTACGAGCCTCATTTAGATTCTTGACTTTTTGTTTGGAAATATTATCGAAACCCAATTCTTGATTGTTTATCAGTTTATTGATTCTGGATTAAACTCGTGACACTTGAATCAATTAAAATCTCGAATCATGTTTTCTTTTCTGTTCAATTAACTTTTCAATTCAAACGAAGCAAATATAAAAACGAATCGCACAATCCCTGTGGACGATCCGCACTCACTTACAAACTACATCCGACACCGTAGTTGATTGCGGTCAAATAATTCTTTGATGTGATTCTATTCATTTTCTAAAACGACACACAAAGAAACGATCAATCAAATGGCGCCGTTGCCGGGGATCGCGCGCTAATTCGTTGTATATCAAAGTTTGAATTGAAAGAATTATTCCATTGTTATTTTGAGATCAAAATTCGTGCAAACCCTAAACAATTTGTTGTGTTTCATTGCAAGGAGATCTGGAGCTTGCTGGGAATTTGGAAAAATTTTTGGAAAATACCAGAGAGCAGAGGGAGTCTACAGAAGCTCCCTGGTGAATTTTGGTTCAGTGATCGCATCATACGACCGCGATTCCGCGGTGGGAGTGCCCAATTGCGGCGGTTACGCGGCAATCTTGGGAGTTCTCTGTGCAATTTTTGCTTCAGGTGATTTCTTGACTTCTCCTCTCTCCTCTTTTTAGCTCCAACTAATACTTTTCTGCAGGATTCTTTGCATAGAATAGCAGCTCGCAAATTGCAAATTAAAATTGTGCGTGATTTTGTTTCTTGGTTGTTTGCATTATAAATACGGATATTAAGGGGCACGGCCAAATCCAAATTAGGTGGGGATTTCATTACCCTTCCTAGGCCCCGAAAACCACCAAACTTGCATCCGCATTGACCCACATTAACTAAAAGAAATCTAGAGATGACTCTAAGGACTGTCGCGCTCAATTAGGACAGAAGAAGGCCGTGGGTAATTCATTGCTTATCCGCGTTTTCCTGTGGTGCCTAAGGCGAGTGTGTCTAAGGCTAGTGGTTATTAATTAGGCCCACTACTTACGTAATGGAGTACCTTCCCACTTACCTGGCACTTATCCGGCTACAGGGGAACAAAGAGGCAGTGGAGGATTCTATCCCGCGACTTGTCTTTTGGCAGTTAGGAGCGGTCTAGAGCCGGACCTAGGTGACCACTAGATTCTAGGGTTGTGTGCTGCATTTGTTGTGTCGCATCATTTTTTCAAAAATCCGTCCCTTTTTCAAAAGCAAACACCGCATTCATTTACCCCTAATTAAAAGCCAACGCTGCCACTTGTACTAACCCTTTTTAGTACAAGATAGGCTGGACACGGGATTCTAGTGCCCGTTTAGTCCGCGTACCTTTTATCGACCCCGAAGTCGATATTTCTCCATTTACCTTTCCTATACCTACTACCACACCCACACCGATGGATCCGAATCCATCAAACTTCTTTAACCCTAATCTGCCGCCGTCCGTTGGTGCGCAGAATCCACCCCGCATCTCCCTTCAGGAGAGATGCTATCCACTTAGAGGTCCTCTTTCGACCTGCTTATCCACACCACCAGTCAATGGGGATAACTTTGAGATTAAGCCCCAGTATATCAATCTTTTACCCAAATTCCACGGACTCGAGACTGAGGACGCTTACGTTTTCATTACCAAATTTGAAAACGTATGCGCAATGATGGGTACGTCACAACTTTCAGTGGATGCGATGCGTCTACGACTTCTTCCATTTACTTTGTGCGATATAGCCGAGAAGTGGCTATATAATACTACCTCACATTCTATTACGAATTGGGAAGAATTCGTCGCTGCATTCCTTAAGAAATTTTACCCAATCCAAAAGACAGCTCGAATCCGTAGCGAACTGAATCAATTTGCCCAGCTCCCTACCGAACCATTCTCTAAATGCTTTGAACGTTTCAAGGATCTTTTGGTTCAGTGTCCTCATCACGGCATCCCGAGATGGGAGCTTTGCCGAATCATTTATGAGGGCATTAACTCAATGTGTCAAGGTACTTTTATGACCAAGGATGATGGGGAAGCTTGGAAGTACTTAGAAGAGTTCGCTAAAAAATCACTACAGTGGGAGAGTGGAACCCAACCATTAAATAGGGGTGGCATACACCAAATAGATGTGTCCATAGGTGTTCGAGCTGAGATAGCAGCAATGCAAAAGAAGCTCGACGCTATGGAACACAAATTTTCTGCAGCCTCCCTAAACCCAATGTCGCTCCCCAAAACTGTTTGTGGGTACTGTTCTGATCCGTCACATTTAACGGAAGAATGTCCATTAAACTCTGCGTTTCAAGGTCACGAGCATTCTAATGCCGCATTTCAAAGACCTCGAAACGATCCATATTCTTCCACGTACAATCAGGGTTGGAGGAATCACCCGAATTTCGCTTGGAACCAAAACCAATCTCAAAACACGGTTTCAAACACGAATAATTTTCAAAGGGCTCTTCCTCCACCACAACAGCAACCCCTTCAACTCACTCAGCACCCCTACCAGTCACAAAATTTCCAAAACCAGGGCAACAATCCTGCACACTCTAATCCTATGCAGTTGTCCAGTTCTGACGAATTCTCTCAATTCACTCAAACCATGAAATCACTTTTATCAAATTTCATAGAGGTTTCGGCTGAGGTTAGATCTTCCGTCAGTGAGATAAAGAAAAACTCAGCGTCCCAAGCTGAGAGTATCAGATCGATGGAAGCTGAAATCGCACGCCTAAAAGCCGAAATGAGTGCGAGAGAAAAAGGGAAACTTCCCTCTCAACCCCTACAGAATCCTGGGCATTACAATGTAAATGCCATCACAACGTTGAGATCGGGAAAAGTGCTGAATAATCATGTCGGGGAAGGTATTGATGATACTGAAAATCATATCAACACCCCGGCTGAGACCTTTCCATACACACACACACTGCTCCTTCTGATCCTTCTTCTTCTACCACACCATCTTCTCGAGAGCCTATTCTCCATTTCCCTTTAGGCTCGACACCTTCTCCCAACCCTTATAGTTCTCCACAGACGGTCCCCACACCTCTTTTGGGACCTCATCTACCCCCTCTTCCTTCTCCTATGATGGACCCTGCGCTTATTGCGAAAACTCCTTACCCGAACCGGTTAAGGGGTAACAGAACGAGTCCTCATATGGAGAAAATTATAGAAATGTTCAAACAGGTTAACATCAATATCCCTCTCCTAGATACAATTCAACAAGCCCCCGCTTATGCGAAAATTCTTAAGGACTTGTGCACTAGGAAGAGGAAGACTCAAGTGCCGAAAAAGGTCTTTATGTCTAATAATATCAGCACTGCTTTTATTCCCCAGCTACCAAAGAAACGAAAGGACCCAGGATGTCCTACAATATCGATTTCTATTGGGGGTAAAAACATAAATCGTGCTCTTTTAGACCTTGGCGCAAGTGTTAACCTGCTCCCTTATTCTGTCTATGAACAACTAGGGATTGGAGAGATGAAACCTGCCCACTGCACTCTCCAGATGGCAGACCGATCTATCACCAAACCAAGGGGTGAATTAGAGGATGTGTTGATAAAGGTCGGGGAATTTGTTTTCCCTGTAGACTTCATTGTACTCGACACACATCCTGTAGCAAACCCCCGGGGCCAAATTCCGGTGATTCTAGGTCGTCCTTTCCTTGCCACTTCCAACGCTGTTATAAACTGTAGAAACGGTTCAATGAACTTATCATTTGGAAATATGACCATTGAACTAAATATCTACAAAGTTGGAAGTCAGCCATCAGAACCCTCTGCTCATATTTTAGATGTGTGCTCTGTCCATGAGATCGCTCCCGATAGTTGTGGAGTTGAGGAACTTTGCTTTACTGATCTCGATGACATTACCACATCTCTGTTTGACTTTACACAAGATCTTAGTGAGGACACTTTACCTACACTTGAGTCCTACACTTCTGACTTTTCTCCACCCGAGTCTGTATCTTTCATAGGCTCTGAGCTTCTTTGTAAATCCAAAAATCATTCAATGATACCTCCTTCTATCATTTCTCCGCCTGAATTAGATCTCAAAATTGTACCCTCTCATCTGAAATATGCTTATTTAGGTGAGAAGGAGTCTTTACTGGTTATAATTTCCGCTTCTCTAGCGTTAGAGCAAGAGAATGCACTTTTATCGGTATTGAGATCTAACAAAGAGGCGTTTGGTTGGAGTATGGCGGACATCAAAGGGATTAGTCTCTTGATAGTTGAACATCATATACATGTGATGGATGATGCCAGACCAACCCGAGAACCACAGAGACGGTTGAATCCCGTCATGAAGGAAGCGGTCATGAAAGAGATCGTCAAATGCTTAGATAATGGTATTATATACCCCATCTCCGATAGCCAATGGGTGAGTCCTATACATGTCGTTCCTAAGAAATCCGGCATCACTGTTATAACCAATGAGGCGAATGAGTTGATTCAGACACGCACCCAAACTGGGTGGCGTGTATGTATCGATTATAGAAAACTCAACGCTGCCACGAGGAAAGACCATTTTCCTCTACCATTCATTGATCAGATGCTGGAACGCTTAGCGGGACGAGAGTATTATTGTTTTATGGACGGATACTCAGGCTATAATCAGGTCCCCATCGCCAAAAAGGATCAAGATAAAACCACTTTTACTTGTCCTTTTGGTACATTTGCTTACAGTCGCATGCCCTTTGGGTTATGCAATGCTCCCGCTACCTTTCAGCGGTGTATGATGGGGATATTCTCTGATATGGTAGAGAATTTCCTGGAGATCTTTATGGACGACTTCTCGATTTTTGGAGACTCTTTTTCCGATTGCCTAGCAAATCTTGACGCTGTTCTTACTCGTTGCAAAGAGAAGAACTTGACTTTGAACTGGGAAAAATGCCATTTCATGGTCTAAGAAGGAATTGTCCTTGGAAATGTTATTTCACAGAAAGGCATTGAGGTTGACAGAGCTAAGATAGATGTCATTCAAAACCTCCCTCATCCCAAAAGTATCAAAGATATTCGCTCTTTCCTTAGCCATGCGGGCTTTTATAGGAGATTCATTAAGGACTTTAGCAAAATTGCTAGACCTTTAACTCTTCTCCTGGCCAAGGATACGACCTTCCATTTTGACTCGGATTGCGAGACAGCTTTCGACTCACTTAAACACTCACTCACTTCAGCCCTCGTTTTATCATCACCAAACTGGGATTACCCCTTTGAGCTGATGTGTGACGCATCTGATTTTGCAGTA
This sequence comes from Agapanthus africanus, assembly GCA_030015575.1. Taxonomy (NCBI): domain Eukaryota; kingdom Viridiplantae; phylum Streptophyta; class Magnoliopsida; order Asparagales; family Amaryllidaceae; genus Agapanthus; species Agapanthus africanus. Next base: position 512,366,601 of record JASDDO010000031.1, on the reverse strand, counting down.
GGTGCAGTCTTAGGACAGCACATCGAAAAGATGCCACACGTGATTTACTATGCTAGTAAGACCCTGAATGATGCGCAAATCAATTATACAACCACCGAAAAGGAACTCTTAGCGGTTGTATTTGCATTAGAAAAATTCAGGCCTTACTTAATTGGCTCACCTATAGTTGTGTATACTGATCATTCCGCTTTAAAACATCTTCTGGCGAAGAAAGATGCAAAAGGTCGACTAATACGTTGGATCCTACTGTTACAAGAATTTGATCTTGTTATCAAAGATAAGAAAGGATGTGAAAACGTAGTAGCTGACCATCATTCACGCATCATTTCTTCCCTGTGACCTTGCCGATCAATGACTCGTTTCCTGACGAGCAACTCTTGAGCATATCCGCTGAACCATGGTTCAGGAATATTGTGAACTATCATGCCATGGGACTGATACCCAGCGATTGGTCAAAACAGGACAAATACCGTTTTCTATCCCAAGTAAAACACTTTTACTGGGACGAGCCCTATTTGTTTAAATATTGTCCTGATCAGATCATTCGCCGATGTGTCCCGAATGAAGAGTTCAAGAGTGTTCTTTCTTTTTATCATGATCAGGCCTGTGGGGGTCACTTCAGTCCTAGAAAGACAGCGGAGAAGGTTTTGCAATGTGGATTTTATTGGCCGGCCTTATTCAAGGACGCATTTGAGCATTGCAAAACCTGTACACAATGTCAGTATACGGGTAGAATATCCCAGAGGAATGAAATGCCTCAGCAACCCATCTTGGTTGTTGAAATATTCGATGTTTGGGGCATAGATTTTATGGGTCCTTTTCCCAACTCCTTTGGGAATTTGTACATACTGCTGGCGGTTGATTATGTTTCAAAGTGGGTAGAAGCCATTCCATGTCGCACTAATGACAAGAAAGTTGTCATTAAGTTCTTAAAAGAGAATATCTTCTTGCGATTTGGACACCCACGCGCTATTATTAGTGATAATGGGACACACTTCTGCAACAGGACACCACGTCGATGAATCCTTTTACGGGCTCCCGCTTCATCTGAAGCAACTCGGACACGAAGTTTGCTAGCCGACGTGTCTAAGGTGAAGTAGAGAATGTGTATGATAACTTTGTCTCTTGACACTCTAGGATTCTCAACACATGAGATGGTTAGAGTAGAGGTAGAAGATGATGCCATGGTGGAGGTTGTTAGCAAGAAGAAGAAAGAAAAGAGGAGGGCTTTTTGTTATTATGTTGAGATGATAAAATGAGAGCTAGCCTAGAAATCCAAGAGCAAACCCAAGCCTATATGGCTGCCCTCTCTCTCTCTCCATCCATCAATTCAACACAATAAACAAATACTAATGTGACATTAGCACAAATAAAAAGACCATGAGTCACTACCCATGTCCATGTCACATTAAATGCTCCTCATGATCATTTCCACTCACAATTTCTACTTGTAAACATTAATCCAAATGTTTACAACAATTAAAAGATATGGCAACATCTAAAGTAAACTCGTGACGGATCACAAAGATACCCCTCACCTCTATATACATACCTGCATCCGCATTCCGACTGAATGCGAATGTAATGAGACGAAAGTAATCCAACAAATCTAATACTAGGATCCGGCTTAAACCAAAGCCCACTAGTATGATCCGTCCGATCATGATCCGTGCACAAGTGCATGTATATGATCGAACCCTGCCATAATACCATACGACCTCTACAACGTTTCGCCCGAAACTTGAGAAACTGTCTGTGGGGGACTCTAAAGACTCGTCAATACACTGGCTGTGGATTTAACCACTAGCACGTCAGTGGTACTAGCTGTACGTAACGGGCTAGCAGGTATTGACCAAAAGGGAGGCTAATGAGCGAACTCATCCTAACACCCTACTGAGCCTGTCAGTGAAAATATCCGCACAGTCCGGTCCGTTCGTCTATGAGTATCGCATGTTGGGCCTAGGGGGTTGGTAAAAGTCAGACCCCCAAAAGCGGTACAAGTCGTGTCGGAGTGTAGCCCAGAATACCCTGAGATACTACTGGAATACCTATCAGTAAATCTCCTATCTTGGCCAAGGACTTCGTGTAATGGCTCTCCTAGACACAACGCGATCTCACCCCCAATACCGAGAGAGGCGAAACCCCCGCCGATCCGCTCACTGCCTCCATGTGGCTCGGGACTGTACCCAACTAAAACCTGTTTGCACGACTCCTTTGAGCCGTGGTAGGGTAGTAATCAAAGCACAGTGGGAACTCATACGAGACAAATGACGATCTCAGGTAGATGAACTAACCTGTACCCATGTCACCAGGGAACTGCTATCTGACGCTAGGTATAATACCAACTAGCATGTTCCCGGCGAGTCATGTCCGGTGTACTCATAACCCAATGAGCACCTGTATACATCTTAGGTGATCCAACTAACACCAATGACTTGTGAGACCGGCCACTGCCCCTCGTCGGGGTCTCGACTGTATACGCGAGTCTACTAATGGAGTATCGATGCCCAGTCTCAAAACTCCCACGACTAGGGACCACTTTAAGGATGTGCTTATAGACTACCCAACTCTCACGTATATGATCGCCATCATACTGCTGGTAGTCAAGCAAGAATCCTAAGGGCTCTATCAACGTGTAATAGTGATCTGTAATAATACCTAAAGCATGTACACAATGATAAAGATAAACCAGATAGCATACTATCATCTTGAGTAAGAATGTCCTACCGACATAGGTCCTCCCTCAATCATTGCAATCGCGTGCCTGTGATCCAATAATTGACTTTGAGGGCACTATATCCAACATGTTCTACCCGTATAGGTCCTCCCTCAATCATCATAATCGTCTACCTGCGATTATAATAATTGCCTTGAGGGAAATATAACCAATAATCTCCCACCCGCACTTAAGATTAATTATTTCGGTGTCGCATACTCATAGCCCGTGTGCTACCAATCACCCAACTTCTCTACTAATCAGTTTCGCAAAGTATATTTGCGAAATATTTGCGATCGAGAAATAGCCTCAGTGAATGGATCCGCTCTAATGTTTCTATTATTATCTCTCTATATCTCAACTACGCGGAGAATGACTATCTCCCGAAATGAGCGATACTTGCCTTAGAATTTGTCTAGATATCTGATGGGACCTTGTTCATAACATGAACACCAAATCCAACAAACTTCTTAGACTGTATCCAATTGCCGATATAATCAGCACCTAGCGCCATGACCAGCTCAGTATCTTTCTTGGAAACCTATCCAATACACCGCACCTCAAAAGAAAGAAAACTATTAATTCTGACAGTCACTCTGTCATCCAGATCATCTTAGAAGCCTGAAATAATAACCGCCTGCTTAAGGAGGCTGCCATTACTTTATACTAAGAACATCCTCTTATATTCATAACTGTTTACTGTTGGATATAGTGCTCTCAAGGAAATTATTGTAATTGCAGGCACGCGATTATGATAATTGAGGGAGAACCTATACAGATAGAGCAATCTTACTCGAAATGATAGTATGCTATCTGGTTTGTCTTTATCATTGATGTGTACACATTTTACTTGTTATTACGTGACGCTAATATATAATGATGAAGCCCGTAGGATTCTTGCTTGACTACCTGGCGATCATATACGTGAGAACTGGGTAGCCTATAAGCACATCCTTAAATGTCTCTAGTCATGGGAGTATCGAGACTGGGCATTGATATTCCGGAGTAGACTAGTGTATACGTTTCGAGACCCCGACGAGGGGCGGTGGCCGGTCTCACAAGCAATTGGTGTTATGTCACTTAAGATAGTATACAGGTGCTCACTAGAGGTGAGTACACTGGACAGACTTGCCGAGAACTTCTAGATGGTATTATACCTATCGTCAAATGGAAGTTCTCAGGTGGCATGAGTACATGTTAGTCCCTCGACCTGAAGTCGTTATTTGTCTCGTATGAGTTCCCACTGTACTTTGATTACTACCCTACCACGGCTCAAAGGAGTCGTGCAAACAGGTTTTAGCTGGATACAGTCTCAAGCCACATGGAGGCAGTGGTCGACTGTCAGGGATTCGTCTCTCCTGGTATTAGGAGTCAATGTCGTGCTATGTTTGGTTGACTATCACCAGAAATCCGTGGCCACGGTAGGGAAAATTTACTGATAGTTGATCGGTAGTATCTCAGTTGGTGATGAGCTTGACTCAGACACGACTTATTGGGTTAGTAGGGGTCTGACGTTATCCACCCCTTAGACCCGATATGCGATACTTTTTGACGAAGAGACCGGATTGTACGGAGATTGTCACATTCAAGCTCAGTAGGGTAAAGACGCACTTGATTGTCGACCCCCTTTTTTGACAACTACCTGGGTAGCCGTTACGTACAGCTAGTGCCGCTGACGTACTTGTGATTAAACATACTGCCAGCGTATTATCGAGTTTTTAGAGTCCCATATAGAGGGTTTTCCCGGTTCAGGCGACAGATGGAGGAGCCATACGGTGGTACGTGCAGGGGGTCCAATTAAATACGTGTACATGATACACAGACTTTAATCAGACGGTTGATAATACTAGCTGACTTAGGATTAAGCCGGATTATTAAATCAGGTTTTGATTTAATAATTTATATATGTATTTTGATACATATATTTTAGTATTATTTTTCACTATTTATTTTCTCTTTTGGTGCTATCCGTATTTTTATACGGATACGCGTATATGTAGTGATAGAGACCGAAGAAAACATGGATGGAGGTGATACGAAACGATATGGTTGCCAAAGGACTCAATGAAAGTATATTGTTCGATAGGAGTGAGTGGAGGCGGAGGATTCATGTGATTGACCCGGCGTGATTCTCATGTTGGTTCATGTAGCCTACCCTATATGCTTGGGATAAAAGGCTCAGATGTTGTTGTTGTTGTACGCGTATATGTAGCGATACATATACCAGGTGAAGTATTATATATTAATACAAGAATACTTCTAGAAGAAGGACACCTCATATTTGATTTTCCTTTTTGGAAAATCAAATAAAGAAATGAGGTGTAAAGTGAGGGAACATGAAACATGGTTGTGGACATGTAGGAAATCATGGCTCAGGTTTTTATATTGTTAAAACCATTTGTGTTCACTATTGGTGGATGGTTTATATATTTGTAGTCATTCCTTTCGACAAGTTTGACTTAATGTTTTTCTTGACTTCCTCACTTGAGCTCCAAGCATGCTTCAACCTCCTTAACTTTCTTCTTCTTCTTGCTCTCCATTTAAGCATAGATTCTAGAGAGAAAAATTTAGTGAAGTATTCCTACATCACCGACCATCCAAACCTAGCAAATTTGGGTCGTCGGTTAGACTCTCCTCCACGTTCCCTCGGGTGGATCTTCTTCGGCAAGGGTGGTCGATTCTCAAGCGCGATCCCGACGACTACGAGCTTGGAGAGGTCTTCCATAATTGGGTGGATACGCGACAAAGGTTGTATTTCTCAAACCTTGCATATTTTAGATTTCTAGTTTAGGGTGTTTGGATCGAATTCTTGGGTTTGCGCGTCCGGTGCCCTCAAAAGTTTTTGTTTTCGCTTCCGTCTCGCCTGCGGCCTCCACGGCGCGGGCGCCAGATCCGAACATGATATCAGAGCCACCCAAACACCATAAACTAGTGTTTGACGATGCTTCAAGTTTCAAAACTGAAAACTCCATTTTAAAAACCCAGTTTCTGTTCGAAATATTTTTGGTCTCTAAATTTTTTTTAAACAAGTGCAGAAGCTTACTCTAGACTAGATAGTGACACACATTGAAAACGAGAGGATTTTATCATGATTGAACCGGCGAGAATGAGCTTTTGGACAGCCTCACCTTTTCACTATTCACATCTGGAGCTCATTTTCATACTGTGTCTTAGGTTTTGTAAAATGGTATTTTTGGTGTTTTTTGATTTGTCCCAGATTTCCATTTATGTCATCTTAGCTTTGGGACAACTCGGGAGTTTTAAAAACTCGAAACTTTTGCATTGTCGGAATCTATGATAAATGTGTTGCTGAATGTCGTCCAATTGCTATATGTTCATTTAGATGGGGTTGCATACATTCTGATGTGGCTTGCTTCTGCAGTTATATATATATATATATATATATATATATATATATATATATATATATCTGGTTGTGGTTTGTATGGATTGCCATGATGGATAGCCTTGTGTGCAATGTTATAAGTACAGTTCATATTCATTTGTATAATGATTATTGCAGGCGAGCATCCGACATGTGGACTGCCGTTTCTGCCAGTTTGTATATTCTTTTATTGGGGCACGACCGGGTTGAGGTCGATGTCGCCGTTGTATATATATTTTCTTTTCTGTACTAGGATTACCCCGCGGAGGAGTGCTCGAATAGCCGGGTTCTAGAGGGCAACGAGCCCGCATCTCATGGCGTTGAGGCCGGGGGGGCCTTACTCTAGAATTGGCGGGCTATTCACCGCACTTGTAGGGGGTATAGGTTGACCCACGGAGGGGTGCTCAAGTTACCGGATTCTGTGAAGTGCTGGGTGGCCCACTCACTTTGTTGATTGGGGTTGCCTCACTTCGGGGATTGGCGGGTAACTTGCCATACTCGTATGGGTCTAAGATCTTCATTGCACTGGTTATCCATACGACCGGGGAACATCGCGTCTCATTTATGGCTCAAATAAAACGTGGGCTCCTAGATTATCCGCTATTCTATATTGTTGTTTGCATGCTGATTGTCTGCTGTTTAGTACGTGCGTTTTAATTTAAGAATACCGCAATCAAGACAGTGTCGCTTGGTAGCTAGCCGGTTGAGTACGAGTCGATCCACAGGGAAATGGTGTTCTTTTCTTTAATTTCTAACGAGTTAAGTCCTAACTTTGGTAGGTTTTGATTTAAGATCTAAGAATGAGAATAAATTGATTTAAAGGCTTGCTAGGGTTAGGATTAGGTTAGTTCAAAATAAGGATTCTTCCCACTTCTTTCAATGCCCTAGTTAAGAATATAGGTGTTAGGGTAATAGTCAACAACGAGGATTAGCACGACTAGGAAGAAACTTGGTTTCTTCTTTTTGGTCCTTGTCCGCCCGTTCTTGGCTCTTAGCCCTAACCTCCGGTTAATTTAACCACAACCGGTCTAACTAGGGAATCACCGTTATCATGTAGGATAGGGTGCCGTAGTGAGCGGTGTGTGGTTGATTTAAAAGGAGTCCGTATTTTAAAAATTATTTGGGAAAAGAAAGGAGTGAGAGAGATTTCCTTCTCTCAAACCTTCCCTATCCTAACCCTAACAAGTGAGGAATTACTCATTCATTAGGAAAGTGACAATAAAATTCATTTTTGATTTCTTTCTAATAAACTAACTAACTTGCAGATAATAAAAGAACAGGTAAAAATTTGCAGGTAATAAATTGCAGATAAAAAAATGCAAGATAGAAAAAGAAGGCTTACTTTATTGATGACCTCTCAACGATTACAAGGGAATTAAAATTTTAAATTTAAGAATTAAAAAGAGGCATGCCTAATTAGGCTTTTGGCTTTCCTATTTATAGATAGGAAAAAACCCTAGGTTATATTCTGATCCATACATGAATTTACCAAACTACTCTAAGAAAGCCGGGTCAAAGCACCGACACCCACCGACACATGCACCGACACGTGCACCATACGGCCGCGGTTCCGCGGCAGAAAGGCATGTTTTGCCGCGGTTCCGCGGCCGTATTGTGGGATCTTGATCTCCATCTTTCAGGGTTGCTTCATGTTGCTTTTTCCTTCTGTTTTCTTCACTTGGTTCCACAGAATCTCTTCTATTTTCTTCCAGATTTCCACAGTGCAGAATGTTGTAGACTTTTGTATTGAGCTTCGCGTTGAAGTCTTGAATCTTGTGCTGCCCTTGTACTCTGTGCATTGAACTGTCTAATGATTTTCATTTGTTCTTTTAACTGGTAGACGGCATCATACGGATTCATCTATTGTTGGTCGTAGTCTTACATTTGTAGCGACTTTTTCTTGAATTTCACTGTAACGATATGAGAACCTGTAACCTGCAACTATTTAGCAGACATGGATCAAAAGTACCTTTTTATATGTAATGTGATTAAGAATGGGTGATATAATAATGCAAAATTCTGATATGAACAAATACCCCCAAACTTATCTTTTGCTCGTCCCGAGCAAAACCAATTTTATTCTCGAAAAATCCTAACCTCACTTTCGCAGGGAACGCGATTGCACTGAGCTCGTGCAACAAGCCGTTAAACCCCTAGGTGTCCCTAGTAGGAGGAATGTTGTCTCCTGAGGGTTTTCAGCGGATACTACCCACAAAATCCGATCAATTTGACCTGTTGACTCTCATTCCTCAATTCAGTATTCTAGCAAGAAATTCTATTATCTTTAACTTAGAAATCATCATCCCGTATTTTTCACACTCACTTATCATTTAACTTAAGATCGTATATGTTTTGCAAATTTATTGAGCCTTCAGCATCTTTTGAATTTTCCTTCTAAGGTGCAGTCTTAACTCAGGAATTTTTATCATCTTTACTGAAGGTATAAGCCTTATCTTTCATTCCTATCTATCATCCAAACCCCAATCATATACCCCTACATGTGTGTATGTATCATCCCTACACTTAGAAATTCAATTCAAGCTATCATACTCTTGCCCATTTCCAAAATACTTTTAGTTGGTGAATTTTAGATGAAATTGCTCACACATCCTTCATGCGACCGTTAATACTTCTTGATGTACTGAACGACCGATTACAAAATGTGTTTGCGCATTTAGGCGTAATTCCTCGTCTTGTAATACCTAAGGCTTAGCAGTGACTCCCAAACCAGTTGGTCTAAGGCACTAGGTGATAAAGCACTCTCGCTATATATTTTTTATTTATGCAGCCTTAAGTAATTACAAAACCAGTGTTCATTTTTTTTATCTCTTTTTTCACCACTTATACTTTTTTTTCCTCATACTAAGGATTTTAGACAAGAGCATTTCAAGATATCCTCTACTATTCCAAGTTTCAAGGTGCGTGTTTGTGCAAGTTGTAGGGTATATATTTTCAGAATTTAGACTTAAGGTTCAGAATTATTTTTCAGACTTACACTTCAAATAAAAATTCAATACTCTTCCCTTATTTTGACTTAGCCCACGAACTGAACTCAAAATTTGCCTATTTCTAAATAAACTACAAGGACATATATTTTCTACAGTTAAACTTTAAGAAAGGTTATTTTTAGGGTTTTTAATTTACTAAGTTTAGGATCTAGTTTTTCCCTATTATTCAACCGTCATGTTGAACTTAAGTTAAATATTTAAAAAATTTCAATTATTTATTTATATATATATATTTATTTTTTATTTTTTTAATTTTTATATTTTTTTTATAAAGATACAATACGGAATTAAAAATGCAAAGAAAGAAAAAAAAAACAAATATGTACAAAAAATAAAAATATGCAAATGCAAAAATAACTATTTACAATCCACCTCCACCCCCAAACTTATCAAAAGCAGTGTCCTCACTGCTCATGGCCTCACCGTCCCCTCGATCTTGAGCGGGATCTTTCCTTTCTTGCCAGCAGGGTGGTCATGCCATACTCCAACCCTGTTACTCGCTGATCCAGGTTGGTCACCATCCCTATCAATCTTTCTATCCCCATATTTGTTTTTGTAAGTAAGCACGCTTGTGCCGCGGGGGTAAGCTCTTTGTCACTAGCGGTCGAGCTAGAGCTGGGTGTCTTGGCGGGTACGTCCTCGGACGACTCGGTGCGCGACCATACATCATGTAAATGTGTGTAGGATGTGGATACGCCCTTAAGAAGAGGTCTAATAGGGATCCCTCCATGCATATAAAATTCAAATTCCTCCACAGGGAGGAAATGGCGACACAGTTGTGTCACCAACATAGGGCATGGATAGTTGGCAGCCCTCTTGCCTGCACCAATTGAGTGAAGTAATACCGTGCACATATCATAGCTGGAGTTTCTAGTCATCAAAGTGTGCACGATATGAAAGGATGGTGTGAAAAATGTCGTATTGTGCGAACTACCAAAAATATTATTTTGTGTCCAATGGCACACAGTTAATACATTCGCAAAAAGGGTTCTAGCCTAGATGCCATTGCGTGGCTCCCTCAAACAGTCATTACCCATCAAAGGTAGGTAGTCCATAAAACGGAGGGGTTGATCATAAATACGTAGTCTAGGTATTAAGGTGACTTCATGGATGAAGTCCCTATCGATTATTATTTCCCTATCCCCCTAAATTAACCTAAAATAACCGTGTTGTAAGAGGCAACCATCCTCCATGCACTCGTAAAATCAGGTGACGAGATTTGGAAGCGCAAAGGAATTTGGATGGTTAAAAAGTAAGAAGTTCCACCCACGCCTTTGGATCTCATCACCGAAATAGCCACCGTAGACCGTGTGTGCAAACATTTGTGAAAAGTCTCTTTCAAATTGCAAAGTGGGCGCCATCACAGGTAATGCAGATATTAAAAATTTTAACAGAGAGAATCAGAGAATGCAAACCTCCTCTGAAGAATTCATAGGGAGAAGACACCAGACGGTGGCGGAAGCGCGGCGCATAAGCTCCTTCGGCGGCGGAAGCGCGGCTCTCTGGCGAAATCTTTCTGCAGAAATTAGAGTGACGGCTAGGGTTTTGAAGAAATGAGAAATTAGGGTTTGGTAATTCAAAGGAGGGGTCGGTTGCTTTTTATAGGGTGTGTTTTGGTTATTTGCAAAAAGGACCTCTCAAAAAGAGGAATTTATTTGTAAATAAATTTTTATTTATTATTTATTAATATTGAAAATTTACAAAAATACACACAAAAATTTGAATTTTTAAAAATATTTTTTAATATAATTACAAGTGTGACATACCCCCAAACTTATTTGAAACAGTGTTTCCACTGTTTAAGCGGTGAAGTTCAGGATTAGGGGGGAAAAGAGAACAGTATCAATCTATACAAGGCCTTACACAGGCCAAAAGTGAGCACCAACCATTCAAATATTCTATCTCTGTAGTGTGTTAGTTGGTGAAAGAATGCGGAGAGGAAAGAAATGGAGAATACGCTAGACCGTATGGGAAGAAATGTGGAATACGGTCTCGGTATATTAGGAGAAGAATGGCTAAAGAGAGAAAGAAGTGTAGTGCGAACTTGAGGGTGTAAATTGAGTGAATAAATTAGCACAAATTTTGATGACCGATGTGTAAAAAGCGATTGTGCTAATCTATCAACCCATCGAGAAATGGGGTCAAATCCCTCAAGATTCATGAGAAAACATGGGTACGTCGAACTTGGTAAACCAGACATTGAAAATGAAAGTGTAACGGTTTCTTGCAAGGTCGGAACGAGGATGGAGGGAAGTGATTGAGGAAGGGTATCGGTTAAAGATTCAGGAGGGTGTGCGCAGTCAATGAAAGGGATAGAATGAATTGGAAAATCCGACTCCTCAAGTAAAACTGCTTCATCCTCAATAATTTCCTCCACACTCTCCTCAAAATTTAGCTTATCCATGCAATTCTCATCAAAATCAAGTTGCATATGAAGTTCGGGAGAAACATTTAATGACTCGGGATGATGAATTGGAGAGAAAAATTCAGTCAAATCTGCGGGTTCATCATCCAAAATATTCCCAGCGTCAATATCCTTAATCAAGTGAAAATTAATTTTCTCAGACACCTCAACAAAAGCATGGGTATCAATCAATTTAGGTTCTAGAGTGGAGGTGTAGAGGTCAAAAGGATTGGTGATTGTTTTGTTGGATATAGTGCCCTCAAAGTCAATTATTGGATCGCAGGTACGTGATTGCAATGATTGAGGGAGGACCTATACCGCTAGAACAGTCTTACTCAAGATGATAGTATACTATCTGGTTTGTCTTTATCATCATGTACATGTTGATAGAGCCCATAGGATTCTTGCTTGACAGCCAGCCGTATGATGACGATCATATACGTGGGAGTTGGGGTCTATAAGCACATCCTTAAAGTGTCCCTAGTCGTGGGAGTTTCGAGACTGGGCATCGATACTCCAGAGTAGACTAGTGTATACAGTTCGAGACCCCGACGAGGGGCGGTGGCCGGTCTCACAAGCCACCGGTGTCAGTTAGTTCACCTAAGATGTATACATGTGCTCATTCGGTTATGAGTACACCGGACAGGACTCGCTGGGAACCTGCTAGTTGGTATTATACCTATTGTCAGATAGCAGTTCCCAGGTGACATGTGTACAGGTTAGTCTGTCGACCTGAGATCGTCATTTGTCTCGTGTGAGTTCCCACTGTGCTTTGATTATTACCCTACCATGGTTCAAAAGAGTCGTTCAAACAGGTTTTAGTTGGGTACAGTCCCGAGCCACATGGAGGCAGTGAGCGGATCGTCGGGGATTCGTCTCTCCCGGTATTGGGGGTTGATGTCGCACAGTGCACGGGTGGCCATCGCCAGAAAACCTTGGCCAAGGTAGTCGAGAATTACTGATTCGGATCAGTAGTTTCTCAAGTGGTGATGGGCTTCATACCGACACGAATTATCGCATTAGTAGGGGTCTGACTTTATCCACCCCCTAGACTCGATATGCGATACTCTTAGACGAACAGACCGGACTATACGGATATTGTCACTATCAGGCTCAGTAGGGTTTCAGGATGAGTTTGCTCGCCAGCTTCCCTTTCATTCAATACATAGGCAACCGTTATGTACATATTTTATTTTGAGTGCTGGATTTGTACTTGGGGCAACCGTTGGGTCTTTAACAAGGAATTGGGGTTTTTGGAATATTTTGTTTGGGCCCAGATTTTATTTTGAGTGCTGGATTTGTACTTGGGGCCCACTTCGGGAATTGTTGTCGATCAAAATTTAAAATACGTTAGTTAGAAGTACTTTACATTTCAATCTGTGACCGTGAATGTCATTTGATCGGTAAATCTTGTCTAATCGCTATAGTCCTTTTAGACGGGTTTGCGAACGTGACAGTCACGTTGATATTCTGTGTTGTGCTGTGATATTGCCGATTTGTCGTGGTGGATAGCTTGTGTGCAATGGTAGTGCAGATTGGTTTTATTTGTACATTTGATATTGCGGGGCGAGCGTCCGACATGTGGACTGTCGTTACTGCCTGTTTGTATATTATTCTTTTGGGGCACGACCGGGCTGAGGTCGTTGTCACCCTTGTATATTATTTTATTTTCTGTACTAGGATTACCCCGCGGTGGAGTGCACGGATAGCCGGGTTCTAGAGGGCAACGGCCCCGCATCTCATGGCGTTGAGACGGAGGGGGCTTCACTCTAGGATTGGCGGGCTATTCGCTGCACTCGTAGGGGGTACAGGTTGACCCAAGGAGGGGTGCTCAAGTTACCGGATTCCGTGAAGTGCTGGGTGGTCCATTCACTTTGCTGAAGGGGGCTGCCTCGCTTCAGGTTTTGGCGGGTAACTTACCACGCTCGTATAGGTCTAGGTTTTCATTGCACAGGCTATCCACACGACCAGGGGAACGTCGGGTTTCATTTGCGGCTCTGTGAAACCCGGGGCTCCCAGATTATCTGTATTGTTCTGTGATGCTTATTACTTTTCTGTGATGTTGCATTTATCACGCCTGGAGCGATTATTATATATTGATATATATACTAGTAGATGTTGTATATGTTTTGCACCTGCGCTAGCCCAGTCCCCGCTCTGTTGTTAGTTAAGTAACCTAACGAGTGATGACGGGACCCAGTGGCGAATGCCGATGGCATATACGTACATTTTATTTTCGTTCTTTTCTAGTGTGATTAATTGATGGGACTGCGTTGATTCTTATCAATGCAAGGATAAAACAAAACTTTTTATGATGTTGTTGGAACCAAGTTTTTTTAAAACTGACATTACAGACGTTCTCTTTTGCTTTGCACAGTGGTATTCGGTTATGAATATCCAACACCTCATTAGACGAGGTAAGGGCCGAGATCCCTTCATCGGGAGTGACCCCTTGGGCAGAAGTTTGCGTCAACGTAATAACTTCAATATAGTCGTTTCCTTTTGCTTTGCATCATGGTATTCAGTTTGGAATATCCTGCACCTCATTCGACGGGGAAAGAGCCGAGATCCCTTCACCGGGAGTGACCACTTTAGCAAAAGTTTTCGCCACTATACATTTGAAAAAACCACTTGGATTCCTTCAACGAGATCAAGTTCATTACGTTAAAGGTTTTTCGCCAAAAACCAGCCGTAGCCCTCCGTCATTTCAGACTAGTATTGCTTAGTATTCGTACTACGTATGTCGTGCATTAGCCGAGGCGTAGTGTTCGGTAGTTATGTAGTGCTTTTTTGTTGCAGAGATAATGCGATTGGTTAGGACAATCGTACGATTATTTTGATCTTTAGTCAAGGCTCGTACGGGTGGGTCTAATGCAGTCAAGATAATGACGGGTAGAACATGACTAGGACCTTTTGACATTTTGATCTTTAGTCAAGGTCACTTGGGTCCTAGGGGTAAAAATCACAACGGGAGTTTCAAACATACAGGAAACTTGCCAGGCATGCGCATACCTTCTGGAGTGTGGTAACTTGTGTGGCTTCCATCAAGTTATCATGCGATGATAGTTGGATCCCGATTCCCACTGATGAGTAGGATTACTCCTCGGGTGATTCCGACTAATTCTCCTTTTAGGTTTGGAGGAGAATTCGAGGATACAGTGAGAGACTTTCAAGTTAGAGTGCACACAGAGTGTTTCTTTTCTCTCTCTATTTGACTGCGACCATGGCCCGACCATATACTATAACTCCGTAACCAAGTTAACCGAACTTTCTTATAACACTGGCTTTTGGATTGTCTGAGTTGCATACATTATTGCCACTCCTTCTCTTACCCTTTCTATTTCTCCAGAACACCTCGTATCACTATGAACATCCACTTCCATTGGATAAATCCATCGTATGGTTATATACGAACTCGAAGGAATTTCTTCGAGGATGGATTCTGGTTCTGGAGAGATAGAATATGACTATTCAGTTGTCTTTTTTTTTTTACCTTCTCTCAGGTTGTGAGGGCTCCTAGGATTAGGAGAGGGTACACCTATTACGCTTATTGAATAGTCTTCTTCCAAACCATAGGCAGGTGCCGAAAGGTAGGGAATGAAGAAAACCAATTAGCCTAAGTTGGGTGTGCAGAAGGTAATAAGTAAAGACATATAAAGGGATCAGAAAAAAGGGAAAAGTAAAATGCGACTGCTATCATTCACGACCAAACCAAATATTTCATCGCCACTCCTACTTCACCTTTGTATTTCTCCAGAACACCTCATATCACTACGAACATCCAATCCTATTGGATAAATCCATCGTATGGTTATATACGAACTCGAAGGAACTTTTTCGAGGATGGATTCTGGTTCAGGAGAAATAGAATAAGGATTATTCAGTTGTCTTTTATCCTTACCTTCTCTCAAATTGCGAGTACTCTTAAGATTAGGAGAGTACACCTATTATGCTAATTGGATAGTCTTCTTCCAAACCATAAGCTGGTGTTGAACGGTAGGGAAGGAAGAAAACCATTTAGCCTAAAGGGGTGTACAAAAGGTAATGACTAAAGATAAATAAAGGGATTTGAGAGATGACAACGAAATATACGGTTACAGTCATGAATCTGGATAATGGAAGAGACATTACTAGGAATACCCGGATACCCTTTCGAAACATTCTCATATTTCAGTTTCATTGTGCATTGTTGATAGAAAACAGATTTCCCGATTAGACCCTTGCTCCAGGGTATGTATTTACCAGATTTGATTATCACATCTGTATGGTTTTATAGATGATGAGTGGGAGTAATTTATTGGAAATTAGGTGACCGTCCTCATTATATCGGAATTCGTTGTAATTGGTGATATGTGAGGAAATCGCCTGGGTACAGTTTTCAACCTACCACACACAGGGTTTGAGTTATTCAACTCAGGGGACTTATACAAAGTATTGTATGTTGTCCAGTGTCCATTAGGACAAAGGGGGTGGTCCTCGTACTTTATTCTGTTTACTTGTAACTTCTCAAGTTTTAGACATGTGTTTCGTAGAAATACAAAGTCCAAGTTTTGAGAAGTTATAGGTATAAGAGTAAAGTAGAGAAGCACGTGTCACAAGTATCGGGATTCTTCAAGGTAATTGAATATGTAGATACTTGTGTTTGGTATTCAGTTGATAGAAAAATGGTTTTGAGAAACTTGCTTCTCTTTCAAGTTACTCGTAATTGGACGTACTCCTAAGTTGAGTAATGCTGATCGGCTTCTCTCCATTTAGTTGACATGTACTGGAGATAGCTGCATGATTTGAATATGGTTCCAATTAAATTAGTTCCTTTGTTTCTATATTAGATATGTATGGAATCAATTTATATCTTAACGATGTTAAGGTATAGGGAGTCGTCCGGCTAATGCTTAAAACCAGAATCCGGATAAACTCAAGGCACGTTTCAGTAATGGCTGTTTGTGGGTTATCCCGGGCTTTGACGAGGGTTAACTTTCTACCATCGGGAAGATCAATATTTATATTATTCTTGACTCGCCACAGTTTTAGTAAAATGGATTTTTTCAGAAAACAGAAGTGGGAGTATGGTAGAACTGGTGGTGATTCCAGAACTGCAAACGATTACTGAAAATTTAATAGAACTTAAAGATTCAATCAGATTTGACATTCCATTAGCCACTCCGCAGATATGGTGGGTAGCCTCAGGCATCCGAGAGGTACTCCGGTAGCCTCAAGGACGGTGACAGGGAGGTTCTTGTTTACCCAGACTTGATACTACTGCTGTTCCAGACTATGAGACCCGGCAGGAGGATGAGTATAGCGTCGTTCTAAACTAGCTTTAGAAGTGTACGTGTATATGATTCTTCCAGAGGGTTGTTGTAGTCAGTGGGAGCAGCGGAAGCATAGTGGATAAGTAGCTTGTGTCTATTTATAGACTAAGGCAGATATAGCGGAGATAGATCATCTGATTTTGATGTGATAGTCATGAGCTTTGACTTCATCAGAATAGGGGATAGATCTGTTAAGAAGGTAGTAGGATGTGATGTCCTGGTATTTGGATGACATACACAGAGTAGGAAGTGATATTCCTATACTACGATCGGTTATACTGTGGTTGTCACACAGTGGTTTCTCCACATAGGATATGGATATTATATCAGGCATTCTGGTTACTAGATCTATAGTTTTAGATCTAGATTTGGGTAGTTTTCCAATCTGGGTACTTAGACAGTATTCTAAAGATATTTAGAATGGACGACTCCTGGCATGGTGGTAAACCTGCAGGTGATGGAGTCACCCTCTCTAAAGGTGTCTTACAGACTAAAGGGGAGAGGGATGTGCATGATTGGCATATCACTTGCTTAGGCAATTGAGTCAATCATGAGATGTCAAGTACCACACCAGATGTTGTTTTTGCACTAGATGCAATAAGTTGATATATTAATCCAATCCTGGAGAAACATTAGGAAGCAGTTTTTGAACATAAGTAAATGTTCTAGGTATTTGATAACGACAGCCTCCTTTGGGAGACGGTTATCATTCCAGGCTTTCAAGGTGACTTGGATGACAGAGTGATTGTCGGAGTTATAGTTTTCCCTCTGACGAGGGGCAGTAGTTTAGACAGGTGGTCAAGGCGGATACTAAGGGAAGCATGGCGCATGATACTGATTAAATTCAGTTGACGATACAGTCTAAGAAGTTTACTGGATTTGGAGTTCATTTATGAACTAGGTCCCATCAGATATCCAGATATATTCTAAGACAGGTATTGCTCATTTCAGGAGATGGCTTTCTCCGCGAACTTGAGATTAAGAGAGACATGTAAATAAACATCAGGGTGGATCCACTCACTGAGGCTATTTCTCGAACACAATAGTTTTACAAACGAGCTTTGTGAGACTGATCAGTAGAGAAGTTGGGTGTTTGGTATCACACGGGCTGTGAGTATGCGACATCGCAATAATTAGCCTTAAGTGCAAGTGGGAGATTGTTAGATATAGTGCCCTCAAAGTCAATTATTGGATCGCAGGTACGTGATTGCAATGATTGAGGGAGGACCTGTACCGCTAGAACAGTCTTACTCGAGATGATAGTATGCTATCTGGTTTGTCTTTATCATCATATACATGTTGATAGAGCTCATCGGATTCTTGCTTGACAGCCAGCAGTATGATGGCGATCATATACGTGGGAGCTGGGGGTCTATAAGCACATCCTTAAAGTGTCCCTAGTCGTGGGAGTTTCGAGACTGGGCATCGATACTCCAAAGTAGACTAGTGTATACAGTTTGAAACCCCAACGAGGGGTGGTGGCCGGTCTCACAAGCCATCGGTGTCAGTTAGTTCACCTAAGATGTATACAGGTGCTCATTCGGTTATGAGTACACCGGACAGGACTCGCCGGGAACCTGCTAGTTAGTATTATACCTGTTGTCAGATAGCAGTTCCCAGGTGATATGTATACAGGTTAGTCTGTCGACCTGAGATCGTCATTTGTCTCGTGTGAGTTCCCACTATGCTTTGATTACTACCTTACCACGGATCAAAGGAGTCGTGCAAACAGGTTTTAGTTGGGTACAGTCCTGAGCCACATGGAGGATGTGAGCAGATCGTCGGGGATTCGTCTCTCCCGGTATTGGGGGTTGATATCGCACAGTGCACGGGTGGCCATCACCAGAAAACCTTGGTCAAGGTAGTCGAGAGTTACTGATTCGGATCAGTAGTTTCTCAAGTGGTGATGGGCTTCATACCGACACGAATTATCGCATTAGTAGGGGTCTGACTTTATCCACCCCCTAGACTCGATATGCGATACTCTTAGACGAACAGACCGGACTGTACGGATATTGTCACTGTCAGGCTCAGTAAGGTTTTAGGATGAGTTCGCTCGTCAGCTTCCCTTTCGTTCAATACATAGGCAACCGTTACGTACAGCTAGTACCTCTGACGTGCTTGTGGTTATACCCAGTGCCAGTGTATTGATGAGTCATTAGAGTCCCCCACAGACAGTTTCCTAAGTTCGGGCGAAACGTTGTAGAGGCCGTATGGTTTTATGGCAGGGTTCGAACATGCACGTGCACTTGTGCGCGTGTCATGGTTCGGATAGATAATACTGGTGGGCTTTGGTTTAAGCCGGATCCTAGTATTATATTGTGTAGGAACATTTTTGTCTCGTTGCATTTGTATTCGGTCGGAATACAAATGCGGGTATGTATATACGGTTGTGGGGTAATCCTGTAATTTGTTACGAGATTATTTTTGAAGTTGCCAATTTTTCTCCGTCTGTTTAAACATTATTTTTAATGTTTAATGTTTAATCATTTGTTTTAGATTTTGTACCTCTTTTGGACACATACCCTTCTTCCTTTCTTTGTCCTGGCCGAATTCAATGTGTGGGATGGGGCATTGACTTGGAGTGGGTGAGTCTTGATTTGCATGGGTTGATATTTGTGGCAGCATGGGTATTAGGTGGCTCATTTTTTATTGTTTTGGATGGAGAAATTTTTTTGTGTGGAGGATATTGTGGCTATAGTTTAATTCATGTGGGTTGCTTGTATTAATGACTTCCGCTCCATTCACTATACACACACTTGGATGGCATTCCACAGAGCACCAATTCCTTTGCTGCCTTCATACTGTCCGAGCACCATTCTTTTGGTGTGGAAGCTCATTTTGATTTTCTCCTTGCAATTTCCATTGCTCACCAATTCCTCATGGCAACTTCATTTACCTTCGTCCGATTCGTCGGGTGTCTTGAGACAAAGTATTCTACACTCTCTCTATTTCAATCTTGGACATGTCGGCTGGCAAACTTCATATCCGAGTTGCCTCGGTACAGAGGCGGGAGCCCGTATAAAGATTAATTGACGTGGTGCCATTTTGATGAGTAGACCGGAGAGCAGATTTCATCGGGGCAGCCGCAACAAGCTAGGGGAGGGGATTGAAGACCGAAGGACACGGATCGATCAGTATAATCTATGAACTCTTCTTTTAATTTGCTAGTTAACGGTTAATGGAAAGATCCGGGTATTGGTTGCGATAGCGCAAGTTTTGATAAAATTTTTGTTCCGCATTTGGCGTCGGATTGACGGCTGGGGCGCTGCCGTAGCCCAACAGGTTTCACTCGAAAGGAACCTTTCGCAATCAGGTAAATCAAACACTACAAAGTCACGTAACTCATTAAACGTTTTATCTTCAACTGGTGAATCATTTGGAACATTTGATAGACATTCAAAACCAGAGTTGTGGGATTCAATTGGGGATGGGTAGGTTTGATTTGGAAGGGTGTACAGCTCACTCTCACCACTCAAATTCTCAATCTGTCCAACCGCCTCATCATACATTGGGAAATGTGGAGCTAGTTGGAAACTAGCTACCGGGTCACTAGGTTGTATTAGGGCGGCCATGGATGCATTCAAATCCATCATCTGTTGGCATGACGCTACCCTAAAGTCTTCCAACGCCTGTTCCAAACTAGACATGGGTTGTGAAGGAGTTTCAGTAATAGATTCAAAGTTGTTTGGATACTAGAAACTCCCAAATGGCTGTGTAGAAGAAATTTCTAGGGAAGGTGCGAAAGTCGGGTAGGACTGGTAGGAATTGAACAGTTGATCATGAGTAGGATCAACATTTGGATAAAAAGATGAATGGAATTGTTGGTCCAAAGAATTCGCAGTGGTGAAAGGAGTGAAAGATCGGTTACGAGATTGTTCAATATGTTCAGCAATAGACATAGGTTTTGGGGTTACAACTGGAATCTCAAAAGGGGTATCAATATGAGAAGGGGTGAATATTTGAAATGGTTGATACGAAGTGGATTGCTGAGTCTAATTGTTTGTTCTAGACGCGTCTATTCGATCTTTCAAAGATATTTTTGGCATGGAGGGGTCGTTCGAAATTCGACCAAAACAAGAACCGTAGGAAGTAATGTCTGGTTGTGGGTACCAAAGACCGGCAAGAGTTTTGCGAGTTGGGGCACCCATGATGTGATGAGAGAAAGGAGAAGAAAAAGAATGTGATTTTTTTTAATAATTTAAAAAATTGTTTGTTTTTGGAGTTTTGAAATTTTTGAAAGTGTTTTTTTAGAAAGAGTTTTTGCAAGAATGTGTACGGACTTACGGCACAATTTCAAACATTCACAGTTAAAACATGCACAATCATACCTAGTGCTATGGTCCTCAAAGTCCACTAGACTGCTCCTAACTGTTCCAAAGTGACAAGCTGTGAGATATCCCTCAAATCACCTCTTCACCGCCAATTGTGGCCAGGTAATCATAAATAAAGAAAGGAGGGTTCCGCTCACGAATCACCTTGAGACGGGCCTTTTAAAGTTACCTTTCTCACTTGTCTAGCCTAGGCACCACAAAGTCAGGTTTAGATAAACGACTGAATGCCCGCAACCTTCCTCTGTCCTAATGAGCGCGACAGTCCTTAATTGGCTGAGTCTAGATATTTTTTTTTAATTAACTCAAGGGTGATGCATATGCTTTTAGTGATTTCTGGGGTCTTAGGAAGGGTAATGAAATCCCCACCCAATCTGAGTTGGTGTTATAGCCCCTTAAATTCCGTATTAATTATGCAAAGTAGGAACAACCAAAAAATATAAAACACTTTCAAATTTTTTTATATTTGGCAGCGCAAAGAATTCTGCACAAAAACAATTTATTGGATAGGAGAAAGAGAATCTGTGCAAAGAAACCTGCAGGAAATTTTTTTCAGTGGAGCTTAGGGGGTGGAAGAAAGAAGTGGAATGCTTACAGAGAAATATGGGTTGCTGACGTCAGCAGTTGACCGCGGAACCACGGTCAAATGCCTGCTTATGCCCCGTTTCCGCGGCGGTTTAGCAGGTTTGGATCTTCAAAAAAATTTTCTGTGCTGATTTTGTTCTTCTCTGTCTGTTCAGATCCTCTTTTTCTGGATTTGTTCACCGAGCTTGCTCTAGATCTGAACCAGTCCGTCTTCCTTTCCTGCACAATTCGCACAAAAATCTTTCAAAAATAACAAGATGATTTTTATTTTATTTATTATTATTTTTTTTGTTTTAAATTTTTTCAATTTTTTTTCAATTAACCCGAAATTACAAAAAGAAATAAACTACCGTTTCTCCGGCAACGGCGCCATTTGATTGTCTGCTATTTGCGTATGCGTTAAAGTGTAGTGGTGAGTATTCCCGCCTGTCACGCGGGTGACCCGGGTTCGATCCCCGGCAACGGCGCCATTTGATTGTCTGCAGTTTAGTACGTGCGTTTTAAATTTAAGAATACCGCAATCAAGATGGTGTCGCTTGGTACCAAGCCGATTGAGTGCGTGTCGATCCACAGGGAAATGGTGTTCTTTTCTTTAAGTTCTAACGAGTTAAGTCCTAACTTTGGTAGATTTTGATTTAAGATCTGAGAATGAGAATAAATTGATTTAAAAGCTTGCTAGGGTTAGGATTAGGTTAGTTCAAAATAAGGATTCTTCCCACTTCTTTCAATGCCCTAGTTAAGAATATAGGTGTTAGGGTAATAGTCAACAACGGGGATTAGCACGACTAGGAAGAAACTTGGTTTCTTCCTTTTGGTCCTTGTCCGTCCGTTCTTGGCTCTTAGCCCTAACCTCCGGTTAATTTAACCATAACCGGTCTAACTAGGGAATCACCGCTTTAATGTAGGATAGGGTGCCGTAGTGAGCGGTGTGTGGTTGATTTAAAAGGAGTCCGTATTTTAAAAATTATTAGGGCAAAGAAAGGAGTGAGAGAGATTTTCTTCTCTCAAACCTTCCCTATCCTAACCCTAACAAGTGAGGAATTACTCACTCATTAGGAATGCGACAATAAAATTCATTTTTGTTTTCTTTTTAATAAACTAACTAACTTGCAGATAATAAAAGAACAGGTAAAACTTTGCAGGTAATAAATTGCAGATAAAAAAAATACAAGATAGAAAAATAAGGCTTACTTTATTGATGACCTCTCAACGATTACAAGGGAATTAAAATTTTAAATCTAAGAATTAAAAAGAGGTATGCCTAATTTGGCTTTTGGCTTTCTTATATATAAATAGGAAAAAAACCCTAGGTTATATTCTGATCCATACATGAATTTACCAAACTACTCTAAGAAAGACGGGTCAAAGCACCGACACCCACCGACACATGCACCGACACGTGCACCATACGGCCGCGGTTCCGCGGCAGAAAGGCATGTTTGGCCGCGGTTCCGCGGCCGTATTATGGGATCTTGATCTCCATCTTTCAGGGTTGCTTCATGTTGCTTTTTCCTTCTGTTTTCTTCACTTGGTTCCACAGAATCTCTTCTATTTTCTTCCAGATTTCCATAGTGCAGAATGTTGTAGACTTTTGCCTTGAGCTTTGCGTTGAAGTCGTGAATCTTGTACTGCCCTTGTACTCTGTGCATTGAACTGTCTAATGATTTTCATTTGTTTCTTTAACTGGTAGGCTGCATCATACGGATTCATCTATTGTTGGTCGTAGTCTTACATTTGTAGCGACTTTTTCTTGAATTTCACTGTAACGATATGAGAACCTGTAACCTGCAACTATTTAGCAGACATGAATCAAAAGCACCTATTTATATGTAATGTGATTAAGAATGGGCGATATAATAATGAAAAATTCTGATATGAACAAATACCCCCAAACTTATCTTTTGCTCGTCCCGAGCAAAGCCAATTTTATTCTCGAAAAATCCTAACCTCACTTTCGCAGGAAACGCGATTGCACTGAGCTCGTGCAACAAGCCGTTAAACCCCTAGGTGTCCCTAGTAGGAGGAGAGTTGTCTCCTGAGGATTTTCACCGGATACTACCCACAAAATCCGATCAATTTGGCATGTTGACTCTCATTCTTCAATTCAGTATTCTAGCAAGAAATTCTATTATCTTTAACTTAGAAATCATCATCCCGTATTTTTCACACTCACTTATCATTTAACTTAAGATCGTATATGTTTTGCAAATTTATTGAGCCTTCAACATCTTTTGAATTTTCCTTCTAAGGTGCAGTCTCAACTCAGGAATTTTTATCATCTTTACTGAAGGTATAAGCCTTATCTTTCATTTCTATCTCTCATCCAAACCCCAATCATATACCCCTACATGTGTGTATGTATCATCCCTACACTTGGAAATTCAATTCAAGCTATCATACTCTTGTCCATTTCCAAAATACTTTTAGTTGGTGAATTTTAGATGAAATTGCTCACACATCCTTCATGCGACCGTTAATACTTCTTGAGGTACTGAACGACCGATTACAAAATGTGTTTGCGCATTTAGGCGTAATTTCTTGTCTTGTAATACCTAAGGCTTAGTAGTGACTCCCAAACCAGTTGGTCTGAGGCACTAGGTGATAAAGCACCCTCGCTATATATTTTTTATCTTAAGTAATTACAAAACCAGTGTTCATTTTTTTTTATCTCTTTATTCACCACTTATACATTTATTTTATTTTTTTCTCATATTAAGGATTTTAGACAAGAGCATTTCAAGGTATCCTCTACTATTCAAAGTTTCAAGGTGCGTGTTTGTGCAAGTTGTAGGGTATATATTTTCAGAATTTAGACTTAAGGTTCAGAATTATTTTTCAGAGTTACACTTCAAATAAAAATTCAATACTCTTCTCTTATTTTTACTTAGCCCACGAACTGAACTTAAAATTTGCCTATTTCTAAATAAACTACAACGACATATATTTTCTACAGTTAAACTTTAAGAAAGGTTATTTTTAGGGTTTTTAATTTACTAAGTTTAGGGTCTAGTTTTTCCCTACTATTCAACCGTCATGTTGAACTTAAGTCAAATATGGCCAAAATTGAATTTTTCAATTTTTATAATTTTTCAAAATTTTCAATTATTTATTTATATATATATATATTTTATTTTTATTTTTTTATTTTTATTTTTTTTAATAAATATGCAATGCGGAATTAAATATGCAAAGAAAGAAAAAAAATGAATATGTACAAAAAATAAAAATATGCAAATGCAAAGATAACTATTTACAATCCACCTCCACCCCCAAACTTATCAAAAGCAGTGTCATCACTGCTCATGGCCTCGCCGTCCCCTCGATCTTGAGCGGGATCTTTCCTCTCTTACCAGCAGGGTGGTCATGCCATGCTCCAACCCTGTTACTCGCTGATCCAGGTTGGTCGCCATCCCTATCAATCTTTCTATCCCCATATTGATTTTTGTAAGTAAGCGCGCTTGTGCCGCGGGGGTAAGCTCTTCGTCACTAGCGGTCGAGCTAGAGCTGGGTGTCTTGGCGGGTACGTCCTCGGCCGGCTCGGTCTGTGACCATACATCTTGTAAGCGTGTGTAGGACGTGGATACGCCCTCAAGAAGAGCTCTAATAGGGATCCCTCCATGCATATAAAATTCAAATTCCTTCACAGGGAGGAAATGGCGACAAAGTTGTGTCACCAACATAGGGCATGGATAGTTGGCATCCCTCTTGCCCGCACCAATTGAGTGAAATAATATCGTGCATATATCATAGCTGGGGTTTCTAGTCATCAAAGTGTGCACGATATGAAGGGATGGTGTGAAAAATGTCGTATTGTGCGAACTACCAAAAATATTATTTTGTGTCCAACGGCACACAGTTAATACATTCGCAAAAAGGGTTCTAGCCTGGATGCCCTTACGTGGCTCCCTCGAATAGTCATTACCCATCAAGGGTAGGTAGTCCTCAAAACGGAGGGGTTGATCATGAATAGGTAGTCTAGGGATTAAGGTGACTTCATGGATGAAGTCCCTATCGATTATTATTTCCCTATCCCTCCAAATTAACCTAATATAACCGTGTTGTGAGAGGCAACCATCCTCCATGCACTCGTAAAATCGGGTGACGAGATCTGGAAGCGCGGAGGAATTTGGATGGTTAAAAAGTAAGAAGTTCCACCCACGCCTTTGGATCTCATCACCGAAATTGCCACCGTAGACCGTGTGTGCAAACATTTGTGAAAAGTCTCTTTCAAATTGCAAAGTGGGTGCCATCACAGGTAATGCAGATATTAAAAATTTTAAAAGAGAGAATCATAGAATGCAAACCTCCTCTGAAGAATTCATAGGGAGAAGACAACAGACGGCGGCGGAAGCGCGGCCCTCTGGCGAGATCTCTCTGCAGAAATTGGTGCGGCGGCTAGAGTTTTGAAGAAATGAGAAATTAGGGTTTGGTAATTCAGAGGAGGGGTCGGTTTCTTTTTATAGGGGGTGTTTTGGTTATTTGCAAAAAGGACCTCTCAAAAAGAGGAATTTATTTGTAAATAAAATTTTTATTTTTATTTATTATTTATTAATACTGAAAATTTACAAAAATACCCCCGAAAATTTGAATTTTTTATTTATATTTTTTTAAATATAATTACAAGTGTGACATACCCCCAAACTTATTTGAAACAGTGTTTTCACTGTTTAAGAGGTGAAGTTCAGGATTAGGGGGGAAAAGAGAACAATATCAATCCATACAAGGCCTTACACAGGCCAAAAGTGAGCACCAACCATTCAAATATTCTATCTCTGTAGTGTGTTGGTTGGTGAAAGAATGCGGAGAGGAAAGAAATGGAGAATACGCGAGACCGTATGGGAAGAATTGTGGAATACGTTCTCGGTATATTAGGAGAAGAATGGATGAAGAGAGAAAGAAGTGTAGTACGAACTTGAGGGTGTAAATTGAGTGAATAAATTAGCACAAATTGTGATGACCGATGTGTAAAAAGCGATTGTTCTAATCTATCAACCCGTCGAGAAATGAGGTCAAATCCCTCAAGATTCGTGAGAAAATATGGGTACGTCGAACTTGGTAAACCAGACATTGAAAATGAAAGTGTAACGGTTTCTTGCAAGGTCGGAACGAGGATGGAGGGAAGTGATTGAGGAAGGGTATCGGTTAAATATTCAGGAGGGTGTGCGCAGTTAATGAAAGGGATATAATGAATTGGAAAATCCGACTTCTCAAGTAAAACTGCTTCATCCTCAATAATTTCCTCAATACTCTCCTCAAAATTTAGCTTATCCATGCAATTCTCATCAAAATCAAGACGCATATGAAGTTCGGGAGAAACATTTAATGACTCGGGATGATGAATTGGAGAGAAAAATTCAGTCAAATCTGCGGGTTCATCATCCAAAATATTCCCAGCGTCAATATCCTTAAACAAGTGAAAATTAATTTTCTCAGACACCTCAACAAAAGCATGGGTATCAATCAATTTAGGTTCTAGAGTGGAGGTGTATAGGTCAAAAGGATTGGTGATGGTTTCACTCGAAAGGAACCTTTCGCAATCAGGTAAATCAAACACTACAAAGTCGCGCAACTCATTAAACGTTTTATCTTCAACTGGTGAATCATTTGGAACACTTAATAGACATTCAAAACCGGAGTTGTGGGATTCAATTAGGGATGGGTAGGTTTGATTTGGAAGGGTGTACATCTCACTCTCACCACTCAAATTCTCAATTTGTCCAACCGCCTCATCATACATTGGGAAATGTGGAGCTAGTTGGAAACTAGCTACTGGGTCACTAGGTTGTATTAGGGCGGCCATGGACGCATTCAAATCCATCATCTGTTGGCATGACGCTACCCTAAAGTCTTCCAACGCCTGTTCCAAACTAGACATGGGTTATGAAGGAGTTTCAGTAATAGATTCAAAGTTGTTTGGATACCGGAAACTCCCAAATGGCTGTGTAGAAGCAATTTCTAGGGATGGTACGAAAGTCGGGTAAGACTGGTAGGAATTGAATGGTTGATCATGAGTAGGATTAACATTTGGATAAGAAGATGAATGGGGTTGTTGATCCAAAGAATTCGCAGTGGTGAAAGGAGTGAAAGATCGGTTACGAGATTGTTCAATATGTTCAGCAATGGACATAGGTTTTGGGGTTACAACTGGACTCTCAAAAGGGGTATCAATATGAGAAGGGGTGAATGTTTGAAACGGTTGATACGAAGTGGATTGCTGAGTCCAATTGTTTGTCCTAGACGCGTCTATTCGATCTTTCAAAGAGATTTTTGGCATGGAGGGGTCGTTTGAAATTCGACCAAAACAAGAACCGTAGGAAGTAATGTCTAGTTGTGGGTACAAAAGTTCGACAAGAGTTTTGCGAGGTGGGGCACCCATGATGTGATGAGAGAAAGGAGAAGAAAAAGAATGTGATTTTTTTTTATAATTTAAAAAATCGTTTGTTTTTGGAGTTTTGAAATTTTTGAAAGTGTTTTTTTAAAAAAATAGTTTTTGCAAGAATGTGTACGGACTTACGACACAATTTCAAACATTCATAGTTAAAACACGCACAATCATACCTAGAGCTATAGTTCTCAAAGTCCACTAGACTGCTCCTAACTGTTCCAAAGTAACAAGTTGTGAGATATCTCTCAAATCGCCTCTTCACCGCCAATTGTGGCCAGGTAAGCATAAATGAATAAAGGAGGGTTCCGCTCACGAATCACCGTGAGACGGGCCTTTTAAAGTTACCTTTCTCACTTGTCTAGCCTAGACACCACAAAGTCAGGTGTAGATAAACGACTGAATGCCCACAACCTTCCTATGTCCTAATGAGCACGACAGTCCTTAATTGGCTGAGTCTAGATATTTTTTTTAATTAGCTCAAGGGTGATGCATATGCTTTTAGTGATTTCTGGGGTCTTAAGAAGGGTAATGAAATCCCCACCCAATTTGAGTTTGTGTTATAGCCCCTTAAATTCCGTATTAATTATGCAAAGCAGGAACAAAAAAAAATATAAAACACTTTCAAAATTTTTTTTATTTGGCAGCGCAAAGAATCCTGCACAAAAACAATTTATTGGATAGGAGAAAGAGAATCTGTGCAAAGAAACCTGCAGGAAATTTTTTTCAGTGGAGCTTAGGGGGTGGAAGAAAGAAGTGGAATGCTTACAGAGAAATATGGGTTGCCGACGTCAGCAGTTGATCGCGGAACCGCGGTCAAATGCCTGCTTATGCCCCGTTTCCGCGGCGGTTTAGCAGGTTTGGATCTTCAAAAAAATTTTCTGTGCTGATTTTGTTCTTCTCTGTCTGTTCAGATCCTCTTTTTCTGGATTTGTTCACCGAGCTTGCTCTAGATCTGAACCAGTCCGTCTTCCTTTCCTGCACAATTCGCACAAAAATCTTTCAAAAATAACAAGATGATTTTTATTTTATTTATTATTATTTTTTTTGTTTTAAATTTTTTCAATTTTTTTTCA
Source organism: Agapanthus africanus (assembly GCA_030015575.1). Classification (NCBI taxonomy): domain Eukaryota; kingdom Viridiplantae; phylum Streptophyta; class Magnoliopsida; order Asparagales; family Amaryllidaceae; genus Agapanthus; species Agapanthus africanus. The sequence continues at coordinate 512,337,402 of JASDDO010000031.1, read as the reverse complement.
ATTAACCCGAAATTACAAAAAGAAATAAACTATCGTTTCCCCGGCAACGACGCCATTTGATTGTCTGCTATTTGTGTATGCGTTTAAAGTATAGTGGTGAGTATTCCCGTCTGTCACGCGGGTGACCCGGGTTTGATCCCGGCAACTGCGCCATTTGATTGTCTGCTGTTTAGTACGTGCGTTTTAAATTTAAGAATACCGTAATCAAGACGGTGTCTCTTGGTAGCTAGCCGGTTGAGTACGAGTCGATCCACAGGGAAATGGTGTTCTTTTCTTTAAGTTCTAACGAGTTAAGTCCTAACTTTGGTAGGTTTTGATTTAAGATCTAAGAATGAGAATAAATTAATTTAAAGGCTTGCTAGGGTTATAATTAGGTTAGTTCAAAATAAGGATTCTTCCCACTTCTTTCAATGCCCTAGTTAAGAATATAGGTGTTAGGGTAATAGTCAACAATGGGGATTAGAACGACTAGGAAGAAACTTGGTTTCTTCCTTTTGGTCCTAGTCCGTCCGTTTTTGGCTCTTAGCCCTAACCTCTGGTTAATTTAACCACAACCGATATAACTAGGGAATCACCGCTATCATGTAGGATAGGGTGCCGTAGTGAGCGGTGTGTGGTTGATTTAAAAGGAGTCCGTATTTTAAAAATTATTTGGGGAAAGAAAGGAGTGAGAGAGATTTCCTTCTCTCAAACCTTCCCTATCCTAACCCTAACAAGTGGGGGAATTACTCACTCATTAGGAAAGTGATAATAAAATTCATTTTTGTTTTCTTTTTAATAAACTAACTAACTGGCAGATAATAAAAGAACAGGTAAAAATTTGCAGGTAATAAATTGCAGATAAAAAAAATGCAAGATAGAAAAAGAAGGCTTACTTTATTGATGACCTCTCAACGATTACAAGGGAATTAAAATTTTAAATCTAAGAATTAAAAATAGGCATGCCTAATTAGGCTTTTGGCTTTCCTATTTATAGATATGAAAAAATCCTAGGTTATATTCTGATCCATACATTAATTTACCAAACTACCCTAAGAAAGCCGGGCCAAAGCACCGACACCCACCGGCACATGCACCGACACGTGCACCATACGGCCGCAGTTCCGCGGCAGAAAGGCATGTTTGGCCGCGGTTCCGCGGCCGTATTGTGGGATCTTGATCTCCATTTTCAGGGTTGCTTCATGTTGCTTTTTCCTTCTGTTTTCTTCACTTGGTTCCACAGAATCTCTTCTATTTTCTTCCAGATTTCCACAGTGCAGAATGTTGTAGACTTTTGCCTTGAGTTTCGCGTTGAAGTCTTGAATCTTGTGCTGCCCTTGTACTCTGTGCATTGAACTGTCTAATGATTTTCATCTGTTCCTTTAACTGGTAGGCGACATCATACGGATTCATCTATTGTTGGTCGTAGTCTTACATTTGTAGCGACTTGTTCTTGAATTTCACTGTAACGATCTGAGAACCTGTAACCTGCAACTATTTAGCAGACATGGATCAAAAGCACCTATTTATATGTAATGTGATTAAGAATGGGCGATATAATAATGCAAAATTCTGATATGAACAAATGCTTATGATGATTTTTGTCTGCCTGTGATGATTATTATCTGCCTGCGATGTTGATATATATATTATATATATTTAGTAGATCCATTTATATGTTTTGCATCCGCGCTAGTCCAACCCCCGCTCTGCCGTTAGTTAAGTAACCTAATGGTGCATGACGGGGCCCCGTGGCGAATGTAGATGACATATAAAAAGCATGTTATTATTGTTGTTTCTTTTGTGCCTTGGTAACATAAAATGAAGGGAACGCATTATCGAAATAATGCAAGGAAAAATAAACCTAAATGATGTTGTCAGAACCAATTTTAAAACTACTCAGTTTTCTTCAAAACTTATGTTCATATTTGTTCCCCTCCGAATGGCGGCGCGGACTTTGCGTCTGTGCCTGAGATTCGGGGTAGATGCTATTTGGTTTTATCCGTCTACCTCTCTGAAGATGCCAAGTTGATTTATGGCACCGTGTATCGGAAGTTTAGACGGATGCGGCCGATGTAGCAGACTTCGTCAGATTCCCCCTCAGGGTGAGGGTTTTTGATTGTGGGGACGCTCTTCCCTGCAGACGCAAGCCCCTGCAGTTAATTACGCTACCGCATCGCGGTAACGACTTTCTCCTTCTCCAGAATTTCACTTCGTGTCATGTGTGTTTGTTTTATTTGTGGTTGCCCGTGGATTGTATACGAAGACTGAGTAATGTCGTCGCCCGTAGGACGTGGATTAGTCCAAATCCGTATTTACTTAGATTTGGATTTGGTGTTTTTAGTTTAAGGATGCATTAGTCGCGTTGCGGCTAAGATCAACTTAAACGTTCGTTAAGGATACGTTAGTCCTGTTTTAGACTAAGATCAACTTAACGTAGTGATTAATTTAATGTATGGCCATCGGGACTCGTCACCTCTCTGACGTCGTTGAAGGATTACAACGACATGTATCAGAGGAGCTCGGAGATGTACCCTTGAACCAGAGTTGATTGGGAGTTTTATAATCCATTTGAATGTTTAAGGATACGTTAGCCGTGTTTGGGGCTAAGATCAACTTAAACGGGACCGTTTAGATCCGACAAAAGAGCGTTTGGAGGCTCTATTGTTCCAGTTTAGGGATGTAGTGGTCCGATATTAGTTTAGGGATGTCTCGGTCCAATATTAGTTTAGGGACGTCTCGGTCCGATATTAGTTTAGGGACGTTTCGGTCCAATATTAGTTTAAGGACGTTTCGGTCCACGAGTTTAAGGACCCCGCAGTCCATATTCATGTGTGGTCGTTGGGACCCGTCGCCTCTCTGACGTCGTTGAAGGATTACAACGATAGATGTCAGAGGAGTTCGGAGATGTACCCTCGAACCGGAGATAAATTGATTTAGGAGAGCAATTTTGCTCAGTCAATTTAATTTGAGGACTTACGGCCAAAATTGGGTTAAGTTCAGTTGAGAATATTCAACATTTTTTCTTGATCTTTGACCTATTAGGCCAGTGCTAGGGCTTTGCCCATATTTAATAATGCACTGCATTCTATTCTGGCCTGCTAGGCTTTTGATTTGGGCTTTGTCCCTTTATTTATGATGCAGAGCATCTATTTTAGTTTGGGCTCTGCCCCTTTTTAAAACAATGCATTGCATTTTATTAGACCTGTTAGGCCTTCTTTAGTTGGGCTTGGCCCCTTTTGTAAGCAAGGCAATGCATTTGTCTGGCGCTTTGCGCCGAGTAATGAGCGCAAGCTCATATGGTGATGACACGTGTCATGCTCTGGTGAGCGCAAGCGCTGCGCTAGTGCGCTGCGCTGTTGCGCTGCTGACACGTGGCGCGCTCTGGTGGGTTGCGCCAATTCCAGAGAGCAAAGCTCTATTTCAAGAGCGCTTAGCGCAAGTGGTTCTATAGCTGACACGTGGCGCTCTCTTAAGAGCGCAACGGCGCAGTTTGGAAGTGCAAAGCACTAAGAATCTTTTAGATTCAAGAACGGAAGTGCAAAGCACTATTTAATTTCTTGATCTAAATTAGATCAAAGAAAAATAAATTTTTCTTTTGTTTGAAGAGCCAGAGGTTCATAAAAGTGCAAAGCACTATTTTTTATTTTTATTGTTTTAAAGAGCCAGTGGTTCACAAGAAGTGCAAAGCACTGTTTATTATGTAAAGATCATTGATCTTTTTTTTTAGATCAATGATCTATTAGAAGGAATTTCTTCTACTTCATGAAGGTTCTTTACCTTTGAAATTTTCTCAGAGTTCTCTCTGTTTAAAGCTCTTGATTTTTCAAGAAATGTTGATGCCTTCGAATTGAGGCTTATGGTCCTTTTTATAGTGCTCACAAATTAGTTAACTTTGTTAAAGAGATCATTCTCTGAGTGATTTGGGGAATTTTCCCCACCGTTGGATCTTTGATCCAAGGGCTTCTGCTTTGCAGAAGAAAATCTTTTTGTTTTAACAAGAACAGAAAAGATTTCTTAAAATCTTAATTCAGTTTGACGCAGATGCCCCAGCGCGCAGCGCAACTGCGCTGACACGTGTCGCGCAGCGCAGAGCGCAGCGCAACTGCGCTAGCGCAACTGCGCTGACACGTGTCGCGCAGCGCAGTGCTTGCGCAGCTGAAGCGTTGCTTCATTTAAACAGAGCTTTGCTCTGATTGGGCGCGCCTTCTTGGGCGCTGTGCCGACGTATTAGCGCCTGACACTTAAAGTGTTGTTTCTAAATTTTTGAATTTTGAATTTCAACAGAGCTTTGCTCTGATTGGGCGAAACAAATGCCCCCCCACCGTTGCGCTCACGTGGCGCGCACGTGAGTGCAGCGGTGGCAACCCCCTGACCGTTGGATCAAGGGGTGAGCTCAAGGGGCGCAAGCGCCTTATAAATAGGACCTCTGGCCCTTAGAAAAATCTTATCATTTCAAGATTTTTGATTTCCAGAGCTTTGCTCTTGCTTAGAACTCCAGAGCTTTGCTCTCGTTTCCAGAACCTTAGAGCTTTGCTCTCATTTCCCAAGTTAGAAGATTTTAGGTAAAATTATTCTCAAGTGAAATTAATATTAATTAACCAATAGAGCTTTGCTCTCACAGATCTTTTGATCTAAAGAAATCCCCATTGGGGTTTCATAAACAGAGCTTTGCTCTAAAAAACTTATAGATCTACAGAGATCTTGTTCATGGGTTCTAACCCATGAACAGAGCTTTGCTCTTGCTTCAAATGCAGATCTTTTAGATCTGAAAAATGAAGAATTTTTTATAAGTTTTCATGGATTTTTCAGGATTCCAGAAATTTTAATTTTAAATTTCTTTTCAAAAATTTTCTTTTTGATGGAATATTACAGAGCTAAGCTTTTTTTTTAAGGAATTTTATTCTTTTGAGACCAGAATTTGACAAGTGTCATTCTGTGACAGAGCTTTGCTCTGAAAGAGGAGATTTTCTCCTTGTCTCTAGGGATTCTTTATTAATGGGAATGTTATCCGGGGAACAACTGACAATCTCATCCAATGATGAGATTGTCCTATTAACTGACGTACTGTCATCCAGATTTTGTGGGTCCCCCTTTGGTCCCTTACTCACTGCACTGCTGCGTGATGTAATTAATTAACTTTAATTTTAATTTAGTTAGTGCATTTTCTTCTTTAAATGCCAAACGTTGGGATTACAACACAAACAGCTAAATTGTTCTTTTGCAGCGATCATGTCTGAAGACACTTCATTCCCGTTCGTCCGCTCGGAGGAGGGATTTCCCGAGGCGCCCTTGGACCGTGAAGCCCTAACCATGATTAGAGAGTACGACCCGGAGTACAAGAAACTCCACCTTTGGGGGTCTTGGTATAACCAGATTATTATGGGTCGACGCAGCTTCACATGCGCAGTGCCGTCTGAGCCCATCACGGCAATTCACTACGCTACCCCGCCTTCAGTGCAGTATGCCGTGGAGATGATAGACTGGACCGCGAACAGCTTTCTTCATCCCGCTATGGATGCGGTTCCGGTTCAGCGTCCTATGGTTGGATATCCTAGGACGCCGTATCTGTCAGGGGGAAGCACGGCCCTGGGGGCAATCATATAACCTTGGTTTGATTCCCCGTCACCCGAATGGCTATCTGCCGTGGGCCCGGTACATCCTGTCGACGAAGAAGTCGCAGTTGATAAGACTAGGACTGTATACCGCGGTCTACGTCTCTCTCTTCCAATATCCTACGCTCCCCACCTGGTGGTTCAAGGCTTTCTTGGAGCAATGGAATATTCCCACCCACACTTTGCTTGCCATGGATCGGGAAGTGTCCATTTCTTTGGAGGAATTCGCGGAGGTATCCGGCCTACCGGTCATGGGGGAACACTATGAGGAGCTGCTCCCGACAGATGAGTACATCTTCGGTGCTAAGCCGATGGTAAGGGGGATTACGCCGGAAAATGCCGTTCAACACCAATTCCCGAGCCTGATCAAGGTGTTGAACATCTACGAGTCCCTCTTCATCGAACACGGGAGCCGAGGAGTTAATTTTGAGGACTTCATTGCTCGCTTCCTCCGTCCGAGAGTTATTTCGCCAGGAGCCGTCAAATCTGCTATCCTGGATGATCCTTTTGGCCTAGGTTTGGATAACCTGCCGACGAAGGAGATAGACCAAAAGGCTTTCTTCCTCCCAGACTTCCCTACCATATCCTTCGCGGAAATTGCAGCCCCTGGGATGGATGAGGAGGCCTTTTTCTTAGGATTCCTCGGGCTGTGGCTGAGTTGGTTCGCGATCCCAATGCATTCTCATCGCATGCGGCCTTCCGTTTTCTACCCAGCCCACCGAATGGTTATCGGGATAAAGGTGGCCGTGGGGATGCTGGCCTGGCGCACCTATATCATGGCCTCAGCCGAGCAGCGGATGCCAACGAGCCCGGGGTACTGCACGTGGTCTTCCCGATGCACTACTTTGCATCGTGGCTCGAGCTACACACGGCGGGTGTCTTCGGCATGCATAAAAGGCCTTCATTCTTTGACAAGTGCGGTTTTCCCCGCATTTTACAGTTGATTGGCTCATCAATCGTGACTCCTTCACCACGGGACGCCAGAGGTTTACTGCTTCGCCCTCACACCGTTGGAGTCGGGATGTCCTTTATTGATAAGGTATTAACCATTGGAAAAGCGTCCACCACTGCGGTGCGACCACTACAGGACTCCTTCAAGGATGGAGTTTCAGTGTTAACAGCCCGGGAGATCCATCATTTGTATTCTATTAGACCGGGTTTCCTAGTCTTCAGGCAGGGCGGTGCAGCAGTCTTTATGAGATATAACCCGCATCGTTTTTCCCGACAACTGGGTTACGATCAAGGGGTACCCTTAGAAGCTTTCTTACTGGAACCCGCTGTCAGTGAAGAAGGGATGGAGAACGCGTTACACCACTTCATGCGCCTGAACACGGGTTCTCGTTTTTTCATTAGCACGCCGGCCTGTGCTCCACGACTCCTTAATGTATATAAAGAGTGGTACAATCATGCGACGGGGGCTGTTATAAAGGAAGAGAGGTGAGTGTTGATCGACCGTAAAGAAGTACCCCCCGGTACCAATCGTAACGCTCCCTTAGCGCCAAGGATCCTGGTGGTTCCTCCTCTAAAAGATGCTGGGAGCAGACCATCACGTGCGCAAAGCCCTCCACGTGAGCTGCCGCTCCCTGATATCACAGACGCACCTCCTGCACCATGTGCTCCAGTGGAGACAGTGGTTGTACCCTCGCCGGAGTCTAGCGTGGGTGCAGACATCGGGACCCGTCGTCCCAAAGTGGCCGCTAAGCGGAAGTCGATCCCCCGCGAGCCTAGGGTCGGGGGTCAAAAGAAAAAGAAGTCGCTCTTCGCTGCGGATGTCGTGTTCGGCCAGGAATCCCATGCTCCTCATGCTGAAGGTCTGCTCGAATATGGGACTAACGCAGGGTTGGTGATGCCGCCGCCGGACGATACAGACTTGGAGGCTGCTCTCAGAGCTTCGGCATGGTTGGTGAAGCGTGACGCGTGGCTGGCTAAGCTTGCGCAATCAGGTAACTACTAGTCGCCTTTTCTTTATTGCAACATATCCTCTTCATTATTTTTGACTAACACTTTTCTTTCTTTTCTTTCAACAGGCATCACTGATGAAGAAGCCATTGCTGCTTCTCTGAAGACTTTTCAGGAGGAGGAACGCCTCAGAGCATCTATGGGCCTTAGTAAGTTTCGACTCATCAAGTTTTTCATTTTCCTTGTGTTATGGTCGATCTAACCTTTCCCTTTTAATTACAGGAACCTCAATGCCGTTCCCTCCTAGCGACGCAGATGTTCTACCAGCTGCCGACGTTCCTGCTTCTCCTGGGCCACCGCAGGAGGTTTGTCTTGAAGAGCCGATGAGAGATGCCTTAAAGGCTCTGGAGGCATCCCTGAATGAAGATGATGATGCCTTGAAGGAGGTGTCACAGAGGTCCCTCATGACCGCTCGGGAGGAGAGGAAGCGGTTGAGGCGTGAGGCGAAGGCACGCAGGGCTGCCTTGGCTATGGGAGCGGGCCCCAGCACCGCCTCTCGAGCTGATACTCCCTCCGAAGAGGCCCCTGTCGCCCTATCCACTGCCCGCAGAGAGGTGGCGCGAGCAGTTCGGAGTGCAAACGGTAAATCCGCTTCAGGTAATATTTCTCTCAGAGTTTTTGTTATAAGGATTTTAATGTTATTGGTCCTTATATCTCTCATCTTTGCAGGGCCAAGTCCGATCGAGGGAGAGGCGGAATCCGTCGATCCTAGGGGAACGGAGGAGGCGATGCCTGCCGGACTCGAGCCGACAGTGGGTAATATCGTCGAGGCTTTGGAGCCTGAGGTGGAGGTCGAGGGGCCTACCGCTGAGAAGGTCATTGATGCCGAACCTAAAGTGGTGGCAGATGATATGATCATTATAAATGAGTCCAGGGTGGTGGCGAATGAAGCGCTCGAGGCCGGCGATCCCCCGGCGACGGTGGACGATATAACCGCCACTACTGAACCTGAGAGAGTGGTGGGTGAGGCGGCCATGATTCCCGAGGACGAGCCAACCGCTCCTTCTCTGGAATCTGGCAATACTCCAGTCATTGCCCTCCCCATCTATGGTCCTCCGCCGTCTCCAGGTCTCGCGAGCACCGCAACGGTCCCCATCGAGTCGGACGATGAGGTCACGGGTGGTGGTCTCATGTCGATAGAGGAGGGAGTAGCCTCTGTTTCAGCCGGGAGCTCCTCAGGTAAACCCCAAGTTGCTGCTTTTCTTTGTTTTACTATCTTTTCTGACGAGTTCACCTTTTCGTAACGCAGGTGCAGCCAGTGCTGATGCCCCACTGCTCGAGGGAACGCCTTCAACGACTGCCTTGGCGGTGGTCACCTCTCAACCCTCTCTCATACCCTCGAAGATGTTGGAAGGTATGCGTTTGTGGTTTATTAATCTTATCTTCCAGATGTATAATTTGTGTACTAAAGTCACACTGTTGTATCTTCCAGGAGTGCTTTTTGATCATCTCTATCAAGCGTTGCTCCCACACTTCTCCTTCCCATCTGAATTCGCCTCTCCCTCTGGTGGCGCTGGTGAGTACCGTTCCCGATTGGTAGCTTTGTCTTTTCAGTAGTAGAATTATTTCTAACTCTCTCTTGTTCTGACTGCAGTGCTGCAAATCGAAGGGGAAGCAGAAAGATCGGCTGGGCCACCAGCCCTTCCGGCCTTGTCACCTGTCTCCACTGGTATAGTAAACTATCTTATCGATGACTTCCTTCATATCTATTGAATCATCATCTAATCGCATTTCATCTTTTTCCAGCCGTCGTTCCAGTCTCGGTGCCTTTCGAGTCTCGCATTACAATACCGGGCGGCCCTTCCCAGCGACGTCCGTCCTCAAAAGGTGCCGCGAATAGTTTGCGCATGTTGAGCGACTACGTCGAGGAACTCAACATCGAGGCTCCTGTATCCGCTGAGGACTTTGCCACGACGGTTAACCCGATGTTGGCGATATTTGCCACCTTCCACGACGAGGGTATTGTCGCCTCTTGGGTTAACTATTGTCGGGGGATCGAGGCTCGCCTTCATCAGCTGGAGTCAATGCGCTTGTCCCCCGAGACTTTGGCCTTGAGCACTCAACGGGGAGCATGGCTCGAGCAAAGCGCTTCTCATTTCCGTCATCTGGAACAAGAAGTGGCTTTGAGGTTGAAGGAGTGCCAAGATTCTTCAAGCAGAACTGCTCGCTTGCGTGCCGAAGTTGAGGCGAACGCCGCTGAGGTAAAAATCGTCTTCGAGGGTCTTCTGGAGCGCATATCGAATGGGCTGAGACTAAAGCGGGCACTTGATGTCGCCGAGCATGACACTCCAGGCCGTGAAGCTGCTCATCAAGCCGTCAGGGATCAACTTGCATCCGTCGCACAGCAACGGGCCCAGGTGGAGGCGGAGTTGGCAGTGGTATCCAATCGGGAAAAGGCATGGAAGGAAGTGTACGAACAACTGATAGAGCTACTTAAGACGCTTCCTTCCCAATAGCTGCCTTTGTATCAATGTATTTGTAAAAATTTTCTTTTCTGAGTAACATGTATCCTTTCTTTGCTCTTTTGTATGATTCACCATGTATTTGATTGAGGTCAATGAATAAAGATACACACTTTCTTTTGCAATATCTTGTATGTTCTTTTGTTTTCTGCCTTTACATCATGATGTTGTCGATGAACCTGATTGGCAGACAACTTAATTTCTCCAAGAGATAGCGATGGCTTAGGCCGCAGGTTCAGATCTGCCGCCTAAGACTTTTCAATTCTATGAGCCGTAAGGGTCTCATAGAGATTTTTTTTCTCCCTACGGATCGAGAGGATCTCATAGGTAGATTTTCTCCTTAGGAATCGTGAGGATTCCTAAGTGTGGTTTTCTCTTATAAGTCGTAAGGATCCTATAAGAGAATTTTCCCTCTTACGAGTCGAGAGGATTCGTAAGCGGTTGTTTCCCTCCTTGTCGAAAATCGACTTCGGAGAGTGAGACCCGTGAATAGTATGCAAGAGACCAGTTTGGATTGACTTGCAGGGCCCCATTGCTCAAAAAGCAAGCTTTTCAATCCTTGCTGTCTGAGACTTCTTCTTACAAATTGAGACGAATCGGGGATTTGTTTGCAGTTGTAGCGGAACGATTGACATGAGTTAAGAAACTCTCGTCACGGAGTGTTTGTATCCGTGAGTCGAGGAGTTTGCTAGGGATTATTTGTTTCCCAAGCGCCAAGGATTATTTGTTTCCTTGGGGTTTGAAACGAGTCGAGAATTCCCACGGGGGCACTGGTGGCTCTGCGAGTCGACGCGGATCAGGAGGCTCTTGTCAAGGAGTGTTTGTATCCGTGAGTCGAGGAGTTTGCTAGGGATTATTTGTTTCCCAAGCGCCAAGGATTATTTGTTTCCTTGGGGTTTGAAACGAGTCGAGAATTCCCACGGGGGCTCTGGTGGCTCTGCGGGTTGACGCGGATCAGGAAGCTCTCGTCAAGGAGTGTTTGTATCCGTGAGTCGAGGAGTTTGCTAGGGATTATTTGTTTTCCAAGCGCCAAGGATTATTTGTTTCCTTGGGGTTTGAAACAAGTCGAGGATTCCCACGGAGGCACCGTGGCTCTGCGGGTCGACGCGGATCAGGAGGCTCTCGTCAAGGAGTGTTTGTATCCGTGAGTCGAGGAGTTTTGCTGAAGTCACTGGCTTCTTCGGTTGAAATGAACCGTTGAGGTTTGGCTTCGTTGTCTGACGGAATCCGCTGGGAAAGTATGGTTCCTTCTTTGTTTACGCCCTTGGATTGTATACAGGGATCGATGTGATCTTAACTGTAGGGCCAAAGTTTTATCATTTCTTCTTTTTATTCTATTTTATTTCCGCGATGCTCTATCATTTCAGCTTTTATATCGCGAAGATCGCGATTGCCCAATCATTTCGACTATTTTTCGCGGTGCCCAATCATTTCGGCTATTTATTTTATTTTTACTCGCTGCTTTTTATTGCGAGTTGCCCAATCATTTTGGCTATTTTGCATGCATACATTTTACTTGCTGCTTTTTATTGCAAGTTGCCCAATCATTTCGGCTATTTTGTATGCATGGGCGGCCTACTGGCTTTTCGCTGTAAACCTGAAATTGGACACCGATTTCGGCATCAGCACCGCTGCAACTGGGATATTACCAGGAGCGAGTCATCATTTGCCTCTGTCAATGTCTAACAAAGGTGGCTTAGCAACCACGGTTAGGGTCCTATCGACTAAGGCTTTTGACTTCATGAGCCGTATGGGTCTCACGAAGTTATTTCTCCCTACAAGTCGTGATGATCTTGTAGGTGTATTTTCTCCTTAAGAGTCGTGAGGATTCCTAAGTGTATGTTCCTCTGTAAGTCGTAAAGATCCTACAGTAGGGTTTTCTCCTTGTAAGTCGAGAGGACCTACAAGGGTCATGCGAACATATCCCCAGTCACGGACGGGACTTGGTTAGGGAAATGTTTATTCGCGCCCGTGGATTGTATACAAGGGCCAGTATTGGACCACTTGTAGGGCAATATCGGAAGTTGTGGGGGTTGCTTAAGCACAGGTTTAGGTCTCTGTAACTTAAGACTTTCAACTCTTATCAGCCGTGAGGGTCCCATAAGAGAGTTCTTCTTACGAGTCGTGAGGATCTCGCAAGTGTATTTTCTCCTTAGGAATCGTGGGGATACCTAAGTGTGTTGTTCCCTTGTGAGTCGTAAGGATCTCACGCGGGTGGTTTCTCCTTACAAGGTCGAGAGGGCCCTATAAGTGCCTTTTTAACGAGGCTGCGCCCTTTTGGGTTTTCACAAACACTCGCCGGTAGTCCTGCTGTTTTTACTCACGGAGCCCTTTCAGGTTTTCATCCGTGCCCATTTTGCTTATGGACATACCATTTTTTTTTATTCTTTTTATTTTTATATATTTTCTCTTTTTTTTTATCTTATCAGCCTAAAGATGCTGCGGTAGTAGTTTAAAGACGTTTCGGTCTGCTATTAGTTTAAGGACATTTCGGTCCGTTGTTAGTTTAAGGACGTTTCGGTCCGTCATGGAGAAGGCTGGCCACTGCTTAGAAAGCTTAAGCTCAGGAAGATAGCGAGCGGACATAGTCGTCGTCATCTATCGTTGACCTAGGCTGTGGCTCATTAAGCGTAGTACTTCTTTAGGAAGCGACCGTTTATCGGCCTGAAAGGCCTTTCACCGTGCATGTCCATGAGTAGATAGGCCCCACCTTGGTAGACCTTATCTATGATGTATGGGCCTTCATAGTTTGGCTCGAATTTTCCCCGCTTGGCGTGATTTGGGATCATAGGCCTTTTGACCACTAGCACGAGTTCGCCTTGGCGAAATGTCCTCGGTCGGGTCAGTCTTTCATATGAGCGCGTCATCTTTGCTTTATAAGCTTCCAGATTTTGCTGTGCTATGAGCCGGGTTTCATCAAGGGCGTCAATCTCCTCAAGCCGAAGGTGAGCATTTTCTTCATCCGTCAGCTTGTAGTGAATTGCTACTCGCAAAGAGGGTAATTCTATTTCAAGGGGTAATACCGCTTCCGTGCCGAATACTAACGCGTAGGGCGTTGTGTTCGTGGCCGTCTTGAACGTGGTTCGATACGCCCAAAGAGCCTCTTGCAACCTCTCATGCCAGTCTCTCTTGTTTCGGGACACCGTTTTCTTTATAATTTTCGTCAAGGTCTTGTTGAAGGCCTCGGCGAGACCGTTAGCCCGCGGATTATAGACCGAGGAATATCTCCAGTCTATATTGTGCTGCTGTGCGAAGCGGCTAATTTTATGACTTCGGTAGGCTGGCCCATTATCAGAGATGATCCTTCTCGGGGTTCCAAACCGGTATATGACATGCGTCTTGAAGAAATGGAGGATGTTCTCCATCTTCACTTCCCTCAACGGTACCGCCTCTGCCCATTTGGAGAAGTAATCAGTCATCGCCAAGATGAAACGATGTCCCCTAGACGATGCTGGTTCGATAGGGCCAACTATATCAGTTCCCCACATTTCGAATGGCCAGCTAGTCATTGTCGGGTGTAGCGGATTTGGATGCTGGTGGATGAAGTCCCCATGAATTTGGCATGAGCGGCATTGCTTCGCATATTCGATGCAGTCCTGAATCATCGTGGGCCAGTAGTAGCCCATCCGTTTTATCTTCAACTTCATCTTAGGGCCTGCTTGGTGGGAACCGCAGAGTCCGTCGTGAACTTCCTGGACGACTCTTTTCGTTTCGTCAGGTCCTAAGCATCTCAACCACAAAGAATCAAATGACCTCTTGTACAGAGTATCGTTGACGAAAGCGAAAGACAGGGCTCGTTTCACGAGCTGATGTCTTGTGGACGCTTCTTCAGGCATTTGGTGGGACTTGAAGTAATCTATGAATATTTCTCTCCAATCCTTGGTATTTTCCCAATCTTTTACTTGCAGGGTTGTTTGCTCGTTCGCTCCTTTTTCTTCGGATGATTCCAGAGATATTTCTGCTGGGGCAAGCACTCGACGGCTTTGTACCACGATTCTGACATCATCGAGGTTCTCATCAGCCAGTTCTTTAGCAAGTTTGGCCAACGCGTCCGCTTCTCTATTTTCCGCACGAGGTATGCTCTCCAAAGTATAGGAGGGAATTTGGGTTAGCCGTTGTTGCACTTTTTCACCGTATTTTACCAATTCCGGTTTGCACGTTTGGTAGTCGCCATTTACTTGACTAACGACCAGTTGAGAATCCCCGTATATGAGGAGGCTTTCAATTCCCATGTCGATGGTGATCTCGAGTCCTGCTATCAGAGCTTCATATTCGGCTTCATTATTCGTCCTTGGCTCTGTTAGGGAGAACGCGTAGCGCATTATCCCTCCTTGTGGGGTCACGAAGATAAGGCCTACTCCCGATTTGATCATTGGCGTACTTTGTTTGTGCTTTTTCATGGAAGATGCTCCATCGAAATAAAGCTGCCAACGGGTATCACCACTGTTGATCGCGTCAAACGCATGTCTGTCTGGCAAATCGCAATTTAGAGGAGAATCGGCAGGTATGGGATGCTCGGCAAGGAAGTCGGCGATGGCTTGGCCTTTCACTGCCTTGAGAGGTTGATATGTTATCGAAAATTCCATCAAGAGCAGGGCCCATTTAGCGAGTCGTCCCGTCAATATGGCTTTTGACATTAGATATTTGAGAGGATCCACTTTCGAAATAAGACGGACTTCATGTGCTAACGCGTAGTGTCTAAGCTTTGTTATTGCGAAGATCAACGCCAGGCAGTGTTTTTCAATGGGAGAGTAGTTGCTTTCTGCCCCCAGCAGAACTCGACTTAAGTAGTAGAGTGCTCTTTCTTTCCCTTGGTCGTTCTCTTGCGCCCATAATACGCCTAAAGAACCTTCGAGGGCAGTTGTATAAAGGATGAGAGGTTTCCCCTTAACCGGAGCGGCCAACACTGGAGGGTTTTGCAGATACTGCTTGATCTCGTCCAGTGCGCCTTGGAATTTGTGATCCCAAACGAATGGGGTTCCTTTCTTCATCAGGTGACTGTAAGGATGGCACTTTCCTGAAAGATTAGCGATAAACCGCCGAATGTATGCGAGCTTTCCTTGGAGAGATCGCAGCTGTTTAAGAGTTCTCGGCGGAGGCATTTCCATGATCGCCTTAATTTTTGACGGATCTATTTCAATACCTCGGTGTCGAACAATGAATCCTAGGAATTTGCCTGAGGAAACTCCGAATGCACACTTGAGCGGATTCATTTTCAAGTTGTATTGCCGAAGGTGCTGAAATACAGTCTTTAGATGCTCGAGATGTTCCTCGTATGATTTGCTCTTAACCACAATATCGTCGATATAACATTCGACGATTTCATGTATAAGGTCATCGAAGATCTTCGTCATGGCCCTCTGATAGGTGGCACCGGCGTTCTTTAGACCGAAGGGCATTACCTTGTAACAAAATATCCCCAAAGGAGTCCGGAAAGCCGTATGTTTCTGGTCTTCGGGATGCATTTTTATTTGATTATACCCTGATTAGCCGTCCATGAAGGAGAAAATCTCATGCGTGGACGTATTATCTATCATCAGTTCGGTGACTGGTACTGGGAAATCATCCTTCGGGAAGGCTTTGTTGAGATCCTGAAAATCCACGCATATGCGCACTGTCCCATTTTTCTTCATCACCGGGATGATGTTGGCGATCCATTCGGGGTATTGAACTTCCTGGATGAAGCCAGAGTCGATCAGCTTTTTGACTTCAGCATTGATACTCATCTCAAGCTCGAGCCGCATTCTTCTCGGCGCCTGTTTGACTGGTTTGACGTTCGGGGATATCGCTAGTCTATGTACAACAACTTCCGGATCTAGTCCCGGCATCTCGGAATAGTTCCATGCGAAGCAATCTTTATGCTGTATGAGGACGTCCTTTAACGCAGCCACCCTCTCTTCAGACAGCAGCCTGCTGACAAATGTCGGTCGCAGATCGTTTACCGTCCCCAACTCAATTTTCTTGAGGTTATCTGCAGTGGTATGTATTCCATCCTCCAGTTCTTTCGGGGCTGGAGGAAATTCTGAGATCACCTCATCATTGCTGTTTTCGAAGCACCAAGGAAGGCTGCCCATGTTCTCGGACTCCTCTTTTAATATCGTTATCATGTGACAGGTGCAAATTTTCTGCCAATCCCAATGCGGAGTTGGTTTTGTTCTTGTGTTTTCGGGTTCGTGCTTTTGTGGCGGCGCTACCCTCCAATTATGGGACAACGCGAATTTGCCAAGCTGATACTGATCCTCAACCCAATTCTTAAAGGTGAAGCAATCTTCAAGCGGATGTCCTACTACTCGATGGTAAGAGCAAAAATTTGGGTTGGAGACTTCGCCTGCTTGCTCAGGGTGTTTAGACTCTGGCAGTGTAAGCATTCGATGTTTTAGAGCAAGATCAAGTATCTTCTTCGTCTTGTTCCGAGGAAATGAATATGCTCGACCCATTTTCTTCATGTGGGCCAGGTCAATAACGCTCGACTCTCGTATGCGTGGTTTCTTAGCTCTGTTTTGTGGTTGTTGAGCGCCTTTTTTGCTTTTCGACTTGTTTTTGCTTTCGCGTCGAACCTTTTTTGTAGCAGGTTGACAAGGAACGACATTTTCATCCTTCACGGCCTGTTGGAGAAGGCGTTGCGTCTTGGCTTTCTCATAGATGGCCGTCTCGCGGTTGTGATCATCTCGGACTTTTTGACCAGCTTCCTTTATAAGCCTGTCCATTTGTTCTTCAAATGATGGACCGGGCAATTTTTCATCGGGAACTTTTATTGGCTTAAAATTAGCGTCCTCCCATTGAGCGTCCGCTTCTTCATCGAAGTCATACATGACGTAACAGCTGTTTACTAGCTCTCGTTTCTTTGACCGGATGTACCCAAGCCCTTTTGTTTCCGTTCTCCCGTTAGGCAGTTTGCGTTGAGTCCCGGGAACATTCCAAACCTTGTCATAGAATTTGGCCTTTCTAACGGTCTGTGTGAAGGATATCCCCTGGCGTTTCAGCAGTTTCTTCAAGCCTTTGGTATAATATCTGGGAAGACGGATAGGCTGAAGCCTGTCGAGCGTGGGATCCGCGCCATGCCAAACTTCTTTTTCCACCTTGTTTTCTTCAGAACGGTAGAATAGGATTGCCTTCTCGCCTTTTCGTTCGGGAGGGACATAAAATGTCTGCAATTCTTCCACACTGTTAGTGTCGAGTGCATCCAGTTCTTTGTAATGTTCAAGCGGCACCATGGTTATCTGCAGACTTCGCTCTTCATCGGTAGAAGCCCGTATTGAAAGCCGAGCCGGGAATACAGCATGAACTTCATCCTCCGAATCACTACCGAAGATCAATGAAGGAACGGATGGTCCCGGCTTGGCGGATTGGGATGGACCCGCATAAATTATATCCTCTTCGTCCTCGGTGTCACTGCCGAAGATAGGGATGGTGGCGTTAGTCTTGTTCTCCGGCTTGTGACACATTTCCTTGTCTTCGAAACTCGGCAAGAAGTATTTGGCATCTTCATACTTGCGAACTTCATTCACGGAAAACGGATTCAATTCTCCTGCTACAGTGTACTCGAGACCATCCTTACAATATTTCATACACTGATGTTGTGTAGAAGGGATGATATTGTACTCGTGCAACCATGGTCGACCGAGCAGAGCATTGTAGCATGTCTTGGCATCTATGACATAGAATTTAATATCTGTGACGAGTAGCCCGAAGCGTAACGTCAATATCACAGATCCAAGAGTTTTTGATGATTGGGAGTCGAAACCGGAGATGGTAATCTTGTCCCGGGCGAGGTGTTGGACGCTCATGCAAATTTCCTTTAACACCCGCACATTGAGTAGATTAACAGATGATCCGTTATCGACCAAGATTTTACCTATCTTTATGTCATGGCAGTATCCTGAGACATAAAGGGGACGATTGTGTTCGCACGTCCCGAGGAGAAGGTCTTCATCGCCGAAAGCAACGTCGGCCGTGTGCACCTCTTCCAATTCATCCTTCATCTTTTGTTCGGCTAGGAAGGCTTGGAACTGGTCCGGATCTTGTAGGGCCTTAATCAAAGAATCCCTTGCTTCTTTTGATAGCAATAGGGCATCAAGAATGCTGAGTTGTGAGGGCAGCTTCCTCAGATGCGCCAAGACATTGTAATCCACTTTATTCCTCTTTGGCGGGTTCTTGGTGGTTAACTCTTCCGCAACTCGGTCATCCAAGGCGATGTCTTCAGAGACCTTCTCTTTCCCTTTGTCTTTCTTGTTAAGGGTCCGAGATTCTTTTCAGGCAACGTCCGATTGCGTAGCTGTATATTCTCGCAAACCTTCGGTCCTTCTTCTTTCCCCGATGTGGATTCTTTAAAGAGGGGGCCAAGCTCTAACTCCTCATCAGAGTCGCTCCCAAATATAGGAACTTGTGGTCTTCCGGCGTCAATCATGCAACAGCCATCGGTAGTTTTATCAAGCACTTTGATCGTTCTGCTCTGCTCTCGGCGAGCTTTGCGTTTTTCCCGCTTAAATTGTTGCCGGTGAGTAACATATCCTTGCCACCACTTATCGAAAGCTTTACACTCTTTAGTGGGATGCGACACCTTCTGATGGTACAAGCAATAGGAGGGGTGCATTTCCGATTCATCGGTGATGCTTCCTTCAGAGGATGGTAGCTTCATGCCCATTGATATGGCCTTAGCAAATTTTTCCGCATCTTGAATTGGCTTTTGTCAACGGCGGAGGCATTTCGCTCCGGCGGGATTATCTCAGCTCTTTCATCAAGTCGCCGGCGCTTGGCCCATTCAAATATAGCCATTTCGCATTCTCGATCAGCTTTACTTTTTAGTCAAGCTTCGTCAAGGAACGCGTCAATCATTTCGACTGATAGCTCCGGAATTCTTGATTCGGTATCTGCCCCCAGCGTTTTAGTGCCAGAAGTCCCTTCATCGTTCGTGATCGAATGGGAGATCATATAACAGCTCGCCACATATTCCTCGGATTCATCCGATGAACTTTCTCCCTCATCTTCTTTTTGAAAGACGTGATCAAGGAAATCTTGGAGCGTAATGGGAGTCCGTGCCTTTTGGTTGTATTCATCCAGCGCGTCGATTTGCTTTTGTAAGTCCGTGCGCTTGTCGCCAGGCTTCACGGGCTTCTTAGATTTCTTCTTCTTTTTTTTTTGAAGATTTTGACGGCTGGCTATGACCGCTTGAACTACCACCATCGGTCTTCGGAGTCGGACGTGGCTTCAACATCCCCTCAATAACCTGCGGTTCTAAGGGGTTCTTCCACTTGACCGCTGGACAGGTCTGAAGATCGTTTAGCATCCTCTTTGTCTTGGCTGATAATACAACCTCCCAAGGAGCTTCCTCAATGACGGAGCATGTTGCCCCCGGCGTATTCGTCCCCTTAGAGGTGTGGGGCTGCGGAGGATTCACCTTCCATTTGTCAGATAGCGCAAATTTGTCCTGACGGTACTGGTTCTCAAGCCAATTCTTGAAAACGTAGCAATCCTCGATGGGATGGCCTAGCACTCGATGGTAAGGGCAGTAATTGGGCTCGTTGACGTCGTTCGGTTGCAACGGACGTTTTGGATCTGGCAGATTTATGAGTCTGTTACGCAACGCCAGCTCGAATAGCCTCCTCGTTTTATCGCGGGGGAAGGAGTAAGGACGTCCCATCCTGTCCTCAAGGGGTACGTACGGGCGCGTATTGTTTGGACGAGCAACCGGCTTCGAGTCGCTCGGTTGTTGTTGAGCATTAGCGACAATGATCGCTTTTCCGTTTTCTTTGTCGTTTTGGGAGTCCGGCTTTGGGAGAGGGGGTTTATGGCCCATCTGGTCCATCTGCGCTAGTTTGTCGATCAAAGCCTGGAAGGTAGTCGGCTTGAAGAACATCATGAACTGCGAGATGGTTGCCTGTGGATCAAGGGTTCCAACAAACATTCCCACCGCTGGAGCTTCTTCTATGCGCTGTTCGCACTTCGACCATAGATTACGCCACCGTATAGCGTACTGAACCCATGTCTCGCCGGGTTTTACCCTGGCATTAATCAGTGCCGTCATCGGGGTACGCTCACTGGCACTTGCAAAACGTTGGGTGAAGAGCAGCTCCATCTCCGCAAAGGTTTTAATAGAGTCGTTGGGGAGCTCAGAATACCATTCGAACGCCGTATCTGATAAGCTTCCAACAAACTGGCGAAGCAACAACTTGTCATCGCCGCTGGTGTTGCCACAGAGCGCTCTGAACTGGGCGACATGCTGATGAGGATTGCCGGTCCCCTTGTAGACATGGAACTTGGGAATTGTGTAACCCGGCGGGTACTTGATTTAGTCATACCAGCCCGGATATGGCCGCCCCGTTTTTACGACATGGCCGGCTGCCTCGGCCGCATGATGAACCCTTATTTGCTGGGCTATGTATTCGTCCAGATCAGTTTTAGAGATTGTATCCTCTTTAGCCGTTGATAGAGCCGGTGGATGATTCGACGTCTCTCCCCTATCGTCTTCAAGAATGATCGGGGGATCTTCAGCAGGTGGATCTTGTTGAATCATCATACCCACCATATCCTGGAACAGGAGGGCCATTTTCTTTATGTTGGATGCCTGCTCCACAGCTTCTTTATCTTTCTTCTCTAGCACGCGCCGAAGGAACTCGGCGTCCGTTTCTTGTTCTTGACGCTCGTCCGAGGATGTTTCCGGGGTTTCTTTTGGCCCTGTAAGTGCGGCCATAGCGTTCATCATTTCTTGGAGCTTCTGCTGCTGCTCCTGAGCCTTGGTCACTGACCTCGTGTGCGGTCTGTGACCTGTTGACATGCGGCTTTCCTCCTTTCCAGAAGCCATATAAACCGTATGAACTGTTATGCCCCCTGACTTGGGGCGTTTAGGTTCACCATTTTTAACTTTTGCCGCTGACACGGGAGTTTTCTCTGGCCTCCTTCTTTTGTGGACCATTGAGGTTGAAGGAGCCGTTGAAGTGGGCGTCCTAGCAATTGTTTCCCCCTGCTGTTTAATGGGGCGATTTTTGTCCTTTTCCACCTTTGCCTTTTTCTGGCGATGAAAGTGGTCTGGGTCAATCACGGAGTCTTGAACCCTCCGCCAAACTTTATAAATTTTTGACGACAGCCGTTGAGGGGGCTGTTCCTGCTTTGTCTCCGGAGCTTTCTCCATAGGCGGAGGAGATCTTTTCAATGTAGCGGTTGGAGAGTTCTTCCGTACCCTCCTCAGCAATTCAAAGCTGTTCCCAGTTGGAATAGCAGCGTCGACTTCCACCACTGGAGTAGGTGGAGTTAGCCCTGAGGGGGAGTTGCCCCCTGCCTTCCTCACTCGTTGCCAATGGCGACGTCGAGCACGACGAGTCGTTGGGATTGGCTCGGAGATAGAGATAACTTCTTTTTGCCCCCTGTCCAAATGAGGCACCGCCGGTGTTAACCTTTTAAAAACTGAGGTTGTTCCTTGCGGGGTAATATCCAATCTGTCAAAGACAGACCTTCGTATAGGGGCAGGAACGGGAATCGTCAGTCTTGAAAATATTGACTCTTTGACAGGGGAAGCCGCTTTAACGACTTCTGGAGCAGCAGTCATTGCCTTTCTTGGGACAGCCCGTTTAGAGTCCTGATCTAGCCTGGTGAAAACAGAGGCTGTCGGTTTGGTAGCGGGCGATCCGTTGACAGGGGTCGTGGTAGCAGTGAGTCGGTCGAAGACCGACTTCTTGTTCGTCTCCAGTGCAAGTATCGGCATAGAGAAGCTTGTCGGTGGGATCATGGTCCCGAAGAATAAGCCAGTGGTGGCTTGGGTCACCTGGTCTACCGGCAGAGCGAGGAAGGAAGCCGCTTGGGGCCCATATGCTACACCTCCTGGTGAGGTGGAGCGTCCGTTGCAGTGGCATTTCGAGCAGTTGGTGCAGTTAAAGGCCATTGAATCTTGAGTTCTGCGCCAGGTAAAAGACCAAATCTTAGTAACTTAAAATCCTAAGGCAACATTAACAAACCACGATTGATTCGCGAAGACGACACACGAAGTGTGGAGTGGAAAGAGGAAAAGGTCCCACCGGGCGTTCCAGAATCTGTTCCCCTCCGAATGGCGGCGCGGACTTTGCGTCTGTGCCTGAGATTCGGGGCAGATGCTATTTGGTTTTATCCGTCTACCTCTCTGAAGATGCCAAGTTGATTTATGGCACCGTGTATCGGAAGTTTAGACGGATGCGGCCGATGTAGCAGACTTCGTCAGATTCCCCCTCAGGGTGAGGGGTTTTTGATTGTGGGGACGCTCTTCCCTGCAGGCGCAAGCCCCTGCAGTTAATTACGCTACCGCATCACGGTAACGACTTTCTCCTTCTCCAGAATTTCACTTCGTGTCATGTGTGTTTGTTTTATTTGTGGTTGCCCGTGGATTGTATACGGAGACTGAGTAATGCCGTCGCCCGTAGGACGTGGATTAGTCCAAATCCGTATTTACTTAGATTTGGGTTTGGTGTTTTTAGTTTAAGGATGCATTAGTCGCGTTGCGGCTAAGATCAACTTAAACGTTCGTTAAGGATACGTTAGTCCTGTTTTAGACTAAGATCAACTTAACGTAGTGATTAATTTAATGTATGGCCATCGGGACTCGTCACCTCTCTGACGTCGTTGAAGGATTACAACGACATGTATCAGAGGAGCTCGGAGATGTACCCTCGAACCAGAGTTGATTGGGAGTTTTATAATCCATTTGAATGTTTAAGGATACGTTAGCCGTGTTTGGGGCTAAGATCAACTTAAACGGGACCGTTTAGATCCGACAAAAGAGCGTTTGGAGGCTCTATTGTTCCAGTTTAGGGACGTAGTGGTCCGATATTAGTTTAGGGACGTCTCGGTCCAATATTAGTTTAGGGACGTCTCGGTCCGATATTAGTTTAGGGACATCTCGGTCCGATATTAGTTTAGGGACGTTTCGGTCCGATATTAGTTTAAAGACGTTTCGGTCCAATATTAGTTTAAGGACGTTTCGGTCCACGAGTTTAAGGACCCCGCAGTCCATATTCATGTGTGGTCGTTGGGACCCGTCACCTCTCTGACGTCGTTGAAGGATTACAATGATAGATTTCAGAGGAGTTCGGAGATGTACCCTCGAACCGGAGATAAATTGATTTAGGAGAGCAATTTTGCTCAGTCAATTTAATTTGAGGACTTACGGCCAAAATTGGGTTAAGTCCAGTTGAGAATATTCAACATTTTTTCTTGATCTTTGACCTATTAGGCCTGTGCTAGGGCTTTGCCCATATTTAATAATGCACTGCATTCTATTCTGGCCTGCTAGGCTTTTGATTTGGGCTTTGTCCCTTTATTTATGATGCAGAGCATCTATTTTAGTTTGGGCTCTGCCCTTTTTTAAAACCATGCATTGCATTTTATTAGACCTGTTAGGCCTTCTTTAGTTGGGCTTGGCCCCTTTTGTAAGCAAGGCAATGCATTTGTCTGGCGCTTTGCGCCGAGTAATGAGCGCAAGCTCATATGGTGATGACACGTGTCATGCTCTGGTGAGCGCAAGCGCAACAGCGCAGTGCGCTGCGCTAGTGCGCTGCGCTGTTGCGCTGCTGACACGTGGCACGCTCTGGTGGGTTGCGCCAATTCCAGAGAGCAAAGCTCTATTTCAAGAGCGCTTAGCGCAAGTGGTTCTATAGCTGACACGTGGCGCTCTCTTAAGAGCGCAACGGCGCAGTTTGAAAGTGCAAAGCACTAAGAATCTTTTAGATTCAAGAACGGAAGTGCAAAGCACTATTTAATTTCTTGATCTAAATTAGATCAAAGAAAAATAAATTTTTCTTTTGTTTGAAGAGCCAGAGGTGTTGGGGTAAAAATTTACACCCCGGTTGACCAAGTCAAAATCAAAGTCAACCCTAAGCCAAGTGGGCCCAAGCCCAGATCCAATGGGCCCATGCCCGGGTCGAGCCCGAACATGAAGCGGCCGGCCTCCCCCCATGCCAAGATAAAAATTTTGTAATAAATAATTTTGTTGTATTTCTTTTATTTTATTTTTGGATAAATGTAAGAAAAATAGGCATAAAGCCAAATTTTTGTAAAGCCCATGGCTTATGTGCAAAAAGAAATGGCACATGAGCCATGGGATAGGCAAAATGCCATTTTTTGAAGCCCAAGGGGCTATGTGTAAAATGTATGGCCTATAAAGGCAAGGATAATGAAATATCCCAACAACTTTTTCTCTCTCCAAAAAAAAAAGTTTCAGATCTGAGATCTTTCTTCCTTCTTCAAGGTTCCAAAACCTTCTTCTTTCTTTTGAATTAAATCAAGAGTTCTACTCTCCTTTTTATAAAATAAATTAGTTTTTCACCACAAAACCCATCAAGGGGAACTCAGATCTTCCATTAGATCTCAAAAAGGATTGAATTTTAAAATTCTATATCTCTTGATCTTCAAGATCCAGCCAACAGAGGAGGAAGAAGAAGAACCCATTTTCCCAACCAAAACATTTTTCTTTTTTCAGGAGTTCAACTCCACTAATTTCTCTTTCGAGAGCTTCTGGGGCTAAAAGCCCTCTTTTCCTCCAGCGCGCAGCGCTCGTGCGCAAAGCGCCCACATGCCGACACGTGGCGCACGCGCTTGCGCACCAGCGCGATGCGCAAAGCGCCCACGTGCCGACACGTGGCGCGCGCGCTTGCGCACCAGCACGCTTGCGCTCCCGCGCGCAGCACTCATGCGCAAAGCGACCACGTGCCGACACGTGGCGCGCGCGCTTGCGCACCAGCGCGATGCGCAAAGCGCCCATGTGCCGACACGTGGCACGCGCCCTTGCACACCAGCACGCTTGCGCTCCAGCGCGCAGCGCTCATGCGCAAAGCGCCCACGTGCCGACACGTGGCGCGCGCGCGCTTGCGCTCCAGCGCGCAGCGCTCATGAGCAAAGCGCCCACGTGCCGACACGTGGCGCGCACGCTTGCGCTCCTGCGCGCAGCGCTCATGCGCAAAGCGCCCACGTGCCGACACGTGGCGCGCTTGCGCCTGAGCGCACAGCACCTAAGCGCACAGCGCCCAAGGTGCTGCCCCACGCATCCTTTGGATGTCTTTTCCCCTTTATTCATATATATATGTATATATATACATTTGTATACAAATGTACACATACACATACTCCGCAACATTCTCCCCCTCCAAAAAATTTTCGGGCCGGGGCGCTGTCCCGAACCCCGCAAGGGGGCTGCTAGCCCCCTTGACCCCCAGCCCGCTATCCGGGTAGCGGGACCCCCGTAAAAACTCTGCGTGGCTCCCGATATATCCAAAACCCCCTTTCAAAACAGAACACACGCACACTGCACATTGAGTTCGCATGACCAGTTTAATCCGTCAATCGGAGGTTCCCTCGCTCCAAAGGCGAGGGGTAATTAACGGCAGCTTAGTCCGCGGCTGCCGGAGATTCGGATCCCCACGATCATTAAACCCCTGCCTACCCTAGGCAGGGGGAATCTGTAGTACGCCTGACTAGCGTGCGCGTATTCCCATCTCAATGGGGTGACGAAAAACACCCTACAGATTCTGGCACGCCCGGTGGAACCAATCTCTCCTCCCATATTTCGGGTTAAACGTTCATGCGAACTCAATCAATATACATATCGATTGCCTATACTGAAATGATGTTTTCTTTTCGTGCAGCAATCAACTTTCAACGACAATGTCTCCCAAGACGAATTCAGCTTCCAACGTGACCCCGATTCCGTACGTGGTCAAGATCAACGCTCGTGTGGTTCTCCCTGCAAGCCTCAGTCGACAGTGGGAGGAACCGCCCCGCCATTTTGGCTCCGTCATCATCTACCCTGCCGGAAGCGCTCATCTGGCGGAAATCCCGGCGGAACAGGTGGCCAAGCCGGTCTCAAGGGGTAAGAGGCCGAATGTCGTGATCGCCAAGGCACCACAACCGAAACTTAAGATGGTGTCTGAACGAGTCCCTGGCGCTCTAGCTGGGGGCAAGACTTCCGATGCGAAGGGCAACATTAAATGCTGCGTACGAGCTCAGGCGATGACTCCAACAAATGCACAATCGGGCGTATCTCCAAGGCCCTCCATCTACCGGTCTGCGGCGTCTTCCCAAAGAGCCGAAGTCCGCCAGGTGCTTAGAACAGAAAAGTTAAGGCAGAAGCGGCTCAGGTATCGAGCCAACAAGAGGGCCAAGGCTTCGGCCAAATGGAATCGTGTGAAGTTCCAAGTGCAGGGTTGTCCCGCGACGACGGTTGAGTCGGACGTAAGAATCAACAATTCCTTCGATCCTCTGAGGTGGGTTCAGAAAAATGCCATGACCGCCAGAATCAAGAAGACAGCGGTCCGAACAATGCTACAAAGAGACGTGTCCTGGCCCCAACATAAAAAGTATGACACTGTCTCTTCAATGGTCTATCAGGCGCTCTGTGCCGCACGAAACCAGCGGGGCAAATCCAGAAAAGAAGCGCCATCACCATTCAAGAACCTGGTTAGGCCAGCTGTCTTCAATCGATTACCAGCTACCGAAGCAAGGGGTCAAGACAGCGATCCGTGAAATCAGCTGCCAATGATAGAAAGACGTCCGGATATACCATCCATACGGTCTATATGGCGGGCGGGCGCCCCAGCGACAACCTTCGCAGCAAAAGCAAGGATGGGGCCACCACATCCCAAGCCCAATCTAGCCTGAATGTGGTTGCCGCCGCCCAAGAACAGCCGCCCCTGCTGGATGAAGAAAACCCTCTCGATGAGGATGATAGGCAGAAGGACCCCTCGGTCCATGCAGAATCAAGCTCGGACAGCGAGGAAGAGCCGACTTTCCGCCCCAGGAATGCGGAGCAAGAGCTGCTTCAAGAGCTTCGAAAACAGCTCAGGAGCAAAGATAAAGAGATGGATAAGCTCTATTCGAAGATTGACGACTTAACGAACGTGGTGATGCAGCTTACGGCTCAAATTGCTCGAGCGCCTCCCAATCAAGCACAAGCCGCTACTAATCAGCCGGGTGATGACAATCCGAGGCAGCCAATGCCTGTTCCTTCGGATCCAAGACTGGTCGAGCCACATGAAAGCCGGCCACACTCCGCTTCTGGGGATGCCTTGGCCCCAGATAGCACTATCCCGCTAACACAGGATCGTATAATGGATTTGGTCACCAGCAAGATTAAAACATTGGTGGCCGAAGCTGAAGCTCAGAAAGAAATCGGCAGTAGTGGGCGGCCATATCCCGCGCAGTACGATCTGATTGAGTTTCCAAGCGGCTACGTCATTCCTAAGTTCGGAAGATTTGATGGAACGGGGAATGCAAATCAGCACGTTGCCCACTTCAAAGCATCATGCGGAAATACAGGGGGCAATGACGCCCTCCTTCTTCGTCAATTTGTCAACAGCCTGACCGGTGTCGCTTTCGACTGGTAAGTGAGCATACCAGACGGGTCCGTCATTACTTTTGCCCAAATGGAGTCTCTGTTCCGGCAAAGGTTCATGAGCGTCAGTGATAAAATCTCCATCGCCGACCTTGTGAGGACCAAGCCGGGGAAGAATGAAGCAACACTGACTTTATCGCCCGATGGCATAATCTTACAGTCAAGTGCGAATCGCCGCTGGAGCAGGACCAGTCCGTCAGCCTTCTCATTGGGAACCTCAGCAATTGGATGGTCCCATTCTTGTGTACAGCGGGCTTCAAGACATTTTAGGAGCTAACCAAGAAAGTTCAAATGCTGGAACGCTCGAAGCAAGAGTCCCCGCCAGACTCTCAGAGAGACAAAACCTGGAAAAGCAAGCGGGACGACAACCGTAGAAGCGGGAGTTCCAGCAGTACCAATGTCTTCAATGCCTCCGACAATGAAGAAAAGCGAAGGGCGGGTGAATCCAAAACCAACCGGTCTCGAAAGCCATTGCTGGGAGGAGACGGGCCTTCCCTAGAGGAGAAGAAGAACAAGGTTTACTCTTTCAGAAGGGACAAGGTCCGTAAGATATTTAAAGATGCCTTGAACAACGGCCTACAATTGCCGGAGTCGAAAAGACCCCAAGAAGCAAAAATGACCGACAATCCTCTGTATTGCCCGTACCACCGAGTAGTGAGCCATGCGATCGAGGATTGCTATATCTTCAAAGACTGGGTCGAGAAGCAGTACAAGGCTGGAGAGATCGAGCTGTCCAAAAGCGTGTTGGTGAACAATCAAGTTGCAACCTCCAACTTTATACAGACAGAAGTTGAAGCCTTCTGGGAGCAGACAGCTGAACCTGCTGCCCTGAAAAAAGAAACTGACTCATCGCGGCCTCCGTGGAGTATGCACATATCTAACAAGACGAAGAAGATGCTAAAGCTACTTCAGAAAGAGCCCATGATGGAATGGGAAGGACAGAAGAAGCCTACCAGTCCAGCTGCCAATGCGACTCCATTAGGCTCAAAATCCAAGAAGCTCAAGAAGAAGAAAAGTGCAGCTCGGCTCGAAAAAGAGTCGGCAGGGAGATCGACCATTCAAAAGTATATCGATTCCCTCGAAGAATATGAGCAAAAGGAAAGAACATTGATTCAATTGAAGGAGTTCTTCCCTGTACAAGCGGCTGAAATTCTGGAGAAGTTAGAAGAAGACTCCAATGAAGAGATCCCAGTAGTGACCTGCTACGCCATCCATCTTGGCAGCGACTCCGAGGATGATCTCTGTTTTCCGGAAGAGGACAAGGAGCTCACCACAAAGGCCAATCAAATCCAGCTCAGAAGCGGCAGGGCTCTACCGCCAAATCAGGGCAATGCCCCAAAAGGGAAGGAAAAACAAGTCGCTAATGAAGAAGATGGCAGAGAACCGGCTGATGAAAACATAAGTCCTTCCTCGGTGGACTATAATGTCTTGGCGCATCTCCGGAAGCTTCCGTCTCTCCTGAGCATCTACGACGCCTTGGTCCTATCTAAGGAGCTTAGAGATGTTCTCATTCACGCTCTACAAAACCCCGAGCGGTATCAGGCTCACTTTGCGGAAATTAATATGAAAGAAGCCCAGCACGCTTTGCATGCCGCCGCAGTCACATTTAAGGATGAAGACTTGCTACTGGGAACGGCTGAGCATAATCGGCCGCTTTATGTGACCGGGTACAGCGACGGAGATCGAATTAATCGCATATTGATTGATCCGGGGTCCTCAGTGAACATCATGAACTTGCGAACTCTGAAGAGTTTGTCAATGGACGTCCGACACCTGTCAAGGGAAAGGATTGTCATTCAAGGCTTCAACCAAAATTTCCAGCAAGTTCTGGGGTCTATAGCTTTGCCAATCAAATTTGGGGATCTGCAAACTGAAGCTAAGATATACGTGATCGACGCCGACACATCTTATAAGATTCTCTTGGGGCGGCCGTGGCTCCACGATTACGGCATCATTCCGTCAACTCTCCATCAATGCATGAAGTATACTAAAAATGGCGAAGAAAGACGCATTGACGGAGACATCCAGCCGTTCGGTGTGCATGAAGTCCGATATGAAGATTCTCGGTACTTTATGAACCACTAAAATGCAAAGCCACAACTGACTGAGGATAGACCGGCCCCAAGACTCAAAAGCAAATCTGCGCCGCCTGTCACTTTCAAAAGCAAAAATACCCAAGTGCGCCCGCATTTCGGCAGCGACACTGATGAGT
This sequence comes from Agapanthus africanus, assembly GCA_030015575.1. Classification (NCBI taxonomy): domain Eukaryota; kingdom Viridiplantae; phylum Streptophyta; class Magnoliopsida; order Asparagales; family Amaryllidaceae; genus Agapanthus; species Agapanthus africanus. The sequence goes on along the minus strand of JASDDO010000031.1, from coordinate 512,307,828 downwards.
CCGACGTTGGAAGCCCGTCCTTCCGTAAAACTCGCCCACGTTTTGGTAGCGATACGGACGAATCTGTTACTGAAGGCCCATCTAGCAGCAAAGTCCGCCCTCATCTCGGTAGTGACACTGAAGGGTCAGAAGAAGAGGACCTGCCGTGCAACAGCTGTGCAGATTGGCCCCCCAGGCAGCAAGCGAAACTACGAGAGACCTTCGAAGTCGCAGAAGGGTCTCTGGCCATCACAAGGGTGCCGGAACGGATGTACAAAGAGCTCGACGCATTGTCAGTCTCTACCGTGGACCAGCTGAAAACTTTCTACGTGCCCGGGAGGAAAAATGGACAGAAGGGCATCCTGTTTTACAGGTCAAACTCCGTTGTGCACCCGGAAGATCTTTCTGTCGCATGCCTTCCCTATGAGAGAGGCATAAGAGCCGTTCTCAATCCCAGATACTATGCGCCCGAGATGCGGGAATACTTTAAAAAGTGCGGATGCCGGTTATATCAAACGGAGTCCGAAGCAAAGTTTTACGAAGGGCTATGGCATCCACCCCAAGTCCGAGCACTCATCGATGGACGAATTCCAGACAGACGGGGAATAGGTTACATTCAACCTGATTCCAAAGCGTGCTACATGATCCATGTTGGTGAGGCCAGCGAAAGATCAAATGATGACGACGAGATAGCCGAGCCAGAAGAAGCTCCTCAGGAGCTCGAAGATGGCGGACAAGCAACCTTTGACGAGCTAACCGAGATTGACTTAGGAACGCCCGATAATCCAAGGCCGACCTACATCAGCTCGCTCTTGTCAGAGGAAATGAAAGCACAGATAATTGCCCTGCTGCATGAGTTCGTCGACTGCTTCGCGTGGACATACAAAGAAATGCCTGGCCTTTCCCCTGAAGTGGCCGTACATAAGTTGGCTATATCTCCTGATGCTAAACCAGTCAAACAAGCTCCTCAAAGAATGAGAAGGGGGTTGGAAGAAAAGGTCATCGAGGAAACTAAGAAACTCATCGATGCCGGCTTCATCAGGGAAGAAAAATATGCAGACTGGATCGCATGCATAGTCCCAGTGAAGAAGAAAAATGGGCAAATCCGAGTTTGTGTCGATTTCAGGGATCTCAACAAGGCATGTCCTAAAGACGACTTTCCGCTACCGGTCATGGAAATGATGGTCGATGACACCTCAAATTACGAGTTGTTCACCTTTATGGATGGCTCGTCTGGATATAATCAGATCAAGATGTCGCCCGAGGATGAGAAACACACAGCATTTCGAACCCCGATCGGAATATATTGCTACAAGGTAATGCCGTTCGGACTGAAGAACGCAGGTGCTACATATCAAAGGGCAATGAAATATCTTTGATGACCTAATCCATAAAGTCGTCGAATGCTATGTTGATGATCTGGTCGTCAAAACTAAAGCCAAGGCTGACTACATCCAAGATCTTAGGATCGTTCTCACCAGACTGAGGGAATACAACCTGAAGATGAATCCTCTGAAATGCGCTTTTGGCGTGTCATCGGAAAAATTCCTGGGCTTCATAGTCCGACATCGAGGGATCGAAGTTGACCCATCAAAGATAAAGGCTATCATGGAGATGCCCCCTCCGAAGAGTCTGACGTAGCTAAGATCTTTTCAATGCAAGCTTGCTTACATACGGAGGTTTATCTCAAATTTATCGGGGAAATGTAGGCCCTTCTCAAAGCTCATGAAGAAAGGAGCTCCTTTTATCTGGGATGCCGAATGTCAAGCAGCGTTCGAAAGCATCAAACAATACTTGTTGCACCCTCCAGTGCTGGCCGCTCCCATTCCAAATAAACCGCTGATTCTCTACACTGCCGCGCTAGATGAGTCACTCGGTGCACTCCTTGCCCAGAATAACGAGGAGGGAAAGGAACATGCCCTCTACTACCTTAGTCGAACTCTAGTCGGGGCGGAACACAACTATTCCCCAATCGAAAAGCAATGCCTGGCTCTGATATTTGCTGTGAAGAAGCTGAGGCACTATCTGCTGGCTCACCGGGTTATGCTAATCTCCAAGGTCGACCCGCTCAAACACTTGATGACCAGAGCAAGCCTACCGGCAGAATGGCAAGATGGGCCGTCATGCTACTTGAGTTTGACATAGTATATACTCCTCAAAAAGCAGTAAAAGGTCAATCTCTTGCAGACTTCCTCGCTGCTCATCCTATACCAGAGGGGTCACCACTCAATTGCGAGTTGCCCGACGAACAAGTGCTGCACCTAGAGAATGACGAGCCATGTTGGGAGCTCTACTTCGATGGGGCCTCATCAATAAGAAGCTCCGTCCGATCAAGCATCCCGGAGGTAAAAGCGGGGATAGGATTGGTGTTCATCACGCCATCAATGGGAACCCTACGGCGTTCTTTCGCTCTCACCGAGCCTCGGACAAACAATGAAGCTGAGTATGAAGCCCTGATAGCTGGTTTGGAGCTCGCTATAGAAATGGAAATTCTTCGGCTACGGGTTTACGGTGACTCCCAGCTTGTTGTCAACCAAGTAAGTGACGACTATAAGATATACAAACCCGAGTTAGCTCGGTACAGAGGCCGAGCAGTGGAACTCATGAAACGGTTCACTCACATTGAACTAATGAGAATCCCCAGAGCGTTGAACGGAAAGGCTGATGTGCTCGCTCGCTTGGCCACAGAGTTGGCTGATCCTGACATGGACGAAATTCTGATCACAGTCAGGAGCCGGCAAATTCTACCCCCAGTCTCTCTACGGGAAGAGGAAAGCGCGGAACAGAAAAGCAGTCCTGCTGAAGAAGCTTCGATCATCCAAGACGAGCCCGATTGGAGAGAACCCTTCATAGAGTACCTCCGATATGACAAGCTGCCCGAAGAAAAATCTGCGAGGATTCAGCTGAAGAAGAGAGCTCTCCGATACGTGTTTGTAAATGACACGCTATACCGCAGGTCATATGACCAACTCTGGCTCAGGTGCCTGTCGTCGGCCGAAGCCCAAAAAGTCATGAAAGAAGTTCACTCAGGCGTTTGCGGTGCTCACCAATCTGGCCCCAAGATGCGACTGCAAATCAAACGGCTTGGATATTATTGGCCCACCATGATACGGGACTGCGGAGAGCATGCAAAGAAATGTTATATCTGCCAAATTCACGGTGATTTTATTCACAAGCATCCTAATCCATTGCATCCTACGGTGGCGTCGTGGCCCTTCGAAGTCTGGGGCACCGACATTGTTGGCCCAATTGATCCTCCGTCATCCAAAGGCCACCGGTTCATACTGGCTGCAACCGATTACTTCTCCAGATGGGCTGAAGCTGTCCCGCTAAAAGAAGTCAAGACAAAAGACATTTTGACATTCTTCCAACACAATATTCTATACCGCTTTGGTACACCAAGAAGAATCATTTCTGACAACGGGCCTTCTTTCAAGAGCTTCAATGTCTCAAGGTTCGCTACTCAACACAAGATAGACTGGAGATATTCCTCCATCTACAATCCAAGAGCCAATGGGCTAGCCGAAGCCTTCAATAAGACTCTATGCAAGCTCCTGAGGAAAAATGCTTCAGCCAACAGGAGAGACTGGAATCTCAAACTTCACGAGGCATTGTGGGCATATCGTACCACGCACCGTACTCCAACTCAGTCCACTCCATACTCATTGCTCTTCGGAGTGGAGGCGGTCCTCCCCCTCGAAGTCGAAGTTCCAAGCTTAAGAATGGCCGTTCAGCATGAGTTGACGGAGGAGGAAAACGTGCTCCTTCGACTTGAAGAACTCGATGCCCTCGAAGAAAAGAGGCTCGCGGTGCAGCAAAGTCTGGAGCTATACCGAGCCCAAATGTCACGGGCCTATGACAAGATAACCCATCTCCGCGCTTTCAAGAAAGGTGAATTGGTGTTGGTCCTCAAAAGACCGATTATCCCCAATCGACATGCCAAGCGAAAATTCGAGTCAAACTGGGAAGGACCATACGTCATCGAGAAAGTGTTCGACGGAGGATCCTACCAACTAATAAGTGCCGAGAGAGAAAGGCCCATGCCACCCATCAATGGCCGATATCTCAAGAAATACTACACGTAAATGCTCCAAGTCGCAGGCGAATTGAGCACATCAGCCCTACGGTATGGATCAGACATCCTGCAAAACCGTATACAATCCACGGGCGTAAATGACCCCTATTTCTCCCAAATCCTGCCGGTGAGACTACTTTAAAGTCCCACCAGCGGCAAAAAAAAGAAAAAAAAAAAGAAGAAAGAAAGAAAAAGAAAAAAAGAAGAAGAAGAAGAAATAAACGGTATGTCCACAAGCAAAATGGGCACGAATGAAAACCCGAAAGGGCTCCGTGAGTAAAAACAGCAGGACTACCGGCGAGTCTGTGAAAACCCGAAAGGGCGCAAACTCGTGAAAAGAGATGAAATACACTCACAAAGTCCTCTCGACCTTGTGAGGAGAAAACCCCTGCGTGAGATCCTTACGACTCACAAAGGAGAAACACACTTAGGAATCCTCACGATTCCTAAGGAGAAAATACACCTGCGGGATCCTTACGACTCGTAGGGAGAAAATGCTTTTATGGGACCCTCACGGCCCATAAAATTGAAAAGCCTTAGGTGGTAGGGACCCAAACCTATCTCCTAAGCCATCGTTCCCCAACGGGCAACGGCAAATGATGATTCGCTCCTGGCATTTCGCTTCAGTGTTAGCGGTGCTGATGCCGACCAAAAACCCAAATCCCAAGTCCTCCCGAGGCAAATGATGAGTTGCTCCTGGCATTATTCCAGTGCAGCAATACTGATGCCAAACAAGATCCAAATTCCAAGTCCCCAAACGGCGAATGATGAGTCGCTCCTGGTACCATATTCTAGTGCAGCGATGCAGAAGCCAACCAAAATCCAATTTCTCAAAATTCTCCTAGCCCTACGGTTGGTCCCCAAGTTGACTACCGTATACAATCCACGGACTCAAATAATTCTCGTCATACCCATGCCCCACCACAATTACAAGTTACGCGGCTGGTCTCCGCCTTTGGAATTATGCTCCATTGAGAAGACCCACTCATGTGTCCTCACGATACATGAGGAGAACAAACCTTTGTGGGATCCTTACGACTCATAAAGGAAAAACACACTTAGGAGTCCTCACGACTCTTAAGGAGAAAATACACCTGCGGGATCCTTACGACTCGTAGGGAGGAAATGCTTTTATGGGACCCTCACGGCCCATAAAACTGAAAAGCCTTAGGCGATAGGGATCTAAACCTGTCTCCTAAGACATCGCTCCCCAATCCCCAAATGGCGAATGATGAGTCGCTCCTGGTACCATATTCCAGTGCAGCGATGCAGACGCCAACCAAATTCCAAATCCCATACCCCAACGGCGAATGATGAGTCGCTCCTGGTACCATATTCCAGTGCAGCGATGCAGACGCCGACAAAGTCCCGAAATTTTTCCGGCCCTACGGTCTGGATCATACATCCTGCAAAATCGTATACAATCCACGGGCGTAAAACAATCCCAATTTCTCTCAAATCCTCTCGGGGCAAATGATGAGTTGCTCCTGGCATTATTCCAGTGCAGCAATGCAGATGCCAAACAAAAACCAAAATCCCAAAATCCTCTCCATGACAGATGATGATTCGCTCCTGGTACCATATTCCAGTATAGCGATGCCGATGTCAACCCAAATCAAAATCAACAAGTCAACTTCCACTCCGACACCGCAAGAAGCGGAGCAAGTCAAGTCTACCCCTGACATTGCAAGAAGCAGAGCAAGTCAAATCAAGCACCGACCGTCCACGTCGCTAAAAGGGCAGCACCGACCGTCCACGTCGCTAAAAGGGCAGCACAGACCGTCCACGTCGCTAAAAGGGCAGAACCGACCGTCCACGTCGCTAAAAGGGCAGCACCGACCGTCCAAGTCGTAAAAAGGGCAGCGCAGGATTCCTACAAAGCGGGAACCAGATAGCTCCGGGCCAGGGAAAACGCCTATCACGGACACTCCGTCTCGGAGACATGTCAAGCAACGACCGTCCATGTCGTAAAAAGGGCAGTGCCAGCTTCCCAAAAGGCGGGAACCAAATCAAGTCGCCTCCACGTGAAAGAAGATCCATCAATTTCATGCACACGACCCACATATGTGGTGTGCATTTATTGATGGGGGGCAATTTGTTGGGGTAAAAATTTACACCCCGGTTGACCAAGTCAAAATCAAAGTCAACCCTAAGCCAAGTGGGCCCAAGCCCAGATCCAGTGGGCCCATACCCGGGTCGAGCCCGAACATGAAGCGGCCGGCCTCCCCCTCATGCCAAGATAAAAATTTTGTAATAAATAATTTTGTTGTATTTCTTTTCTTTTATTTTTGGATAAATGTAAGAAAAATAGGCATAAAGCCAAATTTTTGTAAAGCCCATGGCTTATGTGCAAAAAGAAATGGCACATGAGCCATGGGATAGGCAAAATGCCATTTTTTGAAGCCCAAGGGGCTATGTGTAAAATGTATGGCCTATAAAGGCAAGGATAATGAAATATCCCAACAACTTTTTCTCTCTCCAAAAAAAAAGTTTCAGATCTGAGATCTTTCTTCCTTCTTCAAGGTTCCAAAACCTTCTTCTTTCTTTTGAATTAAATCAAGAGTTCTACTCTCCTTTTTATAAAATAAATTAGTTTTTCACCACAAAACCCATCAAGGGGAACTCAGATCTTCCATTAGATCTCAAAAAGGATTGATTTTTAAAATTCCATATCTCTTGATCTTCAAGATCCAGCCAACAGAGGAGGAAGAAGAAGAACCCATTTTCCCAACCAAAACATTTTTCTTTTTTCAGGAGTTCAACTCCACTAATTTCTCTTTCGAGAGTTTCTGGGGCTAAAAGCCCTCTTTTCCTCCAGCGCGCAGCGCTCGTGCGCAAAGCGCCTACGTGCCGACACGTGGCGCGCGCGCTTGCGCACCAGCACTATGCGCAAAGCGCCCACGTGCCGACACGTGGCACGCGCGCTTGCGCACCAGCACGCTTGCGCTCCCGCGCGCAGCACTCATGCGCAAAGCGACCACGTGCCGACACGTGGCGCGCGCGCTTGCGCACCAGCGCGATGCGCAAAGCGCCCACGTGCCGACACGTGGCACGCGCCCTTGCGCACCAGCACGCTTGCGCTCCAGCGCGCAGCGCTCATGCGCAAAGCGCCCACGTGCCGATACGTGGCGCGCGCGCTTGCGCGCAGCGCTCATGCGCAAAGCGCCCACGTGCCGACACGTGGCGCGCACGCTTGCGCTCCTACGCGCAGCGCTCATGCGCAAAGCGCCCACGTGCCGACACGTGGCGCGCTTGCGCCTGAGCGCACAGCACCTAAGCGCACAACGCCCAAGGTGCTGCCCCACGCATCCTTTGGATGTCTTTTCCCCTTTATTCATATATATATGTATATATATACATTTGTATACAAATGTACACATACACATACTCCGCAACATTCTCCCCCTCCAAAAAATTTTCGGGCCGGGGCGCTATCCCGAACCCCGCAAGGGGGCTGCTAGCCCCCTTGACCCCCAGCCCGCTATCCGGGTAGCGGGACCCCCGTAAAAACTCTGCTTGGCTCCCGATATATCCAAAACCCCCCTTTCAAAACAGAACACACGCACACTGCACATTGAGTTCGCATGACCAGTTTAATCCGTCAATCGGAGGTTCCCTCGCTCCAAAGGCGAGGGGTAATTAACGGCAGCTTAGTCCGCGGCTGCCGGAGATTCGGATCCCCACGATCATTAAACCCCGGCCTACCCTAGGCAGGGGGAATCTGTAGTACGCCTGACTAGCGTGCGCGTATTCCCATCTCAATGGGGTGACGAAAAACACCCTACAAGAGGTTCATAAAAGTGCAAAGCACTATTTTTATTTTTATTGTTTTAAAGAACCAGAGGTTCACAAGAAGTGCAAAGCACTGTTTATTATGTAAAGATCATTGATCTTGTTTTTTAGATCAATGATCTATTAGAAGGAATTTCTTCTACTTTATGAAGGTTCTTTACCTTTGAAATTTTCTCAGAGTTCTCTCTGTTTAAAGCTCTTGATTTTTCAAGAAATGTTGATGCCTTCGAATTGAGGCTTAGGGTCCTTTTTATAGTGCTCAAAAATTAGTTAAATTTGTTAAAGAGATCATTCTCTGAGTGATTTGGGGAATTTTCCCCACCGTTGGATCTTTGATCCAAGGGCTTCTGCTTTGCAGAAGAAAATCTTCTTGTTTTAACAAGAACAGAAAAGATTTCTTAAAATCTTAATTCAGTTTGGCGCAGATGCCCCAGCGTGTGACACGTGTCGCGCAGCGCAGAGCGCAGCGCATCTGCGCTGACACGTGTCGCGCAGCGCAGAGCGCAGCGCAACTGCGCTAGCGCATCTGCGCTGACACGTGTCGCGCAGCGTAGTGCTTGCGCAGCTGAAGCGTTGCTTCATTTAAACAGAGCTTTGCTCTGATTGGGCGCGCCTTCTTGGGCGCTGTGCTGACGTATTAGCGCCTGACACTTAAAGTGTTGTTTCAAAATTTTTGAATTTTGAATTTCAACAGAGCTTTGCTTTGATTGGGCGAAACAATATTCTTTTGCTTTTCATAGAGGTATTCAGTTAGGAATATCCCGCACCTCATTCTATGAGGGAAGTGCCTTAATCCCTTCATTGGGAGTTCGCTCTTAAGCAAAAATTTATGTTACTAGTTTTAAAAAGTGGAGCTTAAGCCACTCCATTTCAAAACCACTCGAGTTCCTTCAACGATACCAAGTTCATTACGTTAAAGGTTTTTCGCCAAAAACTAGCCGTAGCTCTCTGTCATTTCTAATTAGTATTTCTTAGTATCCATGCTACGTATTTTGATCTTTAGTCGAGGCGTAGTGTTCGGTAGCTATGTAATACTTTTCTGTTGCATGGTAATGCGATTGGTTAGGACAGTCGTGCGATAGTTTTGATCTTTAGTCAGGGTCGTGCGGGTGGGTCTAATGCAATCAAGATAATGACGGGTAGAACTTGATTAGGACCCTTTGGCATTTTGATCATTAGTCAAGGTCACTTGGGTCCCGGGGGCAAAAACCATATCGGGAGTTTCAAATATACGGGAAACTTTCAAGGCATGCGCATACCTTCTGGTGTGTGGTGACTTGAGTGGATTCTGTCAGGTTATCACATGATGATAGTTAGGTCCCGATTCCCACTGATGAGTACGTATTACTCCTCGGGAGATTTTTTGCTTAAATGATTCCGATTAGTTCTCTTTTTAGGGTTTGAAGGAGAGTTCGAGAAAACAGTGGGTGTTATCCTGATCAGATAAAGTGAAAACCAATCTAATCTTGATAGAGTGCACGCTGAGTGTTTCTTTTCTCTCTCTCTGGTATAGCGTCCCATGGCTTACCTTAAAAACTCATGAACCAATTTGACCGAACCTTCTTACACTTTTTGGCTTTGGTTTGTCATGATTCGCGACAAAGTCGTATATATCCCTGCCACTCCTACTTTACCCTTTGCATTTCTTCAGAACACGTCGTATCACTGCAATTATCTATATTGCTTGGAACGACCATCGTATAGTTACATACGAACTCGAAGAAGTTGCTTCAGTCGAGGATGACCACATGTTCTGAAGAAATTGAATAGGATTATTCGATTGTATCTTTTCTTTACCTTCTCTCAGGTTGCGAGAGCTCCTTGATTAGGGAGTACACCTGTTACATTTATTGGATAGTCTTCTTCCAAACCTTAGGCTGGTGCCGAAAGATAGGGAATGAAGAAAATCAGTTAGCGCAGGGACGGTGTGCAGAAAGTAAGAATTTGAGACATATAAAGGGACTGAAGTGAGGGCAAAGGAAATTGCGACTACTGTCATGAATCTGGATAATGGAAAAGGCATTACTAAGAATACCTGACCATCCCCTATGAAATATTTTCATATTTCAGTTTTTCTGTGTACATGTAAAAGAGAAATGTTTCCCAATTAATTCTGACTCTAGGGTATGTATTTACCGGTTTTGGATCTCACATCTGTACGGTGTTACAGATGATGAGTAGGAGCAGAATATTGGGAAATGGACAATTTGATCTTCAATATCGGAATTCGTTGGTAATTGGTGATATTAGATTAAATTGCCTGGTTTTTTGCCTGACGGCAAATATTTGGTTTCGAATAACCGTTGTTATGCACCGGATTTTAAAATGAAATATCTGTACCATTATTTTTATAAAGTGAGATATATATTTTGAAAATTGTGTTGTTAAAATTTACCTTTATCAGTTGAGGATAAGATAAGGTATATTGAATAACGGTGTATGGCATTCTTAACCAAGATACAGTTTTCAATTTACAAAACACAGAATTTTGAGTTGGTATACTCTTGTGACTTATACATGGAGATGCATGTTTTCCGGTGTCTTTCGGGACAAGGGGTTGGTACTCTTACTTAATTCAGGATTACCTATGAGTTCTCTGGTTATAGACATGCATTCGTAGTAATGCAAGGTCCAAAATTTTGAGAAGTTTGTAGGTATAAGATAAAGTATAGAACCATGCGTTGGAAGTATCGGGATTCTTCGAGGTGATCGAAGATGTAGATACTTATGCTAGGTATTCCATTATAGTAATATCGAGAACTTGATTCTCTTACAGGTTACTCATCAGTGGACGTGTTCCATGATAAGTAATGTTGTATTGGCCTTTTCCCATTAGGTAATATGCACTGGAAACAGCTGCATGACTTTTGAATCTGGTTCCATCTAAATTAGTGTCTTGATTCTATATGGACATAGAATGGTTACATATCTTCAGGTTGTTAAGATATGGAGTT